>CM056052.1:397443452-398643452 GCA_029574335.1 Rana kukunoris
CCCAAGAAGAATACCTTAGGATGGGACAGGGGTCAGTTAAGGGAACCTTCCGGATATCCTCAAAAGGAGCATCCTGGAGCACCGAGGAGAACTAAGTTCAGGTCCCGTGGAGGCTGCACGGGGGAACCACATGCCGGAACCCCTTGCACAAAAGTGCGCATCAGAGAATGCGCTGCTAAGAGTCGCTGAAAATAAACAGCCAAGGCCGAAACTTGACTCTTCACCGTACCCAAGGCAAGGGCCTGGTCCACCCCCCGCTGCAGGAACAGCAAGATCCGCGACATAACGTATGCACAGGTGGGTGCCAACTCTCTCCTCACACATAGAGATGTAGGCCTTCCATGTTCGATGGTAGACCTTGCGAGAAGTAGCCTTGCGTGCGCAAAGCATGGTGGAGATCACCGGGCCCGACAGGCCCCGGTCCTTCAGAACCTGGGTCTCAACAGCCACGCCGTCAAAGCCAGCGACTGTAAAGCAGGGTGAAAGACAGGGCCCTGCGACAAGAGATCTTCTCTCGGAGGCAGACGCCAAGGGACGTCTGCCACCAGACGCACCAGATCGCGCGTACCAGGACCGGGAGCGGCCAATCCGGCGCAATCAGAATCGTCTGAGTCCCTTCGGCTTCCAATCTGCGCAGCAGGCGCGGAAGCAACTGTAACGGAGGGAAGGCGTAGATCAGGCGGTAGCAGCCCAGGGGGGCTACTAACGCGTCCAACGCGTCTGCCACGGGTCCCTTGACTGGCCACGAACCGTGGCACCTTTCGATTGAGGCGGGAGGCCAACAGATCTACGTCTGGAGTGCCCCACATTTTGCACAGAGTTTGAAAAACCTCCGGGTGCAACGACCACTCCCCCTGGTTGAGCGTTTGGCGACTCAGATAGTCGGCCAGCCAATTCAGCACTCCGGAATGTACACTGCCGAGAGAGCCGGAACGGTTCTTTCGGCCCACCGAAGAATGTGAGCGACCTCCGCCGCCACGGACGGGCTTCTCGTGCCCCCCTGATGATTGATGTACGCCACGGCATGGCGTTGTCCGATTGAACCCTGACCGATCGACCCTGCAAATCCAGGGACCACCTGGCCAGGGACAGTTTGATCGCACGGAGCTCCAGAACATTGATTGGGAGACGGGACTCCTCCTGAGTCCAGCGTCCCTTGACCGACTGGGAGCCCCAGACACCCCAGCCGGAGAGGCTGGCGTCCGTCGTAATCACTGTCCAGTGACAGGGGAGGAATGATTTTCCGGTCCGAAGCCCCGGAGAAGACAGCCACCCACACCAGGGAGGCCTTGACTAGAGGACTCAGCTGAATCTGAACGTCCAGAGATGATGGAAGTTTGTCCCACCGTGACAAAATCTCGTTCTACAATGTCCGGGTGTGAAATTGAGCAAACGGTACTGCCTCGAAAGAGGACCATCAGTCCCAGGACCCTCATGCAGAACCGAAGGGGAAGACCTCCTCCGGGTCGACAGCAGCTGCACTGCTGATTGCAGTGTCCGAAGCTTCTCCAGAGGGAGAAAAACCTTCGCCTCCAGAGAATCCAGGACTAACCCCAGGTATTCCAGGCGCAAGGACGGCACCAGTACTGACTTCTGGATATTTAGAAGCCATCCAAACTCTCGAAGAGTCCGACACGTGATAGACACATCCTCCTCTAACTCTGAGCTTGAGGAAGCTCCAGAAAGAGGTCGTCCAGGAACCCACTATAGCAATCCCGCGTAGTCTCTAGGAGAGGCCAGAATTGGGGCGAGCACCTTGGTGAAGACCCGAGGCGCCGAAGCTAGGCCGAATGGGAGAGCCACAAATTGGAAATGGTCCTCCCCTATCGCGAAGCGTAGAAACTTTTGGTGCCTTGAACATATGGGCACGTGGAGGTATGCGTGGTCCCTGATATCCAGGGACGCCATAAAATCCCCCTACCGGAGAGCAGCTACCACCGAGCGAATCAACTCCATCCGGAACTGTTGCACCTTGACAAAGCAATTGAGGGCCTTGAGGTCCAGAATTGGGCGGACCCCATCCTTCTTGGGTACCACAAACAGGTTGGAGTAAAACCCCTGGAAGCGTTCCCCGGTAGGAACCGGTACCCACCACCCCTCTGAACAGTAGGTCCTGGACCGCGTTCGAGAGAGCTTCCCGACGCTTTGGAGGGAGCCGAAGGTTGGAAGGGAAAAACCTGTGTGGAGGGTAAGAAAGGAATTCTATTTTGTACCCAGAGGAAACTACCTCGCAAACCCACCGATCGGAAAGGAGAGACCCCCACCGCGATCCGCAAATTCGCGAAGACGTCCCCCCACCCGGCAACCCTTCATGCAGAGGCAGGCTTGTCCACAGGCTTGCCCGGTTTGCGGGTCCAGGGACTCTTTTGTCCCCCAGCGGGCACCTTGGAGCCCTGAAAACCCCTTCCTGTTGCCCCAGGCGCACGAAAAAAACGCTTAGGGGCAGTAAATGAGGGACCTGGCTTACGGCGAGGTTCCTTCCCCTTGGCCGCCTGCGGGAGGAGAGTACTCTTACCCCCTGTGGCGGCTTTAATGATCTCGTCCAGAGACTCCCCAAACAGACGGTCACCCTTAAAAGGTAGGTCCATCAAGGCCTTCTTAGAGGCCTGGTCCGCAGACCAGCACTTAAGCCAGCCCATGCGGCGAATCACTACCACGCGTAGGCGGAAGCCCTGGAAAGTAAAGGGATTGTGTCCATAGAAGACTCGCAAATAAATTTTAGACCCTGCACCAGCTGCTCAGCCAGGTCCATACAGGTCTCGGAGGCCCCCTGAGCCTCCAGCTCCTGGTACAGGCACTTAGCCCGTTCAGTGAGTGTCTGTGACACCAGAACCCCGGCCTGCGCCGGTCTGATAGACGAACCAACGGCCATGAATAGGTAGCGGGCCACAGCCTCTAACTTCCTATCAACGAGGGTCCTTAAATGCAGGAGCCCCTTCCACTGGCAACGTCGTGGCCTTGCTCAGCCTGGACACCGAAGGGTCCACTGAGGGGGGAGAGGCCCATTTTTTCACGGAATCCTCCTGAAAAGGATAACGGATAGAGAAACATCTAGGCACAGTAAACACCTTTTGAGGTATCTCCCATTCCTTGTACACCATCCTGTCCAAAAATGGAACAGAAGGAAAAACCTTTGCGGTGCGGGGCGGTTTACGGAAACCAAAAGGGACCGGGACCTCTGAGTCCTCCGCCGGATCCTCCAATTTTAGAGTATCCCGCACCGCAGAAATAAGAGCCCCAACAAAGGCTTTATCATGCCCTGACCCTGTATCAGAGTCATCCTCACTGTCCGCGTGGGTAAGACCCCCCTCTGCTGACATGACAGATCCTGATGCAGAGGCTGCCACAAGGTCTGAGTCAGTGTCAGAAAAATCTCCAGAGTTAGGCTCAGGGAGAGGGCGCTTTTTACCCCCTTTCCGGCCGCTTGACCCCTCGATGCGGCAAGAAAAGCCTCAAGGACTGAGGTAATGGCTCTAAGGAGACAGCAGAGGTCGGGGCCTGAGGGATTAACTGTGACATTTCAGGAGAGGAAACGCCAGGCTCACTCTCCATTGTGCCCCACCGCTATCACCCCCAGACACTGCAAGGCAGAAAGACACTGGCCTGGGACAGAGTAGGGGACCCCCGGGGAAACTCACCCCCCACCCGAAACCACGGTGCCCGAGGAGCCTGAGGAGTGCTGTGAAGTGCCACTGCCGTGCTGTGCTGAGCCCTCAGAGCAATTTGCGGTCTTTTCCTGTGTGAACTCGGGCACTAAAGGCCCAGAACAAGCCAAAATGGCCGCCGTGTGACTGGAATATGCACATGCGGTCTCTCCGAAAATTGGCGCCGACAGCGCTGCCGTTTTGGCGCCGAAAACGGCGCAGTTTAAAAGCGAAACACAAAAATAAAGTCAGAACTGACAGTTTCGCCGCACAGCACCCGCACAAGTGGCGAAAACGGCCCCACACACCAGCGCACACCCTCAGCACAGCCCCCTATAACAGGCAGTGCGGCCGCAGCCCCGGAGAATGCGCCCCAGGAGTGACCCCCCTCGCAGCCCGCCCACATAGGGAAGGAGGTAGAGGAAAGGGAGAGAGGAAAGTAGGGAAGAACCCTCAGTCGACCTCCCCAGGGAAGTACCAGCCATACCTACCTTGTCAGACAAGGCGACTACTTACCCATCCTCTGCGATTACCAGGCTGGCGACCTTCCTGACTGGACCAAAATCCGCGAACGGCATGGCAGTCGGCCAGACACACTGTGACCAGGCCCTGAGACCGGTCATATGTGTGCCCTAGGACCGAAGTCCCCCGGCCACTCCTTGGAGCGATGGGGCATGTTGTGGACAACCACTAGCCAAGCTGAGGTCGGACACGCTCGATGGCCAGACATGGGAAGACTACTACAAGGATCAAGGATCCAGCTTGTTGCCCAGTCGGCTGTTGCTAGTAGATCACAGGATCCAAAAAAGCAGGAACAAAAAAAATAATAAAACGCAAAATCGCGAGAAAAAAAGCCAGAGTACAAGGACTCCAGCAGGCCATACTCTCCTGAGTTAGGCAGAAAAAAGCTGGGGCTGCTGTGGCAGAGTGGGGGATATATACCCTGGGGACCACGCCCCCTGGGAGGAGCTATAAGGAGCAAAGTGTTGTTAACACTTTGTGTGCTGTTTCTGCCTAAATCTCCTAGAGGAAGGATGCATAATACCCTACTGTCAAAGAATGCTGTGTCCGTCCATGAACGAAAGAGAAAACACACTTGCTTGCTGACACACATATCACAACACTCAACCTGTCTCACTTCTATATGACTTAATTAAGTCTGTCTTACTCTTCGTAAGTTCCCTATCTGGGGGTAAACCGGGGCTGCTGTTCCCGATCTGCCACTCTCTGAGATTCTGCATGCCGCATTCTCTTAATTATTTTAAAAGTGTATTGGACGGTTTAATAATTTTATTTGTTGACCGTTTTCATTTTTATATATCATTATTCGTTACTTTAAATACCAGGGCATTACTCTTTTCCACCTCTCTATTAAAGGCCCAGAGAAGAATGGAGGAGTAGAGAGAAGGAAAAGAAGAGAGGAGTAAAAAACGTTCCCTCTTCTCTCCCTTCTCTAAAATTCCCTCTCCTCCCCTCATATCCGTCACCCCTCCCTCCATTCCCATATCCTAAAGGATTATTATACATGCAAAGTGGTTGGAAATAGGGAGGGACAGGGGATCAGGCGTTAAGGAGCAAGGGGAGGCTGACCCTATGCCGCGTACACACGATGAAAAAAAACGACGTTTTCAAAAACGTCATTTAAAATCACTGTGTGTGGGCAAAACGTTGTTTTATGTCTTCAAAAAAACGACCAAAAAAAAATTCGAACATGCTTGAATTTTTTGTGTCGTTTTTCAAAACGTTGTTTTTTGTGTCATAAAAAGTGATGGTGTGTGTGCAAAATGATGTTTTTTCATCACAAAAAGTGATCGTGTGTACGCGGCATCATTCTGAGGGAAAGGAATAGACGGTGAGTGGAGAGGGAGGAAAGAGAGAGAGAGAGAGAGAGAGAGAAAAAAAAAACATTTATAATTATATTGTTTTCTATATTTCTTTTTATATATTAGTGTATGTATATTTAAAAAATACAGTGAGCTCCCAAAATCAAAAAACCTCATTGTGGGAGAAAAAAAAAATTGTCTATGTGTATAATTTAAACTGATAAGAGGCATGGAGGAGCTCAGCTATGAGGAAAGATTAGAAAAAATGAATGTATTCACTCTTGAGAAGAGGAGAATAAGGGGGGATATGATCAACATGTACAAATATATAAGAGGTCCATATAGTGAACTTGGTGTTGAGTTATTCACTTTAAGGTCAACACTGAGGACAAGGGGGCACTCTTTACGTCTGGAGGAAAAGAGATTTCACCTCCAAATACGGAAAGGTTTCTTCACAGTAAGAGCTGTGAAAATGTGGAACAGACTCCCTCCAGAGGTGGTTCTGGCCAGCTCAGTAGATTGCTTTAAGAGAGGCCTGGATTCTTTCCTAAATGCACATAATATAAGTGAGTACTAAGTTTTGTAGGTAAAGTTGATCCGGGTAAATCCGATTGCCTCTCGGGGGATCAGGAAGGAATTTTTTCCCCTCCGGTAGCAAATTGGATCATGCTCTGCTGGGGTTTTTTGCCTTCCTCTGGATCAACTGTGGGTATGGAGTTGGGTGTATGGGATGTACTGTGTTTCATTGTTTATTTAAAAAAATAAAATTTATGGTTGAACTGGATGGACTTGTGTCTTTTTTCAACCTGACTAACTATGTAACTATGTAACTATAATTTGTTATTGGTTATTTAGTAACCTATTATTCCACTTCTCTCCCATTTCCAACCCCGCCCCCTCCATCTCTCCAACACCTAGGTCCATCCCAGGGAGACGCAGAGTCCTTAGAAATTCAGGAAGGTCCTCCAAGTCCATGAAGCTTGCTGTCCCTCCTTCATAATGAACCTGCAGTTAAAATGGAAATCTCCATCTATACTGGAATGTTTTCTTTATGAGTAGGGTTGAGCGTACCGGACTTTTGTTTTTTTTGTAAAGGAAAGAGGTAGGTAGAAACCGCGCTAAGGATCAGAATTTTCCAAGTATCAGTTGCTACCTATGGACCTGCTAGCATGTACTATTTGTTGATAAAGTGGCAGCCCCTACGTGAAATTCCACCTGGGTGGAATTGGATAGTGAATGGGGGTGAGGTAGTAGGTGTTGGCGCCTCTTTAATTAGAAACAATAAATGTAGTTAGTGTAGTCCTAAAACAGATATATGCATACATCCATATTGGAATAAACGAATAAGTAGAAAAATAGAAAATAATGTATTTCATAAATGCATATTAATAAATAATATGAAAATATATAAAGTGCTCGGTGCCAAAGATTGAAGTTATTGCTGTGCTTAGTAGTCCATATAAAAAGTGCTTAGTGCTTCATTAAAATAATTCAAATGGTTGTGCTTAGTAGTCCATATAAAAAGTGCTTAGTGCTTCATGAAAATAATTCAAATGGCTGTGATCATTTATTGCTCCCTCTGATCATGCTCTGGTAGGTCCCTCACTCACCAGATCCAGGTACCCGCAAGGGGTTAAAGGCTTTCACAGTGTTAGCCCCTGTGTGGCTCTCTGGCAATCCCCTCTGGCTTCAGATGATTTGGGTCTAGTACACGGCGCAAAGAAGAAAAGGTACCCACATAGCGTAATACAGTGCATATTAGACTTTAAAATTCGCACTTTTGATTTTTCATGTTCGAGTCCCGTAGACTTTAACTGTGTTTGAATGTTAGCGTGAACTTTTGGTCTGTTCGCATGTTCTGGATGCGAACCGAACCGAGGGTGTTCAGCTCATCCCTATTAAGCACTCATATCAACCCTAAGGTGTACTTATGGATTGCAAATCTTTGCTGTTACCTTAAGGTTATTGAGTGAATTCTTCATCTCGGTGACTTTCTCCTCCATAGTACAGTGACAACTCTTGATCTTCTCTTCCAGAGTGTACTCTCCGTGCTGTATTCGGGACAATTCCTGCATGGCCTCTGTAAATCCAGTTTTAAGTTCAGATGCCAAAACCTGCAACTACATAATACAGCAATTTAGGTAAAAGAATTACCCACATGTCTTAAGAATATCGCTATAATTTACCCACGTGTCTTAAGAATTTAAATAAAAAGTCTATGCTTTAAAAAATAGGTTGTCTGTCCCGTGGACACACAGACATTACTCACACAACACTTGTAATATGTCTTTTCATTGTTGGTTGGTTGGTTAGTTGGTTGGTTGAATTGTTTTTTTTTAGTTATTTAGTTTTATGTATCTTCTATCTGGCTATTGACCAAACCCCCCCCCCCCCCCCCCCGGCTTCGGTTCGCACCAGAACTCTCAAACATCGCAAAAGTTCAGACCTGAACTGTAAAATGCGATTAAAGTCTATGGGACCCAAACTTGGAATATCTACAATCCCCATTTTGAAGGTTTATATGTGTAGCGCCCCCTTGCCTCTAGCGCGGGTATTGCGCTAAGAAAAAAAAGAAGTTGGATTTGGAGAGTTACTTTGCTCCCTGTCACGATTTGTTAGGTTTGTGACCCATATCGTTCTGGAAAGATCCACTGGCTCGGACTGCATTCTGGGGATGTGAGTCTGTCCCTGGCCGGCAGTGGGAGCCTATTGCATTTAAGATCCGACGGTGTAAGTGACTTACGCCAGTCGGATCTACGCCGTATCTATGTGTAATGATTCTAGGAATCAGACGCATAGATACCCAGGCTCAGAAACAGAGATACAACGGTGTATCTGGAGATACACCGTCGTATCTCTTCTGAGAATCTGGCCATTAAACTGCAACCTACAGATGCTCTGTTTAATTTATAACTAGTCCAGAAAAGATGTGGAAGACACAAAAATTTCCCAGCAATCAATCCAGCCACTCAACACAAAAAGTTATTTAAACTGTTTTACCATTGCTTTAGTTTAGATATTTGAAAAGCAAAATATGTATCAACGTTTTTAATATGACATTGTAATTTTGTAGGGTTTTATTTCAGAATTACCTGGTATATCTGTGCTGGCAGGCTGCTTACTGGAGCATTTTCAGTTTCTCCTGTGTGGGAAACAGAGTCAGTTACCTATATGTTTGAATTGATTTACTGTAATCAAATGGCATTTAAAGATAACAACACAGAATTTTGGCTTTACTGCAATAAAACCTAAAGAAAAATAATTCCTATTATCCCACACATGACAAGCAGGATTGAGTCAGCGTTGTGATTTTGTAGACTCCAACTCTGCTTTTTTTGCCAAATCAATTTCTTGGAAAAGGTGACATCGGCCCGGATTCACGTCGGACTTACGCCGTCGTAAGTAAAAATGTGTACTCTCTGCGCCGATTCACAAAGCTAGATACGTCAAAAAGCAAGGCTTCAGCCACCTGACGTAACTTGCCTATGCCGGCGTATCGTGGGCGCATAGTTACACTGGACGCATTCGGCGTACACATGTTAAATATGCAAATGTGTAAGATACGCCGAGTCACGAACGTACCTGCGTCCGGTGCATGTTTTAAGCGATTTGCGTAAGGGTTACGTCCGGCGTAAAGTTATTCCTCATATAGCTGGCGCAACCCATTCAAAGGTATGGACCAGGGAACAGCCATCGTATTTTACGTTGTTTACGTACTACTACGTGAATAGGGCTGTGCGTAGGTTTCGTTCACGTCGTAGGCAGTGCATTGACGTATCTTAGGCAGCTATTTCGATGTGACTGTGAGCATGCGCACAGGGATGCGTCCAAGATACGACGCATGCGCAGTTCATTTTTGAAGCTCAGCCCATCATTTGCATGGGGTCACGCTTCATTTTAATATATATCACGCCCACTTCCAGCCCACTTCCACCTACTTTGACTTACGTCGGCTTACGCCAACAACTATATGCTACGCCGGTGCAATGTTGAGAGGATTTGCTTTGTGAATACCATGCTTGCCTTTCAATGTTGCGCCGGCGTAGCGTAAAGATGATACGCTACGCCGGCTGAAAGATTCGCCCAGGTATGTGAATCCGGGCCAAAATGTTCAAAAGCTCTTCCTTACCTTTCCATTTTAAGTTATAACTTTCGTGGGAAGAACAGTTCAGTAAACAAGATCAATGCTTCAGGCTGGGTTTACGCTGTGTGCAGACACGGCTCACAGCAGTGGTCCAGTGCATCCCTGTTCTCCGTTTCAGGGATGAATGAGGCCTGAATTTTTGCCTGAATTCGGACCTGAAACGGAGCCAAAGACACACTTGACCCTTGTACAATGCGCTCCGTTGAGAGCCAGTCACACTCTCCTGTCATGGAAGAAGAGTGGATACCCTGCGCTGCCAGATAAGTATGAATGATAGCAGCTAACACAACTTTTTCAAAAAAGCAAAAAACAAAGGAATACAAAAGTGTAGCGCTGAAATGACTAGGTGAAAATCAGTTACCATACAATATATGTTACAACATGTAAACAGTGAAAAATAAATGTGCATATAAGTCCTTCTAATGAAAGAAACAGCTATTGTGCCTGTCTGGCACGTAGTGCAAGTGGACAATTGCACCAGAAAATCCTGGTAGTCCTAAAAAAGTTTGTCTGGTGATTGAATCAAGTGAGTGAGTAACTGAACGTTAAAATTTGTGACTTCTTCAACGTGACGATCCCACCACCTAAAGAATTGCAGGCTTACCAGAACGTGTTGACCAATGGTGACATATGCCACAAGAGGTCAAACAAGGCTTTGAATGACAGATGTCATGAACAGTCCTCAGCAGGAAACATGTGCCTGATCAGTCAGGATGTCTTGCAATGGGATAGGATAGGCTGGAAACTGTACTTATTTTCTCGATATGTTAAAAGTGCATGTAGAAAAGAAAAGAGGGTGGCCACATAGCGTAATTCCGTTTAACTAAAATTAGGTATTTATTCACAGCTAACAAACTCACATTTGGCTGGATTGAAAAGGTTCTTGCAAGTAAAATTAGGCGACAGTGGAGTCCTCCCGACGCGTTTCGTGGTCAAAGCACATCGTCTGGGGTGTCACTCCACTGTAGCCCACTCCAATTTATATACAGTCCATACAAACATATCCAATCAGTGAAGATCTGACTCACCTCAAACTGTCAGCAATCAAGCAACACTTCCCCCTGTCCAGGATGGCGCCTCGACTTGCACTCCAAGCCTCAATATGGAAAAAAACAATCATGCACATGTAGGCAGGAAGTGAAAGAAGCACTTCCTGGTATTGGCTGGTATAGTCTGAAGGCTGAGTGTTGTAAATACTACATGAATATGGGGACTGACACATTGTTTCTATCTGAAGTTGCCATATATATTATAATAGGTCTGGCAATATAATTAACGCGGCACGAGAACATATTTTTTCACATATTCTGGCCGTGTCCATACAATAACCAAGCCTCTCTTTGGTTACAATGGGAGGCAAGGTGCATGTGTGTTAACCAAGCCTCATGGTGGGGTAGTTGAGGCTTAGACGATCAAATCAATACCAGGATCTCTGAGTGACTATGGCGCATGGACGTAAATCGCGCATGCGCGGCGAACCGCGCCTCGTTCTCAGAGAAACCATTCGCGATAGGTCAAATCCTCCTTTCGGGAAAAGGGTGTGTTTATCGCTATGCTAATTTTTAAATTTACGAGTTTTCAAATTTCCGAAATTTCAAATGTCCGAATTTCCGAATTTTCGAATTTCTTAAATTCGGAAATTCAGAATTTCGGAAAATTGAAAATTGGAGATTTTGAAAATTCGAAAAATCTAAAATTAGAAAATCTAAAATTAGAAAATTAGAAAATTGGGATTTCGGATGTCCGAATTTCCGATTTTCCGAATGTTCAAATTCCAAATTTTCTGAATTTCCGAATTTCCGAACTCTCGAATTCCGAATTTCCAAATTCAGAATTTTTGAATTTCCCAAATTTCCGAATTCAGAATTTCCTGAATTTCCGAATTCAGAATTTCCCGAATTTCCGAATTTTCAAATTTCCCGAATTTCCCGAATTTATAAAGAAACTAATAAAACGAAATGAAAAAAATGAATTTTTCAGCAGTGCACATGTCTCCTAACCGGCAATATTTTCTGCTGGATACAGGTTAGACATGAGATAACGTGTCGGCTGCACCATTATAATTCCCACTGATAAATTCTCCCTGGAAATTACATTTGTATGCTAAACCCAGTTATGTCAACCTACGCGTGAAGAACATGATGAGAAGTGACCAAGATTTGCCTTTATAAAAAAATTGGGCTGTGGCCAAATTATCAGTAAAGAGAATGACTGAGTTCCTAGACCAATTTGAACAATGCCGAAGTCTGAGCAAACTTGGGCATATGCAATACTTCCGGGGGCTGGGTTTACAGGGGTGGTTGTGGAGGGGGGGAGTCTCAGCTGTCAGTCCACGTAGCTGATTTAGGACATCTGCAGTCTCAGACCAGGATTGGGGGATCAGAAAAACATGACTTAGTACTTGGTGGAGAAACCCTTGTTGGCAAGCACAGAGGTAAGACTTTTTTTGTAGTTGGTTACCAGGTTTGCACACATCTCAGGAGGGATTTTGGTCCACTTTTCTTTATACATCTTCTCTATATCCTTAAGGTTTCTTGGCTTTCGCTTGGCAACTTGAAGTTTCAGCTCCCTCCATAACATAAACGGCATTAAGGTCTGGAGACTAGCTAGGCCACTCAATGGCCTTAATGTGTTTCTTCTTGAGCCACTTCCTTGTTGCCTTGGAAGTATATTTTGGGTCATTGCCATGCTGGAAGACCCATCCATTACCCATCTTCAGTGTTCTGGCTAAGGGAAGAAGGTTCTCATCCAAGATTTTACAATACATGGCCACATCCATTGGCCCCTAAATGCGGCAAAGTTGGCCTGTTTCCACCTCCATGTTTGAATGCAGGGATGGTGTTGTTAGGGTCATTGTTTGCATTTTCTTCATTCCAAACACGGCAAGCCTATTTAATGTCAAAGAGCTCCATTTTGGTCTCATCTGACCACAGCACTTTTTCTCCATACCTCTCTGAATCAATTAGATGTTCATTGGCAAACTTCAGACGGTCTAGTACATGGCCTTCTTGAGGAGGGGGACCTTTCAGGCACTGTAGGATTTCAAACCATGGCTGTGTTATTTTGTTACCGATGGTTTGTTTGGTGACTGTGGTCCTAACACTCCAACAGTTGTCTCCTTCTCACCAAGATTCTTGCTGATGGTCTTCCAGTCTTGTGCAGGTCTACAATCTTGTCCCTGGCATCCTTTGACAGCTCTTTGGTCTGGCCTAAGATGGTGATGTTTGAATAGAAGAAAGATTCTGTGGACAGGAGTCTTTGATACACATAACAAGTTGCCATTAGGAGCACCTTTTTAAATTGACAGAACTAATCTGAGCACATACTGTAGCCAGTCTGTGGGGGGCAGAATTATTGTTGGATGGTAGGGGGTTCAAATACTTATTTTACTCACTTTATTTTTGTGACTGTTTCTTAAAGCCAGAAGATTGGAATGTTAAATGAAAATAGTTTTGAGGCATGTCTGTAATTTTTTGTATGAACATTTTCCAAGAGTTGTGATTCCATACTTTTTGTCAGGGGTTGTATGATAACTATTATAGACCCTTCATTTCTTTGTAAGTGGGAAAACTTTAATAATTTTCTCCTTTGTATATAAAGTGCTCTTTGTGCTCAATAATACTGATTCATGTAAAATATAGTGCCTCTAAATTTATGACTATACACACACACACACATATATATATATATAATATTGTGACGGTCTGAGTCTGTCTCTCATGAATGATGGTGGGTTTTCGCCATATTTTGGAGAGACGAACACCTTAATTATACAGCTGTGTGGTCAGCTTTTTAAGTCTGACCTGAACAGCAATCAGGCTCCACCCTCCCGAGGAGTCCAGGTCTGGAAGGGAGAACCCTGAGAGTGCAGGTGTGCACTAAATTAGCTGGAGAAGCTAGAGAAGCT
The DNA here is from genome assembly GCA_029574335.1 of Rana kukunoris. Classification (NCBI taxonomy): domain Eukaryota; kingdom Metazoa; phylum Chordata; class Amphibia; order Anura; family Ranidae; genus Rana; species Rana kukunoris. The sequence continues at coordinate 397,456,971 of CM056052.1, forward strand.
GGAGAGTGCAGGCTGCACTATAATACCCAGAGGCCTGAGTCTGAGGTGGCTGACAGGAGTGAGTCTGGGGTGGCTGACAGGAGTCAGGAAGGCTTCACGAGGGAGCCTGAGCAGTGTGGTGCTACTGCTAAAGATAGCCAGGTGGCTCTGTATTTTCCGTTATACGTGTAAGCCAGGAGGCTGAAGGTATCATTTTGTATGGACTGTGAAAACCCCTGTATATTTTTCTGTTGGATGCAATAAAACTGTGTTTTTACTATTTCTGCTTGAAGACCAGTGACTGTGCAACTCTACATTTATCGCTAATTTCTGCGACTCTGTCACAATATATATATATATATATATATATATATATATATATACAGTACAGACCAAAAGTTTGGACACACCTTCTTATTCCAAGAGTTTTCTTTATTTTCATGACTATGAAAAATTGTAGAGTCACACTGAAGGCATCACAACTATGAATTAACACATGTGGAATTATATACATAACAAAAAAGTGTGAAACAACTGAAAATATGTCATATTCTAGGTTCTTCAAAGTAGCCACCTTTTGCTTTGATTACTGCTTTGCACACTCTTGGCATTCTCTTGATGAGCTTAAAGAGGTAGTCGCCTGAAATGGTCTTCCAACAGTCTTGAAGGAGTTCCCAGAGATGCTTAGCACTTGTTGGCCCTTTTGCCTTCACTCTGCGGTCCAGCTCACCCCAAACCATTTTGATTGGGTTCGGGTCCGGTGTCTGTGGAGGTCAGGTCATCTGGCGCAGCACCCCATCACTCTCCTTCTTGGTCAAATAGCCCTTACACAGCCTGGAGGTGTGTTTGGGGTCATTGTCCTGTTGAAAAATAAATGATGGTCCAACTAAACGCAAACCGGGTGGAATAGCATGCCACTGCAAGATGCTGTGGTAGCCATGCTGGTTCAGTATGCCTGCAATTTTGAATAAATCCCCAACAGTGTCACCAGCAAAGCACCCCCCACACCATCACACCTCCTCCTCCATGCTTCACAGTGGGAACCAGGCATGTAGAGTCCTTCCATTCACCTTTTCTGCGTCGCACAAAGACACAGTGGTTGGAACCAAAGATCTCAAGTTTGGACCATCAGACCAAAGCACAGATTTCCACTGGTCTAATGTCCATTCCTTGTGTTCTTTAGCCCAAACAAGTCTCTTCTGCTTGTTGCCTTTCTTTAGCAGTGGTTTCCTAGCAGATATTCTACCATTAAGGCCTGATTCACACAGTCTTCTCTTAACAGTTGTTCTAGAGATGTGTCTGCTGCAAAAGGTGGCTACTTTGAAGAACCTAGAATATGACATATTTTCAGTTGTTTCACACTTTTTTGTTATGTATATAATTCCACATGTGTTAATTCATAGTGTTGATGCCTTCAGTGTGACTCTACAATTTTCATAGTCATGAAAATAAAGAAAACGCTTTGAATGAGAAGGTGTGCCCAAACTTTTGGTCTGTACTGTGTGTGTATATATATATATATATATATATATATATATATATATATATGTATATGCAGGGCTTTTTTTCTGGGGGAACTTGGTGGAACTCAGTTCCACCACCTTTGGCTCAGACCCTTTGGTGCCCGCTCACCACAATCACTTGTGAACACAGAAGTCTGGTTTCTGTGTTTACAAGTGACTGCTTTGTAACCCCCTGAATTCTGCACACTGTATGTAATGCAATTCTGGTATTTAATGCCCCTTTAAGACCCTTCTACTGTTTGTGAAATCTGAACGGGTCGTGGTTGAGTTCCTGCACCTATTTTTTGAGAAAAAAAGCTCTGTGTATATGTAGTGAACACACTAATATATAGAAGGGAAATTAAATGTGCAATTGGTTTGTCCGCTCTGTACATATCTATATGGTCCCAGAGGCAGTTCTCAACAAAGCAAAGATTTGTTCAAATGCTGTTTTCCTTTATCCACTTTACATTAATGTGTCATTCATTAAATCCGAGGCTGGTGTCCTGTCGAGAAATGCCCACTATCAAGAAATGCCTAGGGTGGAACTGCGCATTCGCAGTACGGAGCCGCAGAACAGCTGAGTTTACACTCAGCTGTTGTCTCGCGTTGCCAAGGCAGGCTCATGTAGGTGAGGGGGAGATATTTACATGAAGGGGACAGATTTTTTAATGATGGACAGTGCTGGGGTCAAGTTTTTTATCGATGGCCAAACAAATCTGCAAAATAAATCTTTATCTGCTATTCTTTCTGGACGCTTGTGGAAAGTGTTTAGTCAATTGAAGGTTGGCTTTCTTTTATATTAGATAAAGATTTATTTTGCATATTTGTTTGGCCATCGATAAAAATGACACCCCCCAGCACTATTATTGAAAAATCTGCCCCTTCATGAACGGGCCTCAGCAACACGAGACAACAGCTGATCATAAACCCAATTCCACCCGGGCACTATTCAATAGGTGGGTCCCCAATCCTGAGAAGATCCCAAGCATTGTTCCATTGAGAGGAAGCTGTTCGGTGGGGAGTCCAGCTGAGGAGAGCCAAGAGAGGCTGGCGATCCAATAGAGTCTCAATAATGCACCGGGGATCAAGGTAACCGGGTACTGAAAGGCTGGACGTTGGTCACACATCAGTCATAACCTAACTGCTAACTACCTGAAGGAGATCCAGGCGCAAAGTCTATTAAGGAGGATTATCTCCGCTATCTCAATTCTGAGGAGGGTCTGTGGCAGAGACTTTTCCCTAAGTTCTGAGTGCTACTCTGGCTGCCAGGTCAGTGGGAGAGGCCTGTCCAGGTACACTATACCCACTCTGGCTAGAGTGGCGAAGAAAACAAAGTGTTGTTGGAAGCAGGATTGTTTCACTATTGTTACGCCTGAATCTGCTGTTTCTCCTTCTACTGCATCTTTACTCTTCACCTCAAGTTTTATTGTTTTTACCAGACTGGGTAATAAAGAGCACAGAAAAAGACACCTGTCGTGGACATTCCATTACTACTGCTTTCACCATACACCCCTAGAGCCACAAGGTAACATGCCACCCAAAACAAACCAGCAGCTCCTTCGGGGGTAGTACTACACAGTATATACAGTTCTGCTCATAAGTTTGCATGCCCTGGCAGAATTTATGATTTCTTGGCCATTTTTCAGAGAATATAAATGATTACACAAAAACTTTTCTTTCACTCATGGTTAGTGTTTGGCTGAAGCCATTTATTATCAATCAACTGTCTTTGCTCTTTTTAAATCATAATGAGAACAGAAACTAGCCAAATGACCCTGATCAAAAGTTTACATACCCCAGTTCTTAATACCGTGTATTGCCCCCTATAACATCAATGACAGCTTGAAGTCTTTTGTGGAATTTGTGGATGAGTCTCTTTATCCTTTATCCAAATTTCCTGTGCCTTTGTAGCGCACACATCCCCAAAACATCAGCAATCCACCTCAGTGTTTCACAGTAGGAATGGTGTACCTTTCATCATAGGCCTTGTTGACTCTTCTCCAAATGTAGCGTTTATGGGTTGTGACTTTGTGGCAGAAGGTTTTAGGCTTGTCTCTGTGCTTTTTGGTGTATTGTAAGTGGGATACTTTAAGGCATTTGTGTAGTAATGGCTTTCTTCTGGCGACTCAACCATGCAGTCCATCTTTCTTCAAGTGCCTCCTTATTGTGCATCTTGAAACAGCCACACCACAGTTCTGTATTTTACCTGGAGTTATTTGTGTGTTTTTCTTTCCATCCCAAACAATTTTCCTGGCAGTACTGGCTGAAATTTTAGTTGGTCTACCTGATTCAACAGAATCCCTAATTTTCCACCTCTTGATTAGATCCTTTGACAATTATTTTGCTTTCCCCATGACTCCAGAAACATCAGTGCAGCACTGGATGAAAGATGCAAGGGTCTGTCAGGAGTCCAGAAACTCATTGACCCTTTCTACACACACACACTATTTACAAGCAAACAGATCACAGATGAGGATGGTTACCTTTATTAGCCATTCAAATCCCTTTGAATGTTATATGGCCAAAATCTCCAGGGTTCGTAAACGTTTGATCAGGGTCATTTTGGTAGTTTCTGTTGTCATTATTATTTAAAAATAGTAAACACAGTTTATTGACAATAAATGGCTTCAGCCAAACAGTAACCATGAGTGGAAGAAAAGTTTTTGTGTTATCATTAACATTCTCTGAAAACAATTCATAAATTCTGCTAGGGTATGTAAACTTATGAGCACAACCGTATACAGTATATATACAGTACAGACCAAAAGTTTGGACACACCTTCTCGTTCAAAGAGTTTTCTTCATTTTCATGACTAAGAAAATTGTAGAGTCACACCGAAGGCACCAAAACTATGAATTAACACATGTGGAATTATATATATATAACAAAAAAGTGTGAAACAACTGAAAATATATGTCATATTCTAGGTTCTTCAAAGTAGCCACCTTTTGCAGCAGACACATCTCTAGAACAACTGTTAAGAGGAGACTGTGTGAATCAGGCCTTCATGGTAGAATATCTGCTAGGAAACCACTGCTAAAGAAAGGCAACAAGCAGAAGAGACTTGTTTGGGCTAAAGAACACAAGGAATGGACATTAGACCAGTGGAAATCTGTGCTTTGGTCTGATGAGTCCAAATTTGAGATCTTTGGTTCCAACCACCGTGTCTTTGTGCGACGCAGAAAAGGTGAATGGAAGGACTCTACATGCCTGGCTCCCACCGTGAAGCATGGAGGAGGAGGTGTGATGGTGTGGGGGTGCTTTGCTGGTGACACTGTTGGGGATTTATTTAAAATTGAAGGCATACTGAACCAGCATGGCTACCACAGCATCTTGCAGCAGCATGCTATTCCATCCGGGTTGCGTTTAGTTGGACCATCATTTATTTTTCAACAGGTCAATGACCCCAAACACACCTCCAGGCTGTGTAAGGGCTATTTGACCAAGAAGGAGAGTGATGGGGTGCTGCGCCAGGTGACCTGGCCTCCACAGTCACCGGACCTGAACCCAATCGAGATGGTTTGGGGTGAGCTGTACCGCAGAGTGAAGGCAAAAGGGCCAACAAGTGCTAAGCATCTCTGGGAACTCCTTCAAGACTGTTGCAAGACCATTTCAGGTGACTACCTCTTGAAGCTCATCAAGAGAATGCCAAGAGTGTGCAAAGCAGTAATCTAAGCAAAAGGTGGCTACTTTGAAGAACCTAGAATATGACATATTTTCAGTTGTTTCACACTTTTTTGTTATGTATATAATTCCACATGTGTTAATTCATAGTTTTGATGCCAAGAGTGTGAATCTACAATTTTCATAGTCATGAAAATAAAGAAAACTCTTTGGATGAGAAGGTGTGTCCAAACTTTTGGTCTGTACTATATATATATCATTTATTTATTTTTAAGGGTGTATTTTGTTGCTGTTAAAGGTTTTTTAGACATTAACAAAAAAAAGAAAATGAAGTCCAAATAACAACTTCAGAGATTTAAAGAGACATTAACACAAGCAGGTGCCCAGTGTAAAAATCTCAAACGTTTCTCTTCTGCTCCCTTATTTAGTAGTCTAAGGCTGCGTACACACGATCAGTCCATCCAATGAGAACGGTCCAAAGGACCGTTTTCATCGGTTAACCGATGAAGCTGACTGATGGTCTACTGATGTGCCTACACACCATCAGTTAAAAAAACGATTGTGTTAGAATGCAGTGAGGTTTACGTGTTTTTTTTTTTTTAAAGTGTATTTTTGTGCGTGAACTCGAGAGAGAGGAGCCGGACTGCAGGAGTTGGGAGTAGGCAGACCCCCCCCCCGGAGGCAATCGCCATCCTTCTCCATGCCCCTGGTGGCAATGGCGGGTGTGAAGGGGGGCCTCCCACTCACCCCGCCCTACCTGCTCCTCTTGGGAGCCCAACTGGGGCCCAACGGGACCCCAATGGGGCAGAGGGACTCCCCCTATGAGGGAGTGAGGGGGCCTAGCCCACCCAGCCAGCCCCGTAGGTCCTTCGCCTCTCTTTATTTTAAGAGACCGCATGGCCAAAGTGCATGTGTTTTTAAACCAATTTTTGTGTGCATGCAAGTGTGGTGTTTTTTTTTGTGGGGGGGGGGGGTGGGCGTACTAAGCACAGGCGTACCTTGCATAGCACACCCACCGGGAGCCGGGCTGAGACCACCAAACTCAATTCACATGTAGCCGAGACCGGGATCCGAACCCTTGGCTGCAGAGGTGAATGGCTTGTCAGCGCAGTGCCAATCACGTTGAGCCACCACAGCTCCCTCAGGTTTACGTGTTTTAACACAACGACGTGCTGAAAAAAACGAAGTTCAATGCTTCCAAGCTTGCGTCGACTTAATTCTGAGCATGCGCGGCCTTTTAACCGATGCTTTTGCATACCAACGATCGGTTTTGACCCATCGGTCAGGCGTCCATCAGTTAAATTTTAAAGCAGGTTCTTTTTTTTTGACCAAAGGATAACTGACTGATGGGGCCCACACACGATTGGTATGGACTGATGAAACGGTCCTTTAGCCCGATCATGTGTACACGGCCTTAGACATCAACAAAATGCCCCAATATATTTGTAAACACATAATTACCTATACCTCCCTTGAGTGTTTAATGGCTTAAAGCTGCTAATCAAATACTTCCATATGAGTAATTAATGTATAGAACGTAGAGAGACTCCTCAGAGGTATTCTAAAATTTGGAATAGATGTCTGAATTCATCACTAACTCGCATGCCGCATACACACGGTCGTTTTTTGCGATGAAAAAAAAACGACGTTTCTGTGAAGTAAAAAACGACGTTTTTGAAACGTCACTTTTCAAAGACAATTTTGCATACACACCATTGTTTTTTCACAAAAAGCGAGGTTACGTTCACCACTCTTTTCCATTGAAGCTCGCTTCATAACTAGCTTCTGGGCATGCGCGGGTTGAAAAACGTCGTTTTGAACGACGTTTTTGCTACACACGGTGACTTTTTGTGAAACAAAAAACGACGTTTTGAAAAACGACACAAAAAATTCAAGCATGTTGGAATTTTTTTTTGGTCGTTTTTTTGAAGACAAAAAACGACGTTTTGCCCACACACGATCAATTTAAATGACGTTTTAAAAAACTTCGTTTTTTTTCATCGCAAAAAACGATCGTGTGTACGCGGCATTAGGCCTCGTACACACGATGAGATATGTCCGCTCAAACTGCGTGGTGACGCGGCGGTGACGTTGACGCCGCCACGTCACCGCAACGTCACGCACCAGGAAGTAAACACTTCCGCGCGCATGCGTCAGATCCATTCACAGGATACGACGCATGTGCAGGAGGATATGTCCGCTGGTTTCCCGTACTAACCAGCGGACATATCCGACGGACAGGTTTGTAGCGGACAAATTTCAAAGCATGCTTTGAAATTTGTCCGATGGACAAATCTGTCCGCTAGCCCGTACACACGATCGGATTTGTCTGCTGAAACGGTCCATCGGACCGTTTTCAGCGGACAAATTTGATCGTGTGTACGCGGCCTTAGTAACTCTTTAGCACAGTATGCAAAACATTACAAAAATACCTCAGTAAAACAGAGCAACTATATATAGGGCAACTAAATGGCAAATGAGGTTTAACCACTTCCCACCCGGTCAATAGCAGATTGACGTCCGGGAAGTGGTTCTGAAATCCTGACTGGATGTCCTTTGACGTCCTGCAGGATTTTATGCTGGCGCACGCCCGTGGGAGCGTGCATCGCAGCGATCGGTGATGCGGGGTGTCAGTCTGACACACTGCATCTTCGATCTCGGTAAAGAGCCTCCGGCGGAGGCTCTTTACCACATGATCAGCCGTGTCCAATCACGGCTGATCACGATGTAAACAGGAAGAGCCGTTCATGGCTCTTCTTCACTCGCGTCTGACAGACACGAGTACAGGAGAGCTGATCGGCGGCTCTCCTGACAGGGGGGGGTTCACGCTTATTGTTTATCAGCGCAGCACCCCCTCGGATCGCCACACTGGACCACCAGGGAAGCCCACACTGGACCACCAGGGAAGGGCAAAAAAAGGGGCAATAAAAAAAATCTGTAAAAAATAAATAAATAAAAAAGGGCAGTAAAAAATAAAAAGATGCCAATCAGTGCCCACAAATAGGTAACTGACTGGCTACATGGATCCATCAGTGCCACCCCTCAGTGTCCATAAGTGCCACCCCACAGTGTCCATCATTGCCACCCCACAGTGTCCATCATTGCCACCCCACAGTGTCCATCAGTGTCACCCCTCAGTGCCCATCCATGCCCAGTGCCCACCTATCAGTGCCATTCTGTGCCACCCATAAGTACCCATCAGTGCCACCCATAAGTGCCGCCCACGAGTGCCTATATGTGCCGCCTATGAGTGCCCAGTGCCGCCAATGAGTGCCCATCAACCCCGCCCATGAGTGCCCATCAGTGCCTCCTATGAGTGCCTATCAGTGCCGCCTATAAGTGCCCATCAGTGCCGCATACCAGCGCCGCCTATCAGTGCCCATCAGTACTACCTCATCTGTGTCCATCAGTGCCACCTCATCGGTGCCCATCAGTGCCAGTAATTGAAAGAGAAAACTTACTTATTTACAAAAATAACTTGCGGGGCATGCTGGGGAAGGGTATATCTGTGGCAGGCGTAAATTTTTCGGGGTTCTTCGCGGGTTCCTGGTTCCAGGTGCGGCACCCACCTTTAGGATATGCGCATCCAACGGACCCCGGCGATATGGCATACCAGGCCGGGTCGCAAGCTACGCGGAGTTCCTTGCGGATGCTGCCGAGGGGCCCCAGTGACCTACTGGGTCCCCCACTTCTATAAAAATAGATCCTAGGCTGCGAGCTGTACGGTGGGGGATCGGCTCAAGGAGAACCCAGAGGCAGGTTATCTGAGAGACTTGAATGAACAATCGGGGATCTGGTGGTGGATACGCTGACAGGTGTATTTCTACTGTCAACCGGTGACCCAAATGTAATTGACTGGAGGGATTCGCTCTGCTGTTCGCATTGTCAGCATTGAGCCTGTGGCAGAGGCCTCACCTGGCATCTTACACCAAATCAGAGCCAGGTCCATGGTGGGGACCTGTTTCTTCCAGCAACCCTAAAGTGGCACTCCGGCTGCCAGGCTTGTGGCAGAAGTCTGTCCGGGGGGCACTTCACACACACGGGCTAGAGTGGCGACGCAATATATAGTTACTGAAAGCAGGCTTGCTTTCCTGTTCATCCAAGCCTGATACTGCAAGGGTTTCTTTATTTCATTAACCTGTCCTATCTACCTCCTGTTGATGTTGGTAATGTTGGACCCAAGAAATAAAGCATTTGGAAAATCTTAACTACTGATTGGACATTCGTTTACTGCTCTACTCACTAACTTCACCCCTAGACAACACTTAGAGGTAACTTAATACAACAATCCCAAATCAACCAGCGGCTCCTGAGGGGGTATTGCGCCATGTATATAGGATTGAAAACAAATATTTTATTTTTTATTTTTATTTTCTCCTTTTTATTGGTTGAAAAAGATGGCCTAGAAGGCCGTCTGTTTAGATACCCCTAAAAAAAACAATACACACAATCTTTATTAAATCACAATAATAATTTTTTTTGAAAATTATAATATAACATTTATAAAGACGAGCAAAAACTATTACAATGAATACCGTAATTATCGGGGTATTGCGCGCACCCCAACCTAGAAGAGAAAATCCCCCAAAAAAAAGAATATACTTACAGTTTAGATGCCCCTCGTCAGTGTCTTGTCCGGTCTGGTGTCCGTCTGCGGCCTCGATGGTGTCCTCCTCGCTTCTCCCGCGCTGTCTCCGAGTCAAATCCCCGCTTCCCGTGCTTAGTTTAAACGCTGCCGCCGACATTTACCAAGCGCAGTACACTCGGGCACGCTCGGCTTCTCACACATAGAGGCTAGGAACCGTTAGAAACGCCTACCTAGGACACATTTAACCCCTTGATTGCCCCTAGTGTTAATCCCTTCCCTGCCAGTGTCATTTATACAGTAATCAGTGCATTTTAATAGCACTGATCGCTGTTGTCAAAAGTGTTTGATCTGTCCGCCGCAATGTCGCAAAATCACTGTTCATCGCCATTACTAGTAAAAAAATAAAATAAAATAATAATAAAAATGCCATAAATCTATACCCTATTTTTTAGATTGTTTATGCCCTAAACTGAATGATGAATCACATTTTTTTATGAATAAAAAATGCAATAAAAGAAAAGTGTACTATAATAATTATATCTTTTTTTTTAAAGTCAATCAATTATTATTAATAAAACACTTTATGTCACATTTCACGGCCGGGCATCAGCCTTCCTGAACGCTGGGGAAATCACGCAGAGACCGCCATGCTGGCGGCTAGGACACATACAGGGGGGTGGAGGTTCTGGGGGAGCGAACACCTGCACTTGATTAGAGGACAGTATAAAATGACACAATCTTCTAAGGATCGCAGAGTGATCCCAGAAGAGCTGCTGACACACAGATATATTGGAAAAATCTTATCAATTAAGTGCCTTTGGTGGGATGTGCTAAACTATCTTAAAGCCTCTATGCTCCCGAATAACAAACACAGAAGCCCTAATTTGATCTATTTTTGATATAGATACGGATGCTTGGAAACAACTTCAGTCCTGTCATCCGCACTATAGATTTGCCTTACAACCTCAACTGTGGGTCATAGTTAAATTTCACACCGCCTAAAGTAATTACTTGGGGTTTTCTTGCAATTTAAAATATATATATATATATTTATTTATTTTTTGCTGTGTATTTTAACTTATTTTACAATTGGTGGTTTTTGCCCTTATTCCCTTGTGCACCATATCACATTAATATTTACACTGAATATATCGCAGTTTAATATCACATCTATTTAGTATTTATATATATATTTTTATTTTTTTAACATTAAAGAGTTTATTGAAATTAACAGATTGATACAAATCAAGAGCACATGTGGTAAAAACAAAATGTCCATATAAGGAAAAAATAAGGTGCCTTAGTAATCACATGAAGCAATAAACAATAACAACATGCACAAAGCAATTTATCAATAATGCTCAAATGACACTCGTATCTCGACGTGACAAACTGATCAAGATCTCATATAGAATAGCCAATGCATTCTGTTGACTTGTCATTAGTAATGTTAAGACGAAAATTTAAGGGGTAGAAGAGATAAGGAAGAAATATAGATCAACCATAGAGTTCATTTTTAACATGACGTATTCGGGTGCCAGGAGAATAACATTGAGGAGTAATACTGTATTTATTGGCGTATGACACTCAATTGTTTACCCTGAAAATAGAAGGTAATCTGTGCCTGCGTGTTATACGCAGGGGGCTGTGGGAAGTTTTTTTCCTGAAATGTCCCTCTTAAATTTACGGTGCGTGTTATACGCCTGTGCCTGTTATACGCCGATAAATACGGATGCTTGTTACTGTACTCACACTTGTTGGTAGACTGGTTACTAATTGTCAGAGCTGGAAGCTAGTCCAGCTGCATTGTCTGCAAAAACCTTGGCGTATTTAAAAATGGTCCAAAGTTGCCACATCTTATGTAACCTCTCAACCTGTTCGCTGGATTGAGCTAGGGTGTCTTCCATCTGCAGTAGAAGGGACCCGAGGGGGAGTTCCAATGAATTGGGATAAGGGATTTGGCTGCATTCAAGAGGTGTTTCGAGAGTGAATGTATTTTTATTTTGTTTGAACATCATGCTCATTTAATAAATTTCACTTATGTATTTTTAGTAAATACATTTATTTCCAAACTACATCATATTTTTTTTTTAACAATAGATAAAACCACATTATTTTTATATGTTTTTAATAAAAGACTTGTCAAAAACTGGCTACTGTATCCCATAGTCATTCACATAGGGGAGGGGCTGGGATCTGAGGGCCCCTTCTTAAAGGGTGCTTCCTGATTCCGATAAGCCCCCTGCCCGCAGACCCCTTCAACCATCGGGCAAGGGTTGTTGGGAAGAGGCCCTTGTCCCTATCAACATGGGGGCAGGTGCTTTGGGGTTGGCCCCCCAATTCCTTTGGACACTGCAAAAGCATGCAGTTGCAGGGCGCTTGTAGAGTAGTCCAATTTACCTGCTGTGGCATGTGTAAACCTTTGGTTGCTGCCTCAGCAGCTAAAGGGATGGGTAGGGATTGGGGGTATCTCAACCGTGTATCCACCTCTTTAAGTTTGTCTACCCCTGCTCTAGAATATATCTATATACTGTATGTATATATAGATATGATATGAATATATCTATATATTTATATGAATATGGGGCCAATAGTATAAAAGCTTGTTATATGCAGAACAAAATAAAAATAAAATAAAATAAAATAAATCAAAAACAGCAACTAGATTTTAAATTATTGAAAGATTTGAAAATATCTGTTAGTTAGAAACAAAAGCAGAAGGTTTAATTAATTTGTATATACCTTCTGCAAACCCACACATTTAAAATGACTCAAACGACTAAACGCATTGACAAAGAGCAAGGTTATGAATTAGCTGTGACTGTACTTTTACTATAGTACTTTAAATATGACCTTGTCACTGGGCTAATGATTACAAATACAGTAAAGTGTAATTTAAAACATCCAGTAAATTTTTTCTAATTGTTTCCCATGTCCAATAAACCTATAATTTTCCATAATACTAGCCAACCAATATGACAAATTAATGCACACTAAGCAAATTGTGCTTGAATTCAACCCAAGAATAATTACAGGGACAGCACTGTCAAAGGACAAGTGAAAAAATTCAGTTTGTTCAAATAAGGGACATTTTACAACCAAGTTGCACTACAGACTATGAAAGCAGAAAACGTGCAATCGTTTAATTATGTAATGCCAGTCATACAGCTCCAATTGTATAGCCAGCAATATAACATTTGGTTAGAGAACAGATAAATGCTCCCGTTAGATATGATATCCTATTGTAATGAAACTCACCCCCATTTGTATTTATAAAGATATTACCTTCTTGTTTGTTTGAATCCATAGCTGACTTGCCCTGTTCTGAAGAAGCACAGATCATCCTTTCACAGAGCTAGTCTGTTGTCTTTAGTGTTGTCTCATGGGGAAGCATGAACTATCATGTGAGTTCAATGATCCTTCATGACGGCCATTGCCTGTTTTCAAAAGAGTATAAAGGGTTTATTGAGATTCTAGTTTCAGAAAATGAAGATGTTGAACTCACATGCAGTGACACGCTGATAAATGATGTATTCCGACATGAGGTTCAGTGCTTTAGGTTATAAGAAATTGCCTTTTACACCTATGCAAATGTAGTGCATGTGGGTAACGTATACACAAGGCCGTCTTAATAGCATCATGGGCACCTGGGCAAAGTAATGCTCTGGGGCCCCTACAATGATGACAGTGCAGGTAAACAGACATCAAGTAGGTAGGAGGCAGACTATCACTCTCAGTGCCATCGTGGGGCCCCCAATTTCGGGGCAGCGTGGGCTCAAGGACCAGCTACTTTGGAGAAAGTGAAGGCCCCCCCATGCAGCTGGGGCCCCTGGGCAGTGCCCAGGTGTGCCCTCTCATTAAGACTGCGTATACATGTAGCTGTGAATGGGCATTTTCATGAACTCAAATGTATTTTTATTGCCAGTGTGAATAGGCCCAAAGAAAAGCTGCTAAGTAAATATGTCATACACTGAACAATAAACCAATAAACTGCCACTAAAAAAATATTATTGATGAATGGGTATTATCTGTTCATTATCCATGGACGACTTTACTTGTTTTTAGAAAATATAGCCAACTCTGTCATGAGCCATGAGATATGACAGATGAAGTGAAAATAATCTGCTACCATAAACACCAAAAACAGTAACGATCTGTACTGCATTAAATATATTACTACTGACCACACTTGGCATGAGGGCACTGTGTGGTCAGTTTTCTGACTGTGCTGGGAACTCAGCCTGTTCCCATCCAATGATTAGACTTGTGCTGACATGCACCCCTGCACAACCATTCACTTGTAAGACTAATGTACTCATGCCCATCCCCCCCAGCTCTATAAACTCCTTATGCAGCTAAGAACAGAGGGTATACGATGAAACATAACAAAAAAGGGGGGGAGTATTCCTTGTGGTGTTGTCACTTGGTTCAAGTAAAATCTTCCTCCTTCAATGTCCCTATTCCCGCCACCACATACTTCCAGCACAGCAGGGGTTAATAAAAAGGAGGGAGCTGTGACAGGCACTCATCAAAAGTGCCTGACTATGCCCGCCCTTCATTTATAGAAGCCATGCTGCAGCTTCAATGAATGAAATATGATCTATGAATGGGGGGAGGACTTTTCAATCACCAGCCCGTCCTCCATTTATAGATCATATTTCATTTATAGAAGCTGTAGTATGGCCAATATGAATAATGGAGCTGGACGGAAAGGGTGGATATAGTTAGGCTCTCTTTATGAGAGCCTGTGTTTATTTTTGCTTAAAGTGAAAGTCTGCTTTTTAACCACTTACGAACCGCCCGCCATCGTTTACGTCCCTACTTTGAAGAGGAGTACCGTTGTTTTGAAATGGGCGGTCAGCTTTCAGATAAAAGTGGTCTCTGCCCCCTCCTTCCGCTCTCCAGTGCCCTCCGCCACTTATGGGAGCCATCGGCAGCAGCTGAGGCGATCGGGTCTGTTCCCTGGGATGATATGGAGACGAGATAGAGGGGAAGATGGCCCCCACTCATCTCCATATTATTGCAGTCACTTCCGCCCAATGCTCTTGAAGGGACATTTTTTTATGTTATTCCATTTTAGTGTAAATATAAGATCTGAGGTCCTTTTGACCCCAGATCTCAGATTTAAGAGGTCCTGTCATGCTGTTTTTCTATTACAAGGGTTGTTTATATATCCCTTGTAATAGGAATAAAAGTGGAGCCAAATTTTTTTTAAAGGTTGTCTATGGAGGTTTTTAAAGGTAAATGTTTGTCGCCATTCCACGAGTAGGCGCAACTTTGAAACGTCACATGTTGGGCATCAATTTACTCGGCATAACATTATCTTTCACAATCTAATAAAAAATTGGGCTAACTTTACTGTTGTCCTAATTTTTTATTAAAATAAAGTGATTTTTTTTCCCAAAAAAAGTGCGCTTGTAAGACCGCTGCGCAAATACGGTGTGACAAAAAGTATTGCAACAACTGCCATTTTATTCTCTAGGGTGTTATTAAAAATATATATAATGTTTGGGGGTTCTAAGTCATTTTCTAGCAAAAAAAAAACTGTTAACTTATAAACACCAAATCTCAGAAAGTGGCTCGGTCCTTAAGTGGTTAACGTGTACTTACAGGTAAGCTTACAATAAGGTGAATATCTCCTAAACTTGAATAACTCCTAAACTTGCACTGTTTAGAAGATATTCACTCAACATGCAGCTTGTGACCTCATCGGCGGCGTATGTGCTCTGAAGGGGTCTATGCCTGGGCTCCATTGCACATGCATGTGAGTGACGTCATAGCGGCCCCAGTCATTCATTCTGTAGTAGTCCATGAACCCGGAACAACGAAGACTGAGTCAAGATGGAAGTGCCAGGGAGCAATGACAGCTCTGTGCTGGAGGGCTCCGTGTCCAGGTAATTTTTAGAACATTACTAGCCTAGGTTCACACTTGTGTAGATTGGTAACCAGTGGCGGCTGGTGTTTTTTTTGGGGGGGCGGCAAACAACCACCCCCCAGGGCTGCCTAACACCACCCCCTGGCGAAGCACTAGTGAAACTACCCCCCCTCGCGTGCTGTCTGCCTTACCCCATCTAGGTGGCGGGATGCGGGCAGCTGCTCCGATGTCCCCTCCAGCATGACGGGAGGATCCCAGCTAGGTGGCAAGGTGCAGGCAGCTATGTCTGCTCCTTCAGTGGTTTTCGCTGTGCTTCTCCACCCTCTTTCTCCTAATCACTAGGCGTTCAGTAGAAACGCCTGACATTTTGGCCAATCAGGAAACAGGTCTCACATCCTGCTTCCTGTAGGATGGAAGGAGATATAGAGTGAAAACAGCAAATATTCATTCTCTATCTCACAACTGGGTGGGCTTCATGCGCAGTGTTCTGCGCCCATAGCCTACCCTTTTTTGAAGACAATTAGAACCTCCGGCTCTAATAGTGTGCTTCAAAAACCACTCCCCCACCATTGGAATCCATGGTCCGGCGCTCTGTATGTAGATCGGGGGCTGGGTGGCGCCCACGCGCCCTCTATGGACGGGCCACCACTGTGAATGGTAACATTCTCAAAATCGCACATATTACTGACCCGCAGGCAAAAGGCATTGCTCTATAGCAGACACGCAGTGCCCCAGCGTCGAGAAAAGGTGGCATGTTTTTAGGCGTGCCAAATTGCATAGTGCTGTGGCACAATGATTCTCTGTGCAGCGATATTTTAAAAAGAAGAGGCAGGGACTAGGCAAAAACTGAAAAATCATTGTAAGCTTATGTTACTTGTTACATATTTTACAAATATACAATGCTTCTGTGCTGTAATTACTGCCATAAACCTATACATGTTTCTTGGTCCTGCAGCTTTTAAAACCTTTAAAATGAATTTTTCAAACCCAAATTTGTAGTTGAATTTTAACCAAGTAAGCTTTAATTTGTGACATGTCCCCAGGTTCTATCTTAGATAATTGAATTTGAACTGGACAGGATCCAGTATTATATATTACTATAACTGCTTTTAATGAATTACTGTATTTTATTTTGTATTGGTTCTATTAGTGTTACTGTTAAAAGAAAAAAAAAAAGTATAATCTCTTGAGTTTCCTACTAGACCAGATAACCCAAATTTGTGCTATTTAATACACAGTAGAAAAATTAGATAATGCAGAGATTATAATATCCCAGTTTTTACTGTGGTCTATCACTTTAACAAAACAATTTAAAGCAGAATGATGGTCAGACGATAAAATCACATGTACAGTAGCAAACCCCTGAGGGAGCTGATTTTGTTTGTTCAGTCAGTTACTCTGCCTTTCAACCCCAATGAACTGTCCCAGCCCCTCTAGCACACCTTTATGTAATTTACGGAATAACTCAGCAGGAATACACAACACAGTTCTTCTTGTAGTTTACTTGAAGAAAAGTAAAATTCAGGTTAACATTAGTCAGCCAGGACGTGTGTAAGTACCCATGACTTGGTTGAAACAGTTTAAAGAAAACAATCAGGAACACTATGCAAACAACGAATGCAATAGGTAACCGTATGTACAGATTAAATAGACTCCCCAATAACTTTTGTTGTGTGTGTGGGGGGTGCTGTTGCTAAAGGGGAACCCCAGGCCAGCCTACGATACCTCTAGCACACACATAGTGAAATAATCTCAATACCCGTGTTGTGTCCCCTTTAAGAGCAAACGCGGCAATGTCCTGGAAGTAAAGCTTTGAATTTTATTATCTTCACCAGCAATGTAGTTGCTCTGTGGACAATATTTGAGGGTGATATTCTATGAAAATCATTAAAGGTTCCTGGGCAAAGCTCCCTCATCCTGTACACAGTCAGCGGTCCCCTGAATAATCAATCGATCTTAGATGCAGGTGTGTTGCAGTGGCATTCAGTGCTGTTGCAGGGTGTTCCTCTGAGCTGAGGCTGCATGAACAATCTGTTCCACTGGGCTGAAGCTGCATGAACAATCTGTTCCTCTGGGCTGGAGTTGCAGGCTGTGTGCCCCTTGGTAGGCTGCGATTCCACACACGCAGAGTGCAGGAGATGCTCTCTTGATTGGGTGCAGGCACAAAAAGGCTCTGGCCTAGTTCCTCTGGATTTTTTATCTCCTCCCCCACTGTCCTTTGCTGTTGTCTGATGATTGGCTCAGGCTCTTCCAATAGGGAGTTTACAGACAACCTCCAATAGGGAGTTTACAAACAAGCAGTTCTGAGAGTCTGTGTGTGAAGAGATATAAGGTAATACACAGAGATTAAATAAATCCTCCTACATAATCTGTACCTGTTAATCTGCAGTCTTCGCTTACTAGATATGTGCATTCCCGTTCGTACGAATGTTATTTTCGTACGAAAATGTTCATTTTCGTACCCGCGGGATAATGTGTACATACGAAAACGGTAAAGCACCAAAATACGAAAACGACGGGATAACGGATGAGCCGCATAACGAACGACCGCAAATACGAACTAACGATCCGACGGGAAAAAACGACAAAACGAAAATGGCAAAATAACGAAAGTGAAATCTGTATCAAGAGGTTTGCATTGTGTATTTTGTTTGAATCCGTTTTGTGTTCGTTTTCAGTTGTATGTTCATTGTTCAATGACATCTATAACAAAATAATTTCATTATGTATATTGAATGAATTCCTTTTTCTTTTTTCTGTGTATTCAAAATACTGAAGGCAAATTTTTTGTTATAGGTGTCATATCAACATACGAAAATAACAAAAGAAACGGGTTCAAATGCAAATCTTTTGTTTATGGGTTTTTTAATGGCCAGAGAGTTAGGCTGGCCATACATGATACAATTTTCTGTGCAATTTTCTTTAGATTTACCTTCAACTATGTAGTGCAAGGGCCTGCCTGATTGCATACAATTGAAAGTGTTGTTTAGTTTGACCTCATATATGGTTTTTGGTAAATCTAAAAGAAAATTGTACAAGAAAATTGAACATGTATGGCCAGCCTCAGTGACTGAAATCAGCTTCTCTTTTGTGCAGAATAGTGAGTACACTTGTACAGTAAAGCCTAATAAACTTTTCTGTGGATTTTCATCTGAAGGGAGATCAGTTGGCCAGACTTCTGAACCCAAAAATGGTTTTCTGATGCAGTTTAAAAACAAACGAATTTTCTGAGAACGATCGGAAAACGATCGTGTTTATGTTTGTTGTTAAAATAGTCTGACCAAGTGTATGGGGCTTAACAATACTATTGTCACTGAGGCTGGCCATACATGTTCAATTTTCTTGTACAATTTTCTTTTAGATTTACCAAAAACCATATATGAGGTCAAACTAAACAACACTTTCAATTGTATGCAATCAGGCAGGCCCTTGCACTACATAGTTGAAGGTAAATCTAAAGAAAATTGCACAGAAAATTGTATCATGTATGGCCAGCCTAACTCTCTGGCCATTCAAAAAAAACATAAACAAAAGATTTGCATTTGAACCTGTTTCTTTTGTTATTTTCGTATGTTGATATGACACCTATAACAGAAAAAGGAATTCATATAATATACATAATGAAATTCTTTTGTTATAGATGTCATTGAACAATGAACATACAACTGACACTAACAAAAGAAAAGCATTCAAGATACACAGAATGCAAATTGACGAAAATTCACGATAATTATTGTCTAACAAGAAACGAACATGAATTAAACAGAATAACGAATCATCCCGCATGTACGAAAATAAAACGGTAACGGAAATACGAAGCGATCGGAATACGAAAAAATCGCATCGTACGACAAACGAACGGGAACGAACGGGAAAACGGGCGTCTTACGAAAAACGAACGAAAACGAACACCTATTCAAACTCCAAAATGTATAAGTATTGTCTAAGCTGCCAGAAAAAAATAGATGGAGAGCTTTAATGAGCCCAGTGAGGAGAGCTCTGAGAGCTGATTGGGGGGAAGAGAAACACCCCCTTTCACACAGCACACAGGAACAAAACTGAGACTGTCAATCAGCTGGAGATCCCTCCCCTGTCACCATTTTTCTCTTGGTATCAGAAGTGACTCATGGAGATAGTAGGGGAACAAAGAAGCAGACAGAAATGACACTAAGGTCGCGTACACACGATTGGACCAAATTGATCGTGTGTAAGGCCCATCGGACCGTTGTTCATCGGACCAAAGTTTTAAAACTTGCTTTAAAATCTGTCCGAGGGACACCTGACCGTCGGACCAAAACGATGGTTAGTACGCCAAAGCATCAGACCAAAAATCCGCGCAGGCTCAGAATCAAGTCGACACATGCTTGGAAGCATTGAACTTTGTTTTTTCAGCACATCCTTGTGTTCTACGTCACCGCGTTCTGACCCGATTGGATTTTGGACTGAGGGTGTGTACGCACATCAGACCATCAGGCCACTTCAGCGGTGACCCGATGAAAGTGGTCCGTCGGACCATTCTCATTGGACTGGTCTGATCGTGTGTACAGGGCCTTAGTGACGTTAATTGAGACAAGTACACACTGTAGAAGGATATTTTTTGTTCATATTTGTTTACAACCACTTTAATCGCCATAGCCGGTGGCTACTTTAAGGGGTATAGGGGGCACGCGCACGCCTGCTGTGGTACTAAAGAGCCGATGCGATCCTGAGGAGCACCTACGATCACTCCTGACAGAGCCAGAACAAGGATCTATGTGTGTAAACACTCAAATCCATGTTCTGGCAGGGGAGAAGAGACAGATCATGTGTTCCTAGTATAAAGGAACACCGATCTGTCTCCTCCCCCAGGCAGTTCCCTCCCCCCTACAGTTAGAAAACTCTGAGGGAAAACATTTAACCCCTTGATTGCCCCTACTGTTAACCCGTTCCTTGCCAGTGACATTTATACAGGAATCAGTGGCTATTTTTAGCTCTGATCGCTATATAAATGTCACTGGTCCCAAAAAATTGTCAAAGGCAGATCACCGCCATTACTAGTAATAAAAATTATAATAAAAATGCCATAAATCTATCTTCTATTTTGTAGACACTGAGACACTAAGCCATTTACACTACGCCGCCGCAACTTAATAGAGCAAGTGCCGTATTCTCCAAGCACTTGCTCCGTAGTTTGCGACGGCATAGTGTAAATGGCCAGGCGTATCCCCGCGCAATTCAAAGGGGGCGGCTTGTATTTAAATTAAGCGCGCCCCCGTGTTGATCGAACTGCGCATGCGCCGGCCGGGGAAAAAGCCCAGTGTGCATGCTCCAGCTCACGTCGGAAAACGTAGTTACGCAATGCCCTATTCGCAAACGACTTAGTAAAACGACGTATCCGACGGAAAAAGACGACGCTGACCCAACGCCATACTTAACATGGCATACGACGGAACTTTGTAAGGTTACCCCTTATATAGCAGGGGTAACCTTACGCTTACGTAAACGACGACAGGGCAGTGTAAAAACGTTCGGGAATCGGCGTATTAGGCTCATTTGCATAGGCAAATGAGAAATCAACGTAAAGGCCACCTAGCGGCCAGTGAAGGAATTACATCTACGATCCGACGGTGTAAGTGTTTTACACCTGTTGGATCTTCACTGTATCTATGCGTAAGTACCCAGTAAAAAAAAAAACAGAGATACGACGGTGTTTCATGCGATACACCGTCGTATCTCTTTTGAGAATCTGGCCCTATAAATTTTGGGCAAACCAATCAATATATGCTTGTTGCGATTTTTTTTACCAAAAATATGTAGAAGAATATATATTGGCATAAAGGCAGGGGGAAAAAATTAAATGTGAACAGGGCCGATCCTACCCGGGGTGCACAGGGTGCAGTGCACCCAGGCGCCACAGAGGTGGGGGCGCTGAAGCGCCAGAGTGCTTCCCTCAAATCCCACTCCTTGTTCGTGTAGAGCGGCGCCGTGGCTCTCCCCGCCGCCGCTGCAGAGTTTGTCCTATATGGCTGCCTGTGAGTGTCCCCCCTTCCTCCTCCTGTTAGAGAGGGGAGTGAAGAATGCGGAGATCGAAGCGGCTGTCTCTGCTCAATGACGTGGCCGAGTGGGCGTCCCATCATGCCTGACACATATTCTGCTCCTCTCTGTGTCATAAAAAAAACTCCTGTCTGCGGCAATCTGTGATCCACCAGGGCGGCACGGCTGCACACTGTCCCCTTCTCTGCAGCTGCCGCCCGGGTGGATCACAGATCGCCGCAGACAGGATTTTTTTTTATGACACAGAGAGGAGCAGAATATGTGTCAGGCATGATGGGCCGTGTGTTTTTATGTACTATAAAGGAGGGGGGGTTTGTCCGGGGGGGGGGGTATGTAGTCATGTAGGGGGCGTTTTTTTTCCTGGGGGGTGTCTGTACTAATGGGGGGAGGGATTTGTCCCTGGAGTCTGCACTAATGAGGGGGGGTTGTCCTGGGGGGTCTGTACTAATAGGGGGAGTTTGTACTAATGGAGGGGTTTGTCCTGGGGTTTGTACTAATGGGGGGTTTGTCCTGGGTGGGTCTGCACTAATGGGGTGGTTGGTCATGGGGGGGTCTGTACTAATGTGGGGAGTCTGTACTAATGGGGGGGGGCTTGTCCTGGGGATATGCACTAATGGGGGGGTTTATCCTGGGGGGTCGGTACCAATAGGGGGTTTGTCCTGGTGGTCTGTACTAATGGGGGGTTTGTTCTGGGGGGGGCTGCACTAATGGGGGGTTTGTTCTGGGGGGTCTGCACTAATGGGGTGGTTGGTCATGGGGGGGTCTGTACTAATGGGGGGGCTTGTCCTGGGGGTATGCACTAATGGGGGGGGTTATTCTGGGGGGTCGGTACTAATGGGGGTGTTTGTCCTGGGGGTCTGTAATAATGGGGGGTTTGTTCTGGGGGGTCTGCACTAAAGGGGGGGTTTGTTCTGGGGTCTGTTCTAATGAGGAGTTTGTCCTGGTTGGGTCTGTACTAATGGAGGGGTGGTTTGTCCTGGGGGTCTGTACTAATGGAGGGGGGTTGTCCGGGGGGGTCTGCACTACTGGGGGGGTGGTTTGTCCTGAGGGAGGTCTGTACTAATGGAGGGGGGGTTGTCCTGGAGGGAATCTGTACTAATGGGGGGGTTTGTCCTGTGGGAGTCTGTACTAATGGGGGGTTTGTCCTGCGGGGTCTGTACTAATGGGGGGAGTCTGTACTAATGGAGGGGGCTTGTCCTGGGGGTATGCACTAATGGGGGGGGTTATCCTGGGGGGTCGGTACTAATGGGGGTGTTTGTCCTGGGGGTCTGTAATAATGGGGGGTTTGTTCTGGGGGGGTCTGCACTAATGGGGGGGTTTGTTCTGGGGTCTGTTCTAATGGGGAGTTTGTCCTGGTTGGGTCTGTACTAATGGAGGGGTGGTTTTCCTGGGGGTCTGTACTAATGAAGGGGGGTTGTCCGGGGGGGTCTGCACTACTGGGGGGGTGGTTTGTCCTGAGGGAGGTCTGTACTAATGGAGGGAGGGTTGTCCTGGAGGGAATCTGTACTAATGGGGGGGTTTGTCCTGGGGGAGTCTGTACTAATGGGGGAGTCTGTACTAATGGGGGTTTGTCCTGGGGGTCTGTCATGGAAAGTTTGTACTAATGAAGGGGGTTTGGTTTGTCCTGGGGGTCTGTACTAATGGGGGGGTGTTTTGTCCTGGGGGTCTGTACTAATGGAGGGGGTGGTTTGTCCTGAGGGGGGTCTGTACTAATAGAGGAGGGTCTGTACTAATTGAGGGGGATGGTTTGTTTTGGGGGGGTCTGTACTAATCGGGGGTGGTATGTCCTGGGGGGTCTGTACTGAGGGAGGGGGTTTATAGAGAGAGAGCCAGGACCCCAGGAAAGCTTTCAGGGAAGTGCACCCAGGACTCCAATGGGAGAGGAGGACAGTGCTGAGAGAACACCATCAGAGAGAGAACCCCGCTGCCGTGCGCCACCAGAGGGAAAGCCACACAGCCTAGTGCCATCCCTGGCGGAGAAAGGAGTGGAGTCATTGCCAGAATACAGATCTGGGCTCTACACAGCGGAGTATCCACCTGCAATTCAGAGTGAGCTGACTCCTGATCAGAGGAACCGTTGTAGCTGTATCGCTGGGTCAGGTGAGAGCCGATCAGCCATTATCTACTTATGTCAATAGGAACTGCAGTCTCTGACCATCTCCTGTATTATATCTGCAGTCTCTGACTGTCTCCTGAATTATTTCTCCAGTCCCTGACCATCTCCTGTAGTATGTCTGCAGTCTCTGACCATCTCCTGTATTATATCTCCAGTCACTGACCATCTCCTGTACTATGATGGCAGTCTCTGACCATCTCTTGTATCATGTCTGCAGTCTCTGACCATCTCCTGTACTATGATTGCAGTCTCTGACCATCTCCTGTACTATGATTGCAGTCTCTGACGATCTCATGTACTATGATTGCAGTCTCTGACCATCTCCTGTACTATGATTGCAGTCTCTAACCATCTCCTGTACTATGATTGCAGTCTCTGACCATCTCCTGTACTATGATTGCAGTCTCTGACTATCTCTTGTATCATGTCTTCAGTCTCTGATCATCTCTTGTATCATGTCTTCAGTCTCTGATCATCTCTTGTATCATGTCTTCAGTCTGTGACCATCTCCTGTATTATATCTCCAGTCACTGACTGTCTCCTTTAATATGTCTACACTCTCTGACCATCTCCTGTACTATGATTGCAGTCTCTGACCATTGCTTGTATCATGTCTACAGTCTCTGATCATCTCTTGTATCATGTCTTCAGTCTGTGACCATCTCCTGTATTATATCTCCAGTCACTGACTGTCTCCTTTAATATGTCTTTTTTTTTTTTTGGCACCACTTCAGCCTTTTAATGATTGACGTTTGAGGCCGGCTCAAGAGTCGGTACTACTTCCGTCACCTTTAACATGTTGCATCATCTATGGTGTCATTTTATAAGTGTAATATTCCTCCTTTTTTTTTTTTTCTCTCCCCCCCCTTCCCCTAGGGGGGCCTCAGCCCTTCCGCATAGCTCCATGTTTTTTTGTATTCTTTCCACTTTCCCCATTTTTCCTGGAAGTCCATGTTGGTTTCCCATACGCTACTTCTCAACTCTTCTGATCTGTGGGTGTCCTCCACTGCGTCAATCCACTCCCAAATCTGTGGGCCTTCCATTTCTTGCCATTTCTTTGGTATAAGTCTTTTGGCCGCATTTAGTAGATGGGGAAGTAAGGATTGCCTATACCCTTTAATACCCCCGTGGCCGCAGTGGAAGAGCAACCCCCAGGGATCTTTTTTAAGCTTCTGCCCAGTGATCACTTTAATTTGGCTCCTTATGTCGTCCCAGTACTTTTGTATTTTAGGGCAAGTCCACCATAAATGTCCCATTGTACCTTTATTCGGGCACCCCCGCCAGCAATTGGCAGTTTGGCCAGCTTTAAATTTACTGCATTTGTCTGGGGTCATATACCATCCCGAAAGGCACTTATAGTTGGTCTCGGCTGTTCTTGTGTCAATTGCTGAGGCGTGCGTTAATTGAAATATTCTTTGTGATGTGTTTTCCCCTCTCGCAGTGCCCAATTCCCTTTCCCATTTCTCTAGAAAAGGTGCATCTTCACGGGCCCCGCTCTTTGTAAGGATCCCATATAATTTAGAAACTATTCTCTTAGGGTTTTCTGCCATACATAACTTTTCCACCGGTGTTAATTCTGACCCCGTCCGTAAAGGGCGGGGGAGGTGTTGTACAAAATGACATAGCTGGAAGTAGTGCCACCTATTCAGCTTCCATAAGTCCCCCTTTGCCTCTAGCTCTTCATAGGGTCTTATCGTCCTGTTGTTAATGATATTTCCTAAGTGTACTTTTCCCTTTCTAATCCAGTTACCCCCTAGCTTCCTCATCCCGGGTGCGAAATATGTGTTTTCCTTTAAATTCATTAGTGGAGAATTAAACTTGTTCTCTAAAAGTGTCTGTGCTCTATCCCATGTTTTTAATGTATCTCGTGTCATATCATATATTTTATTATCTAAAGCTCGGTGCTGTGCCGGTATCCACATAATATTAGTGAGTTGAAGATTTACTTGTGCCTTCTCTATTTGTATCCATCTCTTACCTGGTATATCCCTAGCCCAATCTATCACCCTAGAAAGAACAGCCGTCTTATAATAATTTTTTATATCGGGTACTGAGAGACCGCCCTGTAGCTTCGCTTGTTTGAGGATTGAGAGAGAGATTCTGTGTTTTTTATTTTTCCAGACATAATTAATTAGTAAGGAATTTAGGGTGTTTAGAAACTGTTGGGGTAAAGCGATTGGCATCATTGTGAATTTGTAAAGAATTTTTGGTACGATGGTCATTTTCAACATATTGATGCGTCCTATCCATGAGATAGGTTTGTTTGTCGTCTTTTTTAATTCATCTTTAATCTCATTTAATAAGGGGATATAATTGATCCTATACATCTTCTGGGTCGAGTTGGCTAGTTTTACCCCAAGGTATTTTATTTCTTTCTTCCAGGGGATAGCACATATCTCCCTTACTTGCGTCTCTTCCTTTTTACTAAGATTTATATTTAATATTTCAGATTTTGTTATGTTAATTTTATAATTGGAGATTATGCCATATAGTTGTATAATCGATAGAAGCTTCGGTATGGATTCCATTGGTTTAGTAAGGAAGAACAACACATCATCGGCGAATGCAGCCAGCTTGTGTTCTTCTTCATCTACTCTGACCCCATTGACTTCAGGGGCCTTGCGGATCGTTGCCAGAAGAGGTTCAAGTGCTAAGATAAAGAGAAGGGGGGACAGGGGGCACCCCTGCCTTGTCCCGTTCTTCATTTCGAAGGACGCCGAATACGTGCCATTTATTTTAACCCTAGCGGAGGGGTGTAGATACAGGGTTTTAATCCAACTCATCATTCGCTTGCCTATTCCCATTGTTTCGAGAGTCTGCGTCATGAACCCCCAGTCTACCCTGTCAAAGACCTTCTCGGCATCCACCGACAGGATTAGACCTGGGGGCCCGCTCTGTTTCATCCTCTCTAGAAGGAGGAGCGCTCTAATACCATTCTCCTTTCCTTCTCTCCTTGGAACGAATCCAACCTGGTCGGGATAGATCAACTGATGTAGAATGTTTTTTAGACGCTCCGCCAGAATTTTTGCGAAGAACTTTGTGTCAGTATTTAAAAGGGAGATTGGTCTGTATCCCGAGCAGGTTGATCCATCCTTCCCCTCCTTTAATATAACTGTGACTGAGGCCGCAGAGGCCTCCTTACTAATATCGTACTCTGATCCTAGACCGTTGAAATATCTACACATTATTGGTGTCAAAATATGGCTAAATCTCTTGTAGTAAAAGGCCGAAAACCCATCCGGGCCCGGGCTTTTACCCCCTGCTGTATTATCCAGGGCGTTCTTGATTTCTCCTTCCGTAATGGGTTTATCCAGCAGTATTTTTTCCAACTCCTTTATTTTGGGTAACCCCGCCTGCTCGAGGAATTCACGGGTCTTCGCCTCTTTCACCCCCTCTTGCCCCTTTCCTTGATTAATAGAGTAAAGTTCTTCGTAATAGTTTTTAAAAGTTTCCCCTATATCCCTGGATGAATACACCATCTCCCCATTTTTCCTTTTAACTTTCTCAATATAATTCCTGGTCCTCTTTTTTTGAGCCATTTTAGCGAGGTACCTACTGGGTTTATTTCCCCATACGTACCTCTCTCTGGCAATGTTCTTAAAGTTAATGTTAGCTTCCTGTTCCATTATCCCTTTTAATTCGTCTCTCTTTTGAATTAATTTTACGTATGACTCGTTGCTTGTCTGTTCTTTATGGTATCGCTCTCGGATCGTTATTTCCTTAATCAAGGTGTCACGCTTCCTATTTCTTTCGGCTTTTTTCCTAGCTCCCTCAGATATTAACACCCCTCTAATTTACGCTTTATGCGTCATCCAGAGGGTGGCACTTGAAATCTCTTCTGTGTCGTTACTAAGAAAGAATTGTTTCAATTCCTCTTCCACCCTCCCAGCTCCCCCATCGTCCCGGATCAGGCTATCATTGAGGTACCATGTTGAACGCTGACACTCGTGAACTAATGATCTAATTTTCATGGTAACCGGGGCATGATCCGACAGGGTCATAATACCGATCTCTGCCTCTAACACCCGATCCAACAGACTATGGTCAACCAAAATGTAGTCGATCCGGGAGTATGTTCCATGTGGAGGGGAGTAGAACGTGTAGTCCTGTTTGCCTGGGTGAAGAGCCCTCCATACATCTACCAGTTGTTTATCGTGCATTTTGTGTCTTATTTTTTGGAGTTGCCCATTGATTCTCTCCCTCCCCCATGACTTATTGTCTACTCTTGGGTCCATATTGAAGTTGAAATCCCCCATTACTATCAAATGTCCCTCCTTGAAGTCGGACAGTTTTCCCAGGATTTTACATAGGTATTCGATAGGGTGTTTATTAGAGGAATAGATGTTTGCGAAGGTAAAGGTTATATTCTCTAGTTTCCCTTTTAAAAATAGGAATCTACCTTCAGGGTCTTGTGATCTTGCCTCTAGAACAAACCTTATACCTTTCGCAAAACCGATTGCCACTCCACGTGCCCGATTGGAGATGGAGTCACCGTAATACCAGGTTGGGAAAGTAGGTGTATACAATTTAATATTTGATGCCAGGGATAAGTGAGTTTCCTGTAAAAAGACCACTTCGGCTCTATTGTGTTTGATCTCCTCTAGGATCTTGTATCTTTTACGCTCTGAATTCATACCTTTGACATTGTATGACATAAACTTAATGTCTTTCATCTCTCCAAGTTCTCCCTTTCCTCCTCAGTTTACGCTCGAGTCCCTGAGAGCCATGTCCCCCCTCCTTCCCCCTCCCCCCCACCCCCCTTTGGAGATCTAGTTTTTGGCAAAAACCTGGCAGGTCTTCTGGGAAGGTTAGTTTCGCCGAGATCCCATCTTTTTTCCCAATAAGGCAGGCCGGGAAGCCCCACTGATATTTGATATTTTTTTGTCGCATCAGCTCCAATAGGGGCTTCAGATGCCTCCTTCTGTCAAGGGTCTCCCGTGCCAGATCTGTAAAGATCTGGATCTCGTCCCATTGGTATCCCAGGGGTGACTTTCCTCTCAGTCTAGTCCAGATCTCTGCCTTGTCTTCATAGTATCTGAACCTGACGATTATATCTCTTGGTCTTGCGCTCCCTCCGTCTCTAACTCGACCTATACGGTGGACCCGCTCTATTTTTAAGGGCTCTTCCATCCCCTTATCCAGAAGGGGCAGAAACAGATTGTTTAGAATTTTTTCCAAGTCTTCACCCCTTTCTTCTTTAATGGAGCGGATGCGCAGGTTTTGCCAGCGGTTGCGATTCTCCTGGTCTTTTAAACGATATTGCAAGAGTCTCTGGTTAAGTTTTAATTGAGTCTGTTGGTCTCTTAATTGCGTGAGTTCCAGGTCTTGCCTATTTTGTCTGGTCTCCGTCTCTTCCACCCGTGATAGAATATGCCCTATATCCGTCCTCAACGCTCTGATTTCCTCTCTAAATACATTTTCCAGTCTTCTTAGCATGCCCTCTAATTCCTCTTTCATTGGAGTGTGCGGGCCAGCTCTTGATTCGTCTAGCTGACTTTCATCGGGGTCTCCCTCTGTTGATACTTCCATCGTTGGGGGGTTCACCGCCCCCAGTCCCCTTTTGGTCGCCCCCGATTTATCGTCTTTTTTTCCATTACTCAGGGTT
This sequence comes from Rana kukunoris, assembly GCA_029574335.1. Lineage (NCBI taxonomy): Eukaryota > Metazoa > Chordata > Amphibia > Anura > Ranidae > Rana > Rana kukunoris. Next base: position 397,486,297 of record CM056052.1, read on the forward strand.
TTTTTTTTCTCCTCTGGGGTCATGTATTGTCTGATGGTACTACTGGTGGGGTTCTCTTTGGGGATCCTCAGGGTGGATCCCCTTGTAGTCTTACTCATTGCGTATTTTGTCCGGGCCCTGATTCGTTTCCCCAGTTTTACCGATGGTCCCTCCTACTCCGCGCTGTATAGTATCAAGAGCGGGGTTCCTCCCACACAGGTGGGCTCTTCCACGGGTTTTGATGTTCGGGTGCTCCTGTAGATTTTAGCCGTTCACCTCCCTTTACACAAGAGTCTCTTCGTCGGCTTGGGGTCTCCCCGTGTATGGTGCTATCTATGTAGCTATGTATATTGCCCCCTATCTCCTGCACCCTCCTGCTATGTCCCTGATTGGAGGTTAACAGCACTCACCCTTGAAGAAGCCACCTGCTATTTAGAGGCCGTCTTATTATGGGGCCTTGTTGCCTGCCTTAGTCCCCAGAGAGCACGATCCACCTAGGGTCGTTTAGACACCCAGGGGAGGGGGGGAAGGGTGACTCCGTATATTTCCACACGGTTTTAGCCAATCTGGGGGCCACAACGACCCCTTAGATAACTAACCCCCGGAATGCGGCTATCTATTGAGTTGCCAGAAAAATTGTTCTGAACATGGGCTGGGTTTTACCCCCCAGCATCCCAGTCAGAAATAAATCTGTGTATTTTTCCGCTTAACCCCCTCCTCCCCTTGTTGTCAGAGTGTTAACCCGGCCTGATGATTTTGACCGAACAGACCAACCGTTCAATGTAGTCCCCAAGCATATCCCACCAGGATAATATGTAAAAGTTCTAGTACACTTTCAATAGACCTCTTCACCACAGACACACACCGATGAAATAAAAACATTTTTTTTTTTTTTTGGGGGGGGGGGTAAATCAATCAATCCCGCGACCTTACCCTTTCCTCTAACCAAAGGCCAGCGGGCTATCAGCCTGTGTTCAACTTTCACCGTCTCGGGGGGTAGATAGAGAGTGGACCATAGACTTTTTACCTGCTCTTGCTGCTTCTCCCAAGGGGGTGGTCCTCCAATGTCTCCAGCCGGCTTCCGCACTCCTTACTTGCAGGTTTCTCATACAAGCCAGCTACGGGGGGGGAGGGGGACAAAAAGAGGGACCGGGGGGGTCTCACTGCGCTGCTAGAGGCTTCGGCGCATATCGAGGAAGGGAAGTGTGTATTCGGCGGGTCATCGGGCCAACGCTCGCCCAGCTGCCCTTCCTGCTCCCGCTTACTTGGCGGATCCTACTCCGTCCTCCGTCCCGTCATCTCCCTTGCTCCCTTGCTGGATCCGTGGCGTGGGCCGCTCCTCCCTCGGCGTGCGTGCGCGGTCACGTACGACACGTCATCCGGCCTCTGTGTCCTTTAATATGTCTACACTCTCTGACCATCTCCTGTACTATGATTGCAGTCTCTGGCCATCTCTTGTATCATGTCTACAGTCTCTGACCATCAACCTGTACTATGTTTTGGGGCACTTTCTAACAGTATCAGAGAGGTTCCCCTCCAGGTCTCATTAGTGTACGCTCTTCCAGTATTTTCTTTATTGTTAAAAGATCATGGGAGGATCCCAGGGCAACAAAGACTTCTTAGAGGAGCATCTCTGTGTTTGAGTCATTGCCATAGGAACATTTGTAAAGGGGAGGAGTTGGTAAGATGACCACGCCCCCTTTGTGGGGGCGCCAGAAATATTTCTGCACCCAGGCGCCCGTGACCCTAGGATCGGCCCTGCCTGTGAAACTATGATCAGACAAAGGTGAATGATAACTGCTCCTCTGATTACTGAGTGAGCCAAAAGCTAAATATACCTAGCATCCTATACTAGGAGGGTGCTATAACTGCTACCTGCAAAATAAGCTAATGACAGTTGCACTAAGCAACATTTGCAAAACATTTGTAGCTATTACAGAAAAACCTACAGGAACACACTGAGCAGTGTTGCCAACCTACCATATTGAAATGTACTGACACAACACCCAAAATTTACTGGCACAGCCAAGTTTTTACTGGCAGTTACAAAAGTTACAAAATTACAGTTTTGGCTGAAAATTCCAGTAATTATGCTACAAATAACTACAATATGCAATTAGCAATGTGATTTTAAGGCAAAAAGCAGAGACAGGACTCAGGCGGGGAATACATTAGAATGGGCGATGCACTCATGAAATTGACTCTCACAGTGATAACAGCAGTGTGCAGCAGCAAAGATCACCGACACAACACGTCCCCTCCAGAGTTACAGTGACATTTTCTCTCCATGCCAGGTGGTCCCTTCAGTCCCCTCCAGTCCAAACAGCACTGTTAGTCCCACTCCTGGCTTGCCTTACTCCCATCCTGCAGATCCGCGCACAAGAATCTGGCTGCATCACTCCCTTGCACCATGACATCATACGACACACTCAGACACCGCCTCCACCAGTCCCGCCCCCCACCGGCACCGCCCAAACACACTGTAGCAGGCACTTGGATGGTCTCAGCTAGCTTCGGGCCCAAGCTGCCTATGCACAGTTCGGAGCCGGGTGTCACAGCCATATTTTTTTTTGGCAACCTTTTCCTCTCTTACTGGCATTTACTGGCAGGAGAAAAGTGCCCACTTTTCACTGGCTGCCAGTAAAAATACTTGCGGTTGGCAGCACTGACATTGAGTGAAAGAGTTAAAGAATATTTACTTGTACATCATATTTCCAGCATGATCCCACAGGCTTTCCTGGGAATGGATAATGAAGGTTGAGAGTTCACAGCACACAGTCATATGCCTAATAATAATGAATCATCCATTCTAGGGACATCATGTTATCAAGAAGAAAAGAGCACGTGAGAATGCATCAATTCAAACATTTGTATCAATGACACAGGTTAGTCCCAACCTTGGGACTTTGAGTTCAAGGCAGATCCCTGTGATTCGCATTAGGGACAAATCTCAAACTACTGTCCAATAAGTTTGCGAGTTTGCACTAGAAATTAGGAACAACTGATAACACACTGCTTAGACTTTACCCCTGGTCATTTTAGTCATAAGAGCCAATAATATGAAGAAATAGATAACCAAGCTTCCTCATTTAAGTGATGGACTCATCACAGCCATATTGTCAGTGTGTTTTTTGACAGTTGTTAGATGTTAGAGACGGTTATGTAATGTGGCTTGCAGTGGTGCACTATATATCCTTTAATACCCTGTTTTGCACAACACAGTTTACAGGCACTCAGGGCACAACCACAAGGTCTTCAACTAAATACCATAGGTGTCCTCTGCAATAGCTCCCATCATCCCAAGTATGATCCTTCAATTTTGGTCCTTCACTTTTACCACCACTAGTAACTGCAGTTGCCCCTTAGTGCCGGTTCACACTACCGCGACTTGGGATCCGACTTGTGTCGCCCAAAGAAATTAGAAATTCAATTGAAGTGAATGAGAGACGTCTTGATGTACAGTACTGAAGTCGCACTGGGTTCAGAAAAGGTTCCTGTACTACTTTAAGGCGACTTCTAGGCAACTTGTACCCATAGATTTCAATGGACTTTGCCTCCAAAGTCAGATCACTATCTTAACTGAAGCAACTTTACAGGACGAGAAAATATAAAAAAATGGAAATTGAACTATAAAACAACATCAGATAATGTCCCAATAGTTAAAACCATAAACAGCGCTGGTAGTGATAGTCCAGTGTAGTTCCCAAAAGAGATACCATTTTTTTATATTTGATATTGTTTTAAATAGCTGCTCTTCTCTGATATTTTGGCTGGGGACTACAGTCATTTATCCACTTTATTCTTAGTGTCTGTTGTCTGTTTATCCAGTATTTTGCAAGTCCTTTCCATTAGGCGCTGGAAGGTGTATTATAGGCCTACGATACAACTTTTTGCCATTGTTCTCTCTTTATCCTGGCAGCCATGGATGCTTTGCAATTTCTGAGTAACAGAACTATAGACATTGATAATGTATTTGCTGTCACTGAACAAACATCTACACAGGTTAATTTCAATGCAATTATGACCACCTTAGGGAATGTGCTTGAGAAACAGGTTCGCACATGGTGGGACATATGCACATTGGAACAATATGCAAAAGAAAATATTATTACCAGAAGTTTGAGATTGGATGTCGTGCCCCAAGATGGGCTGGACGACACTGAGTCTGTGAATGAATGGTATAATTTTTTCACTAATATGGGTGTCAAGTTACAGAAACTTGTACTCAAACGTAAAAATAAAAAAATGGGTATCTTGGTAGGTAAAATCAATGATTTAAAAACACAGCTTGAACCAATTAAAGACACACAGCAGGCAACTGATTTCAATATTCGTATTAAGAAAAAATTGGAAAAAGTAAAGGATATACAAAAGAAAAAGTTTAAAAAATGTCATCGCGACTTCCATACAAAAAATGTATATCTCTGGCAACAAACCGGAACTAATGAAAATAGGGTGGCTCCACATACGGAAGTTGCATCAGAGAGCAACTCAATGCCCATAGCTACACAGAGCACTAATGAAATTAGAGGAACAGATCCTCCACCACGACCCCCTAGGGATCAGTCTACCCCTGTTAGATCTAATACCAACCAGGGGAGAGGTAATGTTGCGAGGGAACCCCATAATCTGGGATATCCAAGCACATCTAATGATAGGCATTATCGGGTCCCAGTACAAAACCGTTTCGAACCCTTATGGGACCTTTTTTAGGGAGAGGGCGGGGAGGCCAGAAACGAGGACGGGGTGCACCTCAGAGGAGGGGCAGACCCCCCTCCCATCCCCAACAAACACCAGGGTATGCAGAACAACATTGGAGAGAGCCTGCCCACTGGGAGCGGGATTATGTCTATCACCCCAATACAAGGAGGGAAGACCCAGAGGATGTAGATCGGGACGGAGGATCCAGAAAAAGAAGGAGAGTATAAATAAAGGTGGCATTTTTAATTTAAGTAATACCTCTCTATCCCCCAAAGAAACCAATATATTACATTTAGGTTTAAAATGTGGTCTTAAAAGACCTATTAATAAGTTTGATGTCTTTATTGACATTCATAAATACGTACGTAAACTAAATATGAAAAAATATTTTCTTAATAAGAATTCAGAATCGACTTTCAGCTCGGCTTCGGTGGCTCTTGATAGTGGCTTACGGAATAAGTCACTATTCAATCCCCTGAATAAAGGGAATCAAATCAAATAGAGGTCTTTAAGGGACTTGTGTTGAGAGATTTGGAACACATAGTACCTAAAAAGAATGTCAACCCCCAATATATTCTGGACGGAATAAAGATGTTAGAAGAGAAAAAGAACATAATAAACCGTCCAGCCGATAAAGGTGGGGGAGTGGTCATCTTGGATAAGGAGTTCTATGAGAACCAGCTGACAGAGATGCTAAGTGATAACGGTACTTATGTCAAATTGAACAATGATCCGTCACCACAGTACGAAATTGATCTAGAACATCTGATCAATATGGGCTCCAAGTCAGGAGTACTTAATAGCCGAGAGAGAAAATATTTACTGCCGAGTTCAAACAGAATTCCAACAATCTACACGCTCCCAAAGATCCACAAGAACACCCAATGCCCCCCCAGGTAGACCGATTGTTAATGGGATAGGGTCACTGTCATCGAGGTTGGGCCAATATTTAGATTTATATCTACAAGAATGCGTAACACATACTCGAGCTTATTTGAAAGATACAAAAAGCCTTCTACAAATGTTGCAAAATATTGACCTTACTGGTAAAGAGGATGTATATCTTGTGACGGCAGATGTCACGTCTTTATACACGGTCATTCAACATGATGATGCACTGTTAGCGCTTAATTGGGGGGATAAAGTCATTTTTTCGATACCACGCCCATCACTTTTGTTCTATAAAAGATATATAGATGATCTGTTTTTTATATGGGATGGCCCACTTTCTTCTTTACAACTATTTATAGATGAACTGAATTCCAACACTAGTAATATTGTCCAGCACTATTAGCAGTGACAATATACATTTTTTAGATTTAGAGATTTTCAGATCTAATACTGGACTGTCCACAAAAGTGTTTTTCAAACCAACAGACTCTAATAGCTATTTACCTGTAAGTAGTGGACACCACCCTATGTGGTTGAAAAATATTCCTAAAGGCCAGCTTACACGTGTAAAGAGAAATTGTACGGAAACGTCGGATTTCATAGCACAAGCTGAAATCATAAAACGAAAATGTATGGAAAAGGAAGCGTTGGATTCTATTATAAGGGACCTAGCGTCGCAACCTAGAGTTGACTTCCTCTTGGATAAAGAAATCACAAGGTCCTCCAAAAATCGTGAATGGAACTTCCTATCTGGTTATCATGCCCAATACAAGGAGATTGAGGAAATCTTCTCTAAACATTGGCATATCTTATTGATGGACAAAACCTTAATGACAGTATTACCGGCTAAACCAGGTTTTATCTATAGAAAGGCGCAGAGTTTTTCAGACAAACTAGTGCGGAAGATTCTAGACCTCGCTACTAAACCATCTAGCTTTTGGGACTGTGATGGCTTCTATGCATGTAGAAAGTGTAGGGTGTGTCATGAAACAACTCGCCCTCTGAGAGCAGTTAAAAAAATTCACTTCGAGCTCTATTAGGATATATTGGATAAGCACTTTATGTATTTTTATTTTTTAATTTTATTTACACATTGTAATTCATTAATTGAGAGGCGCCATCACCTACTATCTCATCCTCATTCACTATCACTACCAGCGCTGTTTATGGTTTTAACTATTGGGACATTATCTGATGTTTTTTTTATAGTTCAATTTCCATTTTTTTTATATTTGATATTGTTTTAAATAGCTGCTCTTCTCTGATATTTTGGCTTGGGACTACAGTCATTTATCCACTTAATTTTTAGTGTCTGTTGTCTGTTTATCCAGTATTTTGCAAGTCCTTTCCATTAGGCGCTGGGAGGTGTATTGTAGGCCTACGATACACCTTTTTGCCAGGACGAGAAAATAGTTTACTCAGGCAAACCCCTCCCTCCCACAGAGCTGATTATTCTGTGATTGGCCACAACCAAAGTCGTCTGTCCTTGAGGCAGCTTTAAGTCGTGTTGTAAATTTCTCCATTCACGCAACAATATTAGCCCATAAAAAAAAAATTACATTATTTATATGCCCATAACACTTTTAGAATATCATTTTGTTTATTTTTATTATCATTATCATTTTGTTAACTTTTCAAATTAATGATTTCCCTGATAGGGCTCCCACCCATAGAGAATAGATACTTAGCATGGGCGACACCCTTTGGCTTAAAAAAGTAATTTTTCAGCTTTGAGGATGCCCAGGTAAATTTGATAAGCTCTGGGAGACTGCCTGGCAGATCCAGGTCTTGCACCGCTTGGCCTTGTGATGGACAAAATTCTGAGTTGACCTTATTGTACAAGTTTTTATGACCCTGATGGAGATTTTTGTTAAACTATTGTTATTACACTCTTCCCCAAAGTACCGGTATGAGTATTTTGCAATTCTACGTCTTCATGTGATTGTGCTTTAAAAGTGATTATGGCTCTCAGGATGTATAATACCTTATGTAGCTTATGGGAACACCACTACTGACCTGTATATTGGTTGTATCTGTTGCGTTTTATTTGTTAACATTCAAAAAAACTTTGGGCCAGATTCAGAGAGAATTAGATTATCGTAGCGTATCAGAAATACACTACACCGCCGTTTTTTACCTGGCTCTACGTGGAATCCAGGTAGATTTTGTCCAGTAAACAACGGCGGCATAGTGTATTTCTCCCGTCGCAATCCATCTACGCGAGTAGGGGGCGTGAAGCATTTAAAATAGGCGCGTTCCCGCGGCGATCGAACTGCGCATGCTCCGTTCGCAAATTTCCCGCCATGCATTGCGCGAAATCACGTCGTTACGTAATTCGTTGTTTGAGTAGCGTCGTTTACGGACATTTCTATTCCCGAACGACGTACGTAAAAAAAATAAAAAATTAAATTAAATTCGACGTGGGAACGACGGCCATACTTAACATGGGCTACGCACCGTTAGACCAGCAAAAAGCTGGTCTAACAGTACGTAAAAAAAAATAGATGTAAGCGATTGCGAAGACCGCTCGTATCTTCGTGGATCGCCGTAAAAACTCATTTGCATATCCCGACGCATCAAAACGACGCAAACTCCTCCCAGCGGCCGCAAAAATATCGCAGCGTAGATCCGAAGGCTTACGAAGACGTAAGCCTCTCGGATCGAAGCCCGAAGCCGCCGTATCATGGTTTGAGGATTCAAACTAGTGATACGGCGCGCAAAATTTAAAATTACTCCTGTCTAACACCAGTTAGACAGGCGTAATTGCTCTATGAATCTGGGCCTTTATTTCTGATTTAAAAAAAAATCATAATGATTTCTTCTTTTATTTTTTAAGTAAGATAAAAACATTTGATTAATATTTATATTCAGATCTCTGGAAAACAATTGCACCCACTTTATATTATGGTACACTACAAAACCTTCAACATTAGTCTAGATGCTCAGAGGTGCCCCAGTTCATTTAAAAGCCTTAGGCCGCGTACACACAACTAAATAAATCAAATCAAATCGGTCTGACAGACCGTTTTGATCGGATTTGTCTGCTGGGCTATTTTGGTTTGATCGTGTACACACAATCAAACCAAAAACCCCCCTGGCAGACAGCGCGGTGACGTGGTGGTGACATTGACGCGCCACGTCACCGAACCAGGAAGTAAAATACTTCCACGCATGCGTCGAATCCATTTGACGCATGTGCGGACAGATATGTCCGCTGGTTAGTGTACTAACTAGCGGACATGTCGGACGGACGTTGTTGCCAGGAATTAATAGCTAGTTTTGAACATAGTCTGTTTACAGTCCCAACGGTCAGATAAGCCCCCTGCAGGAATGTAAGCTGATACACCCGACTCCGGAGAGTCTAAGGCCCCATACACACGATCGGATATATCCGATGAAAACGGTCCGCGGACCATTTCCATCGGATATGTCCGATCGGGAGTTTGATCCGATGGCGTGTACACACCATCGGATCAAATTCCCCGCCGCCGGACGGCACGGTGACGTGGCGATGACGCGGCGGTGACGTTGACGCCGCCGCGTCACCGCTACGTCACCGCACCAGGAAGTAAAACACTTCCGCGCATGCGCCGAATCCATTCGGCAGCGGCGCGGCGGCGGTGGGAGCCGACATGTCTGCTGGTAAGTGTACTAACCAGCAGACATGTCGGGCGGACAGATTCCCACCGGATAGATTTCAAAGCTTGCTTTGAAATCTGTCGGGTGGACAAATCTGTCCGCTAGCCCATACACACGAGCGGAGATGTCTGCTGAAACGGTCCATCGGACCGTTTTCAGCGGACATATCCCCTCGTGTGTACGCGGCCTAAGAGAAGTCTTTCATTAGCTCCTTGCCAGACAATAGAGAGGTGTGACCATCAACATAGGTGCAATGATGAAAGAATTAGTAATTTGTTGGAGATTATATGGACAAAATCGCCCCCCAGAAGGCTAGATACGGCATGACAGCCACGAACAAGGATGTGATTAATGAAAGTGCAATGATTGGTTGAACATCAGATGGGCAGGCAAAATGGGAGGTGTTGCGAATGATTAATGAGTGAGGTTTGGTAAAAAGGAGTTTGAAAGAACTTTCTGTCTCTATTCCCTTGGGAGCATGCTGGAGTGAGCCTATTATCTGAAGGGCTATGCTGAGACCGCATGGACTAGGCCGCATGGAAGCCTGGCCGGTATTTTGGGCTTAGCCATGTGGTCAAAGGCCGAGGCCTAGCATTCTCTTACCCCACCTTGAGCCAGCCAGGAAAGACTGAAAGCGTTAAGTATGCCTGTATCTTATTTGCCAGTATTGTATTAGGCCACAGATATTTGTTAGCGTTATATATTGTGCAATAGGAATTCTATGCTGCAGCTTTGTTTACTATACAACGGACACTTTTGTTAGAATAAATATAACTGTTTGATTTCAAAGGTGTCTGTCTCATTAACTACATGCCGACCGCCCGCCGTCATATTACTGCGGAGCGGTGGCTTTGTCTCGCTGAAGCACTTAGCTCTACGTCCTCCCTTTAGAGACTTGTTGGGCACGATCGCCGCCGGGCACCCGCGATTGCTCGTTACCGAGCGGGGAACAGGAGCTGTGTGTGTAAACACACAGCTCTCGTTCCTGTCAGCGGGGGAAACGCTGATTTTGTGTTCATACAATGTATGAACAGAAGATCAGTGATTTCCCCTAGTGAGGCCACCCCCCCATACAGTTAGAACACACCCAGCAACACACTTAACCCCTTCCCTGCCCCCTAGTGTTAACCCCTTCACTGCCAATGGCATTTTTATAGTAATCTAATGCATTTTTATAGCATTGATCGCTATAAAAATGCCAATGGTCCCAAAAATGTGTCAAAAGTGTCCGATGTGTCCGCCATAATATCGCAGTACCGGAAAAAAAACGCTGATCGCCGCCATTACTAGTAAAAAAAAAATAATAATAAAAATGCCATAAAACGACCCACTTTTTTGTAAACGCTATAAATTTTGCGCAAACCAATAAATAAACGCTAATTGCGATTTTTTTTTAACGAAAAATATGTAGAAGAATACGTATCGGCCTAAACTGAGGAAAAAAAATGTTTTTTTATATCTTTTTTGGGGATATTTATTATAGCAAAATGTAAAAAATATTGCATTTTTTTCAAAATATTCGCTCTATTTTTGTTTATAGCGCAAAAAATAAAAACTGCAGAGATGATCAAATACCACCAAAAGAAAGCTCTATTTGTTGGGAAAAAGGACGCCAATTTTGTTTGGGAGCCACGTCGCACGACCGCGCAATTGTCAGTTAAAGCGACGCAGTGCCGAATCACAAAAAGTGCTCTGGTCTTTGGACAGCAATATGGTCCGGGGCTAAAGTGGTTAACTAACGCTTAGCCTCAGGCCTAGAGCACACCTCGGCCTGATATACATTAGCAAACAGGGGACTCATGCATGTTAAGACAGATGCAATAGCTTATATATAGGTATTACAAGTTACAGTAAAGGATAGATACTTATAGTTAATTGTTGCATGTTTTATTTACTTCATTGGCACCCCTAAATCGTTGGACATAGAGTCCACAAACCCTAATGTATTTTTTTTTTAATCCATTAAGCTAAGAGTCCTCAACCCAGAACTGAAAATCGTTGTAATGGACAAAGATTGGCCCTGACTCGCGAATCTGGAAACCCTGCTTTGATGATCCAGGAAGTTCTGTAAAATCTCATCAGAAGTGTAGACGTACAGAAAATTGGTGAGAATTCCGGCTGATATGTTTGTTTGTTAAGCGCTTTTTGTAGTATTCGTGTGTGTTAGGCCTGTAACCAGTGGAGTGCGCTGGTGAGTAAATACCTAGGTATAAAGTCTGTAGATTGACAGAATAAACCACACAGCCTTGCGGAAAAAGTGGGCGATATATAGATTTTTTTTTATTTTTTTTTATTTATATATTTTTTATTATTTTTATTTTATTTTTTATTTTGAAGTTTTATTTTTAGTTCATTTTTTTTGTTTTACCCGTGTGAAAGTGAAATAGCTTTCTGTTCCTAGAGAAGATATACACATCTTTGCGGAAACAGTGGGATAGATATATATATATATATATTAGGGCTGTTACTGATCAAAATTTTTGTGTTCGATTAATCGTTTTTCTTTTTAATCGATTAATCAACTAATTTCGATTAATTATAACGCACATACAGATCCAACTACTTTTAGCTGATCTCCTTGCAGGCCGATTCCCAGTGCAGCTATCAACCACTGGAAAAATGGATAGCAGGATACAAAAAACACACGGGCAGCGCTCGATGGGAATAGCATTAAACTTTTATAGTCTTCAAGTAGGTAACCAAAAAAATATTGCACTGGAGATAAAATCGATGTAGCTACATAAACTGTAAAAATGGTGCCAGTAATACCAAACGGTACCAAAAGCTGTCATAAAAACATGTAGCTAAGTATGATACTGGTATAAAAATGTGTACAACGATACCACTGCTGAATCCAGATGAGGAGAGGTTAACATCAGTCCACCGGCATGTAGATGTCCCATGAAGGGAACTATCACAACTCCCAGTGGGTGGCTGTAGAATCCCAGGTTGATAGAGGGAAGTGTAACAGCCCTTGTGTGTGGCAGATAGTAAGGTCCCGCCGGCATGCAGATATGAAGGCACTGCAAAGGAGCCCTTCAGATGCACATGGCAAGCCCCGCCAGTGTCTGTGACGTTACCGGATCTCCGATGGAACTCCCTGAAGGCCCAGAAGCCGGCGGAGAGGTGAATACAAATCAAAAGAATTTTAAATCGATCAAAAAGATTTTGATCGATCAAAAAAATTAAAGATTAATCGATTAATTAAAAGTTAATTTGCACAGCCCTAATATATATATATATATATATATATATATATATATATTTTATATTTTCATTTTTTTTATTGTTACTTTGAAGTTTCATTTTATTTCATTTTTTTTTTTTGTACCCAGGTGAAAGTGAAAATAGCTTTCTGTTCCTATAGAGGATCAACGTGGCCTGCAATCTAAGAGGGCTAGAAATCAGTGATAGATAATCTACTGATTTTGGAAGAGCATTGATTGCTGTGCTCGGAACTCAAGTTTAAATAGCTTTAAAGAAAGTTTTTTTTTTTTGTTGTCTGTTGTGTTTGCTTGTGTTGATTAAACTGGTCAAACAGCTTTTCAGTGAAGCTAGTGGCAGATTAACATAACAATGGATTTTCTTGGAAAACTACTTAATGAGAATGGTTTTAATACTGTACAAAAGAGGGCAATGTAATGAATATAGCTAAGAAGTGTGGTGCAGATGCGGGTAAACGTATTGAAGAATTAGTAAATGAGAAGTGTGTATTGGAAAAAAGGGTTAGTATGTTAGAGGAAACATGTATGTTGAGGGAACAGTGTATCGCATCTTTAGAAAAGAAAGAGGCTGTGAATGAATCTGCGATAAAAATACTTAAAAGAGAGTTACAAGAATGTAAAACTCAAATAGCCCACAAAGATCATGCCATTCTATCTTTGAAAGCACAAGCAATGGAGAAAATGCACAGCCATTGTTGTGCTAACAAGGATACACAGCCCAGTGTTACAAAGGAGCAGGGGGAAGGGATGCTGATAGAACAGCAACCAATATGGTCAGCTGAAATGATGGAAGAGGCCGATCACAGTTCACCTCTATTTACTCCTGCGTCACAAAGGACTTGGCCAGGAGCTACAATTTTAAAAGGTGAGGGTGGCACCCAATCCACGACACTCTCCATACAAGATCGCACAAATCTGTGCCAGATTTTGGGAAAATTTGACACGAGTGCCTCACCCATTAGTCTCTCAATCAGGCTGGAAGCTGTAGTGACACAGTACATTTTAAACAATGGGGATGCATGCGCACTCCTCCGCGCATGGCTTCCATTGCAACTGTGTGGAGAACTGCAACCACCAGTCGGGAATCATAGAGGTCTATCTCCCGAGTTAAACTCAAATTGGGGGAACTCGGCAGATAGAATGAGGGAAATTCAGCGCATAATGGGAGGAAGGGATACTAGGGGTTCAGATGCCCTAGAAAATACTAAATTTAGAAGGGGAATTGATCCAATACTCTTTTTTGCAGTGTTCACCATTTATAAGGCTACATACAATTGTCCTGATATGTCTCACGATGACAGTAGTTTTCTGTGTTCTATGGCTAATAAGTGCACATGCATTGATTACCATACCAGGAATGCCACCTCGTACCAGACCTTTGTAAATATATTAAGGGACTGGGTTCGGGAGACAGATCAAGACATATGAGAATTGCAGAAGTAGCCGAAAGCACAGTAGTGGTGACACCCCCCACAAATGCAAACTGCATAATAAAGATAGAAATTAAGTTTGAAAAATTTAATGGAAATGCGTAACCGCATTAGAAAATGATTCTGGTATTGAATTAGTGGATACATCGAATGAGTGCATCGCTAGTGACTACTCCTCGGATGATCAAAGTATAAAGTCTGTTCAGAGTAATGTTATGCAACAGCGTGGGTCTCCATCGCTTTATACTCAGAGAAGGCCCCAGGCAGGGAGACCAACCCTTAAATGTTTTTTGTGTAAAAAGGGGGGTCACATTGCCAGATTTTGTTGGGCGGCGAATAATAGCAAAATAAGATCTCAACACCCCAAAACTACCCCAAGGCGGTGTGAAGTGTATTCGGTGAGATGGGGTAACCCTAGGCATAGAGTCCATAATACTCAATTAAGACAGGGGAATCAATATTATGAAAAAGGGGAGGAACCACATGTTCATTCAAATATAGCAAGGGGAGGAAACAGTGGTAGCAGCCCTTAAAGAGCTGCAGGGATGGTGAGTATTTTTGGGTTAACATTTCCTTGCGATGAAAAAGGATTTAGATGTGAGTTAGAGATTTGACGGTCATGTTTGGAAAATTATAGAGGACCTTGATATATGTATATTTTCGAGGATAAGCCTCTTATTTTAATTTTTTTAATCTAACCGTTAAAAAAAAAAAAAATTGTTTTGTAATTTTTTTTCTCCCTCTCTCATGTCATTTTTTTTATTATTCACATTTTTTTTATTATTATTATTTTAGTCATTTTAATTTTTCATTTTTTTTCATTTTTCAATTTTTTATTATTATTATTATTATTATTATTATTAATTTTCACTTTTTTCCATTTTTTTATTATTATTATTATTATTAATAATTTTCATTTTTATTTTTTTATTTTTATTAATTTTCATTTTTTTTTTTTAGTTTTTTTTAGTTTTTTTTTGTTCAGGTGGAAAATTGTTAGGTTTAGTACACCTGAAAAGGATCATTAGCAACTGACTTGGTGGTCCTCAATGTCCTCAATTAGCAGCTGGCGACATTAGGAAGCCATTTTAGCTGCTGGAATTGTGTTTTGTTTTTTCTTTTCTTTTGTTGGTTTTTCTTTTCATTCAGGTGGAAAGAATTCCAATATTTTGTGGATTTTATCCACCTGAAAGGGAAAGTAGTGCATAGATCTTAGAGTACAGATAATGCATTGTTTTTTTTATTGCTTAAAATTTTGAATTTCTGAGAAGCAACGGTCACATTCATTTTTTTTATTTTAAATTTTTGCTTGTACCATGGGGATCCATTTTAGAATGGGTTCATCCTAGAGGAATCATGGTGTTTTGATAATTTGTTTAGAAGTCAGGAATGCTAAATTCCTGCGTAATTAGATATTATCGATAAGAATTTGATTCTGCTCTTGTTCTTTAATTCCAGAATCTTGGTGGAGCGAAATTGGAGGGGATTCTGGAACAGAGATGAAGAATGTTCATCTGGTTGGCAGTTCGTCTGTGCCATACCACAGAGGAAAGATTCAGATTAACCACTTAAGACCCGGACCAAAATGCAGGTAAAGGACCTTGCCCCTTTTTGCGATTCGGCACTGCGTCGTTTTAACTGACAATTGCGCGGTCGTGCGACATGGCTCCCAAAAAAAATTGGCGTCCTTTTTTCCCCACAAATAGAGCTTTCTTTTGGTGGTATTTGATCACCTCTGCAGTTTTTATTCTTTGCGCTATAAACAAAAATAAAGCGACAATTTTAAAAAAAAATCAATATTTTTTACTTTTTGCTATAATAAATATCCCCCAAAAATATATAAAAAAAAAAAAAAAATTCTACCTATTTTTGGTAAAAAAAAAATCGCAATTAGCGTTTATCGGTTAGTTTTCGCAAAATGTATAGCGTTAACAAAATAAGGGATAGTTTTATTGCATTTTTATTCGTTTTTTTTTTTTTACTACTAATAGCGGCGATCAGCGTTTTTTTTCGTGACTGCGACATTATGACGGACACTTCGGACAATTTTGACACATTTTTGGGACAATTGTCATTTTCACAGGAAAAAATGCATTTAAATTGCATTGTTTACTGTGAAAATGACAGTTGCAGTTTGGGAGTTAACCACAAGGGGGCGCTGTGACTTTGAGTGTTCCCTGTGTGTGTTTACAACTGTAGGGGGGTATGGCTGTAGGTGTGACGTCATCGATCACGTCCCCCTATAACAGGGATGACGTGATCGATGCTGCTGCCACAGTGAAGCACGGGGAAGCCGTGTTTACACACGGCTCTCCCCGTTCTTCAGCTGCAGGGACGGATCGTCGCACTGCAGCGGCGATCGGGTCCGCAAATCCCGCGGTCCCGGTCCTGGAGCTTCGGAACGGATCACAGGAGCGCGCCGCGGGTGCGCGCCCGTGATCCACGGCTGGGTACTAAAACCAACGTATATATATACGTTGATGTGCCCAGCCATGCCATTCTGCCGACGTATATGTGCAGTAGGTGGTCCTTAAGTGGTTAAGGTTCCTTCCACACTTGTATAACTTCTAAGTGGCGCGATTTTACCGTGATTTTGCGCGATTCGCGGCCGCGATTTCAATGAATGCCTGTGTAAGTGGCATCAAAATCGGACCAAAGTAGTGCAGGGACTACTTTGAAGTCGGCACTACTTAAAATCGTGCCAGTATGAATGGTAGTCATTGAAAATAATGGAGAATGACTTGTCATACGATTTTGCAGTCCAAAATCGTGGGACAAGTCGTAAAAGTGTGAAAGGGGACTAATACTTGAAATGTAAGGTTTCTTTTTCTTAAGGACAATTTTTGCACTAGTACTGAATCTGAAAGACTTTGCCCAACAACGAGACGCATAAAACATTTTGCCAAAGTTTCTCCTGTCATTTATGGATGCAAACGGACTATGAATACAAATGCAATGTGTTGGAGGTTGGGGAAGGAATATAACATATCCAATCCTTCAGAACAAGAGATGTAAAATATGTTTTTTTATTGTGGGAGGAGGAAATGAAAGAAGGAAATGTTTTTTTGTTCACATGTATTGACATAACTGAATATGGTGCAGGTACATAGGAGGCTGGCACTTGTGAAACGCTGGCTACCAGGGTACAGTATGCCGTCGTCACATGGCGCTTCAGCATCTCGGAATGGTTGATAGAGTCTTAGTACCCTACATGTGCTGAATATACCCTGAATCAAGTACAGTATATTAGTGGCTTGCTCCCAAAGATGTGCAGACACAGAGTGAAGTTCAGGGCATTTATCTCTGAGGAGTATCCAGAAGAGGAGGGATGTATTCAGCACTATATTGGGGGAATAGGACACAGTGTAACGTTTCTCGAGATTTTGTCAACCAGGGTGAGAGGTTGGTATAGAGTGTGAGATGGTATAGGACAGGTATATGTCATTGGCTCTGGCGTGCACGCAGCGGTAGGCGGAGTTATGGACCACCATCAAGCTGATTGTACAATCTCTCTGTGAGGGCCAGTGACCTGAAGAGTTGGCATCACCGCTCAGTAAGACTTTGCAAAGCACTTTGCTTACACTAATCCAAACTGGTAGAGGAATGACTGGATGGGCTGTACTGGTTTGGATTGTGAAAGGTTGTGCTGTATGATCCATGTATAAAAGTGCAGACTTGGTCTGTATATTTTGTGGCGTCAATGGGCTTACTGACTGGGGATTCTATCTTGGTGCATGTGTGGCTAAAGGACCCACATGTGGTCAGAGAGTATGGAAGCTGGGGACAGGTTTATATTTCCCTCTGTCAAAAAGCATGACCACGATGTCCTCTGCATACCAGGTCAATATACGGTACTCTATGTTCTGGATGGAGAGATCATTGCTGGGAAGGAAGCAGTCATGAAACAAGGGTATTTCTTGAACCTAACAGTAGGTAGAGGTGCAGGATATACCCTGGGCATAGTCACTGAAGTCGAATCACAGGGATGGAATTCTGTGGTGTTTTTTTTAAAGTTTTTTATCATTGTTTGTTTATATGTGTGTTAAACTCAAAACTTATATAGGAAGCTCTCCTGCTTATCTATGCAAGTTGAGGGACAAATTGACGGTAATTTCTCTTAGTACAAATTAGAGACTTTGCTGCCAATTTAGATCCCCGAGGTACCACAGACAGGCCAAGTTGCAGTCGGAAAAAAACCACTGTGCAAGCCTGCATAATCCCGACCTGTATTTACAGTGAAGAGTTATAGGAGGTTGGGAGCGGGATACGCGATTTGATGGGTCATATGTATTTATGTATATTAAGGTGTTGGGTGATATATGTCATGGTGTACTGTAAGGTGATAACGGTGTGTTTTAGGCTATTAAGATGGGCAAGAAAGACGCTCCTCGGGGCTCTGTAGCTGAAAGCTGGTTAATATTCTGCTCTGTGCTGAGTGTGTGCTGGTGAATGGTGAGCGAATGGACACCCCTTGCCTTGCCTGTACTGCACCCCTTCATGAAGATGGCAGAAAGAAGAAGACGAAGAAGAAGATACAGAATGGAGACACGGAAGCCATCATGGAAGAGTGATGTTGCTGTGTCACCCAGTAGCAAAGCGGCACGTTTTTTTTTTTCTTTTTAGTCTCTGTCATCTTTTTTCTTTTTCTTTTTTATTACTGTGGATTGATTCCAGGTAACACCTAACCAGCGGCGCTTAGACGCTCACCCCCCAGTGGGTATTTGGCGCCTAACCAAGCTTAAAATCAAATCAAATCAAATCAAAACCATTATGGACTGTTCCAAAGAGCTGTTTCTGAAGCACATGTTGGAAGACAATTAAGAACTGTTCCAGAGGTACTGGTTCTGAAACGCATGTTGGAAGTCAGTTATGGACTGTCATAGAAGCCGGTTCTGAAGCCTATGGTGAGAGGTGCAACATTGTGGGCTATTCTATAGGAGCTATTTCTGAGAAACAGTGGAGGACTGTTCGGACCATATGGACTGTTCGAGGGGAGCCATGTCTAAAGAAGCATAATGTGCGCCTTATTAGGCGCAAAGCGCCATATGTTGCAAGGAAATAATAGCTAGTTTTGAACATAGTCTGTTTACAGTCCCAACGGTCAGATAAGCCCCCTGCAAGAATGTAAACTGATACACCCGACTCCGGAGAGTCTAAGAGAAGTCTTTCATTAGCCCCTTGCCAGACAATAGAGAGGTGTGACCATCAACATAGGTGCAATGATGAAAGGATTAGTAATTTGTTGGAGATTATATGGACAAAAGATATGGCTAGATATGGCATGACAGACACGAACAAGGATGTGAGTCATGAAAGTGCAATGATTGGTTGAACATCAGATGGGCAGGCAAAATGGGAGGTGTTGCGAATGATTAATGAGTGAGGTTTGGTAAAAAGGAGTTTGAAAGAGAACTTTCTGTCTCTATTCCCTTGGGAGCATGCTGGAGTGAGCCTATTATCTGAAGGGCTATGCTGAGACCACATGGACTAGGCCGCATGGAAGCCTGGCCGGTATTTTGGGCTTAGCCATGTGGTCAAAGGCCTAGCATTCTCTTACCCCACCTTGAGCCAGCCAGGAAAGACTGAAAGCGTTAAGTATGCCTGTATCTTATTTGCCAGTATTGTATTAGGCCACAGATATTTGTTAGCGTTATATATTGTGCAATAGGAATTCTATGCTGCAGCTTTGTTTACTATACAACGGACACTTTTTGTTAGAATAAATATAACTGTTTGATTTCAAAGGTGTCTGTCTCATTAACTAACGCTTAGCCTCAAGCCTAGAGCACACCTAGTGTTGCCACCTCATCCCTTTAAAACAGAACACATATGAATTACACAGGTTCTGAGGCTCAGGCTAATGCAGATTAGGCACCGAGTGAGTTTAATTACCACCATAATCAGCCACAGAACCTGTGTAATTCATATGTGTTCTGTTTTAAAGGGATGAGGTGGCAACCTTAAGCACACCTCGGCCTGATATACATTAGCAAATACAGGACTCATGCATGTTAAAACAGATGCAATAGCTTATATATAGGTATTACAAGTTACAGTAAAGGATAGATACTTATAGTTAGTTGTTGCATGTTTTATTTACTGCAGACAGGTTCCCAGCAGACAGATTTTAACCACTTAACCCCCGGACCATATTGCTGCCCAACGACAAGAGCACTTTTTGCAATTCGGCACTGCGTCGCTTTAACTGACAATTGCATTTTTTTCCCACAAATAGAGTTTTCTTTTGGTGGTATTTGATCATCTCTGCGGTTTTTATTTTTTGCGCTATAAACAGAAATAGAGCGACTATTTTGAAAAAAATTCAACATTTTTTACTTTTTTCTGTAATAAATATCCCCCAAAAATATATAAAAAAAAATGTTTTCCTCAGTTTAGGCCGATACGTATTCTTCTACATATTTTTAGTAAAAAAAAAATCGCAATTACCGTTTATTGAGTGGTTTGCGCAAAAGTTATAGCGTTTTACAAAATAGGGGGTAGTTTTATGGCATTTTTATTTTTTTAACTAGTAATGGTGGCGATCAGCGTTTTTTTTCCAGTACTGCGACCTTATGGCGGACACTTCGGACACTTTTGACACATTTTTGGGACCATTGGCATTTTTTTAGCAAATAAAAATGCTATAAAAATGCATTGAATTACTATAAAAATGCCATTGGCAGTGAAGGGGTTAACACTAGGGGGCGGGGAAGGGGTTAAGTGTGTTCCTGGGTGTGTTCTAACTGTATGGGGGGGTGGCCTCACTAGGGGAAATCACTGATTTTCTGTTCATACTGTATGAACAGAAAATCAGCGTTTCCCCCGCTGACAGGAACGAGAGCTATGTGTCTACACACATAGCTCCCGTTCCCCGCTCTGTAACGAGCGATCGCGTGTGCCCGGCGGCGAACGTGCCCGCCGGGCACGCACACAGGACTCGGGGGCGAGTGGGGGGTCGTCGGCGGGGCGCGCATGTGCCCCCTAGTGGCCGTCGAAGTGCCGACTTAGAGCTACGGGCTCTCACCCAGGAGAGCCGACCTGCCGCCGTATAACTGCGGCGGCTGGTCGGCAAGCAGTTAAAGCATGCTTTAAAATTTGTCTGCTGGAAAAACCTGTCTGTCCGCCCGTACACACGATCGAATTTGTCTGCTGAAACGGTCCGTCGGACCGTTTTCAGCAGATACATTCGATCGTGTGTACGCGGCCTGAGATCTAATCTTGGACTGTTAAATCATTACTCATTTCAAGGCTTTTTCACATTATTGTGATTTTCATTGCTACACAAAATGTATGGAATATAGTTTATGGCTACCTAATAAAAAGTGTAAAAAAAAACTATAGATTTTTTTTTTTTACAAAAGTTTATATAAATGTGCACAGTCCATGCACATATTTATTTTCACAACTGATAAAATACAACATTGTAACTTTGTTTAAAATGTAATGCTAGTCAAATATTTATTTTAGCTTAGGTTGGTGTGGGGAAAGGCTAGAACCTCTGTCAGTTTTTTTTTTTGCCTGTGCCTCTCATTTAGGAGATTCATAGCACTACTTCTGGAGTCACGGGGGTGGAAAATGATACACTCCAGTGACTCCACAAATAGTGTCATGAATTTCCTCAATGAGACTCACAGAAAGTATAAACAGAGCGGTCAGAAATTATCCTGAAAGCAAAACACACAGCAAAATGGGAAATAATAAGAAAAAGGTAGTTACTGTACCCATAGGTGTGCGCATCCTATTGCATTAGGGTGTGCACCCCAAAGCCCAAACACACACCACCGATCACTCACGATGTTCATTCAGAAAGGGAAGGGGCCGGTAAATTACATATTTACTGGCCCCTTCCCCTGGGGGGGGGGAGATGGGAGCCAGGGCAGTAGGGGGAATCTGTGCTGCACAGAGTGATTAGATTCTGCGCACGCCTATGACTGTACCTGTTTTCCCAATGCTTCAAAGCAACAGTTTGCTAACCATTGATGGTATTTTAAATTGGGAGGATTGGAGTGAGCACAAGAAATTATAAGTGACTGTCAGCCGTGGATACAGCAGTAGTTGGCCCTGTGACAACCTAAAAATCAGATGGTTGTGTACTGACCCATTTATTTTCAGTGCAGGCTTGCACAATATGCAGCTGGCAGGGAGTTAATAGGGTTGCCACCTGTCCAGGATTCACCTGGACAGTCCAGGTTTTGAATCATGTGTTCGGGTTTTAGTTCACCTTACACCCAGACACAATATTCAGACAGGATAGTGGCTTAAAAAAGGGCTTGACAGGAGGGTGAGGGGGCACTATGTGTGCCGCATTACTATTCTCAGGACTCCAAAGGTGTCCCAGGTCTGTTAGATTTCCATAGTGCATACTAAAAAAAAAAGTACTGTGCGCCCTAAAATGTTAAGGTGTGGCTTGAAGAAAAAGTGGCAACCGTAGTGTTGAGCCATGCACTCACCATTACCATTAGCTTCAATGCATAACTAGCTGAACAAGGTTGGACTTTATAGCCGCACAAGGCACACCAGGATTCAGAGAAAACAGTAGAAGCTGAGAAAGGCAGTTGATGTGCTCTTTCATGGTGCGGACTGACCAAGGACAGGCACCTAAAAGTATGGACCGAGGAAAAGCAAACTGTAAGTACACAGTACACTAGTCCACCACTTAAAATAAATGAGCAGGCTATGCAGCAACCCTGATAAAAGACATTTTAAAAGCATGAATTACATGCAATTGTGCGTGTCTTTTTCCCCCACACTCCTAGGCCTTGGTCGGAGAAGAAATCATTTTTGACCTGGTGCAACAGATGGTTTGCGTGGGTGTTTTCCACGTGGATCCTTTACTCCAAAACTTTGTTTTGGATTGCATATTTTATACGAGGTCCAACATTTAGTGAGTGTTCTTCCTTTGTTTGAAGTTCTACAGTATTGTATTGCATCCAAAAGCAAGCACTTATTTAGCAGCTTGACGGTTCTTAGATGTGGCAGCTGCATTGGATTTCTTTTGTAGGCTTTCTTTCCTTTATTTTTATCTAGTAATTCAGATCCAGTAAGTATGTGGTTTCTCAATATAACAAAATCTTCTGCAAATGCATCAGTTACAGGGTTGACACCAGCCAGTGTTAGTGGATATAAATCTGCTAGTATATCTAATAGTCTCCTCCCCCTATACTCACAATGTTGCTGTCCAAAAGGTTCCCATGTGCTTCTTCATCCAGAATGGGGGCAGTCTAATACAGGAGGTGTGTTACTGACCAGAGCACCAGGTGAAAACACAGAGAAATAAACAAAAACAAATGCAGCCACCACATCTAAGAGTCGGTTCACACTGGGGCTACACGACTTCCAGCACAACTTTCAGAAGCAACTTCAACACGACTTGAGCATGAACCACAGGGCGATCTGGGGCGATTTACAACACGACTTGAAGTCCTTTTCAGGTCAGGAGACATTCCAGTGGCCAATAAAACAACAATCAGCTCCGGGAGAGGGAAGGGGAGGGAGGGGTTTGCCTGAGAAATGTATGTTATCTTGCTGGGAAGTAGCTTCAATTAAAACAGTGATCAGACTTGGAAGCGACTTCCATTGAAATCAATGGGTACAAATCGCCTAGAAGTCTGATTGAAGTAGTACAGGAACCTCTTCTGAAGTCGGAGCGACATGAGTAGTGTGTATTAACACCACTCCCATTCACTTACATTGCTTTTCTGGACAGCGCGACTTGGGACGACTTGAGACGACTTCAAGTCTGATCCCAAGTCGCCCCAGTGTAAACCGACTCTAAAGATTAGTAAGATGCAATATGTTACATTTTTGGTTTGGGTTTTATAATACTTTACACACATTAAAAAAAATGTTGTTTCTTCAAAAAAAACTTGTAGTTGAAATTGGTCCCTAGGAATAAGCGGATGAGTCTGAACCCACCATAAAGTTGAAAAACAGCAAACTGAACCTTATAAACCGCTTAAGGACCATCGCACACAGATTTACATCAACAGAATGGCACGGACAGGCAAATGTGCGTACAGGTACGTCCCCTTTAACCACTTCCATACAGGGCACTTATACACCTTCCCGCCAAGACCAATTTTCAGCTTTCAGCGCTGTTGCAATTTGAATGACAATTGCGCGGTCATGCTACACTGTACCCAAACTAAATTTGTATCATTTTGTTCCCACAAATAGAGCTTTCTTTTAGTGGTATTTGATCACCCCTGGGATTTTTATTTTCTGCAAAAAAATAAGTACGTTTTCTCCTTCACTGATGGGCACTGATGGTACTGCACTGACGGGCACTGATAAGGTGAGGTGGCATTGATGGGCACTAATATGCGACACTGATAGGCGGCACGGATGGGCACAGATAGGCGGCACAGATGGGCACAGATAGGCGGCATGGATAGGCACGTATAGGCGACATGGATGGGCACGGATAGGCGGCATGGATGGGCACGGATAGGTGGCATGGATGGACAATGATAAGCAGCAATGATGGGCACTGATAGGCGGCATGGATGGGCACTGATAGGTGGCACGGATGGGCATAGATGGGCACTGATATGTGGCACAAATGTACTGTAATGGGTTGTACTAATGGATGCCAATCAATGCCAAACAATAATGCCTGACAATCAGTGATGCCCATTGTGGGCACTGATTGGCATCCATTGTGGGCACTGATTGGCATCCATTATTTCTGATTGTCATCCCTGGTGGTCTAGGGTGGCATACCTGTGGTGGGCATCCCTGGTGGTCTAATGGCATCCCTGGTGGTCCAGAGTGGGCATCCTTGGGGGGCTGTGCTGATAATCGATCAGCACAAACCCCCCTGTTAGAGGAGCAGCCGATCGGGTCTCCTCTACTCGCGTCTCAGTGAGGAAAAGACGATTACCGACTTTTCCTGTTTACATCGTGATCAGCCATGATTGGACACGGCTTATCATGTGGTAAAGAGTCTCCGTCAGAGACTCTTTACCTAGATCGGTGTTGCGGGGTGTTAGACTGACACCCTGCAACAACGATCACCGCGATGCAGACGTCATATGACGTTGAGTCAGGATATTGAAACCACTTTCCCACCGCCCGTGTGTCGCGAGCTCCATGAGATCATGTCACGGAGCTTAAGAACGGGGAGATGTCAGTGTAAACACAACATTTCCCTGTTCTTCCCAGTGACACGTCACTGATCGAATGCTCCCTCTCATCGCTTCAGGTAGTTATTATCAAGCAAAGCAGGTGTTACTGGTAACTTGAGGTTGCACAGATTTATCATACCACTGTGACTAAACTTGCCAGTTACAAATTTGTAAATGAGACCCATTAGACAAAGTAAACATAGTTTCATAGGTGTATTGTGAGTGCACCAGGTAGAGAAGGAAATATGCCCCATACACACGATCGGAATTAAGTCGTCTTGCATACACACTGTCACACCAAATTCCGACCGTCCAAAACGCAGTGACGTACAACACTACGGCGAGCCAGGAAAAAATAAGTTGAATGCGTCGACACGATTCTGAGCATGCATGTTTTTTTTCCATACAGACAATCGGAACATGTTCTCTTTCTAAGTCTGTCGGAATTTCCAATGGAAAAAATCCGATGGAGCACACACAAAATATTCCGTCTGACTTTTTTAATCGGAAATTCCGATCGTGTGTACAAGGCAATAGAGGCAATTTCCAATGTCTTTGTAATACTAGACTAGGAGTCAGAAGGATATTTGTCACCACCACTCTGAGAACATGGGGAAAAGTATCAATATCATTTTGGCTAGTTTCTTATAGGCCCAAATAGTGTGGAATAGCATACCAACCTGAAAATTCCCTCCAGCATAGACTAGAAGTAAACAGTTGAAATCTGGAGAATATGTATGGGGTCCAATACCAACGTAACATAATTTTATGCATCAGTTTCCACGTTAGGACTTTCAGTAGACTTATAGGTAGAGAACACAGCTTGTTCGCATTGGTGGGGACTGAATGTTTAACCTAACTCTTTTTTCCAAACAAGGAAGGATTCAGAGTTAATGAAGCAGCTTTTAGCCTGCATAATCCCATATATAAGAGAAATACCAAGTGAAAAAAAATGCAGCGCTTAATTATATGTATACATGTGAATTGAGTACACCTGTATATGAATTATACACAATGCATGAATATTGTGATCATAAATGACAACTGTGAAGCAATTAAATAAAATTATAATATAACAAAGCTATAACCACAAATATGTGAACCGTGAACAAACTAATAAGTCAAATCAAACAGATTCAGCATTTGAAGAGATTAATCTAGTATAAAACCTGATAATTCCCTTGATGTGTGTTTTCAAGTGAAGGACCGCCACCGATTGGAAAGAGGCTTACCGGAAATCACAGACTTAAAAGGGGCATACACCCCTTAAGTCGTGAAAAGCTTGTTGGTAGTAACCAAAAGGGGGTGAAGCTGGTTCCAAATCCGGGTCGATCACCAAAGCTCAGCAAGGCAAAACATCAATGGAATTTCAAGAAGTGGTTGATATGGAGGACATTCAGCAAATATCCAATTTTAAGTGTTGTAATCAATATGAAAGAAAAGAAAGCACCACATAGTGTGATATTGTTTGGAGGATTTTTTTTATTTTAATTTTTTTAAATAGGAACACTCATATTTGGGTAGTGTAAACAAGGCTTGTCAAGGAACTGAAAATGGCGCAGTGTTGTTAATGTGGTCCACCTGACGCGTTTCATCTTCGAAAACGTCATCTGGGGTATGGACCATCACCACCAACAACGCACTTAAATAGGTAGTGTGGCCCCCAAGTTGAATTCCGTCTTTTCCGGAAGTTGACCAATCAAATTGTGAAATAAAGATGACTTGCCCGAACGATTAATGATGGAGGGTGCAATTTTACTTTTCAGTGAAGGTGCACCTCTCTAAATTACATTAGCTTGCTTGGGTAAAAGTGTACCCAAAATGTTATCATTTTTTTTAAATACCCCAATGCTGGTCAAAAATAGACTTAATCTGTTTGTGTTGCACAGAGAAAAAAGTGAGAAAAGACCATTTAAAAGAATTCCGACATGATTTATCCATCAGTAACAAGGCCCAATAAAAAAAATATTTACAGCAGAAGGGCATGGCAATGGGAGCAAAATTCGGTCCCAGCCTCGCCAATCTTTTTATGGCCAAGTGGGAGGAGGATTTTGTCTATGCCATGGACCACAATTAATTTTGAGTGCCAGGTATATTGACAACATCCTCCTCAGGATTTCTGGGGGCACGGGGGGGGGGGGGGAGATTGAGATACGACATGTGGCAAATTCACCCCAAGGGGAATTTTAACCAGAGTTGGTGTCGACGTGGGGAAACATACTTATAGCCAAATGGAGATATCATCAAATTAGGTGATTTTTTAGTAAGTGGGTAAACTTACTAAGGCCACTTAACACTCTTACTATATTCAAATCTTTGGGCCAGATTCAGATACAATTACATTGGCGCAGAGTATCAGAGATACACTATGCTGCCGTATTTTACCAGGCTGTACGACGAATCCTGGTAGATTTTGTCCCTTACGGTACGGCGGCGTAGTGTATTTCTCGCCGCGTAATCGAAATATGCGATTAGGGGGCGTGAAGCATTTAAATTAGGCGCGTCCCCGCGGCGATCGAACTGCGCATGCTCCATTCAGAAATTTCCCACCGTGCATTGCGCGAAATAACGTCCATACGTCATTCGTTGTTTGAGTAGCGTCGTTTACGGACATTCCTATTCCCGGACGTTTTACGTCAAAAATAAAAAAAGACGTCGGAAAACGTTGATATTCGACGCGGGAACGACGGCCATACTTAACATGGGCTGTCTAATATTAGACCAGCAAAAAGCTGGTATAGTTTTACGCAGCAAAAAGATGACTAAAGATGCCGTAAGAGATTGCGATAGACGTTCGTAATTTCGTGGATAGTCGGCAAAAGCTCATTTGCATACCCCGACGCTGAAAATGACGGGAACTCCACCCAGCGGCCGCAATTTTAGTAATGGAGTAATCGCTTTGTGTGTACATATACCAAATGCCAGACACTTGCTGTCACAGATGCATAAACTGGTCTTGAGGGTCCAAAATAATACAGTCCCCTATTTTATTAGAGAATTAAACCAGGTATTTACCCCTACACAAATTAAAAGGCTTATTACATAGTTATATAGTTAGCCAGGTTGAAAAAAGACACAAGTCCATCCAGTTCAACCATAAAAAAATAAACATAAACAAAATAAAACACAGTACAATCCACACACCCAACTCCATACCCACAGTTGATCCAGAGGAAGGCAAAAAAAAACCAGCAGGGCGATGATCTAATTTGCTACAGGAGGGGAAAAAATTCCTTCCTGATCCCCCGAGAGGCAATCGGATTTACCCTGGATCAACTTTACCTACAAATCTTAGTATTACGTGCATTTAGGAAATAATCCTGGCCCTTCTTAAAGCAATCTACTGAGCTGGCCAGAACCACCTCTGGAGGGAGTCTGGAGTCTGTTAATAAATCACCACTCAACTTCCATAAGTTCCTATGTAAGAAATGTCATATACGTTTTTGGCTAGGTGGTATCGGACTCCAGCCAGGCTGGCACAGATGTATCCAACAGTAGATGACAGGTGTTGGAGGGGATGCGAGCAAAGGGGCACTTATCTCCACTTATGGTGGGCATGTCCCAAGATTAGCCCATTCTGGGACACATTCGCACCATGGGTCAAAAAGTTGACTTGGAGTTGACACCTATATATTTTCTATTCCATGGGACACCTATGTCAAATAAATCTTATAGGAACAGTGTTACCCTGCATCTACTGAATGCAGCCAAATTATTGATACACAAGTTATGGAGACAGACTAGAAGTCCAACCTTGCTAGAATGGAAGAGAGAGGTCAAACTAATAATGGAGGCCGAAAGGTGGGTTTATACAGTTAGGCCGCATACACACGATCAAATCTATCTGCTGAAAATGGTCTGACAGACCATTTCAGAAGACAGATTAGATCGTGTTTGCGGGCAAACAGACGGATTTGGCCAGCCGACAGATTTTAAAGCATGCAGACATATCTGCTCGCACATGCGTCGAATGGATTCGACGCATGCGCGGAAGTGTTTTACTTCCTGGTGCAGTGACGTGGCAGCGTCAACGTCATCGCCACGTCACCGCGCTGTCTGCCGGCGGGGATTTTGGTTTGATCGCGTGTCAGACCGATTTGAACAGATTTATTTGCTCGTGTGTACGGGGCCTTAAAGATAAACAAGACAAGTTTAGAAAAATATGGGCAGGTTGGGAAACCTGCTCTTTAAGGATCGGAATAGAGTACAGAATAGAGTACGGAATAGAGAAACATGTATGTAGTGCCGACTGTCTCCATGTTTCGGATGAATAAATGCCCCTGGTAGTTTTTATGTGATCTGGGGATTTGTGTGTTAATTTTTTTAGTTTTTATTCAAATTTATTTTTTGGTTTCCCTCCTTACGGGGGTAGATGTGAATGATACATGTGTTGGGTGAATGGAGGAATCCGACACTACACTCCGAGATACATAGGTAGGTAGAGAAGGGCGATAAGAGAGGTGACACATATATAAGGTAGGGAAGGGCACGTAAAGAGCGGGAAACAAACAGTAATAAATATGGTTAATATAAAAAACACAGAGGGTTTGGGGTGCCCCTAGGGGGACATATTCACTTTAAGTATGGAAGATATGCCCCCCACCTTTTCTTTGCTTGGGGCAAACCACTTCAATATAGCTCACAAAAGCCTGGAACCTTTTTTCTTTTTTGGGGGAGTGGGAAGGTGGCTCGTAGAAGTCTCTTAATTAAGGAAGTAATGATTTTATCCACTTCAGACCCGTGCTATTGACAAAATACGTCAACAGCGCGGACCTGAGGCGCCAAGTGGACGTCTTTTGACGTGATTTCTAGTGCATTACCCGTGCACGCCACTGGGTGGCGCACCACAGGTAAACACTGTCCCATCGCATCGCTGAAGAGCATGTACCTGGCGGCCGCGATGTCCATCGAGTACATGCGATCGGCGGGAAAACAAGCAGATGAAAGCAGGGACGTGGAGCTCTGTGTGTAAACTAGAGCTCCACGTGCTGTAAGAGGTACAGGTACACGTGCTGTAAGAGGAGAGGAGACCGATCGGTGTCTCTTGTACATAGGGACACAGCATCGGTCACCTCCCCCAGTCACCCCCCCACACAGTTAGAACACACCTAGGATACACATTTAACCCCTTCCTCACCCCCTAGTGTTAACCCCTTCCCTGTCAGTCACATTTATACTGTAATTAGTGCATTTTTATAGCACTGATCGCTGTATAAATGTGAATGGTCCCAAATTTGTGTCAAAAGTGTCCGATATGTCCGCCGCAATATCGCAGTAAAATAAAAATCGCAGATCGCCGCCATTACTAGTAAAAAAAATAATATATATTTTTTTTTTTAAATACGTCGAAAAATACGTATCGACCTTAACTGTGAAAAAAAAATGTTTTTTTTTTAAAAAAAATGGGATATTTATTATAGCAACAAGTAAAAAAAAATATATATTTTTTAAATTGTCGCTCTTTTTTTGTTTATAGCGCAAAAAATAAAAACCGTAGGGGTGATCAAATACCACCAAAATAAAGCTCTATTTGTGGGGAAAAAAGGACGTCAATTTTGTTTGGGAGCCAGGTCACACGTCCGCGCAAATGTCAGGTAAAGCGACGCAGTGCCAGAAGCTGAAATTTCGCCTGGGAAGGAAGGGGGTTTATGTGCCCAGTAAGTAAGTGGTTAAGTAAATAAAGGAATTTGGAATTGGGAAATGAGAGAGTCTGGACACTTTAACTGGGGGGGGGGGGGGGGTGTTGGAGAAGATATACATAACACATGTTAAAATGGGGAAAATATATAATCTTGAAAAAGGACTTTTTTTTAGATGGGAACTCCCTTGTTTATGTCTATGTTTATGTATATGTTAAATTATCTGTTATGATATTATTGGAATAAATGTTATGCTATGCCTTTGATTGTTATGTTATATAATTCAACTGTAGAAAAATTGCAGAGCATCCTGGACCACAACCAAAAAGGGTTGCCACATTTGTCAGCGTTAGTATAATGTCATCAGCAAACAAGCTTATAGAATGCAAACGACTTTCAATTTTAAAGCCAGTGCTGTCTGGGTGTGAATAACTATACAGGGCCAGGGGCTCCATTAATTGATCAAAGATTAATGGGAACAGGGGGCAGCCCTGTCTGGTCCTATTCGTATTATATAGAACGGAGAAGTGTTGCGCGTCGTATAGACTGACGTCCTTGCTAAACGTGGATGCCAAGATTTTTGCGAAGGTCCTGGACAACCGTTTATCCCAGGTGATTGAGGACCTGGTTGATGTCAGACCGGTTTTATGCCAGGGAAGGGAACCGACATTAACACCAGGCGACTCTATTTAAACCTGTCTGTTTCCCACAACAATCAAGACTCTAGAGTTATTGCTTCCTTAGACGCTGAAAAGGCTTTCGGATCCGTAGAATGGTCGTATTTCTGGGAGGTCCTTCGGCGATTCGGGTTTGGCCCCAAATTCATACATGGGATTAAATTAATATATAGTGCCCCTATAGCGAGGGCCCGTACAAATAACTGGATTTCTGTCCCTTTCAGTCTGTTCCGCGATACACAGAAGAGTTTCCCCACTCTCCCTCAGTCTGTTTGCCCTGGTACTGGAGCCCCTGGCCAATTGATCAGGTCTGCTCCAGATATCATGGGCCCTTCGGCTGGGAAAGTTGGAGGGAGGGGTTGTCCTTGTATGCGGTCCTTATTAGTGTTGCTCACGAATATTCGCATTGCATATTCGAGTATTCGCGAATCGACGTCTAAAAGCATTGCTGGTATGATTAGAGACCCTGGGCCGAGTAGCTGAGGCAATCCTTTTATGTTGCCGAATATTCGCAATGCGAATATTCGTATTACGAATATTCGCGAATACTTTCTCTGCCCTTCTTTTGCATCAGAGCCAATCAGAGTTCTCCTACCACAGTTGTTAGAGGTTAGCAACCTCCATAGCAACCAATAGGAACCTGCCTGCACGACCATTATATAAGATCACTCCCAGCAGTATTTCAGTGCAGATTCACAAGGTGACTAGAGAGAGTGGAGTGTTTCTGTGCGTTTTTCCTGTGTATTGCGATCTTAGAGCTTAGCATTGTGCTTCCTATAGGAAATGATCTCCATTTTCGCGTGTTGTTCGCGCGCATGCGCAGACGAGAATTTCGCAATCAATTTCACATTCGCATTAGCGAAATTTTACATTCGCATTAGCGAAATTTCGCAAATTTTTTTTTTTATATAAAATATCACGAATATTCGATATTAACGAATATTTCACGAATATTCTTCTTCATATTCGTGAAATATCGCAAAATCGAATATGGCGTATTCCGCTCAACACTAGTCCTTATATGGTACTGCTGTATCTCAATGACAATGGCCCCTCATTGTTGGCCACCCTATGTATTTTTGATAACTTTGATACTTTTTTGGGTATTAAAATAAACTTGTCTAAATCAGTTCTATTCCCTATAGATGCAGATACTGCGAAGACAGGTGCCTCCTCCCATCTACGATGGATGAATGAATTCCATTATTTGGGAGTTATATTGACTAAAAATCCTGCTAATTAATCAAACAATGTGTGGGGTCCTTTCTCTGGCAGGGTGGGGTCTCTCAACTACCCTGTGGCTTTTGGTCCACCTGAGAGGATTGGCTCCATCTGAGTTTTTCCCCACAGGAAAACTGCCAAAAAGGTAGGAAAAAGGAGAGCAGGTTCTCTTTTTTGGTCTGGCAGTTTTTGGGCAGTTTTTCCATCGGAAAAACTGTGAGTAGCATACGCACGGCCGGGATTCCCAGCCAAAAGCTCTCCTCGCAGTTTTCCCTTTGGGAAACCCGGTCGTGTGTACAGGGTATTAGGCTGCAGTTGTCCCTCTTAGTTACACCTAAATTGGCACTATTGGGGGTTCATGATGATGTGTAGAGCCCCCATCATTTAAACTGTTGGTATCCTATCTCCTGTTTTATGATAAAAAAGAGATTCTCCTGAAATGGATCTCATCCCCCCCCCCCCCTTCTCTTACCTCCTGGGAAGCTTTGATAGACACTGTCCTGCCCGTGTATAGAATAACTTATATAAACAGGGGTTGTTAGTGGAAATATGACAAAGTTTGGGCCCCTTGGACCACTACCTAAAAGTTTTTGGAGAAAGGGAGTGTTGTATACTACGTATGAGTCTCTTTTCCCCTTCTAAACCTGCTTCTATTTGTGATTACTGTTCAGTAAGTAATTAATTGTACTTAAAGCGGAAGTAAACCCATCGATTTAACAGTTTCAAATAGCCGTTATATTTCCGGCATGCCGGGATTGCCAACTGTCACATTGGTTGTGCTCTCAACCAAACTGTCAAACCATCCAATGGCTGGTGTCATAACTGATCACATGTGCAGCACCACGGCAGTTGAGGATTAAACATAGGCCAAGATGGCAGCTTCCTTGGCTGAAAATAATAGAAGGGTTTACTTCCACTTTAAAGACTATGGTTTGTTTTTCTGTCACTGTTTCTTGTGTATAATCCAAGCATTTTGTATTGTTTTGTTCTATATCAATCTGTATGCTCTGTCTTACCCGTTTAAACAACATTAAAGAACCTTTCATTGTTAAAAAAAAAGAAGGAAAAAGGGTTAGGATAACATGCCAGCCATAAGTACTTGGGCTGATGGGCATGTGTAGAGCGCCATAATAGAGGATAGTATATGTCTGGAAAAAAAAAAATTCAAAACCTCATTTAGGTAGGTCCAATGAATGCGATGAAACACCTTCTATGCATCAATCGCTTAGAGCAGAGAAGCGAGATTCTAGTTTTAATAAATAAACTCTTCTTGTGGCGTCTAAGGTTTGTCTACTTTTAGTAAAACCAGATTTATCCGAATCACACCATCACTTTTTATGACACAAAAAACGACGTTTTGAAAAACGACACAAAAAATTCAAGCATGTTCAAATTTTTTTTTGGTCGTTTTTTTGAAGACATAAAACAACGTTTTGCCCACACACGGTGATTTTAAATGACATTTTTGAAAACGTCGTTTTTTTTCATCACAAAAAATGATCGTGTGTACGCGGCATAACACCTGGATATGTTAATTTGTGAACCATTCCATTGTAGATTTTGCTTTATGTTTTGGATCATTGTCTTGTTGGAAGACAAATCTCCGTCCCAGTCTCAGGTCTTTTGCAGACACCATCGAGTTTTCTTCCAGAATGGTCCTGTATTTGGCTCCATCCATCTTCCCATCAATTTTAACCATCTTGCCTGTCCCTGCTGAGGAAAAGCAGGCCCAAACCATGATGCTGCTACCACCATGTTTGACAGTGGGGATGGTGTTTTCAGGGTGATGAGCTGTGTTGCTTTTACGCCAAACATAACATTTTGCATTGTTGCCAAAAAGTTTGATTTTGGTTTCATCTGACCAGAGCACCTTCTTCCACATGTTTGATGTGTCTTCCAGGTGGCTTGTGGCAAACTTTAAATGACACTTTTAATGGATATCTTTAAGAAATGGCTTTCTTCTTGCCACTCTTCCATAAAGGCCAGATTTGTGCAGTATACGACTGATTGCTGTTCTATGGACAGAGTCTCCCACCTCAGCTGTAGATCTCTGCAGTTCATCCAGAGTGATCATGGGCCTCTTGGCTGCATCTCTGATCAGTCTTCTCCTTGTATGAGCTGAAAGTTTAGAACCTGCCTGGTGTGTTCCTTGTTCTTCATGATGCTCTCTACGCTTTAAACGGACCTCTGAGACTATCATGCCGCGTACACACGGACGGACATATCTGATGCAAACGGTCCTCTGACCGTTTTCATCGGATATGTCCTCCGGGCTATTTTGGTCCGATGGCGTGTACACACCATTGGATCAAAATCCCCGCCGGCAGACAGCGCGGTGACGTGGCGGTGACGTTGACGCCGCCACGTCACCGCACCAGGAAGTAAACAACTTCCACGCTTGTGCGGGAGGATATGTCCGCTGGTGAGTGTACTGACCAGCGGACATATCCGACGGACATGTGTCCGGCGGAAAAGTTTCAAAGCATGCTTTGGAAATTTTCCGCTGGAGAAATCAGTCCAAATCCGTCCGCTTGCCCCTACAGACGAGTGGATTTTTCGGCTGAAATGGTCCGTCGGACCATTTCCAGTGTATAGATTCCATCGTGTGTACGCGGCCTCACAATGCAGGTGCATTCATACGGAGACTTGATTACACACAGGTGGATTATTTTTATCATCATTAGTCATTTAGGTCAACATTGGATCATTCAGAGATCCTCACTGAACTTCTGGAGAGAGTTTGCTGCACTGAAAGTAAAGGGGCTGAATAATTTTGCACGCCCAATTTTTCTGGTTTTTGTTTGTTAAAAAAGTTTGAAATATCCAATAAATTTCGTTCCACTTCATGATTGTGTCCCACTTGTTGTTGATTATTCACAAAAAATTACAGTTTTATATCTTTATGTTTGAAGCCTGAAATGTGGCAAAAGGTTGCAAAGTTAAGGGGGCCGAATACTTTTGCAAGGCACTGCATAATGCATATAAAGAGCTTTAATAGCAGCTAAAGGCATCAGCAATCTCCTAAGATTCAGACCCTTTTGGGTGGGGGTTTGATATGAGGGTAATAAACACAAAGGATTTTAGTTTTATTTCTGTAGCCCTGAGGGTGTCTGGCTAAAAATTTGTTTGCCTTATTAATACTTATGTATAAGTCATTTTCATACACCTAGAATTCCTTTCAAAGTTCTCCAATAGAAGGGTACGGAAATCTCTCTGTAGGTTACTAAGCTTAGTGCTTAGGGCAGGGGCAGGATTAGATGTATTTGCTGCTTTATGTTGTCGTAATTCTGTTAACAAACAGTCTATAAGCTGCTGCCTTTTGCTCTTAGTCCTGGCCGCAA
Source organism: Rana kukunoris (assembly GCA_029574335.1). NCBI lineage: Eukaryota > Metazoa > Chordata > Amphibia > Anura > Ranidae > Rana > Rana kukunoris. The sequence continues at coordinate 397,522,165 of CM056052.1, forward strand.
GTTTAATAAACATTCTACGCATATAAAACTTGTGAGCATTCCACAATACAAAAGTATCAGCGACAGAACCTTCATTCAACTGAAAGAATTCCAAGAGGTATTTTTCCAATGCAGTCCTAGATTCTTTAGCCTACAATAAACCCTGGTTGATTCTCCATAGAAATGTGGACTGTGATGCACAAGAGTCTGCGATCTTAGTTGGTCTGACCATATGTTATTTATAAAAGAGTCTTGGATACTCTGCAGGAGCCATTTATCAGACAAGAATAGGTTGATTCTCGATTATGCAGCCACAGAGAAGAAAGTGGAGTCCCTTTCAGTTTTGTGACGAAGGTCATACTGACTGAGAAGGGATTGTAAAGAAAGTGGAGAATGTTTGGGTGAAGCTGTAGAGTCAATATGTGGGTCTGCGAGGGCATTGAGGTCCCCGTTTATTAAGGAACCTTGATTGATCTTCTCTACTTTTCGCAGCAGTCTGTTTAGAAATGTAATCTGTTGCTTATTGTGGGCATATAGTTTTGTTGAGTTTAGGTCACATATAAAGATTATGAACCTGCCTCCTGTGTTAATAATTTGCTTGATTAGCAGGAAAGCAACAGTATCCTTAACCACATGGAGGCAGAAAAGATGTGTGGATAGGAAGCGTGTGAACATTTAGAAGGGGCTGATTGGTGGAAATGCGTCTCCTCATAATATGTCAGAGTGATATTTAAGAGTTTATTGACCAGAGGGATGAGCGATGGATGAATGAGCCCTTTAGAATTTATAAATAATGTATTATTATACATGGACATAATGAGATGATATATATATATGCTGGGATCAAAGGTACTCACATACAGAGTGTAGTCTAGATAAGTGATAATACATGTAGAGCGATGCCCCAAGATCGTTTCAATCATGGCAGAGCACAGTAGGTGTAGACTTGTTTTACAGGTTTGGATTGGATGGGTCGATTCATAGATGTAAACAAATACAGAAAAAAAACATATAAACAGAAACAGAAGTGACAATTATTGAACTAAAAGGTGGATCAATGATCTGTGTGCAGGAGAACATTGTGACAAGTAACTGGAGACAAAGTCTACAAGCAGGGAGGTTTCCATATAGCAGACAGGGAAGTTGACACTGAAGAAAGGGTAAAACAACAGATTAAATGCTCTGATAGGAGGCGATGAAGTTAAAGGCACCTTTTGCCATTCTAGAAACAGCCGGGCAGGAGTGTGATTCCACTCTAGCAGACGACGCAGGGTTGTTTCAAATTCCCCATGTCCACAGGAGCTGTAAGCCTTTCTCTAGAGTATGGATGACATGAGTGTCTCCACTTCTTAAGATGAGGAGCTTAGTTGGGTTTTTATTGCTTGTAATTTATTTTGTGCTTTCTCAGGGTTTTAGTGATTGTGTTTACCTTCTTCCGAAGTAGCATGGCGAATTGAGATAAATCTGCAAAAAATTGCAGATGCTCATATGGAGATGTAAGGGTGCCCAGGTTGCGAGAAGTGAGTAATAGCTGCTTTTTCACATGGTAAAAATTAATGTGCATGATCACATCTCTGGATACATGCTCAGGTATGAAGGATGGTTTGGGAATACAGTGTATTCTGTCAATGATTAGGTCAGAATCGGTGAACTCAGGGATCAAGGTTTTTGAAGAGATCAATAGCATATTGGCGAAGCTCCTGTTTCTGTACAGATTCTAGGATTCCCCTGATCTTCAAGTTACTACTTCTGGAGTGGTGTTCCAAATCTGCTAGCTTGGCCTTGATCCAGATATGCTCACATGTGTTGTCATCATGAGTATCCACTAAATCATTTATGGTATGGGCAAACTCATCCATTTTATTATCAATGTGGTCAAACATTGTGCCAATAGCATGTATTGCTCCAGTAAAGTGTTTAGTGAGTTGCACAATATAAGCATGGAGAGTTCCTCTGAGTGATACTAGTATATATTTCAGTGTGGTCTCTGAGACTGGCTGATTAGTGGTTGGGAATAACAAGATGGAATCTGGGAGCTCCCTTGTAAGCTGCAGGAGATAAGGAAGTAAGTGGGGAATCTCTGTGCCCAGAGCCACCACAGCGGGCCGCTGTTAGAGTCTGTCGGCCGCCTTGTGTGGAGGGATATGATGTGGTGCCATCTTGTCTGGGCTCCTGAGCGGTCTGTTGAAAGAAAGCAGTGAGCTTCTTAGGCTGGAGGAGTCCTTCCTTTTGCGGGTCATGCCGTCTATGTGATCAGGAAGTGATCTGCCGTGACAAGAGAGAGAAACAGAGCCTGAGGGAGTTGCTGGGTGCTATTAACCTCCACTGCGACATGGAGCTCCAGGGACTAGACATCCATCTTTCTTGCGTGCTAGCCACGCCCCCATGTGTAATTGTTTTCTGCAGTTACAAAACTGCTTGGCTTAAATACAGCAGCAGCACCTCAATCTGGTTTGTTCCACCTTTTTTAGCTAGTTTTAGGCCTGGTTTGGCCAGGTATTGTTGGTGAGCTTCTTTTTTCACAGTACGTCCCTGTATTGTCTTAATAGATTTACAAATTCAGTTTAACAGAATTTCAAAACAGAGCACACAAAAACTTTGTAAAACCACAACCCCACATTCCCTCAACATTCTCTCCCATCCCCATATCCGCAATCATTCCCAAAATATTACAAATATAGCCTTTCAGGTATTTGTTTACCCACATCCCCCACAGTACAAATCCACCCTAACATTCCTATATACCCCTCCCAGCCTACCCTCTCAGTACAGACTCCCCAGTACAACCACCTTAATAAAGATTCCCCTATCAGTACACACTGATTCCCCAACATAGATCCTTCAGTACAGATGGACCCTCTGAGCACAAACCCCTCAGTACAGATTTCCCCCAACACAGACCTCCTCAGCACAGATGGACCCCCCAGGATGGACTTCTCCATACACATTAACCTCTCAGCACAGATGGATGGGACCACCCCCTCAGCACATACCTGCCTTTACACACAGACACCCCCAGCACATCCCCACCCCCAAGCACACACTATTTGGCTCAGCACAGACCCCTCTCCTAAATCTCCCTGCCCACCACTTCAGTACAGACATCCTTCACCTCAGTACACACTCCTTCGTTTGGAACCATGTCACTGATGCAGCAGCCACAGACTAGCTGCACCACACAAAACAAGAAATGGCAGGCAACTGTAGAACTTCAAGAGAGGGCGAACCTAGAGCAGATCACGTCCCCACACCCCACTAAGTATGTGACTGCTGCTAATGCGCTCTTTCCTCTTTAAAAACGCAATGCAGTAATTTTTTTGAAAACTTTTTTTACCTCCTCCTCAATGGGGAAAAAAACGTAATTTTTTATTTGGACATGTTCTGTTCTCTGCAACCTTCACCCATATAAACTAGCAAACAATTTCTGGCCCTCTTCTTCTTCCTCCTCATGTGAGAATAGCAGCTATTTTTGGGACCTGCTAATGTGCTTTTTTATCCCCTTAGGGGTACATAGAAGCCTTTTTTGGGTGTGCTCATGTGCTCCTTTCATCCTCCATCATGTCCTCAAATACCTGTGTTTTGCTTGAAAAACATGTTTTTTTACTTTTTTCCTCCTCCTCCTTTGGTACACCGAGCAGCACTTTTTTTTTATGGCGCTGCTCATGCATCCTTTTCCTCCTCCTCAAAGGGTGCCAAACAGATGCTTTCTTTTTTACTGTTGCTCCTACACCCTTTTCCTCCACCACCACATTTTCACCTAATCCCACCATATCACCATATCATATACTCTGCGGTGTAGTTGAGCATCATGGAAAATGTAGTTCTAAAACATCTGGGGTGCCAAGGTTCGCCATCACTGTCCAACATCTTCATGGCAGTTTTGCCAAACACCCTATTTAAGATCATTTTCTTTGTCTGTACTCAGCCACCATTATTTTTCACACAAGGCTATATGCCAGCCACCAATACTTATCAGAGAAGGCTTTCCATGTCCTCAACCAGCAGGTGGAATATCATGATGTAGCAAAAGGCAAAGAAGGAATATGAGGAGGAGGTGCTAGTGGTGAGAAGGAGTGTTGGGGTCCTTGAGATGAGGAGGAGTGTTGCAGGTGGTAAGAAGTTTTCAGGTGGTAAGAAGGCAGAGTGTTGGAGTGCTGGCAGTTATGATGAGAAGGTGGTGGGGAGAAGGACATTTATGGTATCTTCAAGGGGGCTAATAATCACTGTCTTCTCCCGCGGGGGGATGTTGGCTTCCCCCGCTTGCCCTTGCCCTCCCCCACACACATCAGCAGAAGACAATTGCTGATTCCCCTGTCAGCACTGTCTATGTTGATAGGGGAATCATGTAAAATTCTTACTATGTTTGGCCGGCCTACATTGCCAGATTTTCACCAATGCACCTGCAAGGAGTGGTGGAATTTACTGGTAAGGGAACCTGGTTGCGTCTCCAGACACACCTGTGCAGATGCCAGCTAAAAAGCAATAAAACCAGAACGTGCAGTCAGCACCCAATATGAGAAACAGGGACATACAATTTTAGAGTTGAAAATATATTTATTGGTATTTAGATAATACAAAACATAAAAAAAAAAAGACGATTAACAAGAGGCGGTACAGTCTACACACATTTAGAAGTATAATCGGGGGGGGAGTCAGCCTGACGGCTATCGCCCACAGCAGAACTCTCCCCCACAACACATATCAAAATGAGCCTTCACAACCGGAACTGCAAACTAAAAGCATGTGCAAACGTTAGGGGCTCTTCCTCTTGGTAGAACTGTAACAGTAACCAGTAATATAGAACTAATAACACAAAAATATGGAACGCTTCACGAATTTGCGTGTCATCCTTGCGCAGGGGCCATGCTAATCTTCTCTGTATCGTTCCAATTTTAGTATATGTCCTGCCGAAGCGAGGACGGGACATACAATTTTAGTGATATACACTCCTGACTCCTGCACTTTCTGTTACGTATTCCTGTGCCCTGAACTCTCAATCATATGCATTCCTGACCCCTACGCTCTCTATTTCAAACGCTATTTAGTCCATTACTTAATGTGATATGCACTTCTTGAAAGTTTGATAAAAGACCACATAGAAGAGTTTTTGCTAGAAAACAATATAATAAACAATAGTCAACAACCTTTTTTTTAATTGTCAGGTTTTTCTTTACCTAACCACATCTTCAGATCAAAGCAAGCTCATCCCTTGATCTTGCAAAAGAGACAGCTGTTTTTTGTGGTGGAGGTTGGGGGGGGGAGTACCGTGTGGCATTATATGTGGTAGAAATTGTCCCTGCTATTAGTAGATGTGCTGCAGCACTATTCACTGTCTCCACCCTGTAGTCATCATATCTTGCAACAGGTCAGCATTAACATTTGTTACATACTCGTGATCGCTTTACTCTGTTTGCTGGGCTGCATGGTACTTTTACTCCTGACTCCTGCACTCTATACATATCTCCCAACTTTTTGAAATGGGAATGAGGGACAATTATACAACAAAAAATTAGTTCAACCCACAAGTTTTTTTTTTTTTTGTTTACCACTACTATTCTACTATTATACTGGTTTTTGAAATTTACAAATGCAGCAATTTGGAAATTGGATGAACGATTTAGCACTGGGAAACAATTTGTGAAAGATAAAAAGTAAAATTTATATAGAACTATATAGATCAGACCAACATGAAGGACACATGAGGAGAAAAAAGGGACAGAGGTACTTTGTTCCATATCAGGGACAGTCCATCAAAATCAGGGATAGTTGGGAGCTATGCCCTATATGGTACACACCCTTGACCCCTGTACTCTTTACATTACCTAAACCTAGCTCCCACACTCTGTGCATTACACGCTCATGACTCCTGCTTGTGGTATGTTTCACACCTCTGACCCCTCCAGTCTGTACATTACACACTGCTGCTCGTTACATTACATATTCCTGACCCCTGTGCTCTGTATATTACAGTGGGTATAGTAAAGAATCACCCCCTTTAAAATAATCACATTTTGTTCCTTTGCAGCCTGAAATGAAGACAGACACCGTTTTTGTTTTATCCAGCTATCAATCCTAGTGTAACTTATAACAGCCAAGTGAAAGATATAACACCAACATGTCAGAAAAAATAAAGACAATTCCAATACAGAATCATTGAGTTGGAAACCCCCCAGTATTTTGTTGGACCACATTTTGCTTTATTACAGGTTTTAGTATTTAAAGTGTCACTAAAGAAAAAAAAAATGTAATTTAAAATAACAAACATGTGATACTTACCTCTACTGTGCAGTTCGTTTTGCACAGAGTGGCCCGGATCCACGTTGGCGGCTGTCTCTGGTCCTCCCCGCAATTACTAACCACAGTCATGCGAGAGCTTGCATGGTAGTCAGTAATTGCGGGCGCGCTCCCCTGCTCGCTGTATCACTCGGCCCCGCCCCTGGCCAATGGCTGCGCTGCTCTCAATCCATCCGTTCTAGCCAATCAGCGGCAAGGCTGAGAGGCGAAGAGGATAATGGGATCACACGGGACTTTCGAGGGGTCAGGTAAGTATAACAGGGGCTCGGGGGGGGGGGCGGCAGCATTCAATAGGCGACAGATCGGGTAACTCCAAGGCACCAAGCAGGCACACAATTGGGTCTTGTATGACTGGTATTTGAAATACTAGAGAAATGGTATCGAGCACATATTTCCAGTATCTGAAAAGTTTTGGACATTTCCACAGCATGTGCAGGAGATCCCCAGTAGGGATGAGCCGAACACCCCCGGGTTCGGTTCGCACCAGAACGTTCGAACAGACCGCGGGTTCGCACAAATATTTCGAACCCCATTGAAGTCTATGGGACCCGAACGTTCGAATTCAAAAACGGTTGTTTTAAAGACCAAAATTCAATTAAATGTTGGAAAGCGTCGTTCAGAACCCGGGTCTTGCCCCGGGAACATGTATCAATGGAATTTTTTTTTTTTAAACGGCCGTTTTTTCCGGAGCAGCCATTTTTTTTTTTTGCTACCACCTCAGCCTTGACCATGCTCAGGAGACCCACTCATGGTGTGGAACTCTCTCTCGTCTCCATTTGGGTTTGCATCATATGTGGTATATCTTATAGCCCTTTGCTTTTTTTTTTTTTTTTCATTAGGGGGATAACCATACCCAACTAAGCGTGGGGTTCCCTCAATGGATAGACAAAGTTTACACCCCCCCTCCCCTCCCTTACCCCTCCCCCCCCTCGTGGCTCCCCGGGTCCTGCTCTTATCCTGTAGTGGTAGACAACAAATGTATTCCTTTAAGCACCGTTCCTGGTGTGTATTCATGTTGGTATTCTCGTATTTAAAATTTGTCTTTTCTCCGCTTCATGCATCCCCTCCTTTCCACCCTCCTTGCTCATGGGGGCCTCAATTTTTCCATATAGCTCCATGATTTTTTAAACTCCCTCCACTTTTGCCAATTAACAGCAGGCTCACTCGTTGTTTCAAAGAGGGCCGCAGTGGAAGAGGACCACCCAAGGGTCTTTCTTAATCCCCTTGCCCGTTATTTCTTTAATTAGGCCTATTATAGTTTCCCAAAATTTTTGTATAATCGGACAGGTCCACCATAGATGAGCCATCGTTCCTTTATCTGGACAGCCCCGCCAACCGTTGGCAGACTGTCCCTCCTTATATTTACTGGCTTTATCAGGTGTGATGTACCAGCCCGATACACATTTGAAGTTTGTCTCAGCGGTTCGGGCGTCTATTGCCGAAGAATGCGTCCAGTACATAATTTTTTGTGGCGTATGTTCTCCTCTTGATATTCCTAGATCCCTTTCCCATTTTCCTATAAATGGAGCTTCCTCTCGTGCTCCTATTTTAATTAAAATCTTATATAACTTGGTGATAGTGCCTTTTGAATTATTATTTTTACAAACTTTCTCCAAAGGTGTCATTTCTACAAGTGTCCGTAGTGGTGTGGGGAGGTGCCGAACGAATTGCGACAACTGAAAGTAGTGCCACCTATCAAGATTCCAGTAGTCGCATCTATTCTTTAACTCTTCATAAGTATTTATTTCCCCATCCTTTATTATATCCCCTAAGAGTAAATCCGCCTTCCTAATCCAATTTCCCCCTATTTTTGTTACCCCTGGTGCAAAAAACGGAATTTCTTTTAATTTCATAAGTGGTGAGTTGAATTTTGTGTCTAACAGTGACTGAACCCTATCCCACATTTTTAAAGTGTCTCGAGTCATTTCAAATATATTGTGCTCTAGTGCCCTATATTTAGGGGGGATCCAGAGAATATTACCCAGATGTAGGTGGGTTTGCCCTTTTTCGATTTGCACCCATCTTTTACTTTTCCTGTCCCTAGACCATTCCACCGCCCGCGAGAGTACTGCTGCTTTGTAGTAACTTCTAATGTCGGGCACTGCTAAGCCCCCATTTTGCTTTGTTTGTTTTAGGATGGAAAGGGATAACCTGTGCTTTTTTTTTTTCCACACATAGTTCATAAGTAGAGAATTAAGGATCCTCAGAAATTGCTGTGGGACAGCTATTGGTAGTAATAAAAATTTGTACATAATTTTGGGGATCACCGTCATTTTTAACAGATTTATACGCCCTACCCATGATAATGGTTTATTAATTGTTTTCTTTAATTCAGTTTTTATATCATTCAGCAGCGGTACATAGTTGATTTTATAAATCTTCTGTATATTATTTGCTAATTTGATCCCAAGATACTTTAATTCCCTACTCCATGGGAAAGAGCAAATCCCTTTTACTTGTCCTACTTCCAACTTATTTAAATTAATATTCAATAACTCAGATTTGGATATGTTAATTTTGAAATTGGAGATATCTCCGTATTGTTGCAGTACCCACATCAACTTAGGAATTGAGACTACGGGTTTAGTCAGAAAAAACAGAATATCATCGGCAAAGGCTGCCAACTTGTGTTCCTCCTTATCTACTCTTATACCCCTTATATCGGGATCCTTTCGGATAATTTCCAAAAGGGGTTCTATTGACAAAATAAAGAGCAGGGGGGACAGGGGGCATCCCTGTCTCGTCCCGTTCTTCATTACATAGGACTCCAACAATATTCCTTTAGCCGAGGGGGATTTATAGAGTGTATTTATCCAACTGGCCAATCTCGCCCCTATACCCATTTCTTCCATGGTCTGCCTCATGAGACCCCAGTCTACCCTATCGAATGCTTTTTCAGCATCTACTGATAGGAAAATACCCGGGGTCTCATCCTGTCTTATCTTTTGGAGCAACAGAAGTGCTCGGATACTATTGTCCTTTCCCTCTCTATTAGGGACAAACCCCACCTGATCCGGTTGCACTAGGAGATGTATCACTCCCTTAATACGTTCCGCTAAGATTTTCGCGAACAGCTTAATGTCCGTGTTTAGAAGGGATATCGGTCTATATGCTGAACATAGTGTCCTATCCTTGCCCTCTTTTAGGATAGTGACCACTGAGGCGGCGAGCGCTTCTCTACTTGTCTCGAACTCTGCTCCCAGACCATTGAAGTAGTTACATAATTTCGGTATGAGGATTTCGCTGAATCTCTTGTAGTAAAAGGCTGAGAACCCGTCTGGGCCCGGGCTTTTTCCCACTGCAGTGTTGTCAATAGCTTTTTTTATTTCAATTTCAGTTATGGGCTGATCCAGTTGTGCACTTTCAAATTCATTAATTTTGGATAACCCTGCTTTCTCTAGGAACTCATGTATTTTGGCCTCCTTTTCTCCCACCTGCCACCTGGACTGGTCTAACCATTTTTCTAGCGGCATTCATACCCTTAACATTGTAAGATAGAAATTTTATCTCTGCCATGTCCTCATCTGGCTACCTCCTACCTGTCCTAATCCTGCATAGTCCCGAGGAGCCACGATCTCCACCCTCCCCCCCCTCCCCCCTTTGACCCCCCCTATGCACCCCATTCCCACCTCCCCCCTCCCTCCCCTTCCCCTCCCCCAACCCCCCCGCCCCCCCTTTAAAGCCCCCTAATGGCCAATTCTCTGCCTCCGAACCAAGGGGCTTTGGACACCCCATTGCCTCACTTGGTTCCCAAGTATGTGAGGTGTTGCTTCCCCATGTCCCTGCCTCCCCAGTGCCGCCCGGATGTTATACTTGGGTGCACTGATCTACCGGGAGAGGCGGTGGCTAACCTGATCCTGGAAACCCCACCACAACCTCCCTCCGCCCCCCCCACCCCTCCTCCCTGGTCTCCCTTATTCCACCCACCCAGACAGATCTGGCATCTGTAACTCGAATTTTCGGCAAAAAGCCGCCAAGTCCTCGGGAAATGTCAATTTCGCGGACACCCCTTCTCTTTGACCTATTAGGCATGCCGGGAACCCCCACTGATAATTTACGCCCTGCTGTCGCATGTGCTCAAGTAATGGTTTTAGGAGTCTCCTCCGAGCGAGGGTTTCCCTTGCAAGATCAGGGAATATCTGGATCTCTACTCCCTCATATCTCAGGGGGGGGTTTCTTCTTAGTTTTTGCCATATTTCGGCCTTATCCTCGTAATAACGAAACCTGACGATTATGTCCCTGGGCCTTTCGTTCTCATGCTCATTTCTCCTGCCTAATCGGTGTATCCTCTCAATTTTTAGGGGTTCTTCGTCTCCCGTCCCTACAAGGGGGAGGAACAGGCTATTTGCAATTTGTCTCAGGTCTTCGCCTCGCTCTTCTTTAATGGCTCTTAATCTCAAGTTCTGCCTTCTATTACGATTTTCTTGATCTTCGAGTCTATACTGTAGTAGCCGCTGATCCCGCTTCATACTTAGAAGTTGGTCTTTTATTTGGGTCATTTCATGGTCATGTTGTTCGATTTTTGTTTCTACCTCCTCCACCCGGGATAGGATATTATTAATGTCCGTTCTTAAGCCTTGTATCTCTTCTTTAATCTCCTTCCCCAGATTCTGTAACATCCCTTCCATTTCTGTCTTCGTGGGGATGTGGGTTAACCCCCCAGGCTCCTCTAGTAGGCTTCCTTCTTGGACATCTTCCCATATCGTATCCGTGGTTGTTTGCCCTGTCCCGCCCCCTCCTTTTTTTGTGGTCCCCGCTTTTTCGGCTTTTTTCCCAGTGACAGGGCTGTTGGGGTTCCTCTCCGGAGTCATATATTGCCTAATGGTACTAGTTGTAGGGTTCTCCTTCGGAATTTTCGGGGCGGAGCCCCTAGTAACCTTGCTCATGTTGTATTTTCTGTTTTTGGGTCTAATGCGTTTCCCCAGTTTAACAAATGCAGAGCTTGTTTATATTGTTGAGCTGCGCTGTTTGACCCAGACACTATTGGTTAGCCTCTGTCCCACCCCACAGGTCTACGCTTTACAGCTATTAAGCTTATGGAAGGCGTTTTACAGCCCTCGAGGACCCCCCCAGCTGACCCGACCCGCAGAGGACCAGAGATGTATTCCCTAATCTGCGGGGGCGTAGGCCATACAACTATACCCCTATAAGTGATCGCTCAGGATATGATGGGCGTAGCACTCTACTTATGGGTTAAAGTCCTCCGTGGGTCTTCAGCGGGGTCCCTTATTTATGCGGGTGGCCAGAAAGAAATATCTCCATCCACAGGTCAAGGGGGCTAGCTGTACCCCTGGGCACCCTGCCCACGTATTTCCCGGCCTTCAACCACCTCGTAAAGGGCAAATTGACAAGACTAGGATTTCCCGTCACGTCTCCCCAAAGAGCAACCCACTTTGCCGCCCGATCTGGCCAACCTCTTACTGCCGGGAAGTTTGAAACAGGGTAGTTTGATACTGGGAAAATGCCCTGGACCCCTCTAACCCTGATCCTTAATACCGCGTCCCAACACAGGTTTCAGTTCCTCATAGTCTTATGTTGTGTTAATTGAACCAATCCTGTAAGTGTCTCCCATCACAGTTGTCCACATTAAAACATTGTCATCACAGCTTAGGGTTTCCTTTACACAGCCGAGCCTGATTTAATATGCGGCCAGGGAAAATGGTGGGGAGGTTTTCAGAGGCGTTTACTTTATAGCATACAAACATATGGCAGTTTCTTACCAGTCCATCCTTCTGTCTTCAGCCTGGTATAGAATGCAGTCTGGGCTTCACTATTCAATCCAACATCGAGCAGAAAAAATAAATATTACCTTGGCTGGGGGGGGGAAGGGTAGAAACCAACCATGATATCAGCAGCTCCTGTAGAACTCAAGACTTAAGAGCCGTTGATTCGGCCATCCAGCGGGACCCGCTCCGGATTCATGCAGCCCGGGATCTGCCTGAACATCCCTCACCGGCGGTGCGAGAGAGGGGGGCAGGGAGCGCGAGCCGGGAGGCTACATGTGGCGGTGGGGGAGGGGGCGCATAAGCAGTGTTTTCCCTAGCGGCATCGATAGCTCACCAGTCCCGTACAGCACCGTGCAACGTACGCCGCGACACTGCCTCATTCGCCGCAGCGTCACGATCGAGAGCGGCGTCCTCCTCCCCCGTCTCCAAGCCAGCAGCCTCGTGTGGACAGCTCCTCCCTCAACGTGTGCACGCCTCACGTGCTACACGTCCGCATCATCCTGCTGCCGCCCACCGGGAGCAGCCATTTTAATGATGCTTAAAGTGAAAAAAAAAAATTCCTATAAATATCACACCTGCTGGGTGTCTATAGTAGTGGCACATGTTTAGAAATGTCCCTGCACAACATGAGAGGACTATAAAAAAAAAGTAATTAATGCTACTTGCGCAAGTTCTGTGTGGCAACATTATGTCGAATATTTTAGCGGTGGTGGGGGGCCATTATTGTTTTGTGAAAGAAATTTTTTAGAAAAAAGGGCACCCCTCAAACATACTGTAATTGGATCGCAACAAGGAGCCACGTGCAAAGTATTGCATCAAAAATTGTTATTAGGCGCCCCTGTTAAACAGGGGCTGAAAAATTGTGCCTTGGGCACAACACAACATGCAACCCCTCCCAATAACTCCAATTGGAGCGCAACAAGGAGCCACGTGCAAATTATTGCATCAAAAATTGTTATTAGACGCCCCTGTTAAACAGGGGCAGAAAAATTGTGCCTTGGGCACAACACAACACTGCAACCCCTCCCAATAACTCCAATTGGAGCGCAACAAGGAGCCACATGCAAAGTATTGCATCAAAAATTGTTATTAGGCGCCCCTGTTAAACAGGGGCAGAAAAATTGGGCCTTGGGCACAACACAACACTGCAACCCCTCACAATAACTCCAATTGGAGCGCAACAAGGAGCCACGTGCAAAGTATTGCATCAAAAATTATTAGGTGCCCCTGTTAAACATTGTGCCTTAGGCACTGGTGGCGGAGCCCAGAAACACAACATTTCTTACTAGCTATCAGCAAGAAAAGTGAGGAGGAGAAGGATATTCCATCAGCAGCATAAGAGGACAGTCACTCAGCATCAGCAGTCTAAAAGGGATCCGACTTTTCAACAAAAAGATATTACTTATTAATATCAGCATCAGGTGCTTGGTAGCTGGTGTTGATCCAAGCCTGATTCATTTTGATGAAGGTCAGTTGATCAACAGAGCCGGTGGAGAGGCGCACCCTGTGATCAGTCACAAAGCCTCCAGCAGCACTGAATGTCCGTTCTGAAAGAACACTGGATGCAGGGCAAGCCAGTAGCTCAATTGCGAACTGGGCAAGCTCTGGCCAGTGATCCATCCTCAAGACCCAGTAAGCCAGAGGATTTTCGGTGGGGAAGGTGTCCAAGTCGGATCTTGCCCCTAGGTATTCCCTTCTGCAAGGCCCCCCACAGAAGTTTCATCTTCTGCTCCCTCTGCGATGGCAACATAAGGTCCGCAACCTTACTCTTGTAACATGGATCAAGGAGAGTCGCCAGCCAGTAATGATCCCTCTCCTTAATAGCACGTACACAAGGATCCTTACGCAGGCTTTGCAGGATCAGGGAGGCCATGCAGCGTAGGCCATGCAGAGGCATTCGGGGCACAGTCCTCTGGGTCACTGAGGACGACAGGATCCACAGGCACCTCATCCCAGCCACGTAAAACTCCACGTGCTCCTTGGGACTGTAAATGATCCCTTGAAGACTGCTGCTGAGTGCTAGGCTCCACCTCCATGCTGCTGATACAATCCTTCTCCTCCTTCTCCTCCTCCTCTTCCTGTGTGCTAGGTGGGCAAGCAGGACCACTGTCTGGGTAAAGGGGGCCTTGAGAGGTAAGGAAGTCCTCCTCTTCCTCCCTCTGTTCTGCCTCAAGGGCCCTGTCCATTATTCCACGTAGCGTGTGCTCCAACATGTGAATAAGAGGGACAGTCTCACTGATGCATGCACTGTCACTGCTCACCATCCTCAAATGGTGACAGGACAGTGCATGCATCCCTGATCAAGGCCCACTGGCGTGGGGAAAAAAAACCTAGCTCCCCTGACCCAGTTCTGCTGCCATATTGGCACAGGTACTCATTGATGGCCTGTTGCTGCGTGTGCAGCCGCTGCAGCATGGCCAACGTTGAGTTCCATCTGGTGTGCATGTCACAAATTAGGCGGTTCTTGGGCAGGTTGTATTCCCTTTGGAGGTCAGTCAGCCGAGCAGTGGCATTATATGACCTTCGAAAATGCACACAGACTTTCCTGGCCTGCTTCAGGACATCCTGCAAGCCCGGGTACCTGCCCAAGAACCGCTGCACCACCAAATTGAGGACATGCGCAAAACAGGGCACGTGGGTGAGTTTTCCCTGTCGCAGGGCAGAGAGGAGGTTGGTGCCATTATCGCTGACCACCATTCCTGGCTTCAGCTGGCGTGGCGTCAACCACCTCTCAGCCTGACCCTGCAGAGCTGACAAAACCTCTTCCCCAGTGTGGCTCCTGTCTCCCAAGCACACCAGCTCTAGCACCACATGGCATCTCTTGGCCTGCATTCCTGCGTATCCCCTCGTATGCCTACGGAGCACAGCTGGTTTGGAGAAAACATCACCACAGGAAGAGGCCACAGAGGAAGAAGAAGATGAGGGGGTGGAGGAGAGAGGTGTGTCACAAGCAGTAGTAGTGTTTTGGAGGCGTGGTGGTGGAACAACCTCCAAAACTACTGGACCTTGCCCTGCGTCCTTCCCAGCTGCCAGCAGAGTCACCCAATGCGCCGTAAAAGACAGGTAACGTCCCTGTCCATGCCTGCTGGACCATGAGTCAGCAGTAATATGCACCTTACCACTGACCGCCCTGTCCAGCGAGGCATGCACATTGCCTTACACAAGGCCGTAGAGAGATGGAATAGCCTTCCGTGAGAAAAAGTGGCGTTTTGGTACTTGCCACTGAGGTACTGCACATTGCACAAACTCACGGAAGGGGGCAGAATCTACCAACTGAAAAGGTAGCAGCTGAAGTGCTAGCAATTTCGCTAAGCTAGCATTCAACTGCTGGGCATGTGGATGGCTGGGATTGTACTTCTTTCGGTGCTGCAGCAGCTGGGGCAAGGAAATTTGCCTGGTACTATCAGTAGATTGACCGCTACTACTAGCTTGTGACACACCTATTTCTACACCTTCACTGCAGGCTTCAGAGAGGACTGGGGGTCTACTGGGGTTGGAGGTCCCAGAAGGGCAAGGGGGGGTACGCTTTTGTCTTTGGTGTGGGTCTTTCTGGTGTGCTTGCCAACGAGCTGCATGGCAGGTCGACATATGTCTGGACAAGCATGTGGTACCCAGGCGGTTGATGTTTTGGCCACACGAGATACGCTTGCGACATAAGTTGCAAATAGCAAAGGTACGATCTTGTGGACATGTTTCAAAAAAGGCCCACACCAAAGAACTTTTGCTGTACCGGTCAGACACAGCAGCGCCATGCACAAGCGCCATAGATGTGCGCTGTAATGCAGTGGGTGTGACCTTAAGCTGACCCCTGGAGGGCTTCCTGCCTCTTTGGAGATGTGCCTGTGCCTCGTCCTTCTCCTCCTCCTCCTCCTCCTCTCTCCTATCAGGCACCCAGGTAGAGTCAGTGACCTCATCATCCCCTCCCTCCTCATCACTGTTAACAACCTGGCAGTATGCTCCAGCTGGGGGAACATCATCACTGACAAATTGCTGTCCCTCTCGGCCACCCCCTCTCCCTGGGCTCACATCAATGACTTCCTCTATCAGTGTTCCGTCATCGGAGTCTTCAAAACGCTGCACATCTTCTTGCAGCATGTACCCAACACTGTGTTGAAACAGTTCGGGGGACTCCTCAGGAGGATATGGTGGTACTAGGGAAGTATTGTGTGAAGCCATTGTGCAGAGGGAACAGGACGCCTTGGCAGCTGCTTTGCCAGATAAACTTTGATCAGTCTGTGTGAGAGAGGATGAGGACGGCTTGGTCATCCACTCTACTAATTTCTCTGCATGTTGAGGCTCAACACGGCCAGCTCCCAAAAAGAAGGACGAGCGGCCACGGCCACAGCCACGTGCTGAAGAGGATGCACCACATCCACTACCAGCGTTACCTCTACATGCAGAGCCTGCTTGCCCTCGTGACTCTCTGCCTCTCTTTGTTGTCCTTCCAGACATATTTATGTGTTCAGGTGGTATGTAACAGCACAAGCGGAGTCACACCAAATGCGCTCAGGTGGTATGTAACAGCACACGTACAGTGACACTAACTGCGCTCAGGTGGTATGTAACAGCACACGTACAGTGACACTAACTGCATTCAGGTGGTATATAACAGCACAGGTGCGGTGACACTAACTGCGCTCAGGTGGTATATAACAGCACAGGTGCGGTGACACTAACTGCGCTCAGGTGGTATATAACAGCACAGGTGCGGTGACACCAAATGCGCTCAGGTGGTATATAACAGCACGCGTACAGTGACACTAACTGCGCTCAGGTGGTATATAACAGCACAGGTGCGGTGACACTAACTGCGCTCAGGTGGTATGTAACAGCACACGTACAGTGACACTAACTGCGCTCAGGTGGTATATAACAGCACAGGTGCGGTGACACTAACTGCGCTCAGGTGGTATGTAACAGCACACGTACAGTGACACTAACTGCGCTCAGGTGGTATGTAACAGCACACGTACAGTGACACTAACTGCGCTCAGGTGGTATATAACAGCACAGGTGCAGTGACACCAAATGCGCTCAGGTGGTATATAACAGCACACGTACAGTGACACTAACTGCGCTCAGGTGGTATATAACAGCACAGGTGCGGTGACACTAACTGCGCTCAGGTGGTATGTAAAAGCACACGTACAGTGACACTAACTGCGCTCAGGTGGTATATAACAGCACAGGTGCGGTAACACTAACTGCGCTCAGGTGGTATATAACAGCACAGGTGCGGTGACACTAACTGCGCTCAGGTGGTATGTAAAAGCACACGTACAGTGACACTAACTGCGCTCAGGTGGTATATAACAGCACAGGTGCGGTAACACTAACTGCGCTCAGGTGGTATGTAACAGCACACGTACAGTGACACTAACTGCGCTCAGGTGGTATATAACAGCACAGGTGCGGTGACACCAAATGCGCTCAGGTGGTATATAACAGCACACGTACAGTGACACTAACTGCGCTCAGGTGGTATATAACAGCACAGGTGCGGTGACACTAACTGCGCTCAGGTGGTATGTAACAGCACACGTACAGTGACACTAACTGCGCTCAGGTGGTAAATAACAGCACAGGTGCGGTGACACTAAATGCGCTCAGGTGGTATATAACAGCACACGTACAGTGACACTAACTGCGCTCAAGTGGTATATAACAGCACAGGTGTGGTGACACTAACTGCGCTCAGGTGGTATGTAACAGCACACGTACAGTGACACTAACTGCGCTCAGGTGGTATATAACAGCACAGGTGCGGTGACACCAAATGCGCTCAGGTGGTATATAACTACACACGTACAGTGACACTAACTGCGCTCAGGTGGTATATAACAGCACAGGTGCGGTGACACCAAATGCGCTCAGGTGGTATATAACAGCACACGTGGGGTGACACCAAATGCGCTAAGGTGGTATGTAACAGCACACGTGCGGTGACACCAAATGCGCTCAGGTGGTATGTAACAGCACACGTGCGGTGACACCAAATGAGCTAAGGTGGTATGTAACAGCACACGTGCGGTGACACCAAATGCGCTCAGGTGGTATGTAACAGCACACGTGCGGTGACACCAAATGCGCTCAGGTGGTATGTAACAGCACACATGCGGTGACACCAAGTGCGCTCAGGTGGTATGTAACAGCACACGTGCGGTGACACCAAATGCGCTCAGGTGGTATGTAACAGCACACGTGCGGTGACACCAAATGCGCTCAGGTGATATGTAACAGCACACGTGGGGTGACACCAAATGCGCTAAGGTGGTATTAAACAGCACACGCACAGTCAGAGCGACTGCGTTTCTGTGCAATTCAATAGCCCACTTGCATTAACAGCAACTGCTATCTGTGCAAATAAATAGCACACTTGCAGTAACAGGTAATGCGTCAATGTGCGTTAACTAACACGTTAGAGCATCAAGCACAATCTCCTGCCTGACAGATACTAATAGCAGAACTAGCTAAGCTATACAGTTTATAAATATATTGAACTGCGCTCAGGTGGTATGTAACAGCACACGTACAGTGACACTAACTGCGCTCAGGTGGTATATAACAGCACAGGTGCGGTGACACCAAATGCGCTCAGGTGGTATATAACTGCACACGTACAGTGACACTAACTGCGCTCAGGTGGTATATAACAGCACCGGTGCGGTGACACCAAATGCGCTCAGGTGGTATATAACAGCACCCGTGGGGTGACACCAAATGCGCTAAGGTGGTATGTAACAGCACACGTGCGGTGACACCAAATGCGCTCAGGTGTTATGTAACAGCACACGTGCGGTGACACCAAATGTGCTAAGGTGGTATGTAACAGCACACGTGCGGTGACACCAAATGCGCTCAGGTGGTATGTAACAGCACACGTGCGGTGACACCAAATGCGCTCAGGTGATATGTAACAGCACACGTGCGGTGACACCAAATGCGCTCAGGTGGTATGTAACAGCACACGTGCAGTGACACCAAATGCGCTCAGGTGGTATGTAACAGCACACGTGGGGTGACACCAAATGCGCTAAGGTGGTATTAAACAGCACACGCACAGTCAGAGCGACTGCGTTTCTGTGCAATTCAATAGCCCACTTGCATTAACAGCAACTGCTATCTGTGCAAATAAATAGCACACTTGCAGTAACAGGTAATGCGTCTATGTGCGTTAACTAACACGTTAGAGCATCAAGCACAATCTCCTGCCTGACAGATACTAATAGCAGAACTAGCTAAGCTATACAGTTTATAAATATATTGAACTACGCTCAGGTGGTATGTAACAGCACACGTACAGTGACACTAACTGCGCTCAGGTGGTATATAACAGCACAGGTGCGGTGACACCAAATGCGCTCAGGTGGTATATAACTGCACACGTACAGTGACACTAACTGCGCTCAGGTGGTATATAACAGCACCGGTGCGGTGACACCAAATGCGCTCAGGTGGTATATAACAGCACCCGTGGGGTGACACCAAATGCGCTAAGGTGGTATGTAACAGCACACGTGCGGTGACACCAAATGCGCTCAGGTGTTATGTAACAGCACACGTGCGGTGACACCAAATGTGCTAAGGTGGTATGTAACAGCACACGTGCGGTGACACCAAATGCGCTCAGGTGGTATGTAACAGCACACGTGCGGTGACACCAAATGCGCTCAGGTGATATGTAACAGCACACGTGCGGTGACACCAAATGCGCTCAGGTGGTATGTAACAGCACACGTGCAGTGACACCAAATGCGCTCAGGTGGTATGTAACAGCACACGTGGGGTGACACCAAATGCGCTAAGGTGGTATTAAACAGCACACGCACAGTCAGAGCGACTGCGTTTCTGTGCAATTCAATAGCCCACTTGCATTAACAGCAACTGCTATCTGTGCAAATAAATAGCACACTTGCAGTAACAGGTAATGCGTCTATGTGCGTTAACTAACACGTTAGAGCATCAAGCACAATCTCCTGCCTGACAGATACTAATAGCAGAACTAGCTAAGCTATACAGTTTATAAATATATTGAACTACGCTCAGGTGGTATGTAACAGCACACGTACAGTGACACTAACTGCGCTCAGGTGGTATATAACAGCACAGGTGCGGTGACACCAAATGCGCTCAGGTGGTATATAACTGCACACGTACAGTGACACTAACTGCGCTCAGGTGGTATATAACAGCACCGGTGCGGTGACACCAAATGCGCTCAGGTGGTATATAACAGCACCCGTGGGGTGACACCAAATGCGCTAAGGTGGTATGTAACAGCACATGTGCGGTGACACCAAATGCGCTCAGGTGGTATGTAACAGCACACGTGCGGTGACACTAAATGCGCTCAGGTGGTATGTAACAGCACACGTGCGGTGACACCAAATGCGCTCAGGTGGTATGTAACAGCACATGTGCGGTGACACCAAATGCGCTCAGGTGGTATGTAACAGCACACGTGCAGTGACACCAAATGCGCTCAGGTGATATGTAACAGCACATGTGCGGTGACACCAAATGCGCTCAGGTGGTATGTAACAGCACACGTGGGGTGACACCAAATGCGCTAAGGTGGTATTAAACAGCACACGCACAGTCAGAGCGACTGCATTTCTGTGCAATTCAATAGCCCACTTGCATTAACAGCAACTGCTATCTGTGCAAATACATAGCACACTTGCAGTAACAGGTAATGCGTCTATGTGCGTTAACTAACACGTTAGAGCATCAAGCACAATCTCCTGCCTGACAGATACTAATAGCAGAACTAGCTAAGCTATACAGTTTAAAAATATATTGACAACTCCTAGGGATGTCAATATATTCTCTACAAACTGTAAATTTAACTATACTAACTAGTAGCCTCCCTGATCTATCTATCTATCTATCTATCTATCTATGTGAAAAGACACTGTGGGCTAGATTCACATAGAGATCCGACGGTGTATCTACTGATACACCGTCGGATCTGTGAGATCCGACGCTCGGATCTATGCGGCTGATTCTTCTAATCAGGTACCGCATAGATCTCCCTTAGGCGGCGTACACACGGCCGAGGTTCTCGCTGAAAACCAGCGAGAA
Source organism: Rana kukunoris (assembly GCA_029574335.1). Taxonomy (NCBI): domain Eukaryota; kingdom Metazoa; phylum Chordata; class Amphibia; order Anura; family Ranidae; genus Rana; species Rana kukunoris. Next base: position 397,543,248 of record CM056052.1, read on the forward strand.
CCTCGCTGGAATGCACATTCCAGCGAGGACCTCGGCCGTGTGTACGGTCTCTGCGAGCTTCCCGTCGGGAAGCCCGTCGAGCAGAAATAGAGAGCACGCTCTCTATTTCCTCGACGGCCGCCTGGAAGAATGGCTGGTTGCCATTCCCGACGGGCAGGGTCGCCGATTTCGACGGCCGGCAGGGAACCTCGACGGGCGGAACGATGTGTTCTGCCCGTCGAGATTCCCTGCCGTGTGTACGCCGCCTTAGAGCCGACTGGTGTAAGTGAGTTACACTGTCGGCTCTTAGGCTGCATTCTCCCGCCGTCCACTAGGTGGCGCTTGTTTTTTTCTACGCGACGAATATGCAAATGAGGAGAACCGCCGATTCAGAACCGAACACCCGGCCGTCGCTTTTTTTTTACGTCGTTTGCGTTCTGCTTTTTCCGGCAGATCGTTACCCCTGCTATATGCGGGGTAAGTGCGGCGGATCCTATGTTAAGTATGGCCGTCGTTCCCGCGTCGAATTTTGAATTTTTTACGTCGTTTACGTAAGTCGTTCGGGAATACGGCCATACGTTAATAGCGTTAACGACAAACACAATGACGTCCTTGCGACGTCATTTAAAGCAATGCACGCTGGGAAATTTCGCCGGCGGCGCATGCGCAGTACGATCGGCGCGGGGACGCGCGCGATTTAAATTGTAAACTCCCCCTAGCCGCGGAATTTGCATTCAGCCGGGGGAGTTACGATCCGCCAGGGCTACTTACAAGGCAAGTGCTTAATGAATACAGCACTTGCCTTAAAAACTGGCGCAGGCGGATCGTAAAAAAGATAGATCACGCGGATCAAAAGATCCGCTGATCTACATGAATCTACCCCAGTGTCTCTATCTATCTATCTCTCTCTCTCTCTGTCTGTCTGACTGCAAAGCAAGCCGGAACACACTACACGAGGCCACCCGGGAGGCAACCTTTTATAGTGTGGGGCGTGTGCTAAAGCCCTGTGCCCTAAATGGCCAAAGCACCCAGGCTTTGGCCAATTAGGTCTCTTCGTTTTTTGGGCGCTGTGATTGGCCAAGCATGCGGGGTCATGGTGCATGCTTGGCCAATCATCAGCTCGCAACGCCGCAGTGAATTATGGGTCATTCGAATTTGGCGCGAACGACCCGATTTGTTCGTTTTCGACCAACGATCGAACGGCCAATGTTCGATGCGAACATGCGTTCGCATCGAACACGAAGCTCATCCCTAATCCCCAGTGTGTGCCTCACATTTCGGACATAGAGGTGTGTCCCTGATGCCCCACTTATGTAGTCTGGCCGGGGTTCTATACAGCCTATGTAGAAGATATAAATGGGATAACCTCTGTGATGCAGAGACCGAGACCTGGGGAGCAGACGTCAGGCACAAATCCCAGATGTCTCCATTAATAGGCCCCAAATCACCCTCCCAGCCCCTCCTACAGGCAAGTTTACCTGCGTCGTGAGTTAAATTGAGCAGTCTGGTATACACCCTAGATATCATTCCTGTCCTTTCCTTTGTCAAGAGTACATCCCTCATCAGAGCGTGCACCGTCTGGACGAATGGGGACAACCTGCCATAGCATGCCGTAATTGCAGCTATTGGTAGAATTGAGAGTTTTGTAGATGAAATTCCTCTTTTATGTCCGCAAAAGATTTGAGTATTGTTCCAGAGAATAACTGAGGGATGGAGTGGATTCCTGCCTCCTCCCATTGGCTGAACCCCCTAAGCTTTAAGAGTTCCTTAAAGTATTTGTTCTTCCATATCGGAGTAAACTGACACACTGCTCTGAGCTTAAAAAGAGACCTAACATATTCCCACAGTTTATTCAGTAGTCTGATAGTGGGGAGGGTGGTAGGAAACTGCGTGAGGCCTGCATCGAGATACAACAAGGCCGGAAGATTAGAATTCCCGGGGACTATTAGGGACCCAATAGTATCAGAATCATCTACCTCCCCCCAATTACTTAGGTGTTGGAGTTATGAAGCTATAAAGTAGTTCCTGGCATGAGGGACCGCCATACTACCCTGGTCCTTCGCAAGTTGCAAAGTACGCAGGCTGATGCGAGCCGGCTTGTTGCCCCAGATCAATTCTCTGAACTGGGTATCTATCCGTGAGAACCATCTGTGTGTTATCCAGATTGGGGCGTTGTGGAAAACATAAAGAAGCTGAGGGGCCGATATCATTTTAATTAAGTTAACTCTGCCGGTGACAGAAAGTGGTAACTTCTTTTTTTTTTTTTTTTCTTTTTTTTTCCCACATCAGCTAATCGCACGTGCTGGAGATCAGCTCATGGTCAATATGCTTTCTTGGTCTCCAAAGCTTACTTGCATCATTTGTGGGGTCTCCTGTGATCCAAAGATTCCCTTTTTTTTTTTTTTTTTTTTTTTTTTTATAAAGACGTGTTTTTATACTTATTAAAGTATTCCCTTTACCACTGGGGGATATCCATATTTTCTAGTCATCCTACAACCAACCGCATGCTCTTTCAGCTCCTGGTACTCCCGTCTTCGGGGTACCCCTTCTCTATTACTGTGGGACCCCTTGCCCCTTCCCACCCACCTCCCCCCCTCTCCCTCCTCCCTCCCCCCAGGTGACTCCCGAGGATGCCTGATTGCTGATATTCCATTTAAGTATTTTAGAGATTTGTTTCATATGAGTTAGAACTTTAGGGCCCGTAGGTTTCTAATCTCAGATTCTCTGCATAACTCCACGTCTTTTTGTATTTTTCCCAGCTTTTCCATTTATTTTTAAAATCCTGGTTTGTCTCTCCCATGGTCTCCTTCAGCTCTTCCATCCTGTGGGTTTCCTCGACCGTGTCAATCCACTCCCACATCCCTGGGCTTTCCTCCCTCTGCCAGTTCTTTGGTATTAACCTCTTGGCTGCATTGAGCAGGTGGGGCACTAGGGACTTTTTGTATCTCGAAATTCCCACCCTCTCCCCGTGGAAAAGGACTACCCAGGGGTCTTTCTTGATTTCTTTGCCCGTTATTTCTTTTATTTGACCCAGAATTTGTTGCCAAAATTTCTGGATTTTTGGGCATAGCCACCAGATGTGAGCCATGGTTCCTTTCTCTTGGCATCCCCTCCAGCACTGATCTGATTTCCCTTCCGCATATCTACTCACTTTGTCGGGCGTGGCATACCAACCCGAGACACATTTGTAGTTCATTTCTGCCGTTCGTGTATCAATGGCCGAGGCATGGGTCAATAGCATTATCCTTTCATAAGTGTTTTCACCTCTACGTGTGCCCAACTCCCTTTCCCATTTTTGTAGGAAAGGCGGCTCTCCCAGCTTGTCGATTTCCAACAAGATTTTGTATAATTTTGATATTGTGCCTTTTGAGCTTTCTGTTTTGCACAGCCTCTCCAGCGGGGTAAGTTCCTCGCTTGACCGTAATGGGTGAGGCAGAGATTGCACAAAATGACGTAGCTGGAGGAACCGCCATCCATCCAAATCCCATTGTGTTGATCTTTGTTTCAATTCCTCAAACTCCCTAATTTTACCCCCCTCTATTATATCCCCTAGGTGTAATCTTTCAGTTTTTATCCAATTCCCCCCTATTTTCCTTACCCCTGGTGCAAAATAAGTGTTTTCCTTCAAGTTAATAAGTGGTGAATTGTATTCCTTGTCTAGTTTTTTATATACCCTGTCCCATAATCTCAGTGTATCTCGTGTTAAATCTAACGTTTCTATATTTAATGCTCTATATTGTATAGGTGTCCACATGATAGTGCATAGTTGTGTTTTAGATTGTGCTTTTTCTATCTGTACCCATCTCTTCTCGCTTCTATCTCTGGCCCATTCTACAACCCGAGATAGTACTGCAGCTTTATAGTACTCTCTGATATCAGGCACGGTTAGGCCCCCCTCGCTCTTCTTTTGTTTTAAAATTGTTAGTGAGATTCTATGCTTTTTATTTTTCCACGCATAGTTTAATAGTATCGAGTTCAATATTCTCAGAAATTGCTGGGGGAGGGTAATCGGCAGCATTTGGAATTTGAAAAGTATCTTTGGTACCAAACACATTTTCAAAATATTTATGCGTCCAACCCAAGAAATGGGTCTATTACTGATTTTCTTAATGTCAGTTTTAATCTCGTTCAAGAGGGGAACGAAATTTATTTTATATATTCTCTTGATCGAGTTTGTTAGCTTAATACCCAAATATTTTAGCTCGCTAATCCATGGGAATACACATATCCTCTTAACCAACATCTCTTCTTTTTTATTAATGTTGATATTTAAGACTTCAGTTTTCGTTTCGTTGATTTTAAAATTAGAGATAGCGCTATATTCTTGAAGTACCTTATTTAAAGCGGGGATTGTGACCAGTGGGTCGGTGATATAGAAAAGGATGTCATCGGCAAAGGCTGATAGCTTATGCTCCTCTTGCCCTACTTTTACTCCGCTAATTTCAGAGTTATTTCTTATTGTAGCTAGCAGTGGTTCTAGAGACAGAATGAAAAGGAGGGGAGACAGTGGGCATCCCTGTCTCGTCCCGTTCCTCATGGCAAACGGGGACGAGAGGGTCCCATTGATTTTTACTCTTGCCGATGGATCTAGATAGAGTGTCTTTATCCACCTTAGCATCCTGTCTCCAATACCCATTATTTCTAGGGTTTTTAACATTAATCCCCAATCTACCCTATCAAAAGCCTTTTCGGCGTCTACCGAAAGGAAAAGGGCAGGAGGTCCATCCCTTTTCAATTTCTGAAGCAAGAGGAGAGCCCGCATGCCGTTATCCTTACTTTCTCTGTTGGGTATGAACCCGGTCTGGTCCGGGTGCACCAGGTCGGGCATCATGTTTTTCATACGTTCAGCTAAAATTTTTGCAAAAATCTTAATGTCCGCATTCAGCAAGGATATCGGTCTATATCCTGCACATTGCGAGCTATCCTTTCCTTCTTTTAAGATTAAAGTAATCGAAGCCGCTAACATCTCTTTACTTGCTTCGAATTTTGCACCCAGCCCATTGAAATATCTGCATAGTCTAGGTATTAGAATATTGCTAAATTTTTTGTAATATAGGGCCGTAAAGCCATCCGGCCCTGGACTCTTTCCCACAGCCGTGTTGTTTAAGGCTTTTTTGATTTCAGATTCCGTTATGGGCTCATCCATTTTTGTTCTTAAAGTCTCCTCTATCTTAGGGACCCCGGCTCTCAGCAAGAAATCATAAGTTTTTGCCTCTTTCTCCCCTATTTGCCACCCACACTGGTCTATCGCATACAGTTCCTCATAGTAGTTTTTAAATGTCTCCGCAATGTTCTTAGTTGTATATACCGTCTCCCCGTTTTTATTTTTGATTTTCTCGATGTAATTCCTGGTTTTTTTTTTTTTCACCATATCGGCTAAATGTTTACTAGCTTTATTACCCCATATATATCTCTCCTTCGCTATGCAGTTAAACTTTTTTTTTATTTCGTGTGACAACATCTCTTTTAGTTCCTCTCTTTTTAGGATTAGCTTATGGAGGGTCTCTCTTGTTCTCTCTTTTTTATGGGTTTGTTCCAAGCTCGCTATTTCTTTTACAACTAAGTTATACTTCCTGATTCCCTCTTTCTTTTTCCTGGACCCTTCTTTAATTAGGATTCCACGGATATAAGCTTTGTGCGCTTCCCAAACAATAGCCTCCGAGGTTTCCCCGTTATCATTAGCTAAAAAAAAATATTTGAGTTCTTGTTCTACCTTTCCCGCCCCCTCCTCATCTCGTATCAGGTCTTCATTTAGGCGCCAAACCGGATGGTAGATTTGTTGCGTAGTGTTCTCTATTTTCATAGTGATCGGGGCATGGTCTGACACTGTCATAATTTCTATCTTCGCCTCGATTACCCTATCCAGCAGCCTATGGTCTACCATCATATAGTCAATCCTGGAATAGGTCCCATGGACAGGAGAGTAGAACGTGTAGTCTTGTATCCCAGGATGGAGGGACCTCCATATATCTACCAGCTGGCTGTCATGCATTAGCCGTTTGAATTTTTGGGCTTCCACATTATTTACCTCTCGTGTCCGGGACGTACTGTCCTCTCTCGGGTTAATACAGAAATTAAGGTCCCCCGCTACAATCACATACCCGTCTAGGAAAGGTTTTAGTTTCCTTAAAGTCTTGTTAACATAGTTCACCGGGCCGTTGTTAGGGGCATATATATTAACCAACGTGTAGATAGTATCCCCAAGTTTGCCCTTAAGACATAAAAATCTACCATCCGGATCAGTTTTCCTATCTTCCAATACGAAATTCACTCTCCCCGTAAATCCTATGGCCACCCCTCTTGCGCGGTTTGAAATGGAGTCTCCATAAAACCATATCGGATAGCTGGGAGAGTGTAATCTAATGCTGGAGTTGATTGTTAAATGCGTCTCCTGGAGGAAGATCACATCTCCTCCATAATGTTTTATCTCCTCAGTGATCTTCTGTCTTTTGGCCCGGGTATTTAGGCCCTTAACATTATATGAGATAAATTTTATTCCGGCCATCTACTCACTATTTGTATACTTCTTTTGGTATCCAATCGGGAGTCACCTTCCCTTTCCCGCCTCCCCATCTCCCCTTCCCTCCCCCCCCTCCCTTCCCCCGTCCACCTTCCCCTGCCTCCCTTCCCTCCCTCCCTCCCCCTACCCCCCCCACCCTAGGGCCCCAAAGAGCAAGGGGCTAATGAACCGTGTAGACCTCTTTTCCACGGTTCTCTTGTTTGAGGTAGGGTTCCCCTCGGATCTCCTCCCTCCTGGTGGGTCTCCTGAAGAGGGAGGGTTGCCCAGAGGATAGGAACGCCCGACTCCCCCTCCCTGTCTAAATTTTTCCTCCTCCACCCCCCTTTTCCATTCATTTTGGGACTATTTTAGTTTAGGCCGTCCATCCTGGCAATTCAGGTGCTTGAATATCCAGCTTATTACAGAAGGCTTCTAGGTCCTCGGGAAAAATTAATTTTGCTGATATGCCATCCTTCCACCCTATGAGACATGCCGGAAATCCCCATTGGTATTTGATGTTTTGGGCCCGTAATTTCTCTAGCAGTGGTTTGAGCAGTCTCCTCCTGGTTAGTGTTTCCCAGGACAGATCTGGGAAAATCTGGATCTCTGCATCTTTATACCTCAGGGGTGGCATCTTTTTTAATTTCAGCCATATTTCCGCCTTGTCCTCATAATTTCTAAATCTTATAATTATATCTCGTGGCCATTCATTTTCTCTATTTTTTTGTGTCCCGATTCTATGGACCCGTTCTATTTTTAAGTCCTTTTCCATATTTTTCGCTAATATCGGTTTAAAGAGTTCGTTCATAATTTCCCTAAGGTCTTCCCCTTTTTCTTCCTTAATTGAGCGAATCCTTAAATTTTGTCGTCTACTTCTGTTCTCTTGGTCCTCAAGCCTGTATTGTAACAGGCGCTGGTTCAGTCTTAGACTATTATGTTGCTCTCTTAGTTGTTTTATTTCTAGGGTTTGCTGTTCGTTCTTGGTTTCCATCTCTTCTACGCGTAGTAAGAGGTGGCTCAAGTCTACTCTCACCATGCTGATTTCTTGTCTTATCACATCCTCCAGCCTCTTTAACATAATGTTCATTTCGCTTTTTGTGATGTTCTGTGACCCCGCTGTTGCCTCCTCCATAAGACTTCTGTCTTCCTCCTCCTCTAATGATCTATCCGGGATTGCACCTCCTATAATTTTATTTTTTTCTCCCTTTTTTTCCGTTTTTTTTGCGGTGTTGGGGCTTTTAACCGTTCCCTCTTGGGTCAGATATTGTCTAATTGTGCTGGGCGTTGTGTTTTCTTTAGGGGCCTGGGGGGCAGTGCCCCTTGTTATCTTGCTCATACTCATACTGTATGTCTTGGCCGTTCTTCTTATTCGTTTCCCCAGTTTTGAGGATGAACAGAGGTTTCCCCTTATTCACCTTTTCCTAGGGGGCTCTGGACTTGTATTGGCCCCTTCACATATACCTTCCAATCTTCCCGTCTCCTCCTTATCTTTAGTATGTTATAAGTTATATCTTCGGGTGTGGGTTTAAAAGTCCCCTCGCTAGGATTTGGTAATGCAGTGGGGAGCTAAGGAGGCAGCAAGCCGGGGGCGCCACGTCGATAGGGGGGATACCCCGATCTCCAAGGGTCTTATATCTCCAGTGCTGGTCTCTCCCTATCTCTCTTGTTTAGTCCCGTAGAGTTAGGAGCTTAGGGAGGCCTGGGTCCGAGTTGAAAAAGGGGTCTCCCCTGTTCAGTTCGGTTTTTGATTTTTATTTGTATATTTTCTCCCCTGCTGATTATTTGAGGGTTGCAAAGTGTAGTTCTCAATCAATTCCTGTTTTCTCGTCCTATTCCCAGGATGGAGGGGTCTGTCTGACTTGACCTTTAAATTATCGAAGCGGCTTGGCATCAGCTATTTCCCTTTGTCTTCAGGGCTCTTTGGGGGTCCCTGCAGCTACGTCAGTTAAAGGGGCAACTGTTTCATAGAGATCCTCTAGAGGTACTCATTTAGTGCTGTGCCTCTCCAGGGGCTCTCCAAATCCTATCTTAGGACTGGGGGGGGTCTATAGTAGGCCTTCCATTGGTGTAATCAGACTATGTGTTGGTACAGTTATTTGTTGGCTGCCCTCCTCTCCCCGGGCCCCGGGCACTAATTGACCTCTAAGTGTATGCAGTCATACGTTATGTATGTTGATAAATTCTGCGCTGAACTCCGCTCTTTTCAAAAGGACCTCTAATGTACAGCCTTTAATATGGTTGATACATTTTCCCTGGGCATCGGGTGGTCTTTGTCACTTGTATAATTACGCTTCTTTGCAGGTATCTTTGCTCCGATACTATTCACCCCAAACAAGAAAAAAAAACAGTCCTTTATACACCCATCTGGCAAGCTAGGCTGACCTTTTCAAGTAAGGGTAATTTTACTGTCACACATAGCATGGAATGATCTTACCAGCTCCGTAGGTTACCCATATTGCGCTTATGGAATCTCCTTTTGTGCCTGGGGGGGGTGGGAGGTTTAGGCTGGCTCCTGCTTCTCTGATCTCTGCTGGTAGAGCGGGAGGTGGGTGGGATGCGGCTCGCCGCGGTCTCGCTGCGGGTTCTCGGGCGACCAGGCGGGTGACACGAAGCGGTGCTCAGGTGCGGATGTCAACCTTGCGGATCTCCTCGCTGTGCACCTGGCGTCTCCGCTCCATAGCCCCGCTGCTCTTCCGGGTCACTCGTCGCTCGCCGCTCGTTCCTCTTCCTCGCGTTCCGGGCATCGACGAGGTTCCGCCTACCTCTCGGCGCACGCGCGCGTACTACGTGCGCGTCATCCCGCCGTAAGAAGGTCAGAAAGTGGTAACTTCTGCCAGGCAGAGCACTTCAGCCGGAATTTCTGGAGAATTGAGGATAGGTTCTTATCTAAATATTGAGTAGGGTCCGGGGTTACCTGCACCCCTAGATATCTGAATTCACTAACTACAGCAATGTTCTTATCTAAATATTGAGTAGGGTCCGGGGTTACCTGCACCCCTAGATATCTGAATTCACCAACTACAGCAATGTGTCTCCCGCACAGGCAGGTAGTGGGCCCGGGAGAGGGTCCAGGGGCATGAGTACTGATTTGTTCCAGTTGATGCTGAAACCCGACAGCTGACCAAAGTCAGCTTTTAGTCCCATCACATTTTGCAGAGACCCAACGGTGTCACCCAGGTATATCAGAGTAGGACAGGTAAGTGTCCTTATTTAAAGTCAGCAGCTACACTGTTAGTAGCTGCTGACTTTAAAAAAAAAAAAATTCGCGGCTGTAGCTCCGCTTTAAGGTGTACAACCATGCATTTGAGACAGGATCCCTCCCTTCTTCCATGAATGAGGCCCTTATAGTAGTTTGGTTAAAACCCGGCAAAGATGCCTTATCTCCAGACTCATATAGACCAATATCGCTACTCACTTGCGATGTTAAACTACTGGCCAGGATACTGGCGAATAGGTTAGCTAGCTGTATCCAAAAAGTGATTCATAAGGATCAATCCGGGTGTCTCCCGCACAGGCAGGTAGTGGGCCCGGGAGAGGGTCCAGGGACATGAGTACTGATTTGTTCCAGTTGATGCTGAAATCCGACAGCTGACCAAGGCCCACACAGGCAGGTAGTGGGCCCGGGAGAGGGTCCAGGGGCATGAGTACTGATTTGTTCCAGTTGATGCTGAAACCCGACAGCTGACCAAAGTCAGCTTTTAGTCCCATCACATTTTGCAGAGACCCAACGGTGTCACCCAGGTATATCAGAGTATCATCCGCATACAGGGAGACAGCATCCTGTCTGGGACCTCTGCAAAATCCTACTATATCCTGTGACTCCCTGATATGTATGGCCAGAGGCTCTAGGGCCAGGGCAAACAACAGGGGTGATAAAGGACACCCTTGATGGGTGCCTCTAGCAAGGTGGAATGAGTCAGATACCTCACCATTAATGCGCAGTCTCACCGTTGGGGCGCTATACAATAGTTGGACCCACCTCAAAAATGAGGGACCTACTCCAAATTTAGTTAATACCTCCCAGAGTTAGGGCCATTCCACACTGTCGAATGCCTTAGCGGCATCCAAAGACAGGACCGCCCTGTTGCCCATGTTGTTCGTGGGAACCAGCAGATTCAAAAAAAGTCTACGCAAATTCTGGGATGTGGATCTGGTAGGAATAAACCCGGATTGATCCTTATGAATCACTTTTTGGATACAGCTAGCTAACCTATTCGCCAGTATTCTGGCCAGTAGTTTAACATCGCAAGTGAGTAGCGATATTGGTCTATATGAGTCTGGAGATAAGGCATCTTTGCCGGGTTTTAACCAAACTACTATAAGGGCCTCATTCATGGAAGAAGGGAGGGATCCTGTCTCAAATGCATGGTTGTACACCTTAAAGCGGAGCTACAGCCGCAAAAAAATGTTTTTTAAAGTCAGCAGCTACTAACAGTGTAGCTGCTGACTTTAAATAAGGACACTTACCTGTCCTAGGCGCCCGCGCTGATGGCCCCCCCGATGCCGGTCCCGCGATCGCTCCGGGTCCCGCGCCGCCATCCACACTATGGGAAACAGGCAGTGAAGCCGTACGGCTTCACTGCCCGTTTCCTACTGATCCTGCGCGAGTCTCACGCTGGCTTGTGAATGGGCGCGCTGCTCTCTGAGAACACACACAGTTCCCAGAAAGCAGCGCGCCCATTCACAAGGAGAAGGAGAAGAAGAAATCGGACCGCGGTGCAGGTGAGGCAGATTACGGACTTCCGCATAGCAACAGCTATTTCGGGTGAGTATTTATTTTTTATTTTTTTTTCAGGTTTTTATTTTTTTATTTTTTTAAACAACATGGCAAAATGTTGTTTTCATGGGTGGAGCTCCGCTTTAAGCATAATAGGAAGAAGTAGAGCTGAATACCTTTTGTACACCTCGGATGGTAGCCCATCAGCTCCAGGTGCCCGGCTGTTTTTTGCATGAGCCAGAGCTTCTTTTAATTCCTCCTCAGTAAGAGGGGCATTGAGCAGAGCCACATCCGACGCGGACAAGCAGGGTACAGGGTATCTATCAAGAAATGAACAAATGTCACTCTGAGTGGGTCTAACCTTGGATGAGTAAACATCCTGAAAAAAGTGTTTAAAAACTGTTGTGATATCCCGAGTAGAATAGCAGGGAGCACCGTTAGCACCCAATATAGCTACAATATGAGAGGATGATTGTTGCGACCTGGCTACCAATGCTAACATATGGCCTGTATTCTCACCTTCCTCAAAGTAACTTTGATGTAAGAAAAACCATTTATTCTCTGCAAGTTGCAGAGAAAGATCCCTCAGCATAGATTGAGCAGCCAGCCAAGAGCGTTTTGTGTCATCTGTGGGGTCAACAACATATCTGGCCTCAGAGGTACTTGCCTCCTCTAAAACTGACATCTCCCATTCCTTGGTGGAGGTTTTAATCTGGGAGATTACTCTAATGAACTGCCCCCTCATGAAAGCCTTGGCCGTCTCCCAAACCACACCCAACTCTGCAGAGTCTAGATTATACCTAAAAAAAGGTGGTAAGGAGATCCGATGTGGGGTCTGGGTCTGGAATAAGCGAGAGACAAAAAGGGTTGAGTTTCCAAAGGGTATTACCTCTACACACCCCAAATCGGATATCTATCGATAGAGGGGAATGGTCAGAGACCTGTCAGGGATGGTATTGGGAGGATTCCAACATTGACAATAGTAAATCGTTTCCTAATCCCAGATCAATCCTGGACAGTCCCCCCACTGAAGCAGACTGACATGAGTACATGTTAGCATCTGGATTGCGCACTCTCCAGACATCTATCAGGCCCATTTCTAATAGTAAACGGGCAAATGGTGTAGGCCCGTCCGCCTCTGTAGCTCACTCCCCCCACGCATAGATAGTCTATCTTTGGCATGATCTAGACCAGGGATCCTCAAACTACGGCCCTCCAGCTGTTACAGAACTACAAATCCCATGAGGTATTGCAAAACTCTGACATTCACAGACATGGGACCAATTTATATTTATATTCTTTTTGGATTGGAGTGTGACATTTTGCTGTGGGACTGTTTATATTTTTATACTTTTTATTATGTTTTTTTAATACATTTTTATACATTTTCACACTATGAGAATTTTTTCTCTTTTTTGGGTGTGACTATTCACTGATCGAATACACCATTCTCGGTTTATGGAGTCACATCTCTATACTCTTGATCGTGAATACTATCTTCAAACACCGGAGGCCCTCTGGATCCTGACATTTCCCTGATGACATCACGGAGAGGACAAAGAGGAGTCAGCCACGGATTGATCCATGCTCTATAGACCCTCCACCGTATGGTGAGTTACGGGTCCACAGAATCTGGTAAGAGTACCTCATTATTCTTACATTACCACACTTTTGGATGTCATCTTCTGAAGTGCATGAGCTTGTTTACATCTACCGTGGGAAGAAAGGTCTTGTTCATAAGACCCATAGAGGGGGCGGACTTACCTTTTCCAGTTTTAGGACTATCTCTTGGACCCAGTGTCGACGTCCTGTGGAGACCTTGTTTAGGCTCATGAACTTTTCCATAAATGGTGTTTGATCATACAAATCTAGTATACTCACCACCCCCTTTCACTTGAGTGTGCACATTGGTTTGGAGGTGTTACTGTGATCACTATTACAGATTAATATTTATCGGTCCAAGTTTTGACACTTGGGGCCTTTGTTTACACTATTTGTGCAGCACGTATTTCATCATCAACACTTGTAAAATGTTGTGTTTTTTTGTGTTGTTTTGTTTTTTTGGTAGGGCAGATCACGGCCATACTTGTTGATTATTTGTTTTTTCACTTTTGATATACAACTATCACTGAAGGGAAAGACGCCCCTAACACTAGTGGGAAGGAGGACTGGAGTTCCTGTCTCCATTTTCCACTCCACAAGTGGAATTTTTCTTTCTGGCGCTACACTAATTTTTAACATTCACAGACATGACTAGGCATGATGGGAATTGTAGTTCCTGAACACCTGGAGGGCCATAGTTTGAAGACCCCTGATCTAGACAATTGTTGAAATCACCGATCACCAGTACCGGGACGCCCAGGAAGTGGACAATGAAGTCTGTCAGCGTCTTCAGGGTGGTAGTGGAGAATGGAGGGGGAACATACATCCCTGCAAGAACACATTTGGTCCCGTAAAGGGAACATAGAGCAAAAACATAATGACCATCAGGGCCCATTAGTACCTCTAGTGCTGAGAATTGTACCCCCCATCTAATCAGGAGGCTCACCCCCCTCGAGTACAACGAAAAGGTAGCATGATATTGGTGACTAAACTGTCGTACGGCAAATTGGGGTGTGGAGGACGGGGAGAAGTGAGTCTCTTGCAGACAAACAACATCAGCATTTACCCTCTTGATTGTACGTAACACAGCCAAGCACTTTACAGGGTTGTTCAGTCCCCTGACATTCCAGGACATAATTCCAGTCATCTTAGACATTGCAATACACAGACTATCAAATTGAGGATATTTCGGAAAGAGTCATATCGCCTTGAGGCGAGGTAATAAGGAACACTGAGGTAGATGAGCAGCAGCATGACATTGAATGAATCTGAAGGACGGCAGAGTAAAAAAGTGCAGTACAGTAGTGGTGGAAAACCCAACTGGATGTAAACCCTATGGCGGGCAGGTGAAACAGTCACGAGGGGGCCAGTTGCCTCAAGGAACAATTGGAGTGATGGTGGCGGTGATCCCATATCGGAGCCTTCAAAAAAGTGAGAAGCCAGCAAAAATAAAAACCAAAATAAAAGTGACAATAGAAAATAACAGGCCAACATGGCCGAACTTGAGTGCCTCAGGGCATGGGGAGGCCTGTACCAGGCCAACATGGGGGCAGCAGTGGAAGCGCACATAAGCGTTCAAACTTCTCAACAGCTAGAACAGGTAGCCCTGGCGATAAAGAAAGAGTCAGACATCAGAAGCTTTTCCGCCTTGGAAGTCAATAATAAGGAACAGGATAATTTGGACAGTACATCACCCATCCTGCTGAGCACGACGTCTATTACGGCTGTCCTTGATCAACTGTTCTTCCCTGTCTAGCCACTGTGCAGCCGCAGATGGTAGATCAAAAAAGTGAACAGAGCCCAGGGCCTCTACTCTCAGTCGGTAGGGGTATAACATAGCATATTTCACATCCAGAGCTCTGAGGCGACGTTTGATATCAAGGAACTTAGCACAATGTTTTTGCAGTTCAGCAGAAAAATCAGGAAAAAATGAGATTTTAGCATTATCAACTCTCATGGCTTCAGGTTTGATCCTGGCGTTGTGAAATGTTTTTTCACCTTAATGCAAAGATTGCATTAGGCTCCTTACACACGGAGTGGTCCGTTTTTCGGTCCGCTCCGTGTGTCCGTCAGCTCAGCGGGGGGTCTCCGCTCAGCTGTCGGCGGACAGAGCGGTCCCCGCACACTGTGCAGGGACCGCCCTGTCTCTCCTCCGCTCTCCCCTTGCAGTCTTCACGTCATTCCACAGATTTTCAATGTGGTTTAATTATGGGCTCTGACTAGGCCATGCAAGGACACTCACCTTTGTCTTCCCCAACCAGTAATGACCAGTGATCAATATTTAGGGGGGTGTCAAACTAACACCCCACCACCCCCCCCCCATGGGAGATGGAAAAGAATGCAATGATCAACCCCCCCCCACCCCATGGGAGGCAAACAGGAATGCAGCGATTGACCCCCCCCCCCCCCACAGGAGAGGGATGGGAAGGCAGCGTTCAGAGGCCTTACCTTAGTAGGCAGGGGGAAGGAAGAGTCGGGTCGTTGCTTCTTCTCAGCTGAACAGGAAGTGTGTGCTGAAACCCTATTGGCCAGAGAGTCCTAAGTCTCCCTGGCCAATTGGGTCTCAGGACCCACTTAATGATTGGCCGGGAGGCGAATCAGGAAGACAATACCGAATATTAATTTGCTGTCACACAACTGGGTGGGCTCAGGGCACTGTGCTCTACACCCCGAACCCATCCTTTTTTGAGGCCAATTTAACCCCCATTAAAATCCATGCATCCAATGCCCTGCATGTAGACTAGGGGCTGGGCTCATGGATTAGGGGTGCAGCCTCCCTGCTTCAAAAAAAAAGAAACCCCCATTAAAATCCATGCGTCCGACGCCCTGCATGTAGACTAGGGGCCGGGCTCATGGATTAGGGGTGCAGCGTCCCTGCACCCCTTATGGATGGACCACCACTGCCTCCAATCACTGGGTGGCTTTTTTTTTGTAAAATTCTTTTTTTTTTAATTTTTAAATGACATACAAATTTTGCTGTGTGCTTTGGGTCATTGTCATGTTGGAAGGTAAAACCTTCTTCCCATTGACAACTTTCCTCTGGTCCCTGTTGCTGAAAAACACACCCATAACAGGATACTACTACCTCCATGCTTTACTGTAGGAATGGTGTTATTTGGATGGTGAATTGTATTGATTTTCTGCCAGACATATCGTTTGGTGTTGAGGCCAAATAATTACATTTTAGTCTCATCTGACCACCTTAAACGCACCTTGAAGATTCTGAGGCCACAAGAACAAGGGTGTTATGGTCAGATGATACTAAAATTGAATTAGCACTGGAGCACTTGTCAGGATAGAAGAAAATGTATGGGGCAGAATACTATCAAATTCTTGAGGAAAATCTGCTGCCCTCTGCCAGAAAGTTGTCAATGGGAAGAAGGTTTAACTTCCAACATTACAATGACCCAAAGCACACAGCAAAAATTACCACACAGTGGTTGAAGGAGAAAAGGGTGAATGTCCTTGCATGGCTTATTCGTAGCCCAGACTTAAGCCTCATTCAAAATCTGTGGAATGACTTGAAGACTACAGCTCACAAACCGTCATCATCAAATATAACTAAACTTGAGCAGTTCTTAAAAGAAGAGTGGGCAAATATTGAAAAGTCTAGGGGCCAGATTCCCGTAGAATTGCCGCTGGCGTAGCGTAAGCCATTTACACTACGCCACCGCAATTTAACAGAGCAAGTGCCGTATTCCCAAAGCACTTGCTCCGTTAAGTGTGGCGGCGTAGTGTAAATAGCTCTACGTATCCCCGCGTAATTCCAAGAGGGGGGCTTGTATTTAAATTAAGCGCGCCCCCGCGTCGATCGAACTGCACATGCGCCGGCCTCAAAAATAGCCCAGTGCGCATGCTCCAGCTCATGTCGGAAAAAGTGAATGAAACCGACGTGAGCGTAGTTTACGTAAATCTCTATTCGCGAACGACTTAGTAAAACAACGTAACCGACGGAAAAAGACGACGCTGACCCGACACCATACTTAACATGGCATATGACGGAACTTCGTAAGGTTACCCCTCATATAGCAGGGGTAGCCTTACGCGTACGGAAACGACATCAACTACGACGGGGCGGCGTAAAAACGTTCGGGAATCGTCGGATTAGGCTCATTTGCATAAGCAAATGAGAAATCAACGTACAGGCCACCTAGCGGCCAGCGATGTCATTACATCTCCGATCTGACGGTGTAATTGTTTTTACATCTGTCGGATCTTCACTGTATCTATGCTTAAGTGATTCTAGGAATCACACGCATAGATACCCAGTAAAAAAAAGAGAGATACGACGGTGTTTCCTACGAAACGCCGGCGTATCTCTTTTGAGAATCTGGCCCTAGATGTGCAAAGTTAGTAGACACCTATCCCAACAGACTAAAGGCTGTAATTAAAGCAAAAGGGGGTTTAGAAATAATACTGACATTAGAGGGCTCGATCCTTTTTCCAACTCAGTCATTCTGTTTTTGATTTTTCTATTTTTTTTATGAAATGTTGATGTTTTATCTTTCACTTGTTATGTTATAATTTGCACGAGCTGAATAAAACAAAAACTTAATTTCAGGCTGCAAAGCAACAAAATGTTATTATTTTAAAGGGTGGTTATTCTTTTTACTGTACTCTGTACATTACACACTCTTGATGCCTGTACTCTTTATATTACTGACTAATTACCCCTGTACATTGTACATTACACACTCCCAATCCCTGCATGTACAAAGTAACTTCTGACTTAATTTAAGAGCTGGAATTGGCAGCAAGTGGAAGGGCAGAAGGATTAAATGTACTACACAGGTCCTGTTTAAAATGACTTTATTTTGGGCATGTATAGAACACCCAGTGTCTTAACCACTTAAGACCCGGACCAATACGCTGGCAAATGACCCAAGGGGTTTTTGCGATTCGGCACTGCGTCGCTTTAACAGACAATTGCGCGGTCGTGCGACGTGGCTCCCAAACAAAATTTGCGTCCTTTTCTTCCCACAAATAGAGCTTTCTTTTGGTGGTATTTGATCACCTCTGCGGTTTTTATTTTTTGCGCTATAAACAAAAATAGAGCGACAATTTAAAAAAAAATGCAATATTTTTTACTTTTTGCTATAATAAATATCCCCCAAAAATATATAAAAAAACATTTTTTTTCCTCAGTTTAGGCCGATACGTATTCTTCTACATATTTTTGGTAAAAAAAATCGCAATAAGCGTTTATCGGTTGGTTTTCGCAAAATTTATAGCGTTTACAAAATAAGGGATAGTTTTATTGCATTTTTATTAATTATTTTTTTTTTACTACTAATAGCGGCGATCAGCGATTTTTTTCGTGACTGCGACAATATGGCGGACACTTCGGACAATTTTGACACATTTTTGGGACAATTGTCATTTTCACAGCAAAAAATGCATTTAAATTGCATTGTTTACTGTGGAAATGACAGTTGCAGTTTGGGAGTTAACCACAGGTGGTGCTGTAGGGAATGTGTGCCCTAATGTGTTGTTTACAACTGTAGGGGGGTGTGGCTGTAGGTGTGACGTCATCGATCGCGTCCCCCTATTACAGGGATGACGCGATCGATGCTCCGGCCACAGAGAAGCACGGGGAAGCCGTGTGTACACACGGCTCTCCCCGTTCTTCCGCTCCAGGGACGGATCGCCGCACTGCAGCGGCGATCGGGTCCGCGAATCCCGCGGTCCCGGTCCTGGAGCTTCGGACCGGGTCGCGGGCGCGCGCCCGCGGGCGCGCGCCCGCGACCCACGGCTGGGTACTAAAACCAACGTATATATACGTTGATGTGCCCAGCCGTGCCATTCTGCCGACGTAAATGTGCAGTAGGCGGTCCTTAAGTGGTTAAACAAGTTATGTGTTAGTTAGGTCCATCTAATTTTGTTAGTTTATCTAACACACGGTCGAATTTCGAACAAATTTTCTTTCCAATTTAGACAGTTAGTTTTTTTTGTGATCCGATGATGCCACACTTGATTTTCGAAATTCGCCGGACCAAAACTTTCATGTTGCCGGGAATATTTGTTTCTCTCCAGGAATATTCTTTTCTCTCCGTAAATATTCGTTTCTCTCCGGGGATTTTCTTTTCTTGCACATGCACGTTTTTTTTTTCTATTACATTTCTCGCACGATTCTCCCATCATTGATCAGAAAATCGTCCGTTTTTCTGAAAATTTCCAACATATCGGATTTCTCAAATTTGTTTGCCACGCGGAAATCGGCTGTTGCTGCAGCCCACTAACGGTGCGAAATACGAACGAAAATTCTTTGATACGATTTTCGCAAAAGAAAATTCTTTCGAAATTTGAACCGTGTATGGACGGCTTAACACTACCCTTTCCCTAGACCAGTGATGGCAAACTTTGGCACTCCAGATGCTTTGGAACTACATTTCCCATGGGAAATGTAGTTCCAAAACATCTGGGGTACCAAAATTCGCCATCACTGCCCTAGACTGATAAGGCTGCTCTTCAAATGTGTTTTTCTTGTTCCTCCAGTGGAATGAAGACACCATAAATAGCCTAGTATGTGTATGTGTGAATGTGAGTTAGAGATCTTAGATTGTAAGCCACTTGAGGGCCGGGACCGATGTGAATATACAATATATACATATGTGAAATTTTGCATAAATTGTTGGCACTATATAAGTACTTGTAAGAAATAAAAAAGACAGTGGGGGTTATTTACTAAAGGCAAATCCAAGTACACTTGAAACTGGACTTATAAGTGCAGTCGCTGTAGATTGCTGTAGATCTGAGGGGAAGCTCTGCTGATTTTATCATCCAATCATGTGTAAGCTAAAATGCTATTTTTTATTTTCCTTGTATGTCCCCCTCGGATTTACAGTGATTTAAGTGCTCTTTCAGTGAGTGCACTTGTAGTGCAAAGTGGATTTGCCTTTAGTAAATCAACCCCAGTGTGTTATGCGGGCCATACACTATACAAATAATCAGCCAAAATGTTGTCATTTAGACAGTTTGTCTGTTTTTCGGTCAGTTGATGGGCACAAATTGGTAATCGATTGGGACGTTTTTGAGCCCAAAAAAAAAAGGACAAGTTTGAATATTTTCTGCCAAACAAACTATATATTGAAAGGTTAACGTGTTTCCCTTCCAAACTATTTGCGCTAAGTTTATGTAAAAAATAAAAAATAAATGAAACTAAACAATTTATCAGTCATTACATGATGGCACTATCGTTTGCTCTCACGGCCAATTGTTCTTTTTTCGAAAATGGGTTTGAACTATTTTTCGTATAGTATATGGCCAGCATTACTGGCTGGATAACCACATAAAAATAAACAAAAATAAAAAATGAATGCAGTCACCGCCTTTATGGACTGGTAAACGGTAATATATTATATTTTTGGGATTAATTCTGCTTAATATGCTTCCACACAGCTAGGGGTACTCTCCTATTGAATTCTCTACAATAAACCCCACTAAAAGCCCAAAAGGGAAAGTAAGACCTTGTCTTAATGGTCATGGCACATATGCAAACTGGAACCACTAGAGTTACCACGAAATAAAGGGGAATAATTTGTCTTCTTAATACTCTAGCATTACTGGCAACTAAAATAAACATTTTTCATAAACCAAAATTTTAAAAAGTGAACAGAATTAAATAAGATTTTTAATTGGCTGCTGCTGTCTTTTTTTGAGGGCTGTTTTACACCTATGTTCCTTAGTTGTGATTCAATAAGACCATTTTAGTAAGAGTGAGACTTGTAAATATATAGCATTGCTGAATTATATGGCATGAAAAGACACAATATAAATAGCATATTATATAATTACACAAACATTTAATTCATGTTACGAGGGGGTAAACTGTTCCCTAAAATGCAGAACAACATTATTAACAACACAGAGTATAACAGCAGACAGCTATAGCTGCAAAAGAGCTGTTAAGATCCTCTGTAGTTTGGCAGGAATGCAAAAACTATGCCAGCTGTGCTGTGGTATTTATTCAGGAAACGCTGTGTAATAGAAGTCTTTATTTCATCAATCAAATTTGACCTTACTGCAAAAAAATCAATAAAACACAACAATCATACATGAGCATATAACATGCACTTTAAGCAAATTATATAATTTAACATTTGTCTGATGTGAGCACAAAAGCAACATGAATGTATGTTTAACCAATAATAGCACAGAATACACAGTCATTTTAAAGGCACATCTAAAATAATTTTCTGAACAGGTAAATGATATCAATAAAAACAAATAGATTTACTTACCATAGGTCACTTCTGCATGGTTCAAGGGACGCCTGTGAGGACAGCTCTGTCTCAGCTGGAGGTGCATGTGAGGAGATTGGAGAGACTGCAGCCCTCCTTCAGCTCAATGCTCCTGGGCTAGAACTGTCACTTGCTACTCATTGGTGTTGGAGGCGAGAGGAACTAATGTACTCTTCTTGTTACATAACCTTCAGACTCAGCAGTCAAATCTGTGTGCTCACTTCAAAAGGCAGCACAACATAGACATTGAACAAAGCTGCCCTGTCTTCCTCCTCTCTGCCAGATAACATCCTTAGAAAGTTAATGCCAGTGCATTAACACTTTATGGCAGACAGTGCAATTGCAAATCAACAAATCTGTGTTGCTACAAAATTGCCAGAGATATGAATACAGCCTTAATTATAATTTTTATAGGGTCATTGGTTGCTACAATAATGAGATATCTATAATGAAGTGTTCCTGATTAATAGATGCTTTCCACCTTCTCCCTGTTTATTACTGCACTGCACCACACCTTTGACCTCAGCAGCCACTGCTAGAGCTCTTGAACGTGTTTGACCTGCGCAGGAGCTGGCAGAAAAATCTATCGTAAAAAAAAAAGATTGTTTAGAGGCATATACACGTAAACTCTTTCTATTGGCTAGAACAGTGTTTCTCAACTCCAGTCCTCAAGGCGCCCCAACAGGTCATGTTTTCAGGCTTTCGATTATTTTGCACAGGTGATTTGATTAGTTTCACTGCTTCAGTAATTACCACAGCTGTTTCATCTGAGGGATCCTGAAAACATGACCTGTTGGGGTGCCTTGAGGACTGGAGTTGACTAACACTGGGCTAGAATATTCATTTGTTCCAGCCATTAGAATAAATGCATATGCATGCGTGCACATTTACACAAGTTTATAACTACATGCGTATGTGCGTAAATTATGGCACTACGCTCCTCACTGAACACAGGTTTGGGGCTTTTTTTTTAAATATCCCTAAATACTGCCCTAACATCTGGATCTAATTGCCATAAAGTGCATGGACATATTGGCTAATATCAAAAAATATATATGACACTAGAAAAAAAAATCTGGTTCTGTGTGTGAGGTTTAAGGCTGTATTGAAATGGGGAAAAGGAGTTGTTGGGACTTCAATTGAAACAGAACACTAGGGCAGAGTGAATCAATCAATATGATAAAAAATATTTATTAATGGCATGCTAGGGCACAATGCAATGTAGGTAAACAGGGTAGATCAATAAATGAGTTACAATGTATAACAGAAACATGATTGGTAAATCATATAGAATTCTAATAGTAACATAAACAAACATAATAACACATGATGAACAATGAAACCAGCAATGAATTCCAATTCTAATTCCAATTACAATATTAGGCTCTATTTTGGGGTTGGTGCATAGCCATATCCGGGAGCTGTGACGTGCACCGCGACGTCTCCCCTGTTCCTCCACCCTATTGGCTGCAGGGCTGGGGGACATACTTGCTGCGCAACGACGTCACGTCTCACACGTCCGCGCAATTGACGTCTACCTTGATGCCGCGCACCGGCTTGTGTTTTTCCATCTGTGTTAGCTATAAAGGGAGGGGTTAGGTGACTACTTAAAGGCAATGTTTGTGTGTATGTGGTCGCTGCTCCTCTCTAGCATGCCGCGTGACGTTAGTGGGGCTCTGTCGGCTGGTGGGGTGTCTCTCTTTTGGCTAGTGTCTATGGTCACTACCTTTACCTTTTTTCCTGGACACTTCTACACCATGGTTATCATGGTTAAAGTGGAGGTTCACCCTCAAAAAAATTCTGACATCACATTCTGTCAAGTCATCCTACCGACAGAATGCCGGTGTTTTATTTTTTTTTTCTCAGCACATACCTTGTAATCCAGATTTTTACCCCCTGGCTCTCCCGTGGGACTGGGCTTTCCCAATCACTGCCTTTGATTGACAGGCTTCTGTACGGCGCATACTGCACGTCACAGGTTGCCGAAAGAACCCGAACGTCGGTGCGGCTCTATACGGCGCCTGCGCACCGACGTTCGGGTTCTGTCGGCAAGCTGTGACGCGCAGTATGCGCCGGACGGAAGCCTGACAATCACAGGCAGTGATTGGGAACGCCCAGTCTCGTGGGAGAGACGGGGGGGGGGGTGAAAATCTGGATTACGAGGTATGTGCTGAGAAAAAAAACCCACCGGCATTCTGTCGATAGGATGACTCGACAGAATGTGATGTCAGAATTTTTTTCTGACTCCTCTATATTAGGTCGATTCATCCCTTACCACTTTGTTGTTACCTTCACACATTAAGATGTTTTATACGCCCTGACCCGATTTAAATATTTTCACTTTAATCATTATAGTTTTTGCCTTTCACTAGTCCAGTTTATTATTCGTATGCACAATTTATTATTTGTTACAGAAACTTTCATGGCTTCCATTGTTATACCTACCACTACATTATTACCTTGTCAATTTGGATGCTCTCTGCCGCCGCTTTGCAGCCACTTCAGCTCCCGGGGATATGATCTCTCAGCCCCCAAATGCCTTATATCAGTTTTGCTACTGCTTATACTGTTTTACCAAATACCCATAGGTAAGATTGTTAGGAATCACTGTGTAGTGTTCCCTCTCTTCCCTTTCTAATAAATTACCATTAATTAGTTTCCTATTATCAACTATCATTTACTGTAGGTTATCCCAGTCCCTAGCTGCTCCCGATGAGTGGAGATATTCCATGAAACGCGTCGAGCATACGAACATTCAATATAGCTGTCATGTCACAGTAAAGATGCTTACTACTATGGACTTGATATTGTCTGAATCATCAATTGTATTTTACTATTTATCATGGTTATATGTCATTATGGGTCACATTGCTGGTTTCATTGTTCATCATGTGTTATTATGTTTGTTTATGTTACTATTAGAATGCTATATGCTTTACCAATCATGTTTCTGTTATACATTGTAACTCACTTATTGATCTACCCTGTTTACCTACATTGCATTGTGCCCTAGCATGCCAATAATAATTATTTTTTATCATATTGATTGATTCACTCTGCCCTAGTGTTCTGTTTTAATTAAAGTCCCAACAACTCCTTTTCCCTATTTCATGTTGCCGGGAATGGAGGCTTACGTGGCGGATGGCCATAGCCTCATTTAAAGTCCCACCCTATTAGGTTTTGAATTTAGCAATTTAAAATCCATATTTAAAGTTGTATTGACATAGACATTAGGAAAAAATCTGATTCATGCTGGATCTTTCTGCCAGGAGCTGGAGTTTGGCATATATTTACGCATGTTGATGCGTGTAAGGTGTATGCGCATAATTTCATTCTAGTGAATAGAATATTCATTTGTTCCACCCACTGGACTGAAATAAAATGTACTGGCATGCGCTTATGCGTGTATAGGCATAAATTATGCCCGTACACTTCTCTTTAAATGTGGGTTTAGGGCATTTTTTCATGCCCCTAAAAGGCTGCTTTAAAATATAGAACTAAACACCACAATGTGACATCATTGCCCCGCCCCTGCACTTCATACAATAAAAGAACACTTTGCATTGATTCAGGAAATGCAAAGCATTCTCTAAATGGTACCCATGCAGAGCAGCCGACCTCCTGTTTTCATAATGTATCAGGCTGGCCACTCAGCACAGGAATCGGAAGCAAATAGAGGTCACTGAAGCAGCAGTGTCTACTTTAGTGATTTCCAGCTTTTAGAGGCAGTAGCCAGATATAGTGTATACTAGGGTTGTCCCGATACTACTTTTTTGAGACCGAGTACAAGTAACGATACTTTTTTTTCAAGTACTCGCCGATACCGAATACCGATACTTTTTTTTTAATGTTATGTGACAGTGGCGGTATTTTTTTATTTTTTTTACAGTGATTTTTTTTTTGGGGGGGGGGGGGGTGAATTGCCGGTGTGGTTTTTTTTTATTTCTTTTTTTAAAATATTTATTGCAATTTTTTTTTATCAGCCCTGTTGGGAGTCTTTGGTGAGATATCAGGGGTCTAAACAGACCTCTGAAATCTCCCCTTTAAGACAGAGAAAAGGGACTAAGGACACATATTTCTCAGTCCCTTTCTCTGCAGCCTCAGCTGAATGAATGGAGAGAAGCTTCTCTCCATTCATAAACTGAAGCATCGTAAACACAGGTTACAATGTTTAGTTATGTCAATGGACAGAAGTCAGTCATCACTGACTCTGTCCATTCTGAAAAGGTAGGAGCCGGGTTTAGCGGCTCCTACCTCCACTCTTCCCCCTGACAGGTGGAGGGGGGAGAGCGGCACGGACGGGGGGAGAAAAGTGGCACGGGGGGAGGAGGAGATCATGGGGGGAGGAGCGGTACAGATCACGATGGGAGGAGGAGGAGAAGAGCGGCACGGAGCATGGGGGGAGGAGGAGGAGGAGAAGAGCGGCACGGGGGGAGGAGGAGAAGAGCGGCACGGAGCACGGGGGAGGAGGAGGAGAAGAGCGGCATGGGAGGAGGAGGAGGAGAAGAGCGGCACGGGGGAGGAGGAGGAGAAGAGCGGCATGGGGAGAGGAGGAGGAGAAGAGCGGCACAGAGCACGGAGGAGGAGAAGAGCGGCATGGAGCACGCGGGGAGGAGGAGGAGAAGAGCGGCACGGAGCATAGGGGGAGGAGGAGGAGAAGAGCGGCACGGAGCACAGGGGAGGAGGAAAAGAGAGGCACGAAGCAGGGGGAAGGAGGAGGAGAAGAGCGGCACGAAGCACAGGGGAGAAGGAGATGAGCGGAACGGAGTACGGGGGGAGGAGGAGGAGAAGAGCGGCACGGAGCACTGGGGGAGGAGGAGGAGAAGAGCGGCACGGGGGGAGGAGGAGAAGAGCGGCACGGAGCACGGGGGAGGAGGAGGAGAAGAGCGGCATGAACACAGGGGAGAAGAAAGAGAAGAGCGGCACGGAGCACCGGGGGAGGAGGAGGAAAAGAGCGGCACGGGGGGAGGAGGAGGAGAAGAGCGGCACGGAGCACAGGGGGAGGAGGAGGAGAAGAGCGGCACAGAGAACGGGGGAGGAGGAGGAGAAGAGAGGCACGAAGCAGCTGGGGGGAGGAAGAGGAGAAGAGCGGCACGAAGCACAAGGGAGAAGGAGAAGAGCGGCACGGAGTACGGGGGAGGAAAGACTTGCAACTCCCCTGCCTGCCCAGGTATCGGATGTAGGCATGTGCATTTCGTTTCGTTCCGAATCAAAATTCGGACGAATTTTCCATTATTCGGACATTCGGATGCATACGAATTCCCGAATTGCTATATTAGCGAAATATTTCGACCGTTTTCGGAATTCGTTCGTTTTCAACCGAATTTCAAAATAAATAAAATATTTCAACCAGATTAGAAAACAGTCTCTTTTCGAATAGAATTTTTTTCGAATTAAATTCGAAAAAAAAATTTTTTTTCGAATTCCGAATCGAATACCCGCGGACTAAATTCGATCGGAATTCGAAAAAAAAAATATATATATATATTTTCGGATTTAATTCGAAAAAAATTCTATTCGAAAAGAGACTATTTGTTTTCTAATCTGGTTGAAATATTTTCGATTTCGACCGTTTTTTTTCGAAATTCGGTCGAAAACGAACGAATTCCAAAAAAAGGGGGGCCTCCCACTCACCCCGCCCTACCTGCTCCTCTTGGGAGCCCAACTGGGGCCCAACGGGACCCCAATGGGGCAGAGGGACTCCCCCTATGAGGGAGTGAGGGGGCATAGCCCACCCAGCCAGCCCCGTAGGTCCTTCGCCTCTCTTTATTTTAGGAGACCGCATGGCCAAAGTGCGTGTGTTTTAAACCAATTTCGTGTGCGTGCAAGTGTGGTGGTTTTTGTGGGGGGGGGGGGGTGGGCGTACTAAGCACAGGCGTACCTTGCATAGCACACCCACCGGGAGCCGGGCTGAGACCACCAAACTCAATTCACATGTAGCCGAGACCGGGATCCGAACCCTTGGCTGCAGAGGTGAATGGCTTGTCAGTGCAGTGCCAATCACGTTGAGCCACCACAGCTCCCTACCAGTTAGTACTTAGACCTTGTGTCTCAGATGAGCCTGTGTCATCCATCAGGGTGACCTGCTGCTGCACGTATCCAAATGGATGGTGGGAGCTTCTCTACTGCTATAGCTACTGGCCTCCAAGCCTGTGACAAAAACTCTTTAACACAACAGAGCAAAGATTAGTTGTGCAGGCAAAAGGTGAGTAAATTAAAGCTGAATTTGAGGGATAAGCACATATTGTCTTTCAGTATGAACACTACACTAAAGTTAGCTATAATGGGAGAGCTACGTTGCTCCCATTTGTGATTTATTTCAATTTATTTAAATTATGACCCCTGACGGTCCAGAAAGGTCTCCTGGACCAATCTGCATTCTAGGGATGTGGTATCATCTCCGGCCAGCAGTTGGCACCAGCGGGGTTTCTGGCAGAGCAAGTCTTCCCCAGCAGCCAATTAGAGGAGTTCTTCCCTCGCAGGGCATGCTGGGAAGGGGTATATCTGTGATAGGTGTAAAATCTTCGCGGGGTCCCAGTGCTGGGTGCGGCATCCACCTTGAGGGTGTGCGCACCTATGGGCCCCGCCGGCGCGGCCCTCCTGGCCAAGCTTGCAGGCTTCATCAAGCCTCAACCGGAGGCGAAAGAGGACCCCAGTAATCCACTGGGTTCCAGGTTCGATTGAAACGGATCTCAGGCTGACTGGTTTAAAGAATAGGTACCCAGACTTTAATGAACTGAATATTCATTGTTGTGAGAGGACTTAAGAGGGGATGCAGCATTGCTGATTCAATTATTTATTTTGACCTGATTGGTACTCAAAACAGGTAAAGAAGTGGTTAGTGACAGTGAAGATATATTGTATATCCTCATTGGTGACCCTCATAGGAATGGCCGATACGTGAGCACCTCATTGATTCCTGGAGGGCATGTAGCCCCTAAACGTTCGATCCAAAAAGTTTATTTTCGCAATATTCTTTTGTCCCAGTTCTCCCCTCTTGGATCTTTGGGTATAACCTCCAAGAGGATAAATTTGATCATTGAGGTATCAAATGTGGTATAGACCTAAATGTCTACTGACTGGGGTGACCATCTTAGTGAACTGTGAGTAGTAAATATGATCGTATATACATTGCTTGAATTGCCGTATGGTCTTTCCAACATAGAATGCCCTGCATTTACATAGCATAAGGTAAACTACCCCTTCCGTGCTGCATGTAGCGTGAAAGCGCGGTCAGAAAGTTTCACAATTTGGTAGATGGATCACTGTGCCTGGTTGTACCCAGGGACAGTAAGTACACTGTCCACAAATTCCAAGTCCTCTACTCAGTTCTGGTTCATTAATTGATGGTTTGAATTCGCTTGCTGTGAGTCTGTTCCCTATTGAAGGACATTTGCGGAAGACTATTTTGGGTTTTTCCTTAACGTATTTACCCAAAGTGGGATCCTCACTGAGCAGATGCCAGTGTTTTGTCAGGCAGTCTCTAAGCATGCCGTGTTTAGCTGCATATTTAGTGATAAATTTGGTGGTTAGTTGATTATCTTTTACTTTTGGTTTAGTATAGATCAGGGATAATCTTTCTTTTGTGAGTGCCTTATTGTATGCTTTTCTAAGGAGGCTCTTACTGTATCCTCTTTGCAGTAGTCTTTCACAAAGTTCATTGGCTTGCTGTTTAAAGTCCACATCATATGTGCAGTTCCTGCGTAACTGCAAGTACTGCTTATATGGGATGCTGTGGACCAGGGACTGCGGATGAGCACTGTCTGCATGAAGTAAGGTGTGACCCGCTGTATTTTTACGAAAAAGTTTTGTACTGACATTGTCATCGCAGTCTCTATAAATCATGACATCTAAGAATGGTATCGACTCTTGTTGCCATTCATAAGTGAACTTAAGATTGAACTCATTGTGATTGAGTAAAACTAAGAATTCATGGAGCTTGGGTACAGTTCCCGTCCAGATAACAAACACGTCATCGATATATCTGTACCAGCATAGCACGTCATTCAAGAAATGCTGGTATTGTTCATTGCCAAAGATTTCTCGCTCCCACCCCCCCAGGTACAAGTTTGCATAGGCCGGGGCACAACATGTGCCCATTGCAACTCCTTGTACCTGGAGGTAGTGGGAGCCAAGAAATGAGAAATAATTGTCTGAGTATGAAAGATAGCAATGAAACAATGAGGGATTGAAATTTCCATTGTCTGTGATCTTCCTCCATCAAGAACGTTTTGATTGTTTGGAGTCCTTTGTCATGTGGAATACTTGAATATAGGGCTTCAATGTCTATCGTAACCAATAGTGCTGGGATGGGATAGAGAGCCCGTCTAGTTTCTTTAGAAGATCTAAAGTATCTATATGATATATATATATATGATGGAAGTCGCATAACATGCGGCATTAGGAAGAAGTCTACAAATCAACTTGTATTTTCCGTCAGGGAGCCAATCCCAGAAATGATTGGTCTCCCGGTTGGGTTTTCTTTGTTTTTGTGTATTTTCGGGATTGCATAGAAAATTGGTTCTCTTGGAAAGGTTACATTAACCACATGCCGACCGCCCGCCGTCATTCTACTGCGAGAAGTCGGCCTGGCTGGGCGAGAGCCCGTAGTTATACGTCCCGTCTAAAGCAGCCGCTAGGGGGTGCGTGCGCGTCCCCGCTCGCCCCCGAGTCCTGTGCGCCTGCCCTTCGGGTAGGATCGCCGACAGGCACACGCGATCGTTCGTTACAGAGCGGGGACCGGGAGCTATGTGTGTAAACACATAGCTCCCGGTCCTGTCAGCGGGGGAAATGCTGATCTTCTGTTCATACAATCTATGAACAGAAGATCAGTGATTTTCCCTAGTGAGGCCACCCCCCATACAGTTAGAACACACCCAGGAACACACTTAACCCCTTCCCTGCCCCCTAGTGTTAACCCCTTCACTGCCAATGGCATTTTTATAGTAATACAATGCATTTTTATAGCATTGATCGCTATAAAAATGCCAATGGTCCCAAAAATGTGTCAAAAGTGTCCGAAGTGCCCGCCATAATGTCGCAGTACTGAAAAAAAATGCTGATCGCCGCCATTATTAGTAAAAAAAAATATTAATAAAAATGCCATAAAACGACCCCCTATTTTGTAAACGCTATAACTTTTGCGCAAACCATTCAATAACCGCTTATTGCGATTTTTTAACGAAAAATATGTAGAATAATACGTATCGGCCTAAACTGAGAAAAAAAATGTTTTTTTTATATATTTTTGGGGGATATTTATTATAGCAAAAGGTAAAAAAACATTGAATTTTTTTCAAAATTATCGCTCTATTTTTGTTTATAGCGCTAAAAATAAAAACCGCAGAGATGATCAAATACCACCAAAAGAAAGCTTTATTTGTGGGAAAAAAAGGATGCCAATTTTGTTTGGGAGCCATGTCACACGACCGTGCAATTGTCAGTTAAAGCGACGCAGTGCCGAATCACAAAAAGTGCTCTGGTCATTGGACAGCAATATGGTCGGGGCTAAAGTGGTTAAAGAATTCATAGGTGGACTTGTCAATAAGTGCCTATATGTGTATATGCTGAATAAATTTGCATTTTAAATTCCAATTTAAATTGTGCCGTGGTTTCAGCGGTAATTGGTTTGTACCATTCACTGTTTTCTAAAATTTTGTAACACACTGTTTCATACTGTTGGCAGGCTTGCAAGACAATGTTGCCTCTCTTATCGGAAGCCTTTATAACAGTGTCTTTCCTTGTTTGGAGTTCTTTAAGGGCTTTTAATTGTTTTTTGGACAAATTTGATGGTAGCGATATAACTGGCATATTTTTAATTTCATGAATTGTAGCGATTAGAAATGCTGTGATTTGAGGATTAGTATTAAGATCAGGGAATTGATCTGATTTTTTCTTAAACTGGGATTTTTTCTGAGGTTCTTGCTCGTAATTTGGATGCTCTATTTCTGTAGCTGGGGTATCTGAGTTCTCATCTAACAGGAGCATGAGGTCCTGTAGTGCTCTAAATTCCCTCATTGAGTATTTCTTTATCTTCTCAGATAATTCCTTTTCCTCTCGTAATCGCTTTCTGTCGGGATCGAAGATATGTTTATATGTTAATTTGCGTGAAAATAGATATAGGTCTTTGATGACCTCATATTTGTCCAAATTAGCACAGGGGCAGAAGCTAAGTCCAAGTTTCAAAACTGTTAGTTCATCATTAGAAAGTGGATATGGGGTTAAATTAATTATACTTAGTTCCTCTTTTGTGGCATACTGGGTGCGATCTCCCCTAAAGGGATGTCCTGAGTAGCTATTGGTCTGGACTGATGTATGTTAGGTCCTAAGGACAGTGCTGAACCTCTCTTAGCCCCCCGAGGCATTGGGGGAGCACTTGAGTTGATAGCATTTTGTGTTTGTAGCTGTTGTATAGCCTGGGCTGCTTTTGGGCCCATGTATGCATATTGTGATAGATCATAGATCGGTGTTTTACCATCACCTCTAATTTGTTCACAGTGATTAGTTGCCTGTGAAGGTGTAAATCCTCCTGTACTAGCTGGTTTCTTTTTATTAGACGGTGCGAAAGAGTGCCCACCACCATGGTACCCCCGCTTACGTGACCCGTTAGGTGCATGCGCCGAATCGGTGGGTTGCGTTCGATGTACCTGTGAGAGAGAGGAAGAAACAGAAAAGTCAGATTCACTACCTCCTTCAGAGTATATTTCGTCCTTTGTTATACGGATGGTTGAATTGACCTCAACCTCGTCCTTTAGGTACATTGTCCCACCTATAAGCGTACCCCTCCGTAAAAGCCATCTTGTCTTTTTCAAATTTGGTTTGTTTTTTGGAGATGATGGTTTTGTTGAGTTTGTCCAGGAAAAGCTTTAGCTCCTGGCTTTTTCCCCCAAATTTTTCATGGGTTTGGATTAGGTTATATTTGGTATGTAAGAGGGCTAGTTCTTGATCTAACATAGCAGTATCTTAGGAGTACTGTGATAGTAATAATTGCATACAATCTTGGCTACATTTTAGGATTTTAGGTCTTGCGACACATTTTTAATTGTAGGAAATAGTTGAATTCTAAGACCTATGGGGCAGATGCTGTCTTTCATATATTGCCTGAAATATTCCATATGCCAATGGAGATTGGATTTTCTTTTTAATAATTGTTTTAATTTTTCAAAATATATTTTTAGGTCATCAGTATCTTTATTGGAGCCATTATATGAGGTCTGAAATTCATTCAATAGCCCTGACCATGCTACGCCTACAAAGTCCATTCTTTCAAAATGCTGAATAAACAGTTAACTTTCAATGGAATTGCCTGATTACGGTAAATCAAATTAGTTGTTCATCTGAATTGAATAAACCCACCAGAGGTATTGACTATGGAAAATAACAATAGACTAACTGCATCAATTGATCTGCAAATAACTGGAGCTCTATAGGGATCCTTTATATTTATGGTCATTTAATTTATGGTCAAAAAAAGGTTAATAATAAAAGCATTTTATTTAAAAAATAATAATTTGTATATAATTTTTGTACATAGGGCTGGCCACACTTGGTGGACCGATTGGTGCTTCCACCTTCAGAAATATTATATTGTGATTGCTGTGCCCTTGAGTGGCAATCGACACCCTTAAAGCGGATGGTTCACAAATACAAAAATATTAAAAGCCAGCAGCAACAAATACTGCAGCTGCTGACTTTTAATATTAGGACACTTACCTGTCCTGGAGTCCAGCGCCGTCCGCAGCAGAGGATGAGCGATCGCTCATCACCCTGCTGCTCCCCCTCCATCCACGGTGAGGGAACCAGGAAGTGAAGCGCTGCGGCTTCACTGCCCGGTTCCCTACGGCGCATGCGCGAGTCGCGCTGCGCCCGCGATTGGCTCCAGCTGTGTGCTGGGAGCCGAGTGTTCCCAGCACACAACGGGCGGGAGACGGGATGTGATGTAATGCCCGTCTTTTGCCTGTGAATGCTGGGCCGGAAGTGGGTGCAGATACGTGTCTATCTGCACCCCCCTCCCCCCTGAAAGGTGTCAATTGTGACACCGGAGGGGGGGAGTGTTCGGATCAGCGGATCTTCACTTTAGGGTGGAGATCCGCTTTAATAACAATAGTGCCACATCCTATAGTATTGAGAAAATTGGAGTGGAAAAATTTGACTTTGCAGGCACTTATTAGAAAAGTAAAAAACAAATTTTAATAATTTACACAAATAAATACAGTTCATCAGTAACAAAAGTTTTTCTGATGAAACATGGACAGTTTTAAAAAAAAAAAGGTTTACATATATACACTGAAGTGTCAAGATATAGTACTGAATATATAAATCTAGGATACAGATTAACCACTTCAATACCCACCCATTGACATTTGACATCCAGAGATGGGATCTCCCATCCTAAGTGGATGTCAAATGACGGCCTGGGCTTTGCGGGTGGATATCTGAATGATGCCTGCAGCCAGAGGCATCATCCAGATATCCTCTTCTTCAGCCGGCGATTCTGCACGACATAAGAACGATCATAGCGGCGGTCTCCCCCCCCCCCTCCCGCCGCAATCCGGTGCTTCTCCGGGCTCTCCCGTGCCTTCGGGAGCCCGGGAAACGAATTGTCCGGCGTCGGCAGGAAGCATAGAGATGACTGTCGGAGGACCCGGGCGCGATGTGATGACGTCACGCCCGGGTCCCCGTAAGTAAACAAAGCCACAATTGCGGCTGTAAGCAACCATTCATGAGATCGGTGAATTTTTTTTCACCGATCTCATGGTTTCCAGCCTGGAGGAGAGATGTGAGGTCTTATTGACCCCGCATCTCTCCTTAAAGAGGACCTGTCACACACATTTCCTATTACCAGGGATGTTTACATTCCTGGTAATAGGAATAAAAGTGGATTTTTTTTTTTTAAAGTGTAAAAATAAATAAAAAATAAGTCAAAAAATAAATAAAATATAAAAAAACCAAAAAAAAACGCCCCTGTCCCCGGTAGCTCGCGTGCAGAAGCGAACGCACACGTATGTCCCGCCGATATATGTAAACGCCGTTTAAACCACATAAGTGAAGTATCCCTGTGTGCGTTAGAGTGCCAGCAACAAATCTAGCACTAGATCTCCTCTGTAAATAAAAATGAAAAATAAAGTGTTGCCTATGGAGATTTTTAAGTACCGAAGTTTGGCGCCATTCCATGAGTGTGCGCATAATTAAAGCGTGACGTGTTAGGTATCTATTTACTCGGTGTAACATAATCTTTCACATAATACCAAAAAATTGGGCTAACTTTACTGTTTTGCTATTTTTTTAATTCATGAAACATTTTTTTTACAAAAAAAAGGCGTTTGCAAAATGATTGCGTAAATACCGTGCAACATAAAATGTTGCAATGACCGTCGTTTTATTCCCTAGGGTGTCTGCTAAAAAAACATATATAATGTTTGGGGGTACTGCGTAATTTTCTAGCAAAAGAATGATGATTATTACATGTAGGAGAGAAGTGTCAGAATAGGCTCGGTATGGAGGTGGTATAAAAGCCCGGTATTGAAGTGGTTAACATGCTAGAGGCTTAATCAAACCAAACTGTAGCCGTTTTGTGTATCAACTGGATTCACTCTGTAGAAAACTTGACACTTGTTCACATTTCTTGGGGGGTTGCTCTACATGTTTTTCGTGGATCAAAGCCACTTCTTCAGGAGCATTGAAAACTATAGTGTATAAACAAATAAACATACAATGAATAAAGCAAAATAACAAAAACAACGGATATAATATCTCAAACTATCAAACTGCATAAGCAGAAACTGGATAATATGATTATAGACTCACCATACAGGTGGTGTGTTAAAGGGAAAAATGCTGACTGTGGCTGCCAAATATTATCCAGGATATTGATTACAGAGTACCAAACCTCAAAGGGAATGAGGCTAGATGGAAATTCTGGGTGTGTCGTGTTCTCTGAAGCACTTCGCCATATTCAATTGCAAAGGCCATGGCCAGAGAACAAAAGTAATAATTATTTTATTTTATTGTGAGTTTTATATATATATATATATATATATATATATATATATATATATATATATATATATATATATATATATATATATATATATATGAATATATGTCTTGTTATGGAGACATTGAGTTGTTGGATAGATTAGAAAACTCTTTGAGTTCATAGTTGCTAGCCAATTTTGGGAGGAGAGCATGTATTTATATGTATATATGTAACGGGATCTAGTATATTGCATAAATAGACAATATATTAGAAAATAATGCCTAAGACGCTCCCCTCTCCTTATATATATAGTTCATCCAAGAGGAGAAACTGTACTGTGCTGAGAAGTGCATCCTTATGAGTGAGCTGCTGCTTTTACAACTGATGTGCAATTTTAAAACCTTTTACCTTGTAAGCATTTTCGTGTTGCGGGGGATTTTATTATAATTAAATACAGTTTTACACTATGTCCTGCTCCTCTGTTCCTTTCCATGATTGTCCATGTTATATCATGCACTCATCCTGCTGATCCAACATCATCTGTGAGGTGTGCTTTGGACGCTGAGCTGAACTGGCGCCAGGTGAAAAGAGGCTGATGATTCACGTTTGAGAGGAGATTGTAAGGCACCATATACCATTACAATCTGGTGAGTAGATAACCAAGAGGGGGGCAGACATGCAAAGGATTATTTCTGATATATCAAGATTGACCAGCATAACTACCCTGCATCAAGAAATCATGTTTTGAAAAAAGACTCTATGATGTTAAACATTGTTTAGGACTGCTTAAGGACTGTTATATGATCAATATTCATTTTGTTTGGTGTTTGGGTGAAATATAGGGGTTAATCCCTTTTGGATCTCTGCATCACATTCCAGCAGAGTGTGAACTTTAGGTTCAGTTGAATCGTTGGGATTCATTTAGCGCTGTAAGGCCGCGTACACACGACCAAATACATCTGTTCAAATCGGTCTGGCAGACCGATTTTAACAGATTTGTCTGCTGGGCTGTTTTGGTTTGATCGCTGTACACACGATCAAACCAAAATCCCCGCCGGCAGACAGCGCGGTGATGTGGCGGTGACGTTGACGCCGCCACGTCACCGCACCAAGAAGTAAAACACTTCCGCGCATGCGTCGAATCCATTCGACGCATGTGCGGGCAGATATGTGTGCTGGTTAGCGTACTAACCAGCAGACATGTCAGACGGACGGGTTCCCAGCAGACAGATTTTAAAGCATGCTTTAAAATCTGTTGGGTGGCCAAATCTGTCTGTCCGCCCGTACACACGATCGAATCTGTCTGCTGAAACGGTCTGTCAGACCATTTTCAGCAGATAGATTTGATCGTGTGTCCGTGGCCTTAGTGTTTTCTGACACATTTATTTATTTATATTTTTACTGACTCACACACAGTAGGCATCTTAGAAATGTTTATACATGGCATGCATTTTAATTAGGCCCATTGTGAATGTTAAAACTATAACATTCAATGTTCCATAATTTACAGATGCATAATCCACAACAATTTAGAGCATCATAGGTCTTTAAAGGCTAATTTCATTATTTTTTTTCTAAATTCCAGCTTCCCTGGGTATTAATTCACCATTAATGTACCTCTTTTGCAGAAAATATAAAGCTTTCTATTTCTTCTTGAGTAAGCGTTACCTCAGTCTCAGTGTCCTGTTGAAAACTGTGGCAGTGGGGGTGGTAGTGAATGGGATAAGTGGCAGTGCTGGAGGGGGGAATGGGATGAGTGGCAGTGTATCCCAGCATTGTATCAGTGTTCAGTTGACGTCTATCACAGATGAGGAGGCGGGGCTTTGTTACAGTGGATGGCCGCCGAACAGTTTAGAGTACAGCAGCATGACACCCGCTGTTTGGAATTACAAAAACGGAGGGAGAGGAGGTCTCTGCATTTGGATCGGCCCTGAGCGCCGCTGCACCTGCAGTTCAAAGTGGCCCCAGGGCAGGCGGCCTACCGGGAAATTTTCCGATATCCCGGTAGGCCAGTCCGGTCCTGGTTATTGATGTCCCATAAGCATAGGGTTACCAACGGCTTACTTCAGCTTAAATTGTAAAACTGAATTCTTCTTGAGACCATTTTTTCTCTCATTGTCAACAAAGTTTCAGTATTATTCTAATAGGAGTAAAGACTGCATGAACATGTCTAGATACCAGAACAGTAAAAAGTAAAACAAAACCATCACAAATTGACCTTTACCCATTTATTTTGTAAACAGATGAAGCACATTATAGCTGCCTTAGTTTATTGATATTAAAACTATATTGCTAGGGTAGAAATCCTTCAATCATAATGAGAGCAATCCCTCTGCAATTTAAAGTGAATAGAGCTAAACCAGGTACAGTATTGCTAGCCAGGGACTCCATAACTTTTTAAATTTTTTAATACAATTTCTATGCTGATATGCTAATTTTTCACAGGAGATTACAATATTTACTTTGTTCTTCCAATCCCCAACAGCGGGAGGGTTAAGGGACATCTATTTTTGGCCAACTCATTTCTATGCTACATTCCAATATTTTAATAGAGAAAGTGGTGTAATTCTCTTGGCTGTGCTGTGTTGCAGGTCTTTGTAAATCTCAGGACTGAATAGATAGAAAAGCAGCTCCTTTGAATGTAATTCATCTGTGTATTTAAATGTATATGGAAAAATATAAAAAAAATCCTTGAATCCACCTTATTCACAGTTAAATTATGATTATAAATAGGGTTGTCCCGATACCACTGTTTTAGGACCGAGTACAAGTACCGATACTTTTTTTTAAATGTGTCCCCAAATGCAGCCATGTTCTCCCACAAATGCAGCCATGTCCCCCCACATATGCCGCCATGTCCCCCCACATATGCCGCCATGTCCCCCACATTTGCAGCCATGTCCCCCACAAATGCAGCCATGTCCCCCACATATGCAGCCATGTCCCCCATATATGCAGCCATGTCCCCCCACATATGCAGCCATGTTCCCCCATATATGAAGCCATGTCCCCCCACATATGCAGCCATGTCCCTCCATATATGCAGCCATGTCCCCCACATATGCAGCCATGTCCCCCCATATATGAAGCCATGTCCCCCCACATATGCAGCCATGTCCCTCCATATATGCAGCCATGTCCCCCACATATGCAGCCATGTTCCCCCATATATGCAGCCATGTCCCCACACATATGCAGCCATGTCCCCCACAAATGCAGCCATGTCCCCCACATATGCAACCATGTCCCCCACATATGCAGCTATGTCCCCCCACATATGCAGCCATGTCCCCCACATATGCAGCCATGTCCCCCTATAGATGCAGCCATGTCCCCCATATATGCAGCCATGTCTCCCCATACCTAGATGCGGCCGCCTAGTTAATCAGTAAATGTCACTCATTAGAACAGAAAGAGTCATCAAAGATTCTTTTTTTTTTTTGCGTTGCATGTTGAATGTAATTGTAGATTTAGTCAACCAAAGCCCCATTTGCATTGGGTTACTAGTTTTTCTAGCACAAAGCATCTGAATGGGACATCAATATTATCTGTACTCGAAAGTGTGAAGATCAGGAAAATAATGTACTTTTAAGTGCCTATAATATATTTTTCTCCTGTGCAAAACAAGAGACAAACTGCTGTCAGGTTTATAGGAGACTGCCAGAAAACACCTCACCATTACAAAAGACTGCTTGTATGTTAACAAACATACAGCGGGGAACATTACAGCTTTCATTTGAATAGCTGTAGTGTTCCCCGCCGTGCCGCGTATAGACACTCCCCCTTGCTCTGGATTGGACAGATCACCCGTCCAATCTGGCATCGGGGGCATTTGTGGGAGTACAAGTACTCCCGCAAATGCTCAGTATCGGTCCCCGATACCGATACTGGTATCGGGACAACCCTAATTATAAATGACCGATTCGTCTTGCAGACGGGATGCCTCCCCAGTAGCAAAATACTATATAGAAAACTGGAGTTGATGAGACAAAGAAATGTCTCCTGAAAGCAATCAGGGGGAGGGTCAACCACGGTATGAATTAACAAAATGTTGCTTTATTGATGAAATACACAATATACATTTAAAAGTCCAGCCGAGGTGGTGCAATGACCCCTCAGGTGGACCGCGTTCCTCTAATGTACCCAACCCAAAATTAAAAGATACACTGTAGTAATTGTCAACATTGTCATTTAAAAAACACTAAGCACACAGACCCTGCAGCTCCATATATATGGATCCCATCTCCCGCGAAGGAATAAGAAGTGGTGCTACTTGATAAATTGTCCTGCACAATGAGCTTTCCCTACTGTTTAGCGACTCCCAGTTATTGATATTTTGTGTCCATAAAAAGGGCTTGTACAAATATTTTAACGTGGGGTTCATGTAGAGAAGAGAAAGGTATGAATCCCTTTAGTCGATTTATTTTTTAAATAACAACGTTGTCAAATTCTACAGTGTATCTTTTATATTTGAGTTGGGTACATTGGAGGAACACGGTCCATTGCGCAACCTTGGCTGGATTTATAAATGTATATTTCATCAATAAAGCTACATTTTGTTATTTCATACTGTGGTTGAACCCTCCCCCTGATTGCTTTCATCTCTTTGTCTCATAACCTCCAGTTTTCCAGTTTCCATACTGTGATTGAACCCTCCCCCTGATTGCTTTCATCTCTTTGTCTCATAACCTCCAGTTTTCTGTAATTAAATGTATGTCTGGATTTCAGTTGTAACAAATACAGTTATTGAATACAGTCTTCATTTTGGTTAAATTGTTTGGGTATATCAGACTCTGTAATGCCTGATACACACAATGAGATTATGATAATCATTGTCCATTTTTTGGATGATGATTGTCCAAAGGCATGCTAATCTCATATAGAAAATTAAGAATTTACTAAAGTTAGACTGTGCAGAGGGTTCTTTACTGTAAGGCCTCGTACACACGATCAAATCTGTCTGCTGGAAACGGTCTGCTAGACCGTCCCAGCAGACAGATTCGATCGTGTGTACGGGCGAGCAGACGGATTTGGCCAGCCGACAGATTTGAAAGCATGCTTACCAATCTGTCGGCTGGGAACCCGTCCGCCCGACATGTCTGCTGGTTAGTACACGTGCCGAATGATTTCGACGCATGCGCGGAACTGTTTTACTTCCTGGTGCGGTGACGTGGCTGCGTCAACGTCACCGCCACGTCAGCGCGCCGTCTGCTGGCGGGGATTTTGATTTGCTCGTGTGTACACGCGAGCAAACCAAAATCCAAACAGACAGATCTGTTCAAATCGGTCGGTCCGACCGATTTGAACAGACACATTTAATCGTGTGTACGAGGCCTAAGAGCCGCAAGGATGTGGAACTCCCTCCAACAGGCAGTGGTTTCAGCGGGGAGCATCAATAGTTTAAAAAAACTATTAGATAAACACCTGAACGGGCACAGCATACAGGAATATACAATTCAATACAGACATATAATCACACGGGTTGGACTTGTGTATTTTTTCAACCTCACCTACTATGTAACTATGATGAACTGTCGTGATCGGCTCTCAAAAGCTGTGTACTAACGATCAGATTATCGCATGATGTCTTCGAAAGCTGTATTTTCCGTACGATTTTCTGATTGTGTGTACAGGCCTTAAGACTGGCCTATGGTATTCTGCCACCCTCACCTTAACAATCCCAATTTTCAAAATCTTTATTGATAAAAAGCGTTGTAAAACAGTGTACATCATAATGAGGTGAAGGTCTTCAATTCACAGTAAATCTTGTGTTCATTTACATTTTCATTTTTAGTTTTAGTCCTGGTGCTGCTTTGTTGTAAAAAGATCCTTTCCAGTGGAGCCCGCTTGCATCCACATATTCACCTTCTCCCATCATCCTGTGAAGGTAAAAAGTCAGGGTTAGACTTGATTCTGCTAGACACGCACTTCATGCATGAAATGCTCTAATTTACTGTCCTAGATGTCTATTTCTGCTACAACTGATTGTTCTCCTTAACTGGATTTCATGTGACAGATTACTGTATGCGATAAATGTAATATTATTTGAAGTGGATTTTAATTAGCAGGATAATTGGCTTCAGAATACTATTTGGTTTAAAGCTAAATCATTTAAAATAGGATAAAAAAAGGTTGCATATACAGGCAAAAGGGGAAAAGGTCACTGACTAACTTACTTGTAAATAACACAATTTTAACCATTTTACTCCCAATGACATTTGCTTCAACTGAAGAAACATGGATCAGAGGTGGCCAGCTACATGTCATCTTTGTCCTCTGGTGTTAAGGTGTGGCCTAATTATTTTACCCAATTTTTGGAGATAAGTGGGAGCCTGGGAGGGGTTGGGAAGGCAGCAGAAATTACAGAAAGATATAAATGCGATTGTACCTGGGAACTGTGCTTCATTGTTTCAAATCGTCTTTAAAGGGGTTGTAAAAGTAACAAAAAAATTCCCTAAATAGCTTCCTTGACCTTAGTGCAGTCCTCCTTCACTTACCTCATCCTTTAATTTTGCTTTTAAAAGTCCTTATTTCTTCTGAGAAATCCTCAGTTCCTGTTCTTATGTTTGTAACTCCACACAGTAATGCAAGGCTTTCTCCCTGGTGTGGAGTGTTGTGCTTGCCCCCTCCCTTGAGGGGGTGAGCAGGAGAGTCAGGACGCTCACTTTCACAAACAGCTCCCTTCTCTATCCTGCTCGCCCCTCCCCCCTCAAGAGAGGATGGTCAGGACGCTATCTACTTTGCAGATAGAGAAATGAGCTGTGTGTTAGTGGGTATCCTGACACTCCTGCTCGTCCCCTCCCTCCTCAAGAGGCTTTCTCCACACCAGGGAGAAAGTGTCGCATTACTGTGGTAAGTTACAGACACAAGAAAGGAAGTGAGGATTTCTCAGAAGAAATAAGTACATTTAAAAGCAAAATCAAATGATGAGGTAAGTTAAGGAGGACTGCACTAAGGTAAAGGAAGTTATTTAGGGAAATTTTTTTTTACCTTTACATCACATTTACTGGGGAAACGTCCATTGCAGAGTAAAAAGCCTATTTGCCTTTAGTAAATTGTGTCAAAGAACTTTTTCCAACTTTCACCTTGCTTCCAGTGGTGAACTTCACCAACAAACCAGTGTATATTATTCTGCTTTGTGACAGGGGACCGGTCAGCTATGTTCTCTTTTATGAAGCACAGTCTGGAAAAAAGTTTTACATTTTCTAATTGGCACCAAATGACTGCATTATGAATTTTTTAACGCAATTACTTCTAGATCACTTGGCTTTCAGAGAGCAGTGTTGTTGACAAGTGGTAGAAGGATCAAAGCACCATCCTGCTGGAAAACATCACTTTTTATGTTTGATTCAGCAATGAATTCCTTTTGTAAATTGTTTTGTTTGGAAAGATTTTCTGTAGAGATGGCAGTTCTTCCCTTCAAAGAAAGTAGGAGACACAAAATCAAGCAACACAGATTACTGTGGCTGCAAGGAAAGCACACCTTTTTAAGTGTTTTCTACCAATACTACATGATTAGTGCTGCCTTACATGAGTGAGATTTCTATTGCGTTTTAACTCAATCAAATAAAATGAAGGTTTTACACTATATGTAGTTATTTACCTACTTGAGCTCCGGAAAGGTTTTACCCCTATCACATCACCAGAGCTTTTTTTGCTATGCAGTACTGCGCTATTTTGAATGAAAATTGCACGGTCATGCAACACTGTACACAAATAAAATGTATATATTTGTTTTCACACAATTAGAGCTTTCTTTTGGTGGTATTCAATAACCACTATGTTTTCTTTTATTATTATATACACGAAAATAGCCTATAAATTTAGAAAAAAAAAAAAAACCAATATTTTCTATTTTCTGTTATAAAACATATCCAATTTGAAAATAAAAATATAATTTCTTCATAAATTTAGGCCACAATGTATTCTGCTACATGTTTTGGGTAAAAAAATAATTTTTACCAACATCTGGTAGGGTCAGAGAGAAAGGAGCAGTGTTGTAAGTAACGGAGTTACAATAAACGCAGTTACCTAACGCAGCCCCTTTTGAGGGTAACGAGTAATCTACCTGATTACTCTTCCCCTCACGGTAACGCAGTTCCCATTACTTGGGCGGCATTACCGCAATTACATCTACCGCCACTAGATGGCAGCAGAGTAATTGCTTCTGCCGGTGCTGTGAACATAAATATGAGTGGAACTCCGCTTTAGCATCATGTGACCGCTGTGATGGCCTGTCGCAGCGGTCTGAAAACTCCCAATCGCAAGGAGCCCTGGATACAATGAGCCCCATCCGCCTCACACTGACCTATCACCGGGGAACAACTCACATCGATCACACACACTGTGTGCGCAACCTGATCAATGATCCGGGAACACATGGCCGGAACAAAATGTTCCACAGAACAAATGTTCCCTATACAACACAGTGTACACAGCTAGTGGTCAACATGGTAAGTGCAGGACACCTATACAGACCAATGATCAGCAGGTTTTTTTTGGTCAGTGATTTCATCTCTTCATCAGACAACAAAGAAAAATCTGACATCCCCATTCCAGATCCCTTGCATCCAATAAAGCTTATATAAGATAAATAAAAAAATAAACAATAAACTATAGAAAATTCTAATAAAGACTAATATAAGATTTTAAAGTGGATCTCCACCCTAAAGTGTAACTTCCGCTGATCGGAACCCCCCCCCCCTCCGGTGTCACATTTGACACCTTTCAGGGGGAGGGGGGTGCAGATACCTGTCTAAAGACAAGTATTTGCACCCACTTCCA
This sequence comes from Rana kukunoris, assembly GCA_029574335.1. Taxonomy (NCBI): domain Eukaryota; kingdom Metazoa; phylum Chordata; class Amphibia; order Anura; family Ranidae; genus Rana; species Rana kukunoris. The sequence continues at coordinate 397,587,047 of CM056052.1, forward strand.
GCCACACGTCTCGGGCAAAAGACGTTTTTTTTGGCACATCCCGTCTGTCCCCCGTTGTGTGCTGGGAACACTCGGCTCCCAGTGGGAGCCAATTGGCGGGCGCAGCGTGACTCGCGCATGCGCCGTAGGGAACCGGGCATTGAAGCCGGAGCGCTTCACTTCCTGGTTCCCTCACCGTGGATGGAGGGGGGAGCAGCAGGGTGACGAGCGATCGCTCGTCCTCTGCTGCGGACGCCGCTGGACTCCAGGATAGTTAAGTGTCCTAATATTAAAAGTCAGCAGCTGCAGTATTTGTTGCTGCTGGCTTTTAATATTGTTTTTTCATGGGCCATCCGCTTTAAATTACAGACTCTGTAAACGTCAAGGGAATGTATATTATAAACATACATTTTAATCCAGCTTATAATTTGGATGTAATATGTAGCAGATGGATAAGGGTTTTAAGTCCTATTAGCTGCACATACATGGTGGGACGGATGCACCTAGGCTGGGATATACACAAGATCACCATTTGTTTCCGGTTTTCTTCTCTCAAGGATCTGGCATTCTTTTGTCTTGGAGTATTAACTCACTGCTCCCTGGCAAGCGCCCGTCATCTGCTTCTCAACAAAGCATTGTAGAATATAAAAAAAATCTGTTACTTTGCTGAGTAACTAATTACTTTTTCAATGTAGTAACTGAGTCACAAACGCAATTACTTTTTCGGAGAAGTAATTTGTAACTGTAACTAATTACTTTTTTAAAGTAAGATGAGCAACACTGAAAAGGAGTCACCGCTCCAGGTGGGATCACTAAATGGTTACAGGTGGTGCAGGATACCGAGGGTGCTGGCGGTGCACTAAGCAAAATGAAGACAAAGAAAAATGGATAGCCGCACTCCGAAACCTGATGGGTGGTCTTTTATTCAATAGACAGCATGTACAAAAATAGGGTCACAGCAGTGGAAACAAGGAACAGCCGGCTGTTCCTTGTTTCCACTGCTGTGACCCTATTTTTGTACATGCTGTCTATTGAATAAAAGACCACCCATCAGGTTTCGGAGTGCGGCTATCCATTTTTCTTTGTCTTCATCTGGTAGGGTCACTAACTGACACTGACTTCGCTAGTGACACTAATACACTGATCAGTAATAAAACTGTTCACTCACACTGTACTAATGACATTGGCTGGGAGGGGGTTAACATCTAGAGGCAATCAAGGGGTTAACTGTGTGCTGAACAATGTGTAATGTGTGCTGCTTTTACTTCACTTATCCTGCTGTTTTTTCTCCCTGCTTTACAGGGAGGAGAAACAGCCAGATCACTCTTCACAGTACACATAGTTCTGTGTGTTTGTAAACACAGAACCCTGTGTGTGATTGGACACAGAAAGTCAGCTGACTTAAGTCCAAATCATTGGCTGAAATCATCTGCCAAAATCCTGCTTTGTCCAATCACAGCACAGCTCGGCAGGGTGTACACGTATGTGCGCCCCAAACCCAGAAGCAAGCTTTGGACGAACAGGTAGGTTGTGCCGCTTGCCTGCAGTAAAACTACTGTGGGTGGGCGGCAAGTAGTTAATATAATCATGAGGGAACGGTTCATTTGAACTAATGTCAATGAGCAGAACCTGTGACAAGACCAGCCATTGTTTTGGAGCTTTAAATAATTTATAACAATGCAAGTCATATTTTTGGTGTAGGTTTAGGTTTGCCCTTAGAGGGATACTCATAGTGAAAAACAATTAGGGAATTTAATAAACCCTCAATGAGACTTTTATTGCAGTATAGATCTTTAAAACAGCCTGCGCCTGATTAAAAAACTCCCTGCTGCCTATTTCGGAACTTTGCACACACATGTGGCAGATTCAGGTAGTTCTTAATAGTGCCCCTTTGTAAAAATCTAGTTTGTACACGCTCCCAGCCGTTGTGTTAAGTTCTTGAACTATGGGGTTTTTGGGACTCAAGTGCTCCTTATTGTTCCGGGGGGCATGGGGTGGGGGGTGGGGGGGTGGAAGTTGTTATAGTTCCCTGGGCTTTTGTTTTTCCTTTGTATTTTTGTTCTTTCTGTTATGGTTGGGTTGGTCTGGTCTTGGGCTATATTCATATGTTGCTTTGACTGTTCACTTGGTGCGGTGCCGCTACCGGGTCGGCTCTGGCAGATTGGGGATGAGCGGCTTGGCTCCTCCCTGGGATGTCAGCCCCGGCCTACTTCATGGGGAGGGTGGTGCAGTTTTAATCTCGGGTCTCCCCTATGGCTAAGTGTCGGGTGGTTTCGTGGAACGTGAGGGGCCTTAATTCAGCGGTAAAACGCTCTCTGGTGCTTAATTATCTGAGGAGGCTCCACCCCCAGCTGTGTATCTTACAGGAGACGCATCTGATGGGGTCTCGGGTCCTGAGTCTAAGGAGGGCGTGGGTGGGTGCACACTACCACGCGCCATACTCCAATTATGCCAGGGGCGTTAGTGTTCTTGTGCATAGATCCTTGCCCTTTAAGCTCATTGATGTGAGGCTGGATCCGGGGGGAAGGTATGTAGTCCTGCATGCCCTGGTCTCGGAGATCCCTTTTGTTTTTGTGGGGGTGTACTTGCCCCCCCCTGCGGACCTAGATGTCCTCCATTCCCTTATGCAGCAGGTCACTATGTATAATGTGGAAAATGTGCTTATTATGGGGGACTTCAATCTGGTTATGTCCAGAGATCTGGACAGACTGCATACCTCTGGTCCTCGGCAGCCCGGCCTGGCTAATTGGGCCTCTGCCTTTCATATGACGGATGTCTGGAGGCATGTGCATCCCTCAACTAAAGGTTATACGTGTCTCTCGAGCACCTACCGGACCATGTCACGCATCGACCTGGCGTTTGCCTCCCCTGGCCTATTACGAGGGGTAGTCGATGCCGAGATCCTCTCTAGAGGTATTTCGGACCATGCTCCGCTATCTGTCACGATTCAGACCGCCCAGGAACCGGGGGTAAGGCTGTTGAGGCTGTCCAGGTATTGGATTGAGGACCCTGACATTCAGGAGGACATGCCGGAGGCCATGTGTGCGTTCTGGTTGGTTAATGAGGGTTCTGCTGGATCACTGGTTGAATGGGATGCATTTAAGTCCTGGTTAAGGGGTGACTTTACAGCTCGGGTTGCAGTGCGGAAGCGGGTATCTATGCAGTCTCTGGGGGAGCTTGAGGACCGTGCTAGGTTGCGGGAGGCCGAATACGTGCGTTCCCCTGACAGTGCGCATTATGTGACCTGGCAAGATGCCCTGCGGGATCTATCTTTACTCAGAGTGGACTTGACTAAGAAGTCGATGTTGGAAAGTGCACAGAGGGTCTTTGAATATGGGGACAAGAACGGTAGGCTGCTGGCTTGGCTTGCTCGGGGACAGAGACCGATGACTCATGTTGGCAGTCTGAGAGATAGTGAGGGAGGGCTGATTACGTCCCCTGTGGGTATGAGTGCACGGTTCCTGGAGTTTTACCGAGCCTTGTATTCCTCTAGGGCTCATTATGACAGCTCTGATCTGACCCGGTATCTGGACCAGGTCTCTCTCCCCTCGCTGTCTGATGCGCAGCGTGAGCGGTTAGACTCCGATATTTCCCTGGAAGAGATACAGATGGCCATGAACTCCATGCAGTCCGGGAAATCCCCTGGACCGGATGGGATTCCGATTGAGTTCTATTCAGTGTATCAGGAGATGCTCGCACCTAGGCTTGCCTCTCTATTGCGGCAGTCCTTCACTGAGGGATCCCTCCCTGACTCGATGTATGATGCCATAGTGGTGTTGGTGCCCAAACCCGGCAAGGATCCTGAGGAGTGTGCCTCCTATAGGCCAATCTCCTTAATCAATGCGGACGCTAAACTCCTCGCCAAGATTTTGGCCATTAGATTGAGTACGGTAATTGAGGATTTGGTTCAGGTGGATCAGACTGGGTTTATGCCGGGGAAGGGTACCGATATCAATATTCGCCGCTTGTTTCTTAACTTGGCCACTTCTCACAGCAATGGGGGGACTAGAGTCGTGGCCTCTCTCGATGCAGAGAAGGCCTTCGACTCTGTAGAGTGGAGTTATCTGTGGGAGGTACTGGGGAGATTTGGTATAGGCCCTAGGTTTCTCCAGTGGCTTCGTATGCTGTATAGATCTCCGAGAGCCAGGATTCGGGTGAATGATTCTCTGTCGGAGCATTTTCTCCTCCAGAGGGGAACTCGTCAAGGGTGTCCCTTATCACCCAGCCTCTTTGCTTTGGCCCTCGAGCCCTTGGCGGTCATGGTGCGGGAGTCGGACCGTATCATTGGGCTCCGGGTTGGCCCTCTGGAGGAGAAAATTTCATTGTACGCGGACGACACCCTTTTGTATCTCCAGGACCCTGGGGATTCTTTAACTGCTGCCTTGGAGATGTTCGATGAGTTTGGTAGGTATTCTGGGATACGTATCAATTGGTCCAAGTCTGTTCTTTTCCCGATAGATGAGAAAGCCAGAGAAGTGGCCCCATCATTGGCCCTACAGTGGGTTGACGAATTCACGTACTTGGGCATTAAAGTTTCCCGTGACATTAGGTCTTTCGATCGTCTCAACTTGAGGCCGATTGTTGCCCGTCTTAAGGATCACTGCTCGCGTTGGAGTAACCTCCCGCTGAATCTTCTGGGACGTATTAACGTTTTGAAAATGATATACCTCCCCAAATTTAACTATATATTTCGGAACTGTCCTGTGTGGATATCCCCCTCGCTGTTCAGGGAATTGGATCGCTGCATTGGCTCTTTTCTATGGCGGGGCTCTTCCCCTAGATTGGCCAGGTCCACTCTTCAGCTGCCTGTTAGCTGTGGGGGGTTGGCTCTGCCCAACCTGCAGATCTACTATTGGGCGGCCGTGTTGGTAACAGTGAGGTGGTGGTTTGAACAATCTAGGGCCAATGCGGCAGTCTGTTTGGAGGCTGCCATTCTGGGTTCCCTCTCCGAGCTGGGTAATCTGGTTTACAGGGGGCCCTCAGCGTACCCCCTGTTGCCGGTCCCATCTAGGACTACGCTCAGGGTGTGGGGTGTGGCTAGGCGTCGTTTTCTGTCGCCTGGCCGCTGGTCTCCCTTCACTCCATTATGGGGGAACCCTTCCCTTGAGCATTTTCGCTCCATGCCTGACCCACAGTTGTGGGCCCGCTGGGGAGTTAAGATGTTGAGGGATGTTGTTGTAGGTGGGTCCCTGATCGCCTTTCCGGATCTGGTGAGCATGTATGGTCTGCCGCCCTGGATGCTATTCCGCTACTTACAGCTGCGGCATGCCTTCCGGGCACAGTTTCCCAGTCCCCCTGTCCTTGCGACCGACGCGGTGGAAGATTTGCTGACTCAGAGTTCGCTCACTAAGACCCTGTCGGCCCTGTACTTTACAATTCTTTGTAGGGATTCTACTAGGATTGACTCCCTATGGAGGAAGTGGGAGGTTGATATTCCGTCCCTGGATAGAGAGGGGTGGGAGGAATGTTTTGAGAATAGTTATAAACTGGTGATCTCTTCTAGGGATAAACTGCTACAAACCAAGTTTTTGCATAGGGTATACCTTACCCCCCGGAGACTGCATAGAATTTATCCGCAACGGTCGCCGGATTGCCCGCGCTGCCATACTTCGGAGGGTACTTTTCTTCATATGTTTTGGTCTTGCCCTAAGCTCTCTGACTTTTGGTCTGCAGTAATCGAGACGGTCAATGTTCGCCTTCACCTGGACCTTCCGGCTTCTCCGGAACTGGTCCTGCTAGGGGTGCAGGAGGATGATCAGAGGCCAAGGTATACCAAGTTATTACTGTCGCTGCTGTTCTTTTACGCGAAAAAAGCAATTTTGGTTAAATGGAACTCTAGATCTAGATGTGGATGGACGCTGTGAATGCTGCCCTTCCCTTATATAAAATGACGTACTTGAACAGGGGCTGTCCTCTAAAATTTGAGCGGGTGTGGGGGCCGTGGACTGATCCTCTACAGTAGTGCTGATACTGTTCCCCTTTGATGCGGGCGGGTCCCTCTGGCCCGTCTTGCTTTCCTCCTCCCCTCTTCTCTCTCCCCTGCCTACTCCCCTCCCCTTCCCCGGTGGCGAGCTCTGATTTGCTAATGTACTGCTGAACCGGAGTGTTTTTCCTGCTCCTTAGTCTGCTTCATGTATAACTTGTTATGCCTATACTAGCAAATGTACTGCACGTCCGTTGTTTTTTCTTTTATTTATTTATTTATTTTTTCTCCTCTGTATTTTGGATCTTTTATTTTGACTCAATAAAGACCAACCTTGTTGTTAAAAAATCTAGTTTGTAGATAACAATTCTAAAGGTTATTAACCACTTCCTTACTGGGCATGTAAACCCCCTTCCTGACCAGGTGAAATTTCAGCTTGCGGCACTGCGTCGCTTTAACTGACAATTGCGCGGTCGTGCGATATGGCTCCCAAACAAAATGGGCGTCCTTTTTTCCCCACCAATAGAGCTTTCTTTTGGTGGTATTTGGTCACCTCTGCGGTTTTTATTTTTTGCGCTATAAACAAAAAACGACGACAATTTTGAAAAAAAATACAATATTTTTTACTTGTTGCTATAAAAAAAATAGCCCAATTTAAAAAAAAAAATTCAGTTTAGGGCGATACGTATTCTTCTACATATTTTTGGTAAAAAAAAAAAAAAAAAATCGCAATAAGCGACTGGTTTGCACAAAAGTTATAGCGCCTACAAAATAAGGGACAGAATTATTATTTTTTATTATTTATTTTTTTACTAGTAATGGCGGCGATCTGCGATTTTTATTGCGACTGCGACATCATGGCGGACACATCGGACACTTTTGACACATTTTTGGCACCATTCACATTTGTACTGCAATCAGTGCTATAAATATGCACTAATTACTGTATAAATGTGACTGGCAGGGAAGGGGTTAACACTAGGGGGTGAGTAAGGGGTTAATGTGTATCCTGCATTGTGTTCTAACTGTGAGGGGAGGGGGGGTGACTGGGGGGGTGACCGATCTGTGTCCCTATGTATAAGGAACAGAGATCGGTCTGCTCTCTCCAGTGACAGGACGCTGTCATTGTGAGAGCCGGCAATGAGAAATGATCTCATATGTATACATATGAGATCATCTCTCATTGGCCCATCAGATCGCATCGCAAACGGCCACTCTGATTGGCCGTTTGCGGCGATCTGTGATTGGCTGTGTCCAAGGGACACGGCCAGTACACAAGTTCCCCGCTGCGCGCGCTGGGAACAAAGAAAGGGGCTGCCGTGAAAACACGGCAGCCCGGAGATTTAGAACCACCCTGCGGCCGCATATAGTCGTACGGCCGTAGGGAAGTGGTTAAAACCAATTCTACTGTATACAGGGACAAGCCAGAGCGTCTGTCTCTGTGTACTGCGTAGCAGGCAGAATATCTGCTCCCTCTAACCCCTCCCAACCCTACACTAAGGTTGTTAACCTCCCTGGCGGTATGATTCTTTCAGATTTTAGGTGCTAAAAGCGGTACCATTATTTGCAAGGAAATTTGGTGTTTTATACTGTAGGCTTGTAATTCAGGGGTGTTCCAGCCAAAAATTGTGTTTATTAAAAGTCAGCAGCTACAAAAAGTGTAGCTGCTGGCTTTTAATAAACACTCACTTACCTGCTTCTGCGTTCCAGCGACGCGCCGACCGGGGCTCTGCTCCTCTCCCCCCCTCCCCAGCCGGCGTCTCCATCCCGACTGTGGGCACCCAGCCGTGACAGCCGTCGGCTTCACGGCCGGGCACCCACTGCGCATGCGCGAGCCGCACTGCGCATGCGCGCGCGGCTCGCCGCTGACTGGACAGGCGATTGCCTAGGACCTGTCAGTGTGCTAGGCCATCGCCTACAGGGAGGGGCTGAAATAAGACGATTACGCCTAATCGCCTTACCAGCCCCTCGGCGGAAGCAGGAAGTGGGACACTCCCCCCCAAAAAAAATTACATGCCAAATGTGGCATGTAAGGGGGTGAGGAGTGGAACAAGCGGAAGTTCCAAATTTGGGTGGAACTCCTCTTTAGGAATAACTTACTTAAAGGAACACTAAAGGTTTGTTTTTTAGTAGATCAATTGATTGCTGTAAGCTAGAGCATTTAAATATCACTTACCTCGTTTTTCCTTTTGACCTCCAAAATACAGTAATCCAGGTTTGAAAATGCCATTTCCTGTCTCTCCTCTTCTTGCTTTCCACCAGCATCTGAGCCGTTTTGCATGGTGGAAAGCAGAATGTGCTCACCCCCTCCCTAGGACTACAGCCCTGCGTGAAGATGCTCTCTTATCCCTCACAGGCATGGAGGCTAAGCCTAATGGGGACTGTAGTTCCCATTAGGCCGTGATGTAGCCAGAATGAATGTGCACTGCAAACCAGGAAGTCGGTGAGAATAACAATTCAGGAGTGACAGAGGTGAATAAAACAGCTCGATTTCAACAGGTATCAAACTAGTTATAATGCAAAACATTACTTTTTACTTTATCTGCTACTGTCAGACTTTAATTTAAGAGGAAAATATTTTTGTCTTTACAACCCCTTTAAATCTGACCAAACAAGAGTCTAATCCCGGGTATGACATTTTTTTTAAAACAAAATGATAAAATATAATATATTAAATAATTATAAATAATTATAACAAATAATAATATAATTATAATAAAAATTATTCAATAATGTAATCAACTCAAAATCACTGAAATTTGCTCAGTTGCAGAATTGTCGCTGTCATTATTATTATTTTTTTTAATGACGAATTCCCCCACAAATCGCTATCGTTCAATTCTGCAAGTGATTATAATTTATTATCGCTGTTTTCTAGCTGATCTAAAAAACATTTTTGACATAAAGGGACACTTTTGGTTGCTATGGACAATCTAAAGTTTGCAGGGAGAAAGAACCGTTTTTATTATATAAAATTACATGTAGGACACTGGGCAGACCACTAGGGACAAGGTTTTTTTTTTTTTTTTTTTTACATACAGTACTGTAATCTATAAGATTACAGTATACTGTATGTAATGGGTTTGTTTACTTTTTTGAATATGGCGCCGTTCTCCGCCCCCGTGCGTCATAACGTCGCAGGGAACGGAGCTCGGCGGCACACGGAGGCACTGTGTGAATCGAGCGAGCACCGCTCGCTCACACAGCGTGGATGCATCGCTGGATCCACGGACAAGGAAAGTAAACCTTGCCTGTGAAAGCTGCAAGGCGAGCCCGAGTCTGACTCGGGGTTAGCGATCGCAGCATAAAAATCTAACCCCGAATCAGACTCAGGAATACCGCCAGGGAGGTTAGACAGCATCTGTCAGTCTTCCAACAACCAGTAATGATAACAATGGGTGCAACCTGAAGTGGAAGATGAGACAGACAGTAGCTCCCCATCAGGTCTGATCTCTTCTTGTGATTGACTGCAGGCAGTGGGTGCATTCTATAGCCAATAGCAGGCTGTGTATTAGCTATGGATAAGCCCATTGCCTACTATCAATCACAAGTAGAGTCGACATGATGGGGAACTAGTGCCTCTGAACTCCCATCAAGCTCCACCCAACCAGCTGTGTGATAGCTGCAGTGGTGGAAGGGAGCTCAGTTGCATTCTGAAGAGGGTGTCCATATGGAAACTTCAGTCTAAGCATGCCTCCTCACACAGTGGGTGCCGCAGATTCATGTACCCACTTGAATTGGTCATCTGCACCAACGTTTTTCATAGACACACTTTATGAGTTTCCCCGACTGGGTTTTGTTGATGAACATAGCACAGAATCATTGAAGAAGAGAAGTTTTCTACAATTGACATGTTGATGGGAATTTATAAGGAGTGTCTAAAGCCTTGTACACACGATCGGATTTTCTGATGGTAATTGTGTGATGGAAAGAGGGGGTTTTTGGTCCTATAGAGAGCACTGAGATGGTGTGCCTCTATGGACCTAGCGGTTATCAAGGTAGTGACGGACAATGACTGTATATAAAAATAGTAAATTTATTATAAATAACAGAAAGTATATAAATAGTATACACGAAATCTAGTATAAAGAGTATATTAGTTCTAAGACCTAAATATCAAAAGGTTTATCAACTATAGGTAGCTGGCCAAAGCTACACCCGTGAAAACAAGATAGTTGTGCACTAACCGGTACTAACATAACATACAAAAAACAAAAAACAGGGACAGACAAAGACCAACAAAAAAGTAAAAAAACAGCTGTCCGGACGCCTCAGTACGGTATCCCCGTGGACATTCCCAAAGATATCACCATATTAATATGGGGTAATATCATGAAAGTATTTTGGGAAATATTAACGGGGGGACCCCCTGGGGAGATGAAAAAATCAATCAAAAAAATATATATATGTAATGTTTATATATATTTTGCCTCAGAGAAGGACTATAGATGAATCGATAAATACTGATACTGGTGGAGTGTAGGGGTAATGAATATATCCACCCCAAAAAACCCTCTACTTAGAAAAATAACCAAATAAAGTCCACCTGTCCAGGAAAACTAAAGTCCAAATGCTGTTTGCGGTATAGAGAGGTAAATGGCAGTCTATATGGCCTGAAGGTGGCCTAGTTATACCAAGGAAAGTTCAATGGATATGTTGTTCAATCCCAATGTAGTTAGTACAGCTGGTAACATATGAGCCCACTTATGCAGAACTACAATGTGTAGTTGGATATTCGCAGTGCTAACACTGCTAATTAATAGGGGGTTCGTCTGCTGAGTGGTAGAGCCTGATAGAGAGATGGCAATGAATGAGCACAAACCCAATTTAATGAGTGCTGGTAAAGAAGTGTGGAACAATCTTACCAGAATCCACCTGAATAAGCGGTGCCGTTACTCTCCGTACCTGAGTGATCAGCTGTGTAGCTCAGACCTCTGCTGCTGTAGTGCTGATGCTGTTCCCATAAATGGGATGTGTTAACAGAACCTGAGATCCCCGTTCGGCTCAATGTATATACCGATAGCTGATACTAGTACCGTTGGCTAGTATGGGATGAATCCTTGGATCCAGAAACATTGAATCGCTCCTGACCTCTCTCCGTCTGGTATCGCTTTCAAAATGAGATTTCAATCTCCCGCTATGATGCGGGGCCTGGGACTGTGGCGTCCGTCAGCGTCTGACGTCAACGCGTTTCGCAATGGCAGATTGCGTAGCTTCGTCTGGACGTGTGAAGCTTGACGTGCGGTACTCCCTTTTATTCGCTATCCACACGTCGGCTCCATGATGGTAATTAGATGTTAAGCGGAGTTTTAGTCTTACTGTCATCCTATGTTATGTGCATAATATGTATATTGCCTCCCTCATCCCCTACACTGGCACACCAAAAAAACACATAAACATTGCAAAAGTGCTACTTATAAATTTTCAGTAGAGAAGACACACAAAGTAAAAAACACACTGTGGTGAAAAGAAGGTACTACAAGTGGAAAGCAGCAAGCAAATGAATGCCAATTATTTATCGAATGCACAATTTATTGTGTGTAGATATGAACTGTCAACCAAATTGTATATGCTAATTGTGTGATGACAGGCTATTGGCCGAAAATCTGACTGTTTGTAGGCTCCATCGGATGGCAGGCTTTAAAATTTTCCACGGACAACAGCCTGTTGTTGGATTTTCCGAGCGTGTGTACACAAGTCCATCAGACAAAAGTCCAAAGTACGAACACGCATGCTCGGAATCAATGCTTACCAAACAGGACATTAGCAGAAGGTGACCAAAGGGTGGTGCTCAAGAGCTGAAATTTCACATAGTACGTAACTACGTTTGTGTTTGTTGGCTGACAATTGTGTGCTGTTTGTATGCAAGACAAATTCCTAGCCAACGACCTTCAGACAAAAGTCTAAGGCCGCGTACACATGACCGAGGAACTCGTCGGGCGAAACACATCGTTTTCCTCGTCGAGTTCCTTGTTCAGCTGTCGAGGAACTCGACAAGCCAATTTTCTCCATTCCCGTCAAGGAAAATGAAGACATGCTCTCTTTTTGGCTCGTCGAGTTCCTCGACAGTTTCCTCGATGAAAAACGTACACACGACCGGTTTCCTCAGCAGAATACGTCTCCCAACAAGTTTCTTGCTGGATTCTGCCGAGGAAAACGGTTGTGTGTATGCGGCCTGAGGCTTTGTTTGCGGAAAATCCGATTGTGTGTACGAGGCTTTAGAGACTCTTCAGAATTTAGTTGTTCCACCACACTACAGATATTGGTGCTTGGCCCAACATTGTTGGTGGTGGTACAACTGAATGCCTGGCCCGATGTTTACACCGTGTTCCAAATTATTATGCCAATGATATTTTTCTCATTTACCTAAATAATTAATGTAAACAACAGTCAGCATAATTCTCATGTTATCAACTATTAAGAGTACAATTCAAATTTTATTGAACAAACCTCCTAATGATAACAGTTTTTTTTCTTTTTTTCAAAAGAAAAACTTACAATGCACTGTTCCAAATTATTATGCATATTAAGTTTCAAAAGACTAGATTGTAAAGAACTGAAAATAGTCATCTGTTGTGTTTGTAGCATATTTATTGAAATCAAAAGCTATTTCAATCAAATTTTGAACAACATTTTAACTTTTTAAATGTTTTAACAGGTCACGTTACATTTTAACATAGGACCCCTTATTTGATAGCAGCTTCACAAGTCTTGCATCCATTGAACTTGGGAGTTTTTGCTTAAATTTGTTTGCAAGATATCAGAATAGCCTCCCAGAGCTGCTTTTTGGATGTAAACTGCCTCCCACCCTCATTTTGCTTGATGATGCTCCAAAGGTTCTCAACAAGATTGAGGTCAGAGGAGGATGGAGGCCACACCATGACTTTCTCTCCTTTTATCCCCGTAGCAGTCATTGATACAGAGGTATGACGCAGAGGTATTCTTTACAGCATGAGATGGTGCATTGTCATGCATGAAGATGATTTTATTACGGAAAGCATAGTTCTTCCTTCTGTACCAGGGAAGGATGTGTTCAGTCAGGAACTCCACATACTTTGCAGAGGTCATCTTTATACCTTTGGGCACCCTAAAGGGGCCGACCAGCTCTCTTCCCATGATTCCGGCCCAAAACATGACTCCACCACCTCCTTGCTGATGTTGCAGCCTTGTTGGAACAGGGTGGCCGTCCACCAACCATCCACTACTCCATCCATCTGGACCATCCAGGGTTGCACAGCAATCATCAGTGAACAGGACTGTTTGAAAATTAGTCTTCATGTATTTTTCTGCCCAATGCAGCCATTTCTGCTTGTGAGCATTGGTTAGTGGTGGCCGAATGGAAGGTTTATGCACAGTTGCAAGACTCTGGAGGACTCTACACCTTGATGTCCGTGGGACTCCAGAGGCACCAGCAGCTTCAAGTATCTGTTTGCTACTATGTAATGGTGTTTTAGCAGCTGCTCTCTTGATCCGATGCATGGATCTGGCAGAAATCGTTCTCAATGTGCCTTTATCTGCATGAAACCCGTCTGTACTCTGAATCGGCCACAAATCTCTTAATAGTACGATGATCACGCTTAAGTTTTCGTGAAATATCTAATGTTTTCATACCTCGTCCAAGGCATTGAACTATTTCACTCTTTTCGGGAGCAGAGAGATCCCTTTTCTTCCGCATATTGCTTGAAAATGGGGCTTTGCCTAATAATGTGGAACACTCTCCTTTAGTTGTTTTTCCTTTAATTGGGCTCACCTGGCAAACTAATTATCACAGGTGTCCGAGATTGTTTTCAGTGATCAAAAGAGCCCTGAGACACAATGACATCCATGAGTTAAACTGAAAAACAAAATATTTAATCTTTGTGACACTGAAATAGAATTTGCATAATATTTTGAAACAGGGTGTATTGTGTGGAGGCACACTGAGATTGGGGTGTCCATATGGACACTCTGGGCTCAGAGCAGCTCAGGTCCCTGCTTGCGCTGCACCTGTCACACAGAAGTGCAGCGGCTGAGGAGTTTTGTAGCTGGGTGGAGGGAACCTGACTGGAAAGTTGAGACACTAATTCCCCATCAGGTCTGCTCTCTATAGTGATAGACAGCCTGCTATTGACTACAGATTTTACACATTGCCTGCTGTCAATCACAAAGAGAGAGTGGACCTGATGTGGAACTAATTGCGCAGACTGGCTGTGAAGCTGACAGCATCCTTGACAACCAATGACAGGTGGTCAGGGGAAGGGGAAAATGTTGCTTTTTACAATGCATACCACTGGTGGCTAGTCCATACAGGGCACAGTGGTGCCACCCTCCTAATCCATGCGCCCAGCCCCTAATCTACATGAAGGGTGCCGGACGCATGGATTTCAATGGGGTTTTTTATTTTCGAAGCACATGAATACAGCCTGAGGCTCTAATTGTTTAAAAAATGGTGGGCTTAAGACGCATAGCACTGCACCCTGAGCCCGTCCAGTTGTGTGACAATAGCAAATACAAGTATAGAAAGTTTTATTCTAGAGCTGACAGCGAATATATTACAAATTAAATAAAACCATGTGCATACAAATCCTTCTATAGATATGGGTTAGAAGAATTTCCCAAGGAGAAATGGGATATTGGTTAAGGATTCTCAATGGTGCATCAGGAATAGATGTTAAACATATCTATGAGTCTGATCAGGCCTCAAAAGATAACAATATTTTTAGAAAAAGTATAAAAGATTTATTGATACACAAAAAAAGAGAACATAAACATTATACAAAACGTTAAAAACATTCATATTAGGAGCAAACATGTTACAAGTGCAGATGTCTGCATACTGTCTCCGTTGTTCCAATCGTGTTTCGGGTTCGACTAGTTTCGCCCTAAAGAGGGCTTCGTCGGGAACCCACGGTTGAATATATTTTCTATGTAAATACAAAAACATACAGTAAGCTGACATATCAGAATAGTAGAAAATCATTAATTTACAAATCATAGATAGCCTCTAGTATGAAACATAGGGAATAGTACAATTGATCTTTATGAAAGTTTTTAAACCAAAATGAAATTCATGCGCAAATCTTGCGGAGCCAAGGAGAACGCATACCTGGGACAGGTGAGAGGAAAATCTCTGGGGGGGGGCCCGCGTCCACAAAGGCGTAATCTCTAGGAATGGAGAGAAACAACAGTGTGGCAGGATGGATTTTAATGGCCCCCACGGGGGTCACTAAGCTGGTGTGTTGCTGTATGCTGGTGATCTAGTGGAGAGAGAGTGTGTTGTATCAAAGCAAAATAGTAGAGACGGTTCCCCAAACGCTACCAATGAGTCATTGTAAAGGTAGGGTTAACTTACTTGCTACTGCATGATGGTACCAAGAAGTGCCAGGTCAGAATAAATACTAAGTCCAATACAGCAGATGAGCTGCTACTCACAGACTGGTATGGCTGCAAGGTTACTATCATAAGACCCTATGTATAGAAGAAAGTCAATAAGAGCTTATTAATAGCTATGAAAAGCTATAAAACAATAGAGTATAATATAATATAAAATATAAAATAAAGCACAGCTATCTGTAGATACTCCTACTACATCTTCTGATGCAGGGGCATGGACAGAAAGCCTCAAATTTGCACATTACTGACCTTGCTAACAAATAGCCAAAGGTGCCTTTGGAAATGTGTCCATATGTAGCTAACACTGCGCCTAATTAATTCAGCACTGCACAGCTAAAAAAAGAGGAAAAAGAAAAATAGAGAGTCCTTTTGAAATAAGGTTGCTATATGCAAAAAAGAGAATTTGCAAAGATCTATGAGAGATAGTACTTCAAAGTTATCTCAAAAATAGCTGTAAACAGTGATGTTTAGCAGCAGGGGAGTGTGTAACCAGTCTCTTCGTGAGCGCCGCACTGAATGGTGACAGCTCACAGAGCTATTTGTATAGCTCTCTCCATTAGATCAACCTCGCCTCAGCTGGTGAGAGGGGCGGTAGTCCAGTTAGTAGTGGGCGGAGGAGTGACGTGTCTCAGGGATTCCCCCTGTGAGTCAGAGACAGCCGCCCACGTGTGATATCACGCAGAGCGAGTGGCTCGGCTCGCTGCAATGGAGGAGACCGGGGACAGCCCATGGGCGGGACAGATATACCGCTCCGCCAATAGGATTTGTCAGAATACGGACCTGGCCAGCATCTGAGCCTCCGCCCAGATTCGATGCTATGAAAGTGTGCATCGGAACAGGCCCCTACCCGCCCACATATGCTGGAAGGCATCGCTAGCTTGTCTGACACCGCTGTTGACCCACATGACCAGAAATGGGATAGTGTTCTTATAAAAACATCTCAGCATACGGTCACCAGGTTGTCTGGCGCGCTGTCCTGGTCCGCAAGAAGCGCATGAAAGTCATCATATAAAATAGTACTATTATTTACATTAACAGATGATTGCCATATATTCGTATTCTATAGCAGAAAAGAATAAATATAATGATAATAGTACAAAACCAAAACAGAAGGCAAAAACTGTTAAATATAAATATATATATATATATATGAAAGGCACCTTGTTTACAGAGCCCCCCCATTTGTGGCATGACAGTGATATATCACTAATTCATGTTCCTGGGGGGCACTTAAAAACCCGGTGACAGACATCATGCCTTAAAATTGCTAAAGAAATCGATACATCTTAAATTATAAATGACGGAAGCATCAGTGACTGAGAGAGTCCTCAAAAGTATATATATAGAGGAACTTTGGAGGTCGAGAATATCAAAGTTTGACAACTGGTGCATTGATGGTATTTGCAACGAAGGATAAACGCGAGCAAAATGATTGAATGACTAAAAGGAGAGTCTGAGCAGAACAAGAGATCAAACGATGTCATTGACTGTGTATGATATACAGCTTGATTGCAAACTTGAAGTCAGTGAATTACCCCATAGCAAGCTAGCTTGCTATGGGGTAATTCACTGACTTCAAGTTTTCAATCAAGCTGTATATCATACACAGTCAATGACATCGTTTGATCTCTTGTTCTGCTCAGACTCTCCTTTTAGTCATTCAATCATTTTGCTCGCGTTTATCCTTCGTTGCAAATACCATCAATGCACCAGTTGTCAAACTCTGATATTCTCGACCTCCAAAGTTCCTCTATATATATACTTTTGAGGACTCTCTCAGTTCTGCTCAGACTCTCCTTTTAGTCATTCAATCATTTTGCTCGCGTTTATCCTTCGTTGCAAATACCATCAATGCAACAGTTGTCAAACTCTGATATTCTCGACCTCCAAAGTTCCTCTATATATATACTTTTGAGGACTCTCTCAGTCACTGATGCTTCCGTCATTTATAATTTAAGATGTATCGATTTCTTTGGCAATTTTAAGGCATGATGTCTGTCACCGGGTTTTTAAGTGCCCCCCAGGAACATGAATTAGTGATATATCACTGTCATGCCACAAATGGGGGGGCTCTGTAAACAAGGTGCCTTTCATATATATATATATATATATATATTTATATTTAACAGTTTTTGCCTTCTGTTTTGGTTTTATACTATTATCATTATATTTATTCTTTTCTGCTATATAATACGAATATATGGCAATCATCTGTTAATGTAAATAATAGTACTATTTTATATGATGACTTTCATGCGCTTCTTGCGGACCAGGACAGCGCGCCAGACAACCTGGTGACCGTATGCTGAGATGTTTTTATAAGAACACTATCCCATTTCTGGTCATGTGGGTCAACAGCGGTGTCAGACAAGCTAGCGATGCCTTCCAGCATATGTGGGCGGGTAGGGGCCTGTTCCGATGCACACTTTCATAGCATCGAATCTGGGCGGAGGCTCAGATGCTGGCCAGGTCCGTATTCTGACAAATCCTATTGGCGGAGCGGTATATCTGTCCCGCCCATGGGCTGTCCCCGGTCTCCTCCATTGCAGCGAGCCGAGCCACTCGCTCTGCGTGATATCACACGTGGGCGGCTGTCTCTGACTCACAGGGGGAATCCCTGAGACACGTCACTCCTCCGCCCACTACTAACTGGACTACCGCCCCTCTCACCAGCTGAGGCGAGGTTGATCTAATGGAGAGAGCTATACAAATAGCTCTGTGAGCTGTCACCATTCAGTGCGGCGCTCACGAAGAGACTGGTTACACACTCCCCTGCTGCTAAACATCACTGTTTACAGGTATTTTTGAGATAACTTTGAAGTACTATCTCTCATAGATCTTTGCAAATTCTCTTTTTTGCATATAGCAACCTTATTTCAAAAGGACTCTCTATTTTTCTTTTTCCTCTTTTTTTAGCTGTGCAGTGCTGAATTAATTAGGCGCAGTGTTAGCTACATATGGACACATTTCCAAAGGCACCTTTGGCTATTTGTTAGCAAGGTCAGTAATGTGCAAATTTGAGGCTTTCTGTCCATGCCCCTGCATCAGAAGATGTAGTAGGAGTATCTACAGATAGCTGTGCTTTATTTTATATTTTATAATATATTATACTCTATTGTTTTATAGCTTTTCATAGCTATTAATAAGCTCTTATTGACTTTCTTCTATACATAGGGTCTTATGATAGTAACCTTGCAGCCATACCAGTCTGTGAGTAGCAGCTCATCTGCTGTATTGGACTTAGTATTTATTCTGACCTGGCACTTCTTGGTACCATCATGCAGTAGCAAGTAAGTTAACCCTACCTTTACAATGACTCATTGGTAGCGTTTGGGGAACCGTCTCTACTATTTTGCTTTGATACAACACACTCTCTCTCCACTAGATCACCAGCATACAGCAACACACCAGCTTAGTGACCCCCGTGGGGGCCATTAAAATCCATCCTGCCACACTGTTGTTTCTCTCCATTCCTAGAGATTACGCCTTTGTGGACGCGGGCCCCCCCCCAGAGATTTTCCTCTCACCTGTCCCAGGTATGCGTTCTCCTTGGCTCCGCAAGATTTGCGCATGAATTTCATTTTGGTTTAAAAACTTTCATAAAGATCAATTGTACTATTCCCTATGTTTCATACTAGAGGCTATCTATGATTTGTAAATTAATGATTTTCTACTATTCTGATATGTCAGCTTACTGTATGTTTTTGTATTTACATAGAAAATATATTCAACCGTGGGTTCCCGACGAAGCCCTCTTTAGGGCGAAACTAGTCGAACCCGAAACACGATTGGAACAACGGAGACAGTATGCAGACATCTGCACTTGTAACATCTTTGCTCCTAATATGAATGTTTTTAACGTTTTGTATAATGTTTATGTTCTCTTTTTTTGTGTATCAATAAATCTTTTATACTTTTTCTAAAAATATTGTTATCTTTTGAGGCCTGATCAGACTCATAGATATGTTTAACATCTATTCCTGATGCACCATTGAGAATCCTTAACCAATATCCCATTTCTCCTTGGGAAATTCTTCTAACCAATAGCAAATACAAATTTGCGATTGTCTTCCTGATTCTCAGAGGAGAAACAATCGTATTGGCTGCCGAGGAGGATGAGTCACAGGAAGGAGCCAAAGCTGCCTGTGACCTAGATGGGGTAAGTGTGGGGCTGGTGGGCGGATGATCGAGCGATGGTAATCGACTAACCAAGTGACTGGGAGGTGATGGGATCGACCGACCGAACGATGTGGGGGGTTGGTTTGCTTGGCGTCCCCCAGAAAATGGAGCAACAGCCGCCACTGCTGTATGTAGAGACATATACTCTGCCTGTCTCTGTACACCAATTTACAGGTGGTCCTGATTACATCCTGTTTTTTTTTTATCTATGGAGGTAATTTTTCTTGATATTTGTGTAGCCAAAGCACCACTTTGTAAAAGTGGTGCTATTTAGAGCTACCTGAATTTGCTACATCATTCGGAAAATCTACTGGAACTGGTGACAGGGCTTTTCTGAATCTGGCGCAGGCCTTTTCAAAGACCCATACCAACAGAAATGTGTCACAAATGCTTAAATTCTCTTATGTGGCGAGTGCAAAATCTAGTGCAGTTCTGCATAGAAACCAATCAGCTTCCAGTTTTTTTTGTCAAAGCTTAATTGAACAAACTGAAGTTAGAAGCTGATTGGCTACCATGCACAGCTGCACCAGAGTTTGTACTCCGTAGTTTTAGTAAATCAATCCCTGTGTTTTTTATTGTTCTCACAGGGATAAAAAATGCTGCTTTTAATACAACTGTATTATTTATTTATTTTTGCACTGTTATTTTTGATGCTGGCTTTTGTATTATAGAGTTAGTATAACTTGGAGAGAGCTGACTATGTTTTTTGCATTTTATTCAAATAATGCTGCATACTAATAATAAAATAAAAAAAGAGACAAAGCGCAAAAGATTAAACTTACTTGTTCTTATAAAAGCCTCCGAGGTACTGGGCGCCACTGGGAAATGTGTAAGTGCCAATCCCATGGAACATATTGTCAATGAATTCCCCTTCATAAACTGCTCCTGAAGGATGTTCAAGCTTCCCAAATCCATTCATCTGTGTTTAACACAACACAAATTCTACATAACGTTGTAAAATATTTACAAGCCAGATATACAGAGAAGACAAAAGGTGCAGGCAAAAGAACAATGGCAGCAAATTAGTTCTTTCTTTGTGACTTTCCCTAGAGTATGGCTCATTTTCTGCAGCAAAGACTGTCCCTCTGCAGCTTGAAGTTTTGCCAATTTCTTTTAAATTAGAAAATTAGGACACAGTTTAATCTATTTTCTCTTGTGGTCTCCAGACTCATCACAAATAATTATACATACTCATAAAAAGCTTCTCTACCTTTTACTTAAAGTGTACCTGTAGTGACAAAATGATGTGACTGTCATTGCTGATCTACTTTTGAAAATGACAGTTAGCTGGCTATTTATTGCTTTATTCCATTTTTCAGAGCCATACACCTAGAACAAGCAATGAGAGTTGGAGAACAGTAAGTAACCCTTAGGACTCACAAGCTTTGCCCTCTGAAGTGAGAATCATGGTGGATTGCTTTTCAAAAGTTGTTTGACAGGTAGTAAGGCATCATTATGTCACCTCCTCACTGCCTGTTTTGCATGTGGTTGTATCATGGTCCGATTAAGTTGAATGGGTCATATTTGTCAGGAAGTACTGCCCTCCGAACATAACAAGGAGTACATTTTTCCATGGCGCTTTGATGTAGCAGCATGTTTACACCCCTGCACCCTCATCTGCTGCTTTTAAAGTTTAAGGGAAAATGGTTGGGGGTGGTAAAAACATGGCCAAACTGCAAGTTTTATGCCCCCCCTCCTTTTAGAGCAGCCGAACCATGTCAATATAAGGTTGCTATAATCAGAATATCCAAAAGGACATAGTCACAACTGGAGAATTCGGGGAGTGGCGTAGGGTGCCTCACACGAAAAGTCATAATAAACATTGAGGTTAATTTACTAAAGTCAAATATTTTGTGCACTGCAGTTGCTCTAGATATGAAGGGAACATGCAAGGAAAATAAAAAAACAGCATTTTTGCTTGATTGGATGATAGAAATCAGCAGAGCTTTCCCTCGTTTCAGAGATTTCCCTCAGATTTAGCGCAACTGCAATTGCAATACACTATTTGCCTTTAGTAAATCAACCCTACTATGTAGAAAATGGAATGCTGGAAATCTACTACTAGACTGCATGACATTCAGACTTGTGCACAGAACTGCATTTTTCTGTGTTTCTACGCACAGCAGCTGAGGAAAATCCTATTTTTCCATCCGTCTGCGGATCAGATCAACACAGACAGACGGTCCGTGTTCATCCGATCCCCCCATAGAGGAGAGTGGAGATCTGACAGGGCAGTCCCTGCACAGTGTGCAGGGACCCCCCGCCCTGTCATCTGCCGGTGGTGACAAGAGCAAGTCAGTGAACTGGTGGTGGCAAGCCCAGGACAGCTTGTCTGTGCAGTGGCAGGGAGTGCACAATAGCAAATTGGTGCAGTGGTTGTGAGGTAGGAGTATGCATCAGTGCAGTGGCAGCCTGAGTGCTGTGGACATAAACATCTTCTAAAGTAGTTAGAAGCCCCTCATACGTGCCTGTGCACCCCAACCTTCAAACTTACCTCAAGCAAACCATGGCCAGGAGCATTCTAAGTACTACCAAGCAGACCAGTGATTACGTGGATCAAAAACAGACTTCAATATATCCCTACCATAGGTGTGCGCAGCCTGTTGCATTAGGGTGTGCACCTGAAAGATCAAAAACATGGTACGGATCTCTCACTGTGTTCATTCAGAAATGAAAAGGGGCCGGTAAATGACATTACCCCTTCCCCCACTCTTCCTGAAATATCATCTATGTGTGCACACTGCAGTAGCCAATGGAAGAGTAGGAAAGTCAGCCATGCTGTGGGAGGGGACACCGGGCAGCAAAGGGAATCTGCACTGCAGGGAGTAATTAGGGTGTGCCTGGGCACACCTGGCACACCCTGTGCGCACGCCTATGATCCCTACTGGTTGCTGAATGTAAGTGGACATATATCCACCAACACCCAGGTCCATTCAGTTTGGTAGAACCAAATGGAAAAAGTTTGATCTGACCGACTGGGTGTGGGTGGATGTAGGCGGATGCACATCTGCTTAAATTCAGGCACCTACAGGGATTATGGGGTCCACTTTTCCTCATTACAACACTGAGGAAAAATTAGAGCAGACATTGATGTCACAAATAAGACATCCATTTCTGTTTTCTTATCTGACTTAGCAGGGAATCATTCTAGGATCCTCTGCTAAGAGGCAACAGAGGGCACCCATGTAAAAGGTACCTTAAATATTCTTAAAGACAGGGGCCCGGATTCACAAAGCACTTACGCCGACGTATCTCCAGATACGCCGGCGTAAGTACAAATGTGCGCCATCGTATCTATGTGCCGACCCACAAAGCAAGATACGTTGAAAAATAGGCTTCAGCTGCCCGACATAACTTTCCTACGTCGGCGTATAGTGGGCGCATATTTACGCTAGACGCATGTGGCGCTCCTATTGATTTTCGATGCAAATTAGTCAAATAGGGTGATTCACGAACGTACTTGCGCCCGGCGCATAATATACGCAGTTTGCGTAAGTTGTACGTCCGGCATAAAGTTATTCCCCATATTGGAGGCGCAACTCATGCAAAGGTATGGACCAGGAAACAACTGCCGTCGAATTTTACGTAGTTTACGTTGTACGTGAATAGGGCTGGGCCTAGGTTACATTCACGTCGTAGACAGTGATTCGACGTATCTTAGGCAGTTGTTTCGACGTGATTGTGAGCATGCGCACTGGGATGCGTCCAAGACACGACGCATGCGCAGTTCGAGTATTTGTCTGAAGCTCGGCCCATCATTTGCATGGGGTCACGCTTCATTTAAATGTATCACGCCCACTTCCACCTACTTTGACTTAGGCCGGCTTACGCCGACAAATTTACGTTACACCGGCGCAACGTTGGGAGCATTTGCTTTGTGAATTCCATGCTTCCCTCTCCGCGCTGCGCCGGCATAGCGTAAAAGACATACGCTACGACGGCATATATATGCACCGATGTATGTGAATCCGGGGCAGGTTATTTTACTAATATGACATCAAATGGACTGATTATAAATCATTGGTACTCTACCGATCATTACCTTGTCATTTTTCCAGGATCCAGTATATGTAACACCATTTGGAGTTTTATTTGCTCCCCTTCCATTCCTCTCAAGTACTCCTGTTGCTGACCGTGTGCATTCACCATCTGCAGTAAAATAATGCATAGATTACCACCTCACAAGAACTACACTGGTTCTTATTTGAAAACATGAGGAAAAGTAACTTGAGAAGCTGAGCATGGTTCATCACTTATCCAAATAACTCCTCAGTTCAAGTGAAGAAAGAGTAAAAAGTTCACAGCCAATTAAACTAGAATAGGGAACATGGACACTTCCTTAATATGTCTGTGAAGGTTCTCATTTATCCAGTTCATTGTATAGCTAATAATATTTAGTTATGATCAATGGACTTGTTTTGTAATGCTAAAAGGATTCACTAATCATCCAAGTGGCATCCTTAGTTCAAATGAGTGTCGAGAACATATCTCACAATTTATACCAACATGAGCAGGTCAGTAGCTCTAATCCAACTCCATGATGCCATTTCTGGACTGTCCATTGGACATGAGCCTGTTCCGACTGATCCCTCAGTCCACAAATGCTACTATAGGGATGCAGTGAGAGTGAAAGTTGTGGATTGTCCACTTGCCACATCACCTGGCCACGTCACCTGCCACAAGTTGTCTCCTCATCAGAGCTGAAACCGTTATTGTCTATCTTTTGTGGTAGTGTTCGGGGAGCGAGAGCCACGGCAAACACGCCCAATATGACCAGTCTTTCCACAGTGAAAACAAACGACATCCTTGAACTTGCAAGCAGGCGCACTGTGAGTAGTGTTACCACAACGGTAGCAAGTCGGGGTCCCAGAGACAGAAGAATTAGGGTGGCAAGGTTTAAGCTGAGAGGCAGTTCTAAAGAAAATATATAATATATGTAACAGAAAAAAATACTATCCTAATAAGGAATCATAGCACATTTACAAGATATTTGTGACATCCTCTGGATATTTCATGGCCTGCACATGCTGCCCTATATAAACTTTTATCTGGACTTTTAAAGCTTAATGAGACTTTGTGGGTAAGGCCTCGTACACACGATCGGACATATCCGATGAAAACGGACCATTTCCATCGGATATGTCCGATCGGGAGTTTGATCCGATGGCGTGTACACACCATCGGATCAAATTCCCCGCCGCCGGACGGCGCGGCGGTGACGTTGACGCCGCCACGTCACCGCCACCGCACCAGGAAGTTAAACACTTCCGCGCATGCGCCGAATCCATTCGGCGGCGGCGCGGCGGCGGTGGGGGACGACATGTCTGCTGGTAAGTGTACTAACCAGCAGACATGTCGGGCGGACAGATTCCACCGGATGGATTTCAAAGCATGCTTTGAAATCTGTCGGGTGGAGAAATCTGTCCGCTAGCCCATACACACGAGCGGAGATGTCTGCTGAAACGGTCCATCGGACCGTTTTCAGCGGACATATCCCCTCGTGTGTACGAGGCCTCAGAATGCTGGGTGGCGGTTTTATACAGAGAAATATTTTAGTTATTCTTTGCCCTTTTATAATACTGCATATATAATTTTTTGTTCAGGTTGCTAGTGGATCACACATCT
The DNA here is from genome assembly GCA_029574335.1 of Rana kukunoris. Taxonomy (NCBI): domain Eukaryota; kingdom Metazoa; phylum Chordata; class Amphibia; order Anura; family Ranidae; genus Rana; species Rana kukunoris. Next base: position 397,612,125 of record CM056052.1, read on the forward strand.
ACCATGTTTGATAATTTTATGCATTTTGAATTTTATCTTGACTAGTTTAGGAAAGCTCTATTCTAAGTAAACGCTTAATTTTAGGTATTGATATAATATATTATATATAAAATAATACGCTCACTCTTATTTTTTCTCCTTTTAGCCCTGGTTCACAGCAGTGTAGCTTTAAATCACGCTACTTCAGTTAGATATCAAAGCTGCAAATCAGTGAGATTTGGATGTGCAATTTCATTGCGGCTTGGGACTTCATATAACAAAAGTCAATGCAAGTTGCAAAGAAATCTCAGAAAAGTAGTGCAGGAACCTTCTTCAAATACACTGAGTCGCAACAATTTGAATGGTTCCGTTGCCGCAAATAGGGCGCTACTTGTAATGCAATTTTGAACTGTCAAATCACATGACAAATGGCACTGGTGTGAACCAGGGCTTATTGCTATGTAGTGAGTGGCTTTCAGACTGCGATCATCCCCATTTTACCATATTTACCTAAAAAAATTAAGTCTGCCAATGTTTTAAAATGTTGTTTCTCTGTTCATTTCTTCACAATCAGAGAAAGACAAGTTGCCAAAACTTTGCACATTATACATTAGCAGATAAAAACAAAGAAATCTACAATAAATTTCTTACCATAAGTATCTCCATTTGGAAACACAAATAAAATGTGGTAGACCTCTGGAGCTATTTCTATAAAAAATATTTGTAATTAATTTAGAGTAAATAGAATACAGATTTTTCACTTTGTAGTAACATATAAACCAAAAGATATCAACAAATCATTCAAAAATAACTGTTACGCATAATATGTGACCGTTCCTTCTCTTTCATAGGTCTATTCACCGTCTGCAATCAATATCACCAAGCCTACTTTTCCATAGACATGTGCATTCGTTTTCGTTAGAATGCATTTTCGTCCGAAAATCAGTTTTTTTCGTTATCGTTTTAACAAACGATAACGAAAGTGCAAGAAACGAAAACCGAAAGATCTGACATAAAAATTGCTTTATTTTCGTTTTCGTTGCGGTAAAAATTCGATATAGAGAGATTCGACATTATAGGGAAAAGATTCAACATCATAGGGAAAAGATTCGACATTATAGAAATAATAGATTCGACATTACAGAGAATAGATTTTGATTTATGAGAAAATAGATTCGACATTATTACTAGTCATACAACATTAGAATTCTTGTAGGCGGAATATTCGAACGGAAATATACATTTCGACGTAAAGATTCGACGTTTCGTCGAATATTCTTTTGACCATTCGACAGAAACCAAGTATTATTGGATTTTCCGACGAAAGCTATTCCCCAACGAAAAACTAAATGAATCAAAACGATTTTCGGGAGTAACTAAATAAATTTATTTTCCAAACGAAAAAACGAATCAAAATATTCCAGTCTGCACATGTCTACTTTTCCATTTCTAACATGCAAATTAATCACTTCAGTCCCTGGCCAGTTCTGACATTTCTCACATATGCTATATGTAAAAATCTAAATGTTTATGATACAAAGCCCCCAAACATTTTTTAAAGCAGGGACCCCAGAGAATACATTTTTTATGTCATGCAGTATTTGCGTATCGGTTTTTCAAATGCAAGTTATTTAGAAAAATGCACTTTAATGAATTTTAGTGCACACAAACACAATATAATACAACATTTGCTTAAAATATAAAAGCTGATGTTATGCCACATAAATAGATACCAAACATGTCGCGCTTTAAAATTGCATACGCTCGTGGACTGGTGACAAACTACAGCACATTAAATTATCTATAGGCAAAGCTTTAAAGGGGTTGTAAAGGAAAACATTTTTTTCCCTAAATAGCTTCCTTTACCTTAGTGCAGTCCTCCTTCACTTACCTCATCCTTCCATTTTGCTTTTAAATGTCCTTATTTCTTCTGAGAAAACCTCACTTCCTGTTCTTTTGTCTAACTCACCACTGTAATGCGAGGCTTTCTCCCTGGTATAGAGAAAGCCTCTTGAGGGGGGAGGGGGCGAGCAGGCAAGTCAAGACACTCTCTGCTTTGCAAATAGAGAAAGGAGCTGTGTGTTAGTGGGCGTCCTGACACTCCTGCTTGCCCCCTCCCCCCTCAAGAGGCTTTCTGCACACCAGGAAAAAAGCCTTGCATTAAGGGGATGAGTTACAGACAGAAGAACAGGAAGAAATAAGGACATTTAAAAGCAAAATCGAAGGATGAGGTAAATGAAGGAGGACTGCACTAAGGTAAAGGAAGCTATTTAGGGAATTTTTCGATTTCAGCCTGAATTTTTGGCTGAATTCAAACCTGAAATGGACCAAAAGACGCACAGGACTGCTGTGCAAATTCGCACTGGAGCCGCAGTGGAGATATGTAAACTGGCTCCATAGAGAGACAGTCAAAATTTCCTGCTATTAGTTACATAGTAGGTGAGGTTGAAAAAAGACCATCAAGTCCAACCTTTGTGTAAGCTTTTATGTCAATATTACATTGTATATCCTGGCATGTTGTGGTCGTTTAGGTGCCTAATAGTTTTTTTTTAATTATCTATGCTCCCTGCTAAAACCACTGCTTATGGAAGAGAATTCTACATTCTTACCACTCTTACTGTAAATTACCCTCTACGCCATGGGTCTTCAAACTACGGCCCTCCAGTTGTTCAGGAACTACAATTCCCATCATGCCTAATCATGTCTGTGAATGTCAGTGTGTTACAATGCCTCATGGGATGTGTAGTTCTACAACATCTGGAGGGCCATAGTTTGAGGATCCCTGCTCTACGCAGTTTCCAGTCAAATCGATTTTCCTCTAATTTTAGTCAATGCTCCACATGTCTTTTTAAACGCTCTGTCGCGGAAAAGTTTTATCCCTATTGTGTGGTTACCAGTACGGTATTTGTACATTGAACCCACATTCAATTTGCAAAAGTGTGAACCCAGCCTAAAAGCCTTTACAGTAGGGCTGGGGAAATTAACTATTAATTAATCGATTAATCTTTAATTTTTAAATTGTTTTGATTGGTACTCCCCTCTCCGCCAGCTTCCGGGCCTTCAGGGAGTTCCTGTCGGAGATCCGGTGACGTCACGGACACCGGTGGGGCTTGCCATGTCCATCTGAAGGGCTCCTTTGCTGTGCCTTCATATCTGCCTGGTGGCGGGACCTTACTATCTGCCACACGCAAGGGCTGTTACACTTCCCTTTATCACTTCCCTCCATCAACCTGGGATTCTACAGCCATCCACTGGGATTTGTGATAGTTCCCTTCACGGGACACCTACATGCCGACGGACTAATGTTAACCCCTCCTCATCTGGATTTAGCAGTGCCATCGTTGTACACATTTTTATACCAGTATCCTACTTGGGTACATGTTTTTATGACTACTTTTGCTACCGTTTGTTATTACTCGCACCATTTTTACAGTTTATGCAGCTACATTGATTTTATCTCCAGTGCAATATTTATTTTGTTACCTACTTGAAGACTATAAAAGTTTTAATGCTATTCCCATCGAGCGCTGCCTTTGTGTGTTTTTTGTATCCTGCTATCCATTTTTCCAGTGGTTGGGAGCTGCACTGGGAATCAGCCTGCAAGGAGATCAGCTAAAAGTAGTTTGATCTGTATGTGCGTTATAATTAATCGAAATTAGTCGATTAACCACTTAAGGACCGGACCAATATGCTGCTAAATGACCCAAGGGGTTTTTACAATTCGGCACTGCGTTGCTTTAACAGACAATTGCGCGGTCGTGCGACGTGGCTCCCAAACAAAATTTGCGTCATTTTCTTACCACAAATAGAGCTTTCTTTTGGTGGTATTTGATCGCCTCTGCGATTTTAATTTTTTGCGCTATATACAAAAATAGAGCGACATTTTTGAAAAAAAATCTATATTTTTTAATTTTATGGCAAACAGGAAGCTCATATTATGCTATCATCTTTCTTTTACTGTCATCCAGCAGCAAGAGGGTTAATAAAAAGAAAAAACGTTACACAGGTAGGTATGCAAATGAACACAGGTAGACTGTCCAATCAGGTAACAGGAGTATGTTATAAAGGTGAGGTACAGGTGATATTCTTCCTCTTTCTTGCTGCTCCAGCCAAGATAAGTACATTGAACATTTTTTCCTCAGGTGCTTCTACATATATTATATTATATGTATATTGTAATATTGGGGGTGTTTAGCTCTCGTGCTATGGGCATTTTTCCAGTGATTCACTCCAGCCAGGAACTATGTTTAAGGGCATGGTAGCCCATTTTTATTAAAACAGGAAAAATAAAAGTCCAAACAAAGGTTTCCCATGCAGGGGGTTCTTCTCCAACAAACGCAAAACAGAAAATGCTAGCCCACTAGGGTTGCCACCTCATCCCTTTAAAACCGAACACATATTAATTACACTGTGGCTGTGGCTAATTCTGTGGCTGATTAAGGTGATAATTAAACTCACATGGCTGCCTTATCTGCATTAAATTAGCCATAGAACCTGTGGAATTCATATGTGTTCGGTTTTAAAGGGATGAGGTGGCAACCCTATAGCCCACCTGGCTCTCTGTAGCAGTACTTCTGCAGCAAAACTTCTGCACATTTTCCTGGTCGCCCAGACCAGCGGAATGCTCAACATAGACGCTTCTCTTTAGCTTCTACAGCTCTGCCTCTTGCAGTCACTGTTCAGCCTCAGACTACTGGAGACCTCCTGTCTCCAACTGGGTTCTCCCTTGCAAGCCTGGTATCCTCGGGAGGGTGGAGCCCAGAATGCTGGTCCTGAGTTTCCTATCAGGCCCACACACACCTGCATAATCAGTGTGCTGACCCATCTGAAAATATGGACCCAGGACTCATCCCACCCGGATCTCTACAAAATCCCCAGGCTCCAGGTCCCAAAGCGTACTTCATTACAAATTGAGGGAACTGAAATGCCAGTTTCCTCTGAAACCAATAAATACGCTGGAGCCCCTCAACCCGACCGGTTGAGAACCCTGGGTCACCACACTCCTGGGGTACCACACTACTACAATATATATATATATATATATATATATATATATATATATATATATATATATATATATATATAAATCATTATATATATATATATATATATATATATATATATATATATATATATATATATATTTTATATTCATATTCTGCAGAATTTGCCTGCAACCCTGCGCTTGTCAGAGTTTGCAGGGCCGTACTTTTTATCCTTAACGGCAGTCCCAGCATTACCCACCCCCCTTCTATTCATTATCTTCCCAGGTGGTCGCCTCACCATTCCATTACCCCCGCTTACAGCACACTCACTTGTTCGACGGTATCCCGGCAGTCCGGGATATCGTTTCCTCACAGCTGGTGCTCAGCTGTGGCGCGGCCCCGCGCGAATTCACGGCCCGATACGCAGTGTATCTTCTCACTGCGCTGCACAGCTGCTATACCGCCGTTCCCTGACAGAAAGTTTTCTGTCAGAGGACACAGGCAGGAAGTCCATTCTCCTGTGGGGGTGTGGGCCTGCCACATAACAACCCTGAAACCCGTTTAGGTTCAGGGGTGAATGTTTGACACACACACACACATAGTAACACATTTACACAAACATATTTAAATAAACATATGTTTGTTCATATGGATATGTGCATATAGATATATGTATATATACTTTTATATATATATATATATATATATATATATATATATATATATAGTTATATCTATATATATACTTACACACTTTGAACTGCAGTCAGAATATTAGTAATAAATATATATATGTATGTTTGGGTATACGCTCATAATATATGTGCCCTCTTGCTGACATATATGTTATCTGCTGATATAAAAAATATATATAGTTCTGCTGCATATATTAATTAGTTGTTCTACTATATTTTCTCATTCAGAATAATTTGTCTTCAGTCAATCACATTTACTCACACCTCATTATGTCTAATAAAGATTCCACTACTGTTATCCCTTCAGATATCCCTGAGGAAAACCCAGAAAATCCAATCCATAGTAGATAAATCCATCCAATCTGCTATGCAGACGGCCATATCTTCCATGCATGACTCCATTGCACAATCGGTAGTCATGGCCCTGTCACAATGTAAACCTCAGGTTACCCCTCCACCTTTACCTATTACACCATCTGACATTTACTGGTCAGCGGAGGACTCTACATCCCACATGATTCAGGGATTGAAAAAAGCGGGTAAAGTGTCTCAAAAACGACATCATATATCTAATACCGGTCCCTCCCGTGCTAAAAGAATGGTCCTGATGGAGAACCAGGGTGAATCTTCTAAGCCTCCTAGTAAAGTGAAGGCTACTGTCAGTGACAAGAGGTCACACGTTATACCCTCTACCCGGGAGGAGTTGATCTTACAATGGGTAAAAATGGCCTCAAAGAGTCAAAAACCAGACTCTTACCGTACCTCTTCCAGCAATTCTTCTTCTGATGAGGAATCTTTATCAGAAGAAGGAAGAGACTCTGAATATGAGAGTGTCTCTGATGCGGAAGAAGGAATACCCCTTGAAAAGGAGGAATCCAAGGATGCTATTATAGACGGCTCTGGTGATCCGTATTTCGACCCAGGTCAAATTAAACATCCCCGTTCAGGGGAATGGGTTACCCATTCCCTAGTAACAACATTTTTAAGCCTCTGGATCCAGAAACCATTAGATAAGAACGAGGCTAGTAAGTTAAGAGCAGAGTGCCCGAGACCGTCCCTCCCAAAGAAGTTAGCCAATACACCCGAATTAGACCCGCACTTGTTAAATTCCTTCTAAAATCAGGAAAACACCCAAAAAAGGGAGTGGACAGATCATATCGTTTCTGTCAAGATAAATTATTGGACATGTTAGGCCCCTTAGCTAAAATTCTAGATTTATTAGAAGAAGCAGTTTCATCTAACACCCCAATAGATTTAAATGTCCTGAAAGGTTGGGCTCAGCGAGCCATTGTACTATTTGGCAACGCCAATGCGGCCATCTTTAGCGAAAGGAGAAGATCGATTCTGATGAAGCTGGATCCACAGCTTATGCATCTCGCTTCATCTCAACCATCTTCTATCACCGAGGGTCTACTCTTTGGTGACTCTTTTATTAAAGAGATCAACAAATACGTAGCTCTCTTTACTTCTTTAGACAAGGCCCAACCAAAAAAGGTTTTTCAACCAAACGCAAGGGCCGATTTCCCAGCAGATCTTCTACCGAAGGTCATTTCCCCAGAAGCCCTCCCAGATCAGATCACTTTGCCCAACCAGTTAACACCTATCAACCAAAGGGGCCATAGCTCAAGTTCCCTTGCAAACTCCAGGTTTTGTGAACAACCTGTTCCTGGTCAAAAAGAAGGATGGAGGTTTCAGACCAGTATTAAATCTGAAATATCTAAACAATTTTGTCCATTACCACCATTTCAAAATGGAAGGTATTCACCTGTTAAAAGACCTTTTATTACAAGGAGACTGGTTGGCAAAAATAGATCTGAAAGATCCCTAACTTTCAGTGCACATGCACGAGAATTCCCAACCATTTCTTCAATTCCTGTGGCAAAACAAGAAATGGCAATTCACCAGTCTCCCATTCGGTCTGTCATCTGCCATCCGGTGCTTTACGAAACTACTGAAACCAGTAGTAGCAGCTCTAAGGAGCAGGGGTGTTCGTCTAATAATATATTTAGATGACATTTTGATCATGGCACAATCACTTCAGACTATTCATTTACACATTCAATGGACGATATCCCTTCTGAACATGCTGGGATTCATAATCAATTACAAGAAATCCATCCTAACCCCTTCAAAGGAGGTAGAATTTCTGGGTTTTCTTGTCAATACCCAACTATCCCTTCTGAGTCTTCCAAACAGGAAATTGAAGACGATCAGAAGAGAGATTCGCTCAGTCCTGAACAAAAGTCAAATATCTCTTCGGACAATTGCGAGGATTGTCGGTCTTTTATCAGCTTCCATTCAAGCGATATTTCTGGCACCTCTACACTACAGAGCACTACAGAGACTAAAAGCACAACATCTAAGAGACGGCTTGGCATATTCAGACGAGATAACACTAACTCCGGACACCAAAGAAGAATTACTTTGGTGGCTGACTCACATCCAGATGTGGAATGGGAAGACTATCTTCCATCCACATCCGGATTTAATAATAGAATCAGACGCAAGCAACTCAGGTTGGGGTGCTCGCTGCGGCCCTCTTACAACAGAAGGGAAATGGTCTCCAGACGAAGCTCTGTTACATATCAATTGTCTCGAACTCTTAGCGGGATCATTTGCTCTCAAGAGTTTTGCGAGAGACAGATCCGATTGTTGTATTCTACTACGCATGGACAACATATCCGCAGTACAATACATCAATCGCTTAGGAGGTACAAAATCCAAACCTTTGGCGAACATTGCAAAGGATTTTTGGCATTTTTGCCTGAACAAGAACATTATATTGAAGGCGAAATACAGCCAAGGCCTATCTAATTCCATTGCAGACTGGAATTCCCGTTATCTAACAGATTCCAGCGATTGGATGTTGAACCACACAATTTTTCAACATCTAAACTCCCTGTGGGGTCCTTTCCAGATAGATCTGTTCGCATCATGCCTGAACAGACAGATTCCAACATATTTCAGTTGGCGTCCAGACCCAGAAGCATTGGGGACAGATGCCTTTCTACAAATTTGGCCGAAAGGAACATCTTACGCTTTCCCTCCCTTTGCTCTAATATCAAGGGTTCTCCTTCTGACATGTTACCTAGAATCGAACATAGTTCTGATAACCCCTTACTGGCCATCCCAAACATGGTTCCCTCAGGCTCTGGAGATGAATATAGACTACCCACGATTACTCCCAGTATTCCCTTCTATTCTACTAGACCCATTTCAGAATCCTCATCCTCTAATAATCTCAGGAGTTCTTTCCCTAGTAGCCTGGAAGATATCAGGCGATCGGGAATTATCTCAGAACTTTCGCAGACATCTAGAGACATCTTGTCAGTTGCCTGGGCTCCAGGAACCAAAACAGCTTACAGATCAGCCGGAAAACTTTGGTCTATTTGGTGCATGCAAAGGGATCTGGATCCCTTACATGCACCTCTCCCTCACATATTAAATTTCCTATCTGACGCTTTTTCTTCCGGCAAGGCCTACAGAACTATTAACGTATATCGTTCAGCCATTTCCTCGAGTCACTCACCCATAGATTCTATACCAATAGGGAAACACCCATTGGTCTGCAAATTAATGAAAGGCATAAAATTCAAAAGACCTCCTAAACCCAAATATCTTTCTACTTGGGATGTATCCATCCTCTTAAATTTTCTTAACTTCTGGGGCGATAATGAGAATCTGTCTTTAAAAACATCTATCTTTCAAACTAACAGTACTACTTTGTCTCATCTCCCTTAAAAGAGTAGCGGATGTAAAAGCCCTAGATATATCCCGTAGACAATTCTCTCCCCAGGGTGTTCAATTTTCCATTTTCAGGCGCACAAAGACCAACTTACATTCGGTCTTCTATCCGGTTTTTCCCTTCAATCCAAACCTTTGTGTAGTACAATGTCTAAAAACCTATGAAACCAAATCTCAACCTTTTAGAGACCCTGACTCATCTCAATTACTAATTTCCTACTGCAAACCCTTCCATCCAGTTTCCTCACCCACCTTGGCTAGATGGGTGAGACAAACCATGGATTTGGCAGGCATTGACATTTCCATATTTGGCGCCCACTCCACCAGAGGTGCAATGGCCACTAAGGTATTTCAATCAGGGGGTTCTCTATCAGATTTAATGCGAACCGCAAACTGGTCTTCAGAATCCACTTTTAAGAATTTCTATTTTAGACCGGAATCTCATGTGTCTATGAATGTATTATAACTAGGGTTGTCCCGATACCACTTTTTTAGGACTGAGTACAAGTACCGATACTTTTTTTCATGTACTCGCCGATACCGAATACCGATACTTTTTTTAAATGTCATGTGACAGTTTTCAAACCACAATACAGACTAAGGATATTTTCTTTAGAAATATGAAGAACTCTAACTTAAGACATTATAAAAGAATAAAAATGAATAAAAATGTTTTAAAGAAAATAATTTTCACAGAACATGTTGATAAATACAAAAAAAGTATTCTATTTAGGTATCGGGAGTATTTGGGCGAGTACAAGTACTCCCGCAAATACTTGGTATCGGTCCCGATACCGATGCCGATACTAGTATCTGGACAACCCTAATTATAACTATAGGTTGTACGTTTATTTAATGCTCTAGTGTATTCAGCTTTGAACAAGCATAATATGAGCCTCCTGTTTGCCATAAAATTTGAGATTTTCCTACCCTCGGGGACGGAAAATATGGATTTTATTAAAAACAGGAGGCGAATATTATCCCACCCTAATACCCTACCCTTCAAGATTTATTTTGCTCTTACATAATATATTCTTTTTCAGCTTAATACGCCTATTCTACTGCTGACTTCATGACATATGGAAGAATGAGTTCCAGTTCAAGTTGTTCCAATTAGTTTCCAGTTCAAGTTATTTCCAGTCTAGTTTTATCATCAAGAAAGAGGAAGAATATCACCTGTACCTCACCTTTATAACATACTCCTGTTACCTGATTGGACAGTCTAGCTGTGTTCATTTGCATACCTACCTGTGTAATGTATTTTCTTTTTTTTAACCCTCTTGCTGCTGGATGACAGTAAAAGAAAGATGATAGCATAATATTCGCCTCCTGTTTTTAATAAAATCCATATTTTCCGTCCCCGAGGGTAGGAAAATCTCAAATTTTTGTTATAAGAAAAATCAAATAAACTAAATTTTAGTCAAACATTTAGGCCAAAATGTATTTAGCCACATGTCTTTAGTAAAAAAAATCACAATAAAAAAAAAAAAAGCTACCTAGCGGGAACAGCGACACTAATACAGCGATCAGAAAAATGATTACTTAGTGACACTGGCAATAGGGAGTGAAAGGGTTAACGAGGGCGGTGATCAAGGGGTTAAAACTTTATTAGGGGGGGTACGGGGGCTACCCTGAACCTAACACTAACTGCCTGTCACACTGACACTAAATGCAGTGATCATACATATGTGATCACTGCATTCAGTGATACTGTGACAGGGGGGTTGGGGGGGGGGATCGCAAGGGGTTAATGTGCCTGCATGTACTGGTGTCAGTGTAGTGTTGTGCAGACTTACTGTGTGATGTAATCTCTCCTCAGCGGCGGTTGAAAAAAAAGCCGAGAGCAGAGATCACATCACTTCCCTCTTCCTGTGTTTACACAGGAGGAGGAAGTGACACTGCAGAGGAGCGCGCGCATTTGCTGGGAGCGATCCGGAGGGGGCGGACAAAAACGAACCGCCGCCCTCTCAGTACGGATCGCTCCTACAGCCCCCGGGACCGCCGTATGTACCGGGGGGGGGTCCCGATCGGACCCCCGACCCACGTCAAGGCAGCCACGTACAGGTAGGTTAATGTGCCTGTCCGTGCCATTCTGCCGACGTAAATGTACATGCGTCGGTCCTTAAGAGGTTAATCGATTTAAAAAAAAAAAACATTAATCGAACACAAAAATTTTAATCAGTAACAGCCCTACTTTACAGGTTACCACTTTAGATTTACAGGTAGAGGTATGGTGCCAGAATTATTGCTCTTGCTCTGATGTTTGTGGTTATACCTCACGTGTGGCGTGATCGCTATATACGTTTGCCTATGGCAGTGTTTTTCAACTCCAGTCCTCAAGGCACACCAACAGGTCATGTTTTCAGGCTTTCCATTATTTTGCACAGGTGATTTGATCAGTTTCACTGCCTAATGGCCCATACACACGATCCAAATATCGGACGAAAACGATCGTCCGATGATGGATCGTACGATTTTCGGATCGTGTGTACACTACTTTCGACAGCCGATCACGACCGTTCATCCGATTAAATTCGATCGGACAAGCGCGAAAAATTTTCTCGTCCGATGTCCAATCGTCCGATTTTCGTTTAGTCAGTACAGCCGTCGTCCGACAATACAATACAAATACATTACAACACGTGACATCACTTCCGATCGTTTTTTTCTATCGTACGATAATTTTCGTGAGTTTAAAAACCTATTTTATTTTACTCGCGATTATTAAGCGAAAAAAGTCATACGATCCGTCGGCCGATATTCGGATCGTGTGTATGGGCCATTAGTAATCACACATCTGAGGGAAATCCTGAAAACTTGACCTGTTGGTGTGCCTTGAGGACTGGAGTTGAAAAACACTGGCCTATGGGACCAAAACGTGGCTTTGCTTTTGTGCACAAGCACGGTGGGATGGGGCATTTTTAAAATGATTATGTATTTAAATGACATTTTTTTTTTTTTTTTTTACAGTTTCTTTTCATTTTTTTTTAATCAACTTTATTGCTATCACATTGGATGAATAACATCCCTTTTGATAGTATGGGCACATCTCCAGTGCCGGACTGGCCAACCGGGACACTGGGAAAATTCCCGGTAGGCTGGCTGCACCTGACGCCACTGTGAGGGCAGCGGGACCCGAAAAAAATATGGCTGCGGCCGGGCCGACATGCAAATGCGCATGCACCAGCTCATTACCGAAGCTAGCCGTGCTCGGGAAAGCTCGTACCCGGAAAGGCGGGCGCATGCGCAGTGACGCGATGGCGCAGAGCGGCGGCATTTTTTAAAAATGTAGCAGTACCGCCGCCGTGACGCTTAGTGAGTTCTCGTCTGGCGCGCGTGTGTCTCTTCCTATCCCCCCCCTTCCGCAGGCTCTGACCTCTTGTCCACCCCCCCCTCCGCAGGCTCTGACCTCCTGTCCACCCCCACCTGCAGCCTCTTACCTTCTGTCCACCCCCCTGCACCCTCTGACCTCCTGTCCACCCCCCATGCAGCCTCTGACCTCCTTTCCACCCCCCTGCAGCCTCTGACCTCCTGTCCACCCCCCATGCAGCCTCTGACCTTCTGTCCACCCCCCATGCAGCCTCTGACCTCCTTTCCACCCCCCATGCAGCCTCTGACCTCCTTAACACCCCCCCTGCAGCCCCTGACCTCCTGTCCACCCCCATGCAGCCTCTGACCTCCTGTCCACCCCCCACGCAGCCTCTGACCTCCTGTCCACCCCCCACGCAGCCTCTGACCACCTGTCCACCCCCCACGCAGCCTCTCACCTCCTGTCCACCCCCCATGCAGCCTCTCACCTCCTGTCCACCCCCATGCAGCCTTTGACCTCCTTTCCACCCCCCATGCAGCCTCTGACCTCCTTAACACCCCCCCTGCAGCCCCTGACCTCCTGTCCACCCCCCATGCAGCCTCTGACCTCCTGTCCACCCCCCACGCAGCCTCTGACCTCCTGTCCACCCCCCACGCAGCCTCTGACCACCTGTCCACCCCCCACGCAGCCTCTGACCTCCTTTCCACCCCCCACGCAGCCTCTCACCTCCTGTCCACCCCCCATGCAGCCTCTGACCTCCTGTCCACCCCCCCATGCAGCCTCTGACCTCCTGTCCACCCAGCCTCTGACCTCCTTTCCACCCCCCATGCAGCCTCTGACCTCCTGTCCACCCCCCACACAGCCTCTGACCACCTGTCCACCCCCCACACAGCCTCTGACCTCCTTTCCACCCCCCATGCAGCCTCTGACCTCCTGTCCACCCCCCATGCAGCCTCTGACCTCCTTTCCACCCCCCATGCAGCCTCTGACCTCCTGTCCACCCAGCCTCTGACCTCCTTTCAAACCCCACGCAGCCTCTGACCTCCTGTCCACCCAGTCTCTGACCTTCTGTCCACCCCCCACGCAGGCTCTGACCTCCTTTACACCCCCCATGCAGCCTCTGACCTCCTGTCCACCCCCCCTGCAGCTTCTGACCTCCTGTCCACCCCCTCTGCAGCCTCTGACCTCTCCTGTCCACCCCCTCTGCAGCCTCTGACCTCTTCTGTCCACCCCCTCTGCAGCCTCTGACCTCTCCTGTCCACCCCCTCTGCAGCCTCTGACCTCTCCTGTCCACCCCATCTGCAGCCTCTGACCTCTCCTGTCCACCCCCTCTGCAGCCTCTGACCTCTCCTGTCCACCCTCTCTGCAGCCTCTGACCTCTCATGTCCACCCCCTCTGCAGTGTCTGACCTCTCTTGTCCACCCCCTCTGCAGTGTCTGACCTCTCCTGTCCACCCCCTCTGCAGCCTCTGACCTCCCCTGTACCATCCTCAGCCTCTGACCTCCCCTGTTTCATCCGCAGCCTCTGACCATCTCTTGTCGTATATCAAGTCTGCAATCTGGAGAGGAGTCAAGAATGGGACTCCCGCACAGTGCACCTGAGGGGAGGTCAGTGATGGCCCGGTCAGGCCAGTCTAAGGGGGGGGGGGGTGTGTCACTGATGTAAGGGGGCATTGATATAAAGGTTTCCCCCTTATATTAGTAAACCCCCTTACTTTAGTGTTTTCTTAATGCAGAAGGTGGTCTCTGGTCAGCAGAGTCCTCTCCACATTCCCAGAGTTCCCCTTTACATCATAAAGAAAATGAACAAGAAAATGATGACGTTATGATGTTGGGCTGGTATAATATTGCTGGGGGGCTGGTATGAAATTATTTCCAGGCCTGGATTTTATTCCCAGTCTGGCCCTGCACATCTCTGTGTGGACAAAAATAACCCTCACATGGGAATACGATTAAAGTGTTACTAAACCCAGTAATATGAAAAAAGTTCATGTGCCCTCCCACAGTGCTCACAGCTTTTAAATCTTCTTTTTACATTAAAATACTGCCACTATATACCTTTTGGGCTCTTCTGTATACCATGGTCAGTGATAAACGCACAGTTTCTCCAGTGCTGAGAGTTCAGGAAGGAGGAGATCTCCACTTCAGCCTGTATACACGCCCACATGTTTGATACCAGTATCATGTGGCTTGGCTAGTTCAGCTCAACGAGGAAATATTCTCTACAGCAGTGGTAGGCAACCCCCTGGCACTGGTCCTTGATCCATTGCAGAGATTTCCCTTCACTTCCTGTCCCATAGCCAAACAGGAAGTGAGAGGAAATCTATGCAAATGAATGGAATCCATTGCCGTCCACTCTATAATGTCAGGGTCGGTCTTAAACAGAAAGGGGTGTGGCCTCGACAGGAAGGGGTGGGTCAAAATTAAATTAGGGGTGCACGAGTTTTGTCAGGCCTAGGGCAGCACAAAACCTAAATACACTACTGTGTAGCAGAGGTTGAAACAAACCATTTACCACTAACAGACGTGCTTACAATGATCAGCTTTTATTTATTTATATAAAGCCTTTATCCCAAAAGGAAACAAATGGTTTGCTGTAACTGATTATAAAGTGTGAACTGGAGTGTGGCTTCAGTTTGTTAGTGTATCTAAATCTGCTAGTTCATCTAACACTCCCTTCCCCCCAGATTGACAATGCTGCTGTCCAAAGGTGTCTATGTTGCTCCTCTATCCAAAGAGGGGACACTCTATTACAGGAGGTGTGTTACAGGGTAGATCAGAGTAAAATAAGCATTAAAAACTAATGCAGCCACCACATCCAATGATTGGTAATATTTAAAAAAAATCGTTTTGGGTTTAAAGCGGAGTTCCGCCCATTTAAAAGTCAGCAGACTTTTAATAATCAACTTTTAATAATCAAACACTCTCCTGTCCCAGGGTCCAGCGATGCGGGCACACAAAGCTCCACTCCTCACCCTATCCTCTGCACGGCGCCGGTGATCTGACGATATTGTTCCGGCTATCGAGATTTTTCCTGTAAGGACTGCGCAGGCGCAATCCTTGCCGACGGAAATCTCCGAACCTCGGCCGGCATCCAGGGCGACATGAAATTTGAGGAAAGTTGCCAGTCGGCCTCACGTCCTCTCTTCGCTCAGACAGCTCGCTCCGCTCGCTCGGCCTCCTGACGCTTTTTTTAACATCCTCCAATCCACGGGGATGTCAAGGAATGAGCCTGGATGCCGGCCGAGGTTCGGAGATTTCCGTCATCAAGGATTGCTCCTGTGCAGTCCTTACAGGAACCATCTCGATAGGGGAACCTTAACGACAAGTCACCGGCATTCTAACTGTGGGCGCACAGCTGTTGTTTCACAGCCGGGCGACCTGCGGTGTGCAATGTGATTGCAGGGAGGGAGGGGGAGGCATAGGAGGAAATGGGAGCTGGGTGCCCCTAAAACCTGGGTACCTGCTCCTACCCCCAAAAAATGAAATGTCAAATGTGGCATGTCAGGGGGTCACCATGGGCGTCCGCTCCATAGGGCAACGGGGGTCAGTTTCCCCCCCCCCTGGAATTTAAGAACTGCAGGGGGTGTCAGGCCGGCCCCCCCCCGCGAATGAATATCAGCGCGGGGGGTGATCAGCGCGAGTGTCTTTGGGTATAACAAGTGAGCTACTGGTTGCTGGTAACATGGTAGTGCCCTGGTGTTGCTGGTGACATGGTGGTGCCCTGGTGTTGCTGGTGACATGGTGGTGCCCTGGTGTTGCTGGTGACATGGTGGTGCCCTGGTGTTGCTGGTGACATGGTGGTGCCCTGGTGTTGCTGGTGACATGGTGGTGCCCTGGTGTTGCTGGTGACATGGTAGTGCCATGGTGTTGCTGGTGACATGGTAGTGCCATGGTGTTGTTGGTGACATGGTGGTGCCCTGGTGTTGCTGGTGACATGGTGGTGCCCTGGTGTTGCTGGTGACATGGTGGTGCCCTGGTGTTGCTGGTGACATGGTGGTGCCCTGGTGTTGCTGGTGACATGGTGGTGCCCTGGTGTTGCTGGTGACATGGTAGTGCCATGGTGTTGCTGGTGACATGGTAGTGCCATGGTGTTGTTGGTGACATGGTGGTGCCCTGGTGTTGCTGGTGACATGGTGGTGCCCTGGTGTTGCTGGTGACATGGTGGTGCCCTGGTGTTGCTGGTGACATGGTGGTGCTGGTGACATGGTGGTGCCCTGGTGTTGCTGGTGACATGGTGGTGCCATGGTGTTGCTGGTGACATGGTAGTGCCCTGGTGTTGCTGGTGACATGGTGGTGCCCTGGTGTTGCTGGTGACATGGTGGTGCCCTGGTGTTGCTGGTGACATGGTGGTGCCCTGGTGTTGCTGGTGACATGGTGGTGCCCTGGTGTTGCTGGTGACATGGTGGTGCCCTGGTGTTGCTGGTGACATGGTGGTGCCCTGGTGTTGCTGGTGACATGGTGGTGCCCTGGTGTTGCTGGTGACATGGTGGTGCCCTGGTGTTGCTGGTGACATGGTTGTGCCCTGGTGTTGCTGGTGACATGGTGGTGCCCTGGTGTTGCTGGTGACATGGTGGTGCCCTGGTGTTGCTGGTGACATGGTGGTGCCCTGGTGTTGCTGGTGACATGGTGGTGCCATGGTGTTGCTGGTGACATGGTGGTGCCCTGGTGTTGCTGGTGACATGGTGGTGCCCTGGTGTTGATGGCGATGTGTGTATGTACATTAGTCTTGCCTAGCGCTAGTGGTCGAAGAAAGGGTAAAATGCGACTGTGTATTGCCGCTGCTGATGAGCCCCCCCCTGAAAAAATTTCAGCGGACGCCCATGGGGGTCACCATTACTTAAAGCGGAAGTTCCATTTTTTGGGTGGAACTCTGCTTTAATGTCACTTTAGGTAAATTACTGGATTATTTCCCTGATGCACAACATCATGCAAAGCAGTAACGTGCACCCAACACTGTCTGAGCAATGACAACCATACAGGTATAGTGGATCAAAGATCAGCTACATAGCAATATGTGACCATTAGTGCGGATGAATTCTAAACTCTCACCAGAGTCCCATCCGGCTGCCTCCATCCTCCGGTGCCCAGACAGACACTGCACTGCACTGCCGGACGAGCGTCCTGCGTTCCCATAGAGACAGACCAACACTACGGTGAATATGGAACCGACCAATGATAATTCGAGGGGTTGGGCTCTGAGCGTGTTCCGTGTGCGGTCACGTGATCAGACAGGAAGCGGTGGTGGCACGGCAAGGGGGAAGGCAGTGAGTAGATGTATTGTTGTATCATTCTATTTAGTGCGGCATATTCGCTACAATGGTGTGTAGAGTTCTGTGCTCATAGGGGTTTGTAGAAAATAAAGGATTCGCATCTGAACAATATGGCTTTCAGACTATTATGGGAATTTTGTTTGCAGTACTGTATAGGAATACAAGACATCTGCTTCCGATGGTCCACATTGTACAGAGATCACAGAGCTGCTAATACCACGAGCTTTAAGTTTTATCAGTAATAGAATATCATAACCGAAACTAAAGTAAAACGAAAAGCAAAACCTTTTTTTTTGAGAAGTTTGGACTTCTGATTTGCTGCACCTTTGAAAAGCGATCAAGTTGCTATTCAGAGGCATTTCACAGGCAGTGAGGAGGCTTCCTCACCACCCATTTTAACCCTGTAAATGTTGCACCAATTTGCTGTAACCGTGTGCATTTACAATGTGTCGGGGTGGATTTGATTTAAATCAAGTTGATTTAAAGGGGTTGTAAACCCTCAAGGTTTATCACCTTAATGAATTCTATGCATTAAGGTGAAAAACCTTCTGTAGTGCAGCAGCCCCTCGACCGTCCTTTTACCTACCTGAGCCCGATCGTTCCATCGACGAGGACAAGCACAGCTGCTCCAGCCACTGTCTCAGGTCCTCATATGATTGATTTATAGCAGCAGGAGTCAATGGCTCCCAATGCTGTCAATCGAATCCAGTGACATGGCGGCAGGGCTGAGTCCTGCTGTCTGTGTCAATGGACGCAGCAGCAGGACTCGGGAGAGCACCGGCACGAGTGCCCCCATCAAAAGCGTCTCTCTGTGGGGGCACTCAAGAAGAGGAGGAGGAGCCAGGAGCGCCTTTAAGGGACCACAGAAGAGGAGGATCAGGGCCACTCTGTGCAAAACCTTTGCACAGAGGAAGTAAGTATGACATGTTTGTTATTTAACCACATAAGAACCGCCGCACGACTATATACGTCGACAGAATGGCACAGCTGGACACATGAACGTATATATACGTCCTCTTTAAGAGCCCAGCCATGGGTCGCGAGCACGCCGACGCGCTCGCGACCCGGTCTGAAGCTCCGTGACCAGAACCGATCGCCACGGGTGTCCCACGATCGGGTCACAGGAGCTGAAGAACGGGGAGAGGCGAGTGTAAACATACCTTCCCCATTCTTCTCTGTGGCAGTGTCAGTGATCGTCTGTTCCCTGATATAGGGAACGACGATTACTGACGTCACACATCTAGCACCACCCCCCTACAGTAAGAAACACACATTAGGTCACACTTAACCCCTACAGCGCCCCCTAGTGGTTTACCCCTTCACTGACATTTTCACAGTAATCAGTGCATTTTTATAGCACTTTTCGCTGTGAAAATGACAATGGTCCCCCCAAAAAACCCAGCAGAGGTGATCAAATACCACCAAAAAAAAGCTCTATTTGTGGGAAAAAAAGGACGTCAATTTTGTTTGGGAGCCACGTTGCACGACCGCGCAGTTGTCAGTTAAAGCGACGCAGTGCCAAATCGCAAAAAGGGGCCCGGTCCTTAACCTGCATGATGGTCCGGGTCTTAACCGGTTAAAAACAAACCTTTACAACCCCTTAAATCATAATTCTTAACCACTTAATCACCGCCCTATAGCCGAAATACGGCTATAGGGCGGTTCCTGTACTCTAACAGGACGTCCATGGACGTCCTCCGTTAGAGTCAGGTGTGCGCGCCCAACCGGGCGCGCACACGCGATCACCGGTGCTCACCGGGTCCACGGGACCCGCAGCACCGATGATCGCGGTAAGGAGCCAATGGCGGCGGCTCCTTACCACGTGATCGCGCCGTCCAATGACGGCGCGACCACGTGTGTAAACAAATCTGACGTGCGTCAGATCCGCGCGCCCGAGCGGGCGCGCACACGCGGTCACGGCGCTCGGCGGGTCCACGGGACCCGCAGCGTCAGTGATCTCGGTAAGGAGCCAATGGTGGCGGCTCCTTACCACGTGATCGCGCCGTCCAATGACGGCGTGATCACATGTAAACAAACCGCGTCACTTGCTGACGCCGGTTCTTCCCTCCTCTCGCTGTACCGATCGGTACAGCGTGAGAGGAGAGCGCGGATGGCTGCAGCAGTGTGGGATGGATCTGTGACTATTGCAG
Organism: Rana kukunoris; assembly: GCA_029574335.1. Taxonomy (NCBI): domain Eukaryota; kingdom Metazoa; phylum Chordata; class Amphibia; order Anura; family Ranidae; genus Rana; species Rana kukunoris. Next base: position 397,632,260 of record CM056052.1, read on the forward strand.
TCACAGATCCATCCATCCCTGCTCAGCCATCCCTGCATTAACTCCTTCCTTCCCTGCGCAAAACTCTGCATACCCCCCCCAATACTCTGCATACCCCCCCCCCAATCCTCTGCATACCCCCCCCAATACTCTGCATAACCCCCCCCAATACTCTGCATAACCCCCCCCAATACTCTGCATAACCCCCCCCAATACTCTGCATACCCCCAATACTCCTCAATACTCTGCATACCCCCAATACTCCTCAATACTCTGCAATACCCCGCAATACTCCGCAATACTCTGCAATACCCCGCAATACTCCGCAGTACCCCGCAATACTCCGCAGTACCCCGCAATACTCCGCAGTACCCCGCAATACTCTGCAATACTCCGCAATACCCCGCAATACTCCGCAATACCCCGCAATACCCCGCAATACCCCGCAATACTCCGCAGTACCCCGCAATACTCCGCAGTACCCCGCAATACTCCGCAGTACCCCGCAATACTCCGCAGTACCCCGCAATACTCTGCAGTACCCCGCAATACTCCGCAGTACCCCGCAATACTCCGCAGTACCCCGCAATACTCCGCAGTACCCCGCAATACTCTGCAGTACCCCGCAATACTCCGCAATACTCCGCAATACTCCGCAGTACCCCGCACAATACTCCCGCACAATACTCCCGCACAATACTCCCGCACAATACTCCCGCACAATACTCTGCAGTACCCCCGCGCAATACTCCCCCGCGCAATACTCCCCCGCGCAATACTCCCCCGCGCAATACTCCCCCGCGCAATACTCTGCAATCGTTTTTTTTTTAGGCTTCCCAGCCTAGAGGGGAGATGTGGGGTCTTATTGACCCCATATCTCACTGTAAAGAGGACCTGTCATGCTATATTCCTATTACAAGGGATGTTTACATTCCTTGTAATAGGAATAAAAGTAACCAAAACATTTATTTTTGGGGAAAAAGGTGTCAAACTAAAATAAATAAAGTAAAATGAACAATAAAAAAATTAAAAAAAAATTACAGCGCCCCTGTACCCGTGTGCTCGTATACAGACGCGACCGCACACGTAAGTCCCGCCCACATATGAAAACGGTGTTCAAACCACACATGTGAGGTATCGCTGCGAACGTTAGAGCGAGAGCAATAATTTTGGCCCTAGACCTCCTCTCCAACTAAAAAGATGTAACCAGGAAAAACATTTAAAGCGTCGCCTATGGGGATTTTTAAGTCGCGTAGTTTGGCGCCATTCCACAAGCGTGTGCAATATTGAAGGGTGACATGTTGGGTATCTATTTACTCGGCGTAACTTCATCTTTCATATTATGCAAAAACATTGGGCTAACTTTACTGTTTTTTTTTTTTTTAAGCACAAAACTGTTTTGTTTCCAAAAAAAAACGCGTTCAAAAAATTGCTGTGCAAATACAATGCGAGATAAAAAGTTGTAACGGCCGCCATTGTATTCTCTAGGGTCTTTGCTAAAAAAGCATATATAATGTTTTGGGGTTCTATGTAATTTTCTAGCAAATAAATGATGATTTTTCCATGTAGGAGAGAAATGTCAGAATTGGTCTGGGTGTTCCAGAACGCCTGATGGCGTTCCCTGCATGTTGGGCCTCTGTATGTGGCCACGCTGTGTAAAAGTCTCACACATGGGGTATCGCCATACTCGGGAGGAATAGCAGAATGTGTTTTGGGGTGTAATTTGTGGTATGCATATGCTGTGTGTGAGAAATAACCTAATAATATGAACATTTTGTGGAAAAAAAATTAAAATAAAAAAATCTTGATTTTGCAAAGAATTGTGGGGAAAAAATGACAACTTCAAAAAACTCACGATGCCTCTTTCTGAATACCTTGGAATGTCTTCTTTCCAAAAAGGGGTCATTTGGGGGGTATTTGTACTTTTCTGGCATGTTAGGGTCTCAAGAAATGAGAGAGGCTGTCAGTACATCAGATGTGATCAAATTGATCAATTTTCAGTAATTGGTACCATAGCTTGTAGACCCCATAACTTTCACCCAGACTAAATATTATCCAATTTTTTTTTTTTTTGTTACCAAAGATATGTAGCAGTATACATTTTAGGCCAAATTTATGAAGAAAAATTACTTTTTTGCAAAATTTTATAATAGAAATGAAGAAAAATTCATTTTTTTACAAAATTTACGTTCTTTTTTCATTTATAGCGAAAAAAATAAAAACCGCAGAGGTGATCAAATACCACCAAAAGAAAGCTCTATTTGTGGGAAAAAAAGGACAAAAATTTCATTTGGTTAGAGTGTTGTATGACTGAGTTATTGTCATTCAAACTGTGAGAGCACCGAAAGCTGAAAATTGGTCTGGTTATTAAGGGGGTTTAAGTGCCCAGTGGTCAAGTGGTTAAAAAGCAACTGTCATCTCTATCCCTCAGCGCCTCCCCCTCTGAACCGCTTTTGACTCATCGACAGTCCTATTCACTTTAATGGGAGGGCTGGTGATGTGGCAGTAACACAACAAGGTGAGGGACGTCGTGGTGAGTGGATGAGTGGATGAGTGGATTCCCGCTAACAGGCGCTGCCATAATGGATCTGAAATGACAGGTGCTCTTTAAATGTAAGGACTCATTCTTGTTTTTAGTTAGAATCGTTAATATTTGCAAACAAAATGAAGGTTTCCCATTTAAAATAATAAACTGTCGGGATATCAGAACCGATCCAATCATACAGTTTGTAGTGTAGTGTGAAACATTTTTTATTGTTTTTTTTTTTCTTTTCAAATAGCCAAAAATTAAAAACGCCTGTAAACAAAAAAGGGACCAAACGCGAGTAACCGCATTTACAAGCTGTTATACACATTTGATGTTTTAAATGCCTTTGAACACCTGTCCTGAAAGCATTTTTTTTTGCTTTCCTAAAAATGCTTCTAAACTCAACTGAATAGGAAGGACTCTAAATGACCCTGTGTGCATGTACTGATAAGATAACAGAGGAGAGTTCAGCGGTAAAAAATGCCCAGCTACTCCTAAACGTCCGTTTATCAGCAGCAGTGTACATGAAGCATTACTTTACAAGTGTGTGAATGCACCAATGCAGTGCATGTTATCTCAGCCTGCAGAGCTTGGATTCATTAAATGAGTTTACCAAAAATGTAAATATTCCAGCCTCATGCTACATAACAAAGCTCCATTTGATGCTGAATAAAATTTAACTATTAATGTATCTTAAAGCGGAGTTCCACCCTTAAAACCACTTTCTTTCATCCCATCCAGCATACTGGCGTCAGCGCCATTATGCTGTTTTTTTTTTTTTTTTTAATCCATGTACTTACTTTATAATAGATCATTTAATTTTGGGCGCACCGCGGTGTATGTCGCCGCTATAAGGCGTCACGCCTTCCGGAAACAGCCGACTAGCGTTCGGCTCTTCTCGGCGCCTGCGCACAGACCCAGGAGCTGACTGCGCAGGCGCCGTAAATAGCCGGTGCTAGTTCGGCTTTTTTCGGAGGGCGTGACGCGGCTATATACGGCGCCTGCGCAGTCAGCTTCTGGGTCTGTGCGTAGGCGCCGAGAAGAGCCGAACGCTTGTCGGCTGTTTCCGGAAGGCGTGACGCCTTGTAGCGGCGACATACACCGCGGTGCGCCCAAAATTAAATGATCTATTATAAAGTAAGTACATGGATTAAAAAAAAAAAAAAAAACAGCATACTGGCGCTGACGCCAGTATGCTGGATGGGATGAAAGAAAGTGGTTTTAAGGGTGGAACTCCGCTTTAAATAGATAACTATATTTAGATTTACTCCAAAAGCATTTTATTAAAATACATTTGAATTAAAATCAAACACAAATGTGATTTTTAAATTAAAAAAAATCGGATTTTAATACAAAAAAAAAAAAGATTTTGTTCCCCCTATTCGATTAAATGGGTCATATTCACTTGATGTACTGCCCAGTGAATGCAACAGGCGCAATAGTTTTTAATTTACAAAAACAGAACATTTTGTTGATGGTGGATGAACGTGTGTTTAGTTCAGACTTAGACTTGGAACAAACCCAACGCTGTCACATCTGCCAAATAAGTGCCAGCTAGCTGTGACCAGGACATTCCCTGCCCTGCAGCAGCATGTAATAAAGAGGAAAAGAGGGGCAACTTCCCCAGGTGCAGCAGTTTACTGTAGGGATGGCCACTGTGTGGCGAGCTCATTGTGATACAAGGCTGACAGGAGTAGTGACTGCTGCATTACTACACCTGTCAGCCCAATGCTGGAAGTGGTCAGTAGGGAAGAAGTAAGGATTGTGTTCTCACTCTCCCCCTTTTTATTCCTGCTAAAGCAGTGCTCCTGTATTAAAGCGGATGGTTCAGCAAAAAAACAATATTAAAAGCCAGCAGCAACAAATACTGCAGCTGCTGACTTTTAATATTAGGACACTTACCAGTCCTGGAGTCCAGCGGCGTCCGCAGCAGAGGACGAGCGATCGCTCGTCACCCTGCTGCTCCCCCCTCCATCCACGGTGAGGGAACCAGGAAGTGAAGCGCTGCGGCTTCACTGCCCGGTTCCCTACGGCGCATGCGCGAGTCGCGCTGCGCCCGGCGATTGGCTCCCGCTGTGTGCTGGGAGCTGAGAGTTCCCAGCACACAACGGGGGGGGCGACGGGATGTCGCCAAAAAACCCGTCTTTTGCCCGAGACTGCGGGCCGGAAGTGGTTGCAGATACCTGTCTTCAGACAGGTATCTGCACCCCCCTGAAAGGTGTCAATTGTGACACCGGAGGGGGGGAGGGTTCCGATCAGCGGATCTTCACTTTAGGGTGGAGATCCGCTTTAAGAAGCTGGCAGCTGTGTGTATAGGAATACAGGAGCACTGCTCTAGCACAAAAAAGAAAGGGGGAGAGAAAGAACACAACCCCCACTTCTTCCCTACTTTCTCTTGGTCGCTTCTAGCACTGGACTGACAGGAATAGCGATGTCGCTGTTACTAATAACGAAGGGGGGGGGGGGCAGTTTGTCAGCTTTGCCATAGGTGCTGGATGATGCATACCTCGTTACTGGTCTCAAGCATCCCCACCCCTTTGTTATATGCTGCATTGGGGTGGGGAATGCCTGGCCAGAGCTGATAAAGTCCTTAAAGAAGAGACACTGCCACACAATAAAGTTGGATGAGAAGCAGTTAAAGGGGTGTTCCAGCCAAAAATGGTGTTTATTAAAAGTGAGCAGCTACAAAAAGTGTAGCTGCTGGCTTTTAATAAACACTCACTTACCTGCTCCTGCGTTCCAGCGACGCGCCGACCGGGGCTCCGCTCCTCTCCCCCCCTCCCCAGCCGGCGTCTCCATCCCGACTATGGGCACCCAGCCGTGACAGCCTTCGGCTTCACAGCCGGGCACCCACTGCGCATGTGCGAGCCGCACTGCGCATGCGCGCTCGGCGCGGCTCGCCGCTGATTGGACAGGCGATCGCATGGGACCTGTCATGTGTCCCATGCGATCGCCTACAGGGAGTGGCTGGTGTAGGCGATTAAGCTTAATCGCCTAACCAGCCCCTCGGCGGAAGCAGGAAGTGGGACAGGAAGTCCCACTCCTCCTGAAGCCCCCACTCCCCCGCAAAAAAAATTACATGCCAATTGTGGCATGTAAGGGGGTAAGGAGTGGGATAAGCGGAAGTTCCATTTTTGGGTGGAACTCCGCTTTAAATCCTAAACTGTATAATGGGTTCTCTACAGGTAAAGTGCTAAGAATGTGCAGTGCCCTTCCACAGTTGGTGGCAGAGTGGGAAGTGTAGGTCAATAAAAAAAACCGTTTAGATGTGTTCCTTAGTGAACACAATGTACAGGCCAGGATATTGAAAATCCTATTGCCATAAACAGACACACTTACTCGGGTTGAGCTGGATGGACTTGTTTTTTTTCAACCTTACCAGCCATGTAACTAGTGGCTGTGGAGCAGGGAATCATTGGGTGCTGGTTTGGTTGGAGAAAGAACTTGCATCTGGGTTCAGTCTGAACCTGCTATAAGTTTGGACCAAACGAATGCTTTGATCTTGCCAGAAATGCAGTATCCTTGTCACTTCCTGTGGCCTGAAAACGATGTATTTGCTTCTTTTGTAAACAAATAGTCCCATTAACCCACCATGTAATGGAGATGAACAAAGGCAGACATATTAGAAGTCCAGCCTGTGTGACAACCATGACTTCTATAGATCTCATGGAGGAGTGAGTGTAGACACAAAGGGAAGCGTGTTGTATGCAGCATTACCACATTAAAGTGGGGGAAAAGACTGGAAATAAAGTAATGCAGCTACTACATCTAAGGACTAGTGATCCATGATGTATGTTTATTGAGTTTAGATACATTTTAAAACCTAAAGTCCTGCAACTTACCACTGCATTTTACATATATTTAAAATAATGTATATGCAGGAACAAGATACTTGTGGATTTATGGTTGCCCCAAAAGCAATCTATTATTCACACATTACTCTTTTCTCAGTTAACATGGAGGGCCATTGGTAAAAAAAAAAAAAATTGTCACCTTAACCCAGGGTTTGACAAATTTGCTTGGAATCTAGGAGCCAGCTAAAAAAGTTAGGAGCCAGAAAACTCACCCCGTCCCGACGAGCTTGCGCGTAGAAGCGAACGCATACGTGAGTAGCACCCGCATATGTAAACGGTCTTCAAACCACACATGTGAGGTATCGCCGCGATTGGTAGAGCGAGAGCAATAATTCTAGCCCTAGACCTCCTCTGTAACTCAAAACATGCAACCTGTAGATTTTTTTAAACGTCGCCTATGAAGATTTTAAAGGGTAAAAGTTTGTCGGCAATTCCACGAGCGGACGCAATTTGGAAGCGTGACATGTTGGGTATGAATTTTTTTTTTTTAACAGAGACGTTTTATTGAGAGAAAAAAACAGGGTTACAGCATCACATGTACACAAAAGCACAGCACAATACAAATATCAGGATGGACTATTAGGATGTAAAGCAGAGCACCTACCCTAGCCGCTACATATTGGCAGGGTGAAAAGAAAAGAAAAAACAGAAAAAACTGGACATTCAAACCCCCACACTAACAATAGGAAGCTTACCGGAGCTTACTTCAGAACCCCCTCCCCCCCTGAGGATAGTACAGGAAAAAGGGGGGGTAATAAACCGGAGTGCCAAGATGGGGGGGGGGGGGGGAGGGTTGGGGAGAGAGAAAAAGGGGGGGGGAGAAGGCAATAGGGATCAGCTATTGTCATATAGGAATAGTACATCAACCAAACCAGAGGCCAGAGCTAACCCCTGGCATCAATCCACGCAGACCACACCTTGTCAAATTTTGCCGGGCATTGTCTACTCTCATACGTGATCCTGTACAGCGGGAGCACTTTATTGATAGATAGGGTCCACGATTCCACCGTCGGTGGATCCGCCGCCTTCCACTTAAGGAGGATTTCCCTCCTGGCATAGAAGAGGGAGAAGGTAAGAAACAGCTTGGAGTATCTGTCTCCCTGGATCTCCTCCGAATGGCTCAGGAGGAAAACCAGGGGCTCCAACGGGATCCGCAGCTGAGACACCTCGCTCAAGACCTCGGCCACCCGGCCCCAGTAGGGTTGGATTTTGGGACAAGACCAGACCATGTGCCAGAACGAGCCCTCCTGCACCCTACAGTGCGAGCAGAGGGGGTCCCGCTGGGGGAAGATACGGGCCAGCCTTTGAGGGGTATAGTATGCTCTATGTAGGAATTTCATTTGGATAAACCTATCCCTAGCTGCTATAAGTGACGGGATGAACAGAGAGACGCATTCCTCCCACTTTTCGTCATCCAGGTCAGGTATATCAGCCTTCCACTTATCAAATGTGCGGGTCAACCCAGAGTCATATGCTACCGTCAGATAAAGATAAAGGGTAGATAGTGGTCGCCCCATAGTACGTGATGTCAGGAGTCTCTCGACCGAGTCTGATTGGAGTGTTAGTCTGTCCGGGAATTGGGCCCCGTACGTGTGTCTGAGCTGCCAGTACCGAAACGTCCACTGCGGCGGGACCGAGTACCGGTCCCTTAGTTCCTGAAAAGTTATGAGAGTGCCGTCAGAAACAATATGTTTAAGGGTAGTTAGTTATCCCCTTACCTGCCCATACAGAGGGGTCAGGAAGGGAGTGGAAATGGGGCAGTTAAGGGATTACCCCAAAGAGGGGTATGAGGAGAGACATGGGAGGGTTTTGCATATATTTCCCTAGCATCCTTCCAAGCCTTGATGGTAGTTGTCATGGGGACCGTGACCGAAGGGGACGAACGACAACCACGAAATGCGAGGTTACTCAGAGCGGCGTATGAGCCCAAAATAGCTGCCTCCAACATAACCACCGGATTCTGCTTAGGTTGGGCGAACCACCACCGGACAGTAACCAATACAGCCGCCCAGTAGTACAGTTGAAAGTTCGGAAGCGACAGGCCTCCGCCCGATAGGGGCAGGTATAACGTTTTTTTAGCTATCCTAGGGGTTTTCCCCGCCCAAACAAAGGCCCCCAGCTGACTCTCGAGCTTCTTAAAGAATTCCCTCGGGAGGTGGATCGGAGTATTCCGAAAGTAGTACAAAAATTTGGGGAGGAGTACCATCTTCAGGAGGTTAATCCTACCCACCGGAGTCAGAGGGAGCGATCGCCACGCTGCGAATTTAGCGGTGACCTGTCTCATCAAAGGGTGAATATTGCGCGCCACAAAGTCGTCCAGCGCCGCAGTGACCCTGACCCCCAGGTATTTGATTTCCCCAACCCAGTGGAGCTGCAACTGAGGAGTAGACTTAGTGGGGGAGGGATGGAGTGAGAAGAGTTCCGATTTGTCCCAGTTGATGCGGACTCCAGAGAAGCCAGCGAAGCGGTCAAATTGAGCCAGGGCCTTGTCAAGGGATCCGGACGAGTCGGCTAAGTACAGCAGGGTATCGTCGGTATAAAGGGAGATTTTTTCATGCAAGGGGCCAACCCGTATCCCCTGAATCTCTCCGTCCGCCCTGATAAGAGCCGCCAGGGGCTCCATGGCCAGCGCGAACAGACCCGGAGAGAGGGGACAGCCCTGTCTCGTGCCCCGCCCCAGCGGGAATGGGTCCGACAGGCACGCATTTGTACAGACCCTGGCCCGGGGGGCGTCATAGAGAAGCCTAACCCAGGATATAAATTTGGGACCAAAGCCAAACTTGGCGAGAACCGCCCAGAGAAACCTCCACTCAACAGAGTCAAAGGCCTTCTCAGCGTCAAGAGAGGCCACCAGGGTCTGACCCACGTCGTCCGCCCTAGCTATATGAGTAAAGAGCCTCCTAAGGTTGATGTCGGTACCCCTACCTGGCATAAAACCCGTTTGATCGGGGTGCACCAAGGCTGTGATAACCGTGTTCAACCGAATAGCCAGGACCTTGGCTAGCAGTTTGGCATCAACATTCAGTAATGATATGGGTCTGTAGGAGGGGCAAAGGGAAGGATCCTTACCCGGCTTTGGAATGACCACAATCACCGCTTCGCCCATGGAGGTGGGAAGAGAGTGCAGGCGTTCAGCAGCCACCAGCATCTCCCGGAATCTGGCCGCTAACACGTCAGGGTATTGTTTGTAGAGTTCTACAGGGAGACCATCAGGTCCAGGGGTCTTGCCCGGCTGCATGGTCTTAAGTGCCTTAAGTATTTCGTCTAGGGAAATGGGTCTGTCAAGGGTGGTTCTAAACTTGTCAGGACAGGGACGTCAACCTCGTCAAGGTAAAGGGCCAGATCGTCATCCCTAAAGGTCACCTGTGATGTATAGAGACGCTGGTAGTACATGGCAAAGGTACGGTTAATCTCCTCCGGGGTGTACAGGAGACCTCCGTCCAGACCGGCTATCTGGGGGACAGCCATGCCCGCCGAGTGTTCCCTGGAGAGCCAAGCGAGGAGTCTGCCCGATCTTTCACCCTGCTCAAATGCTCAAATATACGTTGGGATTGGGCTAGCAGCTTCTTTTGAGTCAAGGAGGTGCGGAGGGACATAACCTCCCCAGTAAGGGACTGCAGTCTAATGTAGTGATGGGGATCCCGGGAACGAACATACAGTGCCTCCTGTGCTGAGGCGGCCGCCTTAGCCGCATCTAGCGCAGAACGCCTCCCCCGCCTAACTCGAGCTATAATGGTCTGATATTGACCCCTAGTGAAGGCCTTAAAAGTATCCCAAACAACGGCCGAAGAGGCCGTGTCTGAGTTAGTGGCCCAAAAGTTGTCAAGCACCCCCGCAAATTGGGACTCCACATCCTGGTCTGAAATCCAAAACCGTGACAGCCACCACAGTCCGGTCTGGGTCCCCGGGCCACCCAAATTCACCAACAGGGGAGCATGGTCCGAGATACCCCTGGGGAGTATCTTAACCTCCCTGACCCTAGACAAAACCGACCGACCCGCGAAGGCCAGGTCTATGCGGGAAAAGGAGGCGTATGAGGCAGAGTGGCAGGTGTAGGCCCGCTCCTGAGGGTGTTTCCACCGCCAGATATCCGTCAAGCCATAGGCCTCAGCCCAGGAAGCCAGTCCCGGGGAAGAGGGACCCACACCCGCCATTCTTTCCACGCTCGGGTCAGGGGCCATATTAAAGTCACCCAGCACTATCATGTGATCCGAAGCAGTCAGCTAGAATGGCAGTTATCTTGTTTAATAGAACCAAGGAGGCTGGGGGGGGCAGATAGAGACCCACAATAGACCAGGTCTGAGACAGGATTTTAGCATTGATAACCACATATCTACCGTCGGGGTCCAGCGCCAGGTCCAGGAGCTTGAAGGGGAGGGATTTGTTAACTAATATGCTCACCCCTCTGGCAAAGGTGGAGTATGTAGAGTGATAGTGGGCGGCCACCCAGGGTTTTTTAAGAGCCAGGGTTCTACTACCCACCAGGTGGGTCTCCTGAAGGATACAAATGTGAGGGTTATGGGATCTGATGAATTGGAACACCAGTGGCCTCTTAACCGGAGAATTGAGGCCCCTGGTATTCCAGGACATAAGTGCTGACATGACAATCAGTGGTAGGTGAGTGGGCCGGATCAGAACAATAAAGCTCCAGGGAGACTGGCGCCAGGACCCGAGGCGGTTCCTGCCGCATAAAACCAGACATTGTACAGTACCGTGCATGCTCAATAAAACATCTGAACATAAACTTAAAAAAAAACAAAAAACAAAATGAAAAAAAGGGAAAGAAAAACACATATCATAACCAGCCCAGACCGGGCAACATAAACCCCCCCCCCCCACCCTGCTCAGTCCCTCAAAACTGGGAAGAGCTTCCATTCCCCAGTCCCACATCAGCACGCCGGCTGCAAAAGGGGGTAGGTTTGCAAGCGGCGAGCCGGGGGCCCACCGGTAATCCGGGGGGTGTCCTCTTGAGCACGACGCCTCTCCGCTCCTGGCCCCTCCAATGAGTATAGGAGGCTGGTGGGGCAGCACATCGAAAAAGGGGGATCGACAGCAATAAACATATGAGCCCTCCCCACCCCTCTGCTAGGATAACGATCTCCAACAGTCATGTCACGCCCCAGGGAAACAGAAAGTGGACAGAAACAAAAAATAAAATAAAAGGAACATCAGGCGGGGGTAGCAGACCACGCATTGTAAGATGAAAAAGAAGATAAAGGGCCTCACTCAATGTTCTCCTGAGGTACTCAGGGGCACAAAACTTGTGTTGCAACAGCAGTCAGAAACAGTGGCCTCTCGGTAGGACCCTCCAACAAAGTGGCCGTTAAGGGGGGATGGGCAGTCCTCTCACCAATGACCCCCTCACAGGCCCTCCAGAGCCAGGGTAACATCCGGGGGAAGGGAGGCCGCGAAAAGGGGGGACCTACAAACAGGAGGGGTAACAAGTCACTGTCATGAGGGCCAGGGTCCCCACCCGAGAGGCAGGGATCAGTACATCAAACTAAAAGAGGGGAGAACATGGAAGTTACTCACGGGTGCTTGCTCAGCGGTGCGGTGGCAGGGTATCAAGCCAGTCAGAGGCCTCTCTCGGGGTGTTAAAAAACCGGAGGCATTCGCCGTCTTGAACCTTGAGTCTGGCCGGGAAAAGGACCTGGTCAAAAGACTTGCGTTGCCTCTGGGTCTCCACGGAATAATCCGGGAAGATTATCAGCCTGGTGTTTTGAAACCGAATCTCCCCTTGCTGCCTGGCAGCCCGGAGGACTTCATCTCTATCCCTGAAGTTCAGCAGCCGCAGGATGAATGTCCTCGGGGGGGCTCCCGGGGGTCCCGGCTTAGGTGGGACCCTGTGCGCCCTCTTTGCGGTGTAATGGGGAGAGAAGTTTGCATCAGGGAGAACGGAGCGGAGTAAGCCCTCCACATAGGCTGTCGGATCTTTTCCCTCAACCCCCTCGGGGAGGCCGATGATACGAAGGTTGTTCCTCCGGTTTCAGTTCTCGGCGTCCTCCGCCCTAAATTCCAAGGCCTTCACTTTAGTGTGGAGCGTGCGGAGGGAAGCCGAGTGTTCCATGGAGTCATCTTCCAGCAACCCGATGCCCTGCTCCGTCTCCGTGACGCGGGAGCGGAGCTTATCCATGTCCTGACGGATAAGTCCCACATCGAGTTGCACCTCCTCTATCTTGGCCGTCAGGGTGGACTGGCAGGTCGCTATGGCGGCCATCACCTCCGGGAGCCAGGATGGTCTGGGGTCCGTGGGATCCCCAGGCGGCTGAGACGCCATGCGAGAGGAGTGCGTGGCGCGCGGCTCCACGAGGTAGGCCGGAGGAGGGTGAGATACCTCCGTTAGCAGAGGGAATCGGAGCTTTTTTCCCTTAACGGACTGCGCCCGGGGAGTCCCCCGCCTCATCCAGGTGGCAGCGGACGGAAAGGTTAGGGGCTGCAGACCAGTGGAACGGATCAACAAGGAGAAGCCAGCGGAGCTCACGGAGGATGCGACCGCTCACGTCGCCATCTTGGACACGCCCCCATGTTGGGTATGAATTTACTCCGCGTAACATTATCTTTCTTAATATAAAAAAAAATGGGGATAACTTTACTGTTGTCTTATTTTTTAATTAAAAAAAGTGTAATTTTTTCACAAAAAAGTGTGCTTGTAAGACCGATGCGCAAATACGGCGTGACAGAAAGTATTGCAATGATCGCCATTTTATTCTCTAGGGTGTTAGAATTAAAAATATATATAATGTTTGGGGGTTCTAATTAGAGGGAAGAAGATGGCAGTGAAAATAATGAAAAATGACATTAGAATTGCTGTTTAACTTGTAATGCTTAACTTGTAATACCAACGGCCACCACCAGATGGCGCCAGCTCACATCTGGTGGTAATAACTTGTAATACCAACGGCTCACCACCAGTTGGCGCCAGCCCACCTTCCAAGCCAAGTCGGCAGGACACTTTTTCTAGTCGCCCTGGCGACCGGATTTGTCGAGCCCTGCCTTAACCTAATTCATTTTAGTTTAGACTGGCAAATAGCATTTATTTAAAATCTGAGATCAGGAGTAGCAGCCCAAATATTTCTCTCAGCACATACCGTACTTTCTTAAAAAAAAAATGCGATTCTGAAAGGCTATGCCATGTTTAACTGCATGCTATTTTATGAACCACGCATATTTTTGTTCTTTACTCTACATATCATATACCTACAGATGGATTGTCCAACTCGAAGGAAAGGAAAGCCTAACAAAGGAGGTGGCAAAGGACATCGCAGCAGTAGTGGAAGAGGTGCGCGAGGTGGCGGGCGAGGAGGTGGACGAGGAGGCAGAAGAGGTGGTGGCAGACAAGAAGGTTCGAGATATGAACCTGGAGGAGGAGGAGGAGGAGGAGGCGGCGGGGGCGGTTTTGGCAGTGGAGCCGGCGGTAAAAAAAGCTCTAGTAGAGCCTGGGATGATGGAGACGATATTTGTTTCTCAAGCAAACCAGTGATAAAAAGGTAATTATTCTTTTAATTGTCTTTTATTATTGCCTTATTTTGAGTTTTTGCTCATATTGTTTGTTTGATTTTTTTTTTTCTTTTTTTGTTAACATTTCTCGATTGCCATCAATTTTTTTTTTTTTTCATTCAGCTGTCAACAGGGAAGCCCGTTGACAGCTGATGACTCATCCGATGTTAAGGACGCGGCGTCCAATTCCCTGTCTACTTCTTAAAAAACAGCTATTCACTGTGCCCTGATTGGGCAAAGCTTTGCTCAGTCAGGGCTTAGAATGCACACCGTGCATTGTGGGGCCCTCGACGGGCAAACATCTTGCAGAGCTCCCTGCAAAGTCAGGTGTTTGCCGAACAGGTGATGTTCAAACCAAACTTTTGCTCGGTCCAAACTGTTCACCCAAGTCTACACTTGAGTACATATGATTTTTAATACATGCTAGAAGTCTGTTAGCCTTGTTTGCTGTTGCTTGCCATTTCTAATCCTGTGATCCACTAGGGCAGTGATGGCGAACCTTGGCACCCCATATGTTTTGGAACTACATTTCCCATGATGCTCCACTACACTGCAGAGTGCATGAGCATCATGGGAAATGTAGTTCCAAAACATCTGGGGTGCCAAGGTTCGCCATCACTGCACTAGGGCTTCCAGATCTGTTTCCATCCTGTAATATCCCAATGGTCCTTTAATGAAAATTTCAGATGGGTACAGTGTTGCATGATTACGCATTTGTGATTCAAAATGTGACACATGTTACCACTCGCCCATGAGGGTGCTATGTATTTGGTAAAATAGCAAAATGACACTGCATGTGTGGGTCTTATTTGGCAAAAATATGATATATGATGTAATACTATGGCGCTTAATACTTTCCTTATGTTTGTATAATTTGTTAGCCAGGACCAGAGGCACAGCTCTCGAGCCCGTGGTAGCACAATAGTCACCACTTCTCTACAAACTCTTCACATGACCACTGAGAACCAAGCACGGGTAAAGGCTCTACTACGGGATCTTCAAGCTCCAGATCTTGATGCTGCTATTGAGTAAGTACTGAAGTACTGTAACATGACTGAAAATAATACATATTTTATGCCAAGATAAATAACATTGTTATAAATAGGTGGCTGTATAGCCGTTTATATAAAGTACAAGATCACACTATATATGTTGCCCTACACTCATGTCTGCCTTATATGCCAACATTGACCTTAAATGCATGGCAAACCTACTGACTCTTTGGCCAGGTGGGAAGTGTTTTCACCCATGTTATGGCTAGGCAGTGCCAGGCACAGCCACAGGTTCTAAAAAGTTGAAGAGGAGAGTCATTACTTGTGATTTAGAAAAAAGATCCATTGACTGATATTCATATAGAGTAGTTATTTTATTTAAATATACTTTAACAGTTGTTTTCATAGATCAATGCATCTGCTATCCCATACTCTTTAAAGGCTAATTCCACCTTTTGCAAAGTGATAATAAATGCACCCATATTTTTATTTTTTTAAAGTGCATTTATTATTATTTATTTTTTTGGAGTCTGGAGAGCATTGCAGCTCATCGATGGATTGTGGGTGCAGTGCTTTGGCACCTGCATATATTTTCTTCAGCCACTGGTCTGTACCAAGGTATGAACCTTTGTTTACAGGGCTGGAGGGAGATGTTAATGGACTACAAATGCAGCGACTTCACCACGCTTGTGCTCCTCTGCTGCAGTGGCAAATGGGACTCATAGCTTTTTCATTCACAAATTCCTGTGCATGAATAAAGAAGCTCTATGAGTGGAACAATGCCGATTTCATGAGTTCTGAGTCTTTCCAACTCGACTGATCACAAAACAGGGTAAAGATAAATAACAGTGGGCCCTTTACCAGGTGATCAGCTGTCAGACAATGACAGCTGATCACAGGAGTAAAAAAGCTTGGCTATCTGCTTTTTTCTCCTCACGATCAGATCAGCGTGAGGAGAGAAGCAGAAAGCCAGTAACCAGCTTCTGTTACAGGGACATTGGTCCCTGCCTCAGTGCCCACCAGTGTCACCCATGGCAGGTGCAGCACTATGAAGTGCCTCATGCGCTGTGGCATTAGAAAAATTGTGATATCTCTGACTTTTCAGTCCATCAAGACTGTCTATTACTCTGAAATTCCTCTATTACCATTCTATGGAAGCAGTAGGTTTAAAGAGCACACCAAATGCTTAAAATAACTTCTTTATTAACTTCACTTTTCTTCATATAAGATACTGCTGCTTTGCAGCAGACAGTCCATGTACAAAAAACACGTGATGAATAAGTATAACAGAAAATGGTGGTTCAAATATTCAATCTTGTCATTTAACATAAGATGGTGGATACATTTCTTTATCGTACATCACGGGACACAGAGCGCATAGTCATTACATATGGGTACCTTCAGGTGTGGACACTGGTGTAATCAACTTCACAGGAAGTTCCTCCCTATATAACCCCCTCCCACTGAGAGTGCTTTAGTTTTTTCGCCAGTGTCTTAGGTGTTGGTCACGTCTAGCTGTCCCTCGGAGGTCTCGGGACCCAGGATAGCTAGCCGGATCCGTCCGAAGTGCTTCAAAGCCAAGGTGTACGGTACCCGGGCCCTGCTGGAGTGGGGTTTTGCCTATAATGCCTCTCCTTGGAGGGCTGGATTCTGGGCTCCAGTGCCTTAGTCTCTTCCAAGAACTAAACGCTACTGATGCCAGGATGCTATATAGGTCCAGGGGTGTGGGTTCCTTAACACAGGACCCCGGTCCCTGAAGGTCCAAGACAATACCCACGGAGATGGGGGAAGATTGGGCCTCTTGCATTTTGCAATACCCTGCGGCGTGGAGCAGGTAAGAGGGAACCTGCGGGACTTGGTTCGACAATAGGTATCCCCCTGGGGGTTCTGGGTTGGCTAACAGTATGCTTGTGCATCAGCCACTATCTCCACTATGTCTGTGTAGGCAGGATGGGATACTAATGTTTACCCAGATAACATGTAGATATATGTATACTTGTGTAAGTTATATATTTGCTACTCACCCCAGGTCTGCCTGTTAACACTGATACTGCAACCCCACATGTTTTAAAGAGGAAATTGCTGGTAAAAACTCCTGTTTCTTAGGAAGCCCATGGGGACAGCTTCCTCGCTATGTGTGCACTACAATAAGATTAGTGCTTACCTGGTGTCTGTTGGTGCTGCCTAAACGCTGGTCCATGTTGTTTCCTCTGCTCTGCTTCCTCCATGTGGTTTCAGCGTGGTGCGCGCGATCGGGTGCGCGCGCGCATGCGCGCGCGCGTGCACGCCGCCTTTTATAGCGTCGGCGTGCGTCGGGGGGGCGGGCCAGCAGCGTCAGGGTCTGTTTAAAGGGAAAACTTTTTCTCTGGCTGGTCTTTCCCTCCTGGAGGCAGAGGAAGAAAGGATACAGAGCGTGCAGCTGGGTCTTTTGGCCACACAGGGACACCTAGTGGCGGTTTTGTGGATCTTCAGGTCTAGGACTTAGGTCCACTATTGACCAGAAAAAAAAAAAAAAAGGAAATTTTTTGCTTAAAGGGACTCAGCCTTAGATCCAGCAGTATCTGAGTCTACCTTGGACTCCGGCTAACGGGCATTGGTGTGTCAATACTCACAGGTTTCCTCAGTATTGCCACCTCCCAGGCGGGTAAAAAAAAAAAAAAAGGAAAAAGAGAGAAATTAGTTCTTTTTCATTTTCCTCATACCTGCCCTCATATTGGTTACTCCTAGCTGCAACAGTCAGGTGTTGGCTATAGGGGTGACCCAAGGTTGTACAATGGCTCCAAAGGGATCTGGACCAGCCAAGGCTGCTAAAGGTGCCAAAAAGCAAAAGGGGTCTCCATCGGGGTCAGAGGATTTGGGCCAGGCTTCTACGGCCCCACCCTCGCCAGTTAGGACACCGAGTGGCATAGTACAAGAGCCATTGGGGGTGCTGGGGGCAGAGGCGGCCCCCGATCCACCCATTCCCGTTTACGTGACGGAAGAAATGCTAGCAGCCACCATGAGTGGGCTAGAGAAAAGGTTAACTGCGTTGTTTTCCCGTCCTTGCCCAAGTAGCAAGCGGGCTAGATCCCCCTCACCCAGTGTGGGGTTTTCAGATGCGGAGGTCTCCTCTTCAGAGGAACGGGACCCACAAGGGGATCAGGCAGACCCAAGTCCCGACGGTTCAGACAGGGAAAATTCCACTATAGATGAATATTTTTCGGCCTCTCAAGCGGAGAGCCTGTGGATCCAGTCTTTGACAGATATGGTTCGCACTGCCTTTAAACTTCCAGTGCCAGAACTAGTAGCCCCGGAGGTATCCTCATTGGGTTCTTTAAAGGCTCCATTAATTTGTGCGTCTTTTCCAATGCACCCCCTTCTGCGGAACGTGATTTACCAGGATTGGGCTCGACCTGATAGAATCTTTGTCCCTCCTAAAAGATTCTCTATTCTCTACCCTATGGAAGAGGAATATGTAAAGAAATGGGCACTCCCTAAAGTGTTTTCTCCGAAGTCTGGAAGGCCAGAATTCCCGACTCTTGGGTTCGGTCCGTAGTAGCCTCAGGCTACAAACTAGAGTTTCGAGAAATCCCCCCTCCTCATTTTCAGGGGTCAAGTCTTCCAAGCGACCCGTTAAAGAGGGCCTCTCTCGTAAAGGCGTTGGATCGCCTCTTGCTCCAAGGAGTAATTGTAGAAGTACCAACCCAAGAAAGGGGTCTGGGATTCTACTCCAACCTTTTTGTTATACCAAAACCCAATGGCGGCGTCAGGCCTATATTAGACCTCAAACCCCTAAATCGCTTTCTAAGGATTCAGACCTTTCGTATGGACTCCATACGTTCAGTGACAGCCAGCCTGCATCAGGGCGACTTTCTAGCATCTATAGACATAAAGGATGCATATCTGCATGTGCCGATTTACCCAGCACATCACAAGTTTCTTCGTTTTACGATAAATCAAAGTCATTACCAGTTCGTAGCCCTACCTTTCGGGTTGGCAACAGCTCCATGGGTTGGCAACAGCTCCACAAAGGTGTTAGCCCCGGTGCTAGCCGTCCTAAGGACAGAAGGCATCTTGGTCCTGGCATACCTGGACGATCTCCTGGTTATCGACAGATCAGCTTCCAACCTCAATCATGCAGTAGTCCGCACAGTGCGGCATCTAGAAGAGTTCGGGTGGATTGTGAACCAAGAAAAATCAAGGTTACAACCCACAAGACAGTTGGAATATCTAGGCTTTCGGTTAGATACAGAATGCCAGAGGGTATTTTTACCTCAAGAGAAGATCAGGTCGTTGATTCAAACGATTCAAATAGTCTTAGGCAAAAGGAAGCCGACTATTCGCCTATGCATGCGACTGCTGGGAAAGATGGTGGCCGCCTTCGAAGCAGCGCCCTATGCCCAGATCCATACCAGAATTCTGCAGGCAGCTATTCTCTCTGCTTGGAACAAGTCCATACAGGCATTAGACCGTCCATTAGTTCTTTCCCCAGGAGTCAGGCGCAGCCTGTACTGGTGGCTGATCCCTCAAGAATTATCAAAAGGGAAAACCTTTTGCCCCATCTCGTGGAAAATAGTAACCACAGATGCCAGCCTAACAGGTTGGGGGGCAATCTTAGGAAAACGGACCCAGCAGGGACAGTGGTCAGAGGCAGAAAGTCTGCTTCCCATCAATGTCCTAGAGATCAGAGCTGCTCGGTTGGCCCTGGTCGCCTGGACTCTCCCCCTGCAGGGTCTGCCAGTAAGGATACAGTCCGACAATGCCACGGCGGTGGCATACATAAACCACCAGGGGGGCACAAGGAGCCTAGCGGCTCAAAGGGAAGTAAACCTGATTTTTTCATGGGCCGAAGCCCATGTACCCTGCATCTCAGCAGTGTTCATCCCAGGGATAGACAATTCTCAAGCAGATTTTTTGAGTCGTCAACAGTTACTCCCGGGAGAGTGGTCTCTTCACCCCCAGGTATTCCAAGAGATTTGCCAAAGATTCGGAGTTCCCGATGTGGACATCATGGCAACAAGATTCAACAAGAAGTTGGAAAAATTCGTATCCCGAGCCAGGGACCCCTCGGCCTACGGGACCGATGCGTTGGTTTGCCCCTGGCACCAGTTTTCTCTCCTGTATGCGTTCCCTCCACTACAGATGAATCCCCGCCTTCTACGAAGGATCAGGGTGGAGCGCAGGCCGGTGATCCTGGTGGCCCCAGCCTGGCCCAGAAGGGCTTGGTACGCACTCATCGTGAGGATGTCAGTAGGGGCACCGTGGCCACTCCCCCTGCGCCCAGATCTGCTGTCTCAGGGCCCGATCTACCACCCTGCTTCACAGCAGCTAAATTTGATGGCTTGGCGGCTGAATCCCTAATTCTTAAGGGCAGAGGCCTCTCAGCCCAAGTCATATCTACGTTAATTCAAGCTAGAAAGCCAGTCTCTAGAAATATCTATTACAGAGTCTGGAGAACCTATGTGGAGTGGTGCGAGTCTCAAGGAGAGCATCCTCGCAAGTTTTTTATTGACAGGATCTTGCGATTCCTCCAGGTTGGCGTTGACAAGGGGTTGGCTCTTAGTACTCTAAAGGGGCAAGTGTCTGCCTTATCGATATGGTTTCAAAGGCCTTTGGCCACACATTCGCTTGTGAAAACCTTTTTGCAGGGGGTCTTGCATGTAAATCCCCCTATTAGAGCTCCCCTCTGCCCCTGGAATTTAAATCTGGTCTTGTCAGCTTTACAAAAGCAGCCGTTTGAACCTCTGACAGAAATCCCTCTTGTGCTGCTAACCCGAAAGTTGGTTTTCTTGGTGGCTATGGCTTCGGCCAGAAGGGTCTCCGAGCTGGCAGCCTTGTCTTGCAGGGAACCGTACCTGATTCTGCATAAGGACAGAGTGGTTCTGCGGCCTCAGCCTTCTTTTCTTCCTAAGGTCATATCCAGTTTTCACTTGAATCAGGACCTAGTCCTACCATCTTTCTTTCCTACTCCCCAGTCCAGAGAGGAAAGACTGCTTCATACTTTGGACGTGGTCCGAGCCATGAGGGTTTATCTCAAGGCTACGGAAAAGATTCGGAAAACAGATGTGCTTTACGTTCTCCCGGAGGGCCCCAAGAAGGGTCAGCCGGCTGCCAAGTCTTCCTTGGCTAGGTGGATTAAGCAGCTGATTTTTCAGGCCTATGGTCTGAAGCGCGTTCCACCTCCCTTATCAGTTAAAGCCCATTCTACGAGGGCCATGAGTGCCTCTTGGGCGGCACACCATCAGATCTCTATGGCACAGGTTTGCAAAGCGGCAACCTGGTCGTCCGTACATACGTTTACTAAATTTTATAAATTGGACGTCGCAAAGGCTACGGACGCAGCATTTGGGCAGGCGGTCCTACGGGCAGCAGTATAGAATCCTCTGGCCCGGTTCACGCCCCCTTTTTTTCTGTTGGTGGAGCTATTTTTACCTCCTGATATATTTTCTGTTTGGCTATTTTTGGCCTTACGGTCTCCCTCCCTTCATGGAGCATTGCTTTGGGACATCCCATATGTAATGACTATGCGCTCTGTGTCCCGTGATGTACGATAAAGAAAAAAGGATTTTTAATAACAGCTTACCTGTAAAATCCTTTTCTTGAAGTACATCACGGGACACAGAGCTCCCACCCCTCTTTTGGGGAACATTGTGTAACCTCAGAGAAATTGCTTGCTACAAAACTAAAGCACTCTCAGTGGGAGGGGGTTATATAGGGAGGAACTTCCTGTGAAGTTGATTACACCAGTGTCCACACCTGAAGGTACCCATATAACCCATATGCAATGACTATACGCTCTGTGTCCCGTGATGTACTTCAAGAAAAGGATTTTACAGGTAAGCTGTTATTAAAAATCCTTTTTTTTTCCTTCAGTATTTACTCTCTCTCTCTGTAAGTTATTAAAGCATTCTCTGATTTCTCTGAAAGGTATAACTGTGGTTTGCAACTTGGTTTGCAGGGTTGCTTTTGCAGGGTTAGCTTAGTTTGGTTTGGTTTGTGAATTAGTTTGGTGACTTAGTTGTTCGGTGGAGGTATGGTATGGTATGGTATGGTATGATGAGTGGTGGAACTATAAGTGAACACACAGCTAGATCAGTATTCAGTTCTAATCACACTATTTACAATAATAACATATATCTACAGTAACTGTGTAACGTACCTATTTTGCCCTGTTGCTTCCATAAAACTGCTCTGGCCTTGTGTCTGTTCTGCTGTGTCTCTGTGGTGGAATAATCTAGTAGCACATGGAGTATTAGGAACCTCCCAGACAGAGTGTTTGTAAAGCTGCCTGTGATTGGTCAAGACTCTGCTCAATGTGAGATTAGCTGTGTTTGGGCAAAGGCTTCTGATAAATCACAAAAGCTTAACTCTATGCTTTCTGGCATGAATTCAACTGTGTTATTGCTTACCTACTGCTGCCATACAAACAAAATGACTCTTAAAGGCATATTTTTCTTTTGCTTCTGTGAACACAACATACAACTGTTATATGACATCCAAGCATAAAATCACAGTGAATAACTCTGCCTTTGTCTCTCACATATAAACATGTGCTCTACATTAGGTTATTAGCAGGTTGAGCTGTATATACATGTAGGTTATATTAGCTACATAGGACAGGTTCTAGCTGGCCAGCTACACCACCTATTTGTGCCTACCAGTGCTGCCAATCAGTGCCTCACCATCAGTGTCACCTGTCAGTAGTGCCCATCAGTCAGAAAAAGACACACCGCTCCAAACTGACTGCGGGTGCAATCAAATACCAGGTGCAGACCTCGGCTCACCACAGTTCACAATGAATAAGAAAGAAAAAAAAACAAGGTTGTGAACAAGCAAGCTACATACTTGTGAAACGCATTAACTGCAATTCCTGTATTTGTCTGGCATTTGACACTAAAGACCATCATCGAGCAATATCTGCAATTCCGGTGTGCGACCGTTTTCTTTCTTATTTAGTGCCCATCAGTGCAGCTTCATCAGTGCTGCCTATCAATGCCCATCAGTGCCGCCTCCTCAGCGCAGCCTCATCGGTGCACTTCAGTGAAGGAGAAAAATTACCTGTTTGCAACATTTTATAACAAGCTACAATGTATTTATTTATTTTTTTCAAAATTTTCGATCTTTTCCTTTAGCAAAACATAAAAAATCCAGTAGTGATTACATACCAGCAAAGGTAAAGCTATATTAGTGTAAACAAAATGATAAAAACTTCATATGGGTACAGTGTTGCATCACCACACAATTGTCATTTAAAGTGCGACAGCGCCGAAAGCTGAAAATTGGCCTGGGCAGTAAGGGGGTATAAGAGCCCAGTAGGCAAGTGGTAAGAGAGGAAAAAAAAATGTCTGTGTGCATTTTTCATCTTTCTACCAATTGATGTTTTCATATTGTGATGACATCTCATACTATTGTGTTCTGTAGTATACCTTAAAATAGAAAATCCTCAATGCATCCCATAGTCTGAACAACATAACACCAACTCCATGCTTATATTTACCTCCAAACGTTTAGGAAGCTTGGTCTACAACTATCTGAGCTGTTTTCTTAATGAAAACAACTCTCTTGACCCCTTAAAGTCTGGCTTCTGCCCTCAACACTCCACTGAAAATGTTCTTCTAAAACTCACTCACTGCTTGCTAACTGCCTAAACCAATGGCCACTACTCTGTACACATACTTTAACACTGTCCTGTTCCCTTTATACAACTGACCACATGCACCTCCTCAAAAAGCTGAAGTTCACTCCCTTGGCTGTTAAAACCATTTATATCCAGTGTTGCTCATCATCCTTTAAAAAAGTAATTTGTTACAGTTACAAATTACTTGTCCGAAAAAGTAATTGAGTTAGTGACTCAGTTACAACATTGGCAAAGTAATTAGTTATTCAGCAAAGTAACTGACTTTTTTTGAGGCATGAGGCATGTTACAGGCACAGTGAGGCATGTTGCAGGCACAGTGAGGCATGTATGATGGCACAGTGAGGCATGAGGCATGTATGATGGCACAGTGAGGCATGTATGATGGCACAGTGAGGCACGAGGCATGTATGATGGCACAGTAAGGCATGTATGATGGCAAAGTGAGGCATGAGGCATGTATGATGGCACAGTGAGGCATGAGGCATGTATAATGGCACAGTGAGGCATGAGGCATGTATGATGGAACAGTGAGGCACGAGGCATGTATGATGGCACAGTGAGGCACGAGGCATGTATGATGGCACAGTGAGGCACGAGGCATGTATGATGGCACAGTGAGGCACGAGGCATGTATGATGGCACAGTGAGGCACGAGGCATGTATGATGGCACAGTGAGGCACGAGGCATGTATGATGGCACAGTGAGGCACGAGGCATGTATGATGGCACAGTGAGGCACGAGGCATGTATGATGGCACAGTGAGGCATGAGGCATGTTACAGGCACAGTGAGGCATGTTACAGGCACAGTGAGGCATGTTACAGGCACAGTGAGGCATGTTACAGGCACAGTGAGGCATGTTACAGGCACAGTGAGGCATGTTACAGGCACAATGAGGCATGTATGATGGCACAGTGAGGCATGAGGCATGTATGATGGCACAGTGAGGCATGAGGCATGTATGATGGCACAATGAGGCATGTATGAGGGCACAATGAGGCATGTATGATGGCACAGTGAGGCATGAGGCATGTATGATGGCGCAGTGAGGCATGAGGCATGTATGATGGCACAGTGAGGCATGTATGATGGCACAGTGAGGCATGTATGATGGCACAGTGAGGCATGTATGATGGCACAGTGAGGCATGTATGATGGCACAGTGAGGCATGTATGATGGCACAGTGAGGCATGTATGATGGCACAGTGAGGCATGATACAGGCACAGTGAGGCATGATACAGGCACAGTGAGGCATGATACAGGCACAGTGAGGCATGATACAGGCACAGTGAGGCATGATACAGGCACAGTGAGGCATGTTACAGGCACAGTGAGGCATGTTACAGGCACAGTGAGGCATGTTACAGGCACAGTGAGGCATGAGGCCTGTATGATGGCACAGCGAGGCATGAGGCATGTTACAGGCACAGTGAGTGAGGCATGTATGATGGCACAGTGAGTCACTGTGCCATCATACATGCCTCACTGTGCCTGTAAAATGCCTCGACGACGATCTCCCTACCTTCTCCTGTTCTCCACATGTCAAACGTCGGCTGCCATCCTCCATTATTTGAAAGCCGCGCCTCCTCCTCAGGCTGTTCCGTGATAGGCGGAACAGTCATTTTCCCAGCAGAGCCTCTGTTTAGTGTTCAGCCTATCACGGATGCCTTCTCATCGGCCGAGGATGAGAAGGCATCAGATAGGCTGAACACTAAACAGAGGCACTGCTGGGAAAATGACTGTTCCGCCTATCACGAAACAGCCTGAGGAGGAGGCGCGGCTTTTGATAATGGATGGCTGATGGCTGCTGACACAAGAGGTAAGTAATTACGGTAACGCCGCCCCAGTAATAGGAGCGGCGTTGCCGAGAGCGGAAGAGTAATCTGGTAGATTACTCGTTACCCTCAAAAGGGGTATCGTTACCTAACGGCGTTTATTTAAACACTGTTAGTTACAACACTGTTTATATACAGTATCTACTACTCCTCCCTTAGTCAGTTAATAGCCTCCAATGGCTTTTAAAACCACCTCTATGCTGGCAACACCCAAATTTCTCTCTTTAAAATTCAGCTCACCTTCAGTCTCCTTGCGCATCAGTATAGATGTCACACCACTTTCTAAGACTCAATCTTTTCAAAACTGAGCTCATAATATTACCTCCCTCCCCTCCATGCCAGAGTGCTGGATATAATTTTGGATAGCTCTTTCTGGCCCCCTATCCAATCCCTAGGTTTGTTGCCTTCACCTTCGTAACATCTACAAAATACACCCCTTTACAACCTCAGACACCAAACACTATGCTACTAATTCACAATTTTTTTTCTCTCGCCTTGACTAGAGCAACTCCCCCCTCCTTGTTGGCCATCTTCTACATAGTGTTATGCGTTTGTGTCAGGAATTGCCTGAACGATTAATTCAGGAAATTTTCAGCCAATGTAGAATGATACTTCATTATGGCCCAAAAACAGAAAAATATTTAGAAATGTAAAAACCAAAAAATGAAATAAAAAAAAAAAAAAAAATGTAAATGGTTATAATATCAGGGGAGAGCAATTTAAGTATCAAAATAAATATATCAATAGGCAATCAAGTTAAGCAACCATTTTACAAAATATAAATGTATTCTAGTTACCTTTTTTTTTTTTAATTGCCGCTGACTTAAAATGGTCGTTACCAGAGTCTCCTAAGATGTCTACCTTTCCAAAATTGCATCTCGCTATGTTGGATCCCTGGTATCACTGGGATGTCCGATGACGTGTGGTGATCGGTGTCTCTCTGGATGGATGGATGTCTGTCTTAACCCCCGGACCATATTGCTGCACAATGACCAGAGAACTTTTTGTGATTCGGGACTGCGTCGCTTTAACTGACAATTGCGCGGTGGCTCCCAAACAAAATTGGCGTCCTTTTTTTCCCACAAATAGAGCTTTCTTTTGGTGGTATTTGATCACCTCTGCGGTTTTTATTTTTTGCGCTATAAACAAAAATAGAGCGACAATTTTGAAAAAATTCAATATTTTTTACTTTTTGCTATAATAAATATCGCCCAAAAATATATAAAAAAACTTTCCTCAGTTTAGGCCGATACGTATTCTTCTACATATTTTTAATAAAAAAAATCGCAATAAGCGTTTATTGATTGGTTTCCGCAAAAGTTATAGCGTTTACAAAATAGGGGGTAGTTTTATGGTATTTTTATTAATATTTTTTTTTTACTAGTAATGGCGGCGATCAGCATTTGTTTTCAGTACTGCGACATTATGGCGGACACTTCGGACACTTTTGACACATTTTTGGGACCATTGGCATTTTTTTAGCGATCAATGCTATAAAAATGCATTGTATTACTATAAAGATGCCATTGGCAGTGAAGGGGTTAACACTAGGGGGCAGGGAAGGGGTTACGTGTGTTCCTGGGTGTGTTCTAACTGAAGGGGGGGTGGACTCACTAGGGGAAATCACTGATCTTCCGTTCATACGTTGTATGAACGGAAGATCAGCGTTTCCCCGCTGACAGGACCGAGAGTTTTGTGTTTTCACACATAGCTCCCGGTCCCCGCTCTGTAACCAACGAGCGCGCGTGCCCAGCGGCGATCGTGCCTGCAGGGCACGGGACTCGGGGGCGCATGCGCCCCCTAGTGGCCGCTTAAAAGCAGACGTATAGCTACGGGCTCTCGCCCAGGAGAGCCGACCTGCCGCAGCAATGACGGCGGCAGGTCGGCAAGCGGTTAATGGATGTGTGTGTCGATGGATGTTTTAACTTGTCCAATATTCAGTTCTTAATAAGCTCAAAAAACGTTGCCAAGCCTAGCCCAGAAGTTGGAATCTACTTTTCTTTTTCATACATCATGGGACACAGAGTCAGGCTAATATTCTTTACCTGCTGGGGTTATACTTCATTTCCAGGTGAATGGACACTGGTAGACCAAAGGTCTTTAACCACTTCTGCCCTGGACCATATTGCTGGTCAAAGACCAGAGCACTTTTTGCGATTCAGCACTGCGTCGCTTTAACTGACAATTGCGCGGTTCTGTGACGTGGCTCCCAAACAAAATTGGCGTCCTTTTTCCCCAAATAGAGCTTTCTTTTGGTGGTATTTGATCACCTCTGCGGTTTTTAGTTTTTACGCTATAAACAAAAATACAGCGACAATTTTGAAAAAACATTTTTTTTGCTTTTTACCATAATAAATATCCCCCAAAAATATATAAAAACATTTTTTTTCCTCAGTTTAGGCCAATACGTATTCTTCTACATATTTTTCGTAAAAAAAATCGCAATAAGCTTCTATTGATTGGTTTGCGCAAAAGTTATAGCGTTTACAAAATAGGGAATATTTTTATGGCATTTTTATTAAAGTGGTTGTAAACCCAAAAAATTTTTTTTTTTGTTTTAATGTCACAATGTAGAGTATACGATTTCCTATCATCTGTGCCCAGTCTTGCCACACAGAGTTAATCCAGCGCTGAGTAATCCTCTTTTAAAGTTAAATCCGCTTTGTCAGTTATTTTTGTCATTATTAAAAGCTTCCTTTTCTTTGGCCAGTTCAGCTATTCAGCCAGCTGTTGCAGCAATTGGTATCTGCCAGTCCATAAAGGATCAGATCAGACGGCCTGACAGGCCTAACCAGGAGGATCATCTGCCAAAAAATAGGGCAGATATTACACCGCTAAAGTGGCCTGATGGTCTGATGTGCGTACACACCATCAGTCCAAAATCCGATCGGGTCAGAACGCGGTGACGTAGAGCACAACGACGTGCTAAAAAAACGAAGTTCAATGCTTCCAAGGATGCGTTGACTCGATTCTGAGCATGCGCAGGTTTTTGGTCCGATCTTTTGTGTACTAACCATCGGTTTGGTCCGATGGTCAGGCGTCCATCGGTCCGATTTTAAAGCAAGTTTTAAAACTTTGGTCTGACAGTCCGATGGGCCGTATACACGCTCGGTTTGGACCGATGAAACTGGCCTTAAGTACAAGTATATTCTTCCCCCAAACATCTCCCAGGAAGTATGTTGCGATCTCCACTAGGTGGCAGCATTAGTCCATGAACCAATACTTTGAACCAAGTCATCTTCCATCTGGCATTTGATGATGCTGTGAAACAGGAAATCGGTCATTTTAATTTGCACCTCCCAAGGAGGTCTTTGCTGATGCTCTTCTACCCCTATACATCACATCAGGAGCCCTATGCGAAAACATCCTTTTCGGAGATGAATTCCCATTTATTACTCCTTCGTACAAACACCCTGCTGGATAAACTTGCTGTACTGCCATTCCCAGACAATTTCCAACATAAACCAAATGTTTTTATAAACCAGGCAGTAAAAATCCAGAAATGTATGATATTCAAACATGTTGCCTTACAACACTGGTCCAAGGATCATCAAACAAATTAGATTTGAATTTTGACCTGGAATTAACCTTTTTAATATTTCAGCCTATCCAAAAAAAAAAATAGATCAGTATAACAAAACCAGAAATCCTATGTCATATTTTTAATTAATTCACAGATGCTCTGACAATAGGCAATCCCATCTTCAGTCTACCATAAATGCTGCTGCCAGACTCCTTCTCGTCTCCAGCTGTCCAGTCTGCTGCCCCTTTGTCAATCCCTTCACTGGCTTTTGTTGGCTCTACAAATCTAATTCTAATAATGGTATACAAAGCTGTCTTCAACACTTTCCTGTGCTACATCATCAACTTCATCTCAAAATGTCACCCAAACCATCCACTTGGCTCTTCTCACTCCCTCCTGCCCCCAACTCCTTCATCATCTTCTCTAATGTTCACCTTCTAGACTTCTGCAAAACCTCTCATATTCTCTGGAACTCTCTTCCCCCAAATCTCCCTGGCTATCTCCTACTTTGTCTGCCTTTTAGGCGAATGCAAAAAACTCATCTCTTCAGAGAAGCATATGCTGTGTCTATCTAAAAACTGAACTTTTACTTTCTTCATCAACCTATTCCCTGGCAAATTATAACCTATTGTATCACTTACCCCTTAGACCCCTTTCACACTGGCACATTTCGGTGGCCAGCGGGGGCACGTTTAACCCCCGCTAGCAGCCGAGAAAGTGTTAAAACCATCCGCAATGCACCGCTTCGCATTACGGGCGGTATAGCCACGATGTCCCATTGATTTCAATGGGCAGCAGTGGTGGAGGAGCTCCTCCACCGCTCCAAAGATGCGGCTAGCAGAACTTTTTTTTTACCGTCTTGCTAGCGCACCACTCCAGTGTGAAAGCCCAATGGCTTTCACACTGGAGACAATAGAGCAGCACTTTTAGGGCGAATTGCAGGCGCTATTTTTAACGCTATAGCGCCTGCAATACACCCTCAGTGTGAAAGGGGTCTTATTTTTAAATTGTAACATCTCATCTCATGTAACATCAAACCACTTGTTTTGAACTGTTATGTAATTGTACTGTCCCTTTATTTTCTAAAGTGCTGCGCAAACTGTTGGTGCTATGTAATCCTGTAAAATAATAAAAATATGTAACACTAAAATGTATATTTTTGTTTACAGCGATGAAGGATCTGATTTGGAAGAGTCTGACTATAACAGCTCCCAGGAGGAGGAAAATGAGCATAACGATAACTCTGATGAAGACCTAGAATTAAATTTCTGGTCCCCCCCAATAGCAAAAGATCAGACGGAAGGTAAACCATCCCTTGAACCGCAGGGGAAAATGTTACCAGAGGCAGTCGTATCTCCTTTTGCTATTGGAAAATTATCACGGTGAGTCCAACAAAAGATGCAAAGTTTATCCAACATGTTTAACAAGCTCTGAACAAAAAATGTGAGCAAAAAAAAAAAAAAAATGGTATGTATTCTTGGTGGTGTAACTTTTATCACAGACATTAACGTTTTTGGTTACATTTAAATGTGAAATTAAACCCTCCTAGTCGCAATAAGAAAGGAAAAAAAAATGTTGCTTATTTGCCACATTATGCTCTGGACTGCCTAGATTAGCAAGGTTTGGCCTCTAATGCTGCGTACACACGATCGGAATTTCTGATGGAAATTTCTGATCGTGTGTGGGCCCCATCGGACTTTTTCCCATCAGTGTTTAGAAATAGAACATGTTTTATTTTTTTCAGATGGGAAAAAAGAATGATTGCAAATTCCTATATTTTTTTCGTCTTAGTGTTTTACGTCACCACATTTTAGACAGTCGGAATTTAGTCTGACAGTGTGTATGCAAGACTGATGCAAGTCGGCTTCATCGGAATTCTGATGGAAAATTCCATCGGAAATTCCGATCGTGTATACACGGCATTGTCCCTTAAACTGTCTAGATTACCAAGGTTTGACAGTCTGCCTTAGCCTCCCAGGTCACCAAAATCGTTGAAATCTTTGTTGAATTTCTGAGATTCCAGTGTGTGTGTGTGTGTGTGTATGTGTGTGTATGTGTGTATGGGGTTGAGCCTTTTCTGAGTCCCCACGAATAGAGAATCACCAGTCCCCACCAGAACAGCCCTGAAATATTAAATGCACGACCCCCTAATTTTCACAATGGTGACTTTATTTAGAATTTTGCTTGATATCGGTTGCAGGAGCAGCTTTTGGTCATGGCATACTGCAACCAAACCTCACCCCTACAGCAGGGTGTCAAAGCTGTAAGAAAATTGTGATTTATTTTTTATTTTTTTGGCTTTGCTTTGAGATATAGCCAGATAATTTAGTGCTTCACGACCTATGAATTCATTGTGAAGTATCTGCTAAAGGGTGTACAGTATAGGTGTTTTGTATTCATGGCCTGGTGTTTTTTATAGTTTTTATTAGGTTCATCAGCAAAGCACATAGTAAAATACAACAGAAAGTAGTCTGCCTAACATGACAAAACAATGTCATTCAGAAGATTATATAATAAGAGCATTGAAAAAGCAATGCACATCAGGGAACGTGTCATCATGTACATCTCTAATTATGCAAAATTGTAAGAAAAAAAAGATGAGAGAAAAAGTTAACCGCTCAGAGGTCCCAAGGAGCTAAAGCTGAAAGGTAGGATCCAACCCCTGGGTGCAGGCACTGCAATAGTATGCAAAATTGTATGGAGAAAAACCAGGACGGCCGCACTCCAAAAAATGTTCCTTTATAATAAAACAGATCACAACATCAACATGTCACAGCAAAAAACAGAAAAGAGCTGACGTGTTTCACACCAAAATACAGTGCTTATTCATAGCTATAGCTGTATTTTGGTGTGAAACGCGTCAGCTCTTTTCTGTTTTTTGCTGTGACATGTTGATGTTGTGATCTGTTTTATTACAAAGGAAAATTTTTTGGAGTGCGGCCGTCCTGGTTTTTCTCCATACAATTTTGCATACTATTGCAGTGCCTGCACCCAGGGGTTGGATCCTACCTTTCAGCTTTAGCTCCTTGGGACCTCTGAGCGGTTAACTTTTTCTCTCATCTTTTTTTTCTTACATCTCTAATTCGATGGAAAAACCGTAGTGCAAAACAAGGCCTCTGGAACACATTATTCCTGACCACACAGTACCAATGCATTAGCGAGGGTTCGACCCATGCAGAAATGAGCCAAAGAGCATTTTTAAGTAGTAGTAGTAAGATATATGAGAATCGGGGAGAAGTAAGCCAGAAAGAAGGGAAGGGGGGAAAAAAGGAGCAAAGAAAGGAGTAAAAAAAAAAAAAAGTAAAGTGTGAGAGTAGGTGGTAGAGGGACTGGTTCCCACCTAGAAGGCCAAAGGCGCATAGTAGCTAATCATCACTGAGCTGGAGCCTCTATGACCTGACACGATAGGTACAAACCATAGTCTCATGAACATTGAAATTTGTGCCAATAATACCACGTTTTATGGAATTGGACCTCTTTGCATTTCATAGCCGCTGTTAGACAATATATATATATATATATATATATGTCTATCACATTTAAAAGGTTTTTATTTGCCAAATGCACATACAAAGAACATTCCAGATACATTCCTGACATGAACAGATATGTAGGTACAAATAGCGTTTTCCTTCCTTATTCAAACTATGAAACATCAAGCTCCAATTATAGATATATGGTAGATTACATCAGCATATTTAATGGTAAACGGACATAGAGCAACGAAAATAAATTAAAAACAAAACCATGGAGGTGAGTACCCCCTAAACCATTGTGCCATGTGCCGTCATCTCCCAGACCTCCAGAGTTTGCCCCCCGTCAGTTTATAGCATGCCATATTCAATCCTAGCATAGACAGGTTCTTCTTAAATATCCCCAGGTGTAGTTTTCTTGGAGTCCACTCATCTGCCCCAAACTTTATGACATTTTTTCTTACTGCCTCTTAAGTCATTTTATACAGCGTGATATTTGCATTAAGCAAAAAAGATTGGAGTTGCGCTGTGTGAAAAATAAAAAAAGACAAACAAAGTGAACTAACTATGCAAAAAAATAAATAAAGGTTCCAAGTCCGTTAAGGAGCACAGTGCCTTAGTGAAAACAAATAATGTCCAAATAAAAATTTCTAAGTGTAGACAGTAAAAGTAATCCATCAGTTCCACAAAAAAGATATAATCCTTAATTGGATGATGATTGTAATGCAAACGGTCATAAGGAAGTCCAATACGTAAACAGAACCACCACCGAGATTGCACCAATAAATGAATGAATGGAGGCTTACCAGAAGACAAGCTCAACAGGCTTGCGGCTATAAACCCTAGCCCGGGCCTTTAGAGATCCTCTGCAATGATGAAGTATTGTAGAAAACTCCAAAGATATCACCAATTATGAACAAAGAAAGAGCTCACATAGTGAAGTATGTCGGCACAACATTCATAAAAAAAATATATAAAACTGTGACTGTTAACACCACCACCGTTTCACCCAGATAGAATGAAGGCTTACCAGAAGCCAGGTATTGATCCTCCTATGGCTAAAAAACCCTTAGCCAGGGCCTTGTATGGTAACGCTGCTAGCTGGATGTCCTAAGATCCTCTCAGTATCGCATCAGCGGCGATTAAGGATAATAAATAAGCCCACATAGTGAAGTACATAAAAAAAGGCTAAAAAAGTTTAATTAAGGTTACACTTACAAACATCTCGTAAATACAGGCAAAAAGAAAGCAAAGCCGGTCGGCTTAGTTGAACGCCCGTTCCACTTGGATCGTCACGCCTTGCGTCAGCATGTCACCTTCCCGACGTACGTTTCGTCACACATTTGACGTCGTCTAGGGGCACCTAGGCACCTCCTTATTCTTGATATTTGCATTAACCAGACCCTTCCAAGCAGACAAAGTAAGACAATCCCTCTTCACCCAGTTTAGGACAGTCAGCTTCCCGACATAGTAAAAGAGCAGCCTCAAGAACGTTCTTATATCATTGCTCAGTACTTTATCTTCTATAACACCTAGGAGTCCCAAAAGTGGACTACATATGTTCGGGAGATCAAAGGTATCTGCAATAAACTAGGTTACCTGTGACCACAATGAACGTATCCTGTTACACTCCCACACCATGTGAATAAACGTACCTTCCGCCACCAGGCACTTATGACAAGTAGGGTCATCTCTTCTGCCCATCCTATATAATCTGTGTGGGGTGTAATACATTTGGTGCAGGTACCTCAGTTGTATTAGTTTGTCCCTAGCAGAAATGACCTTGAACAAATAAGAAGTCAGAATCTATGGCCATCTTCCAAAAGAAAATAATCCATTAGTCTGGGGCTAAAGCATGGTGGGGCATTAGGTGAAAGGTATAAGGGACCATCTTGTACATGCTTCATACAAACCTCAAGTATCCGCTTAGCTGATTTGAGAACAGTCATTCTGCCTACCGTGGGAACCTTCCCCCTGTAAAAAAAAGTTCAATCGTGTCTTGTAAGAAGTTGCCGCAGCTGCTTCCACCGCAATAGCGGCATTGTTCAGCTGCGGGAACATACGCCAGTGAGCCTGGACCAGCTGTGACGCCAAGTAGTACAGACAGGGGTCAGGAATCGCCAGACCTCCCCTCCCCACCGTCAACTGCAAGACGGTCAGCGACACCCGGGCTGCCCCACAAGAAAGATGTCAGCAGGGAGTCAATGTATCTGAACATCTTCCTAGGGATGTATAATGGGGCGTCAGAAAGAATATATAAAAATTTCGGGAGAAATCATTTTAACCACTTACTTACTAGGCACATATACACCCTTCCTGCCCAGGCGAAATTTCAGCTTTCGTCGCTTTAACTGACAATTGCAACCTGGCTCCCAAACAAAATTTAGGCCCATACGTATTCTTCTACATATTTTTGGTAAAAATAAATAACAAATTGCAATAGGCGTATAGTGATTAGTTTGCGCAAATGTTATAGCGCCTATAAATGTTTTTTTACTACTAATGGCGGCGATCTGCGATTTTGTTTATTTTGACTGCAACATTATGGCGGACACATCGGACACTTTTGACACATTTTTGGGACCATTCACATTCATACAGCGAACGGTGCTATAAACATGCACTGGTTACTGTATAAATATGACTGGCAGGGAAGGGGTTAACACTAGGGGGTGGGCAAAGGGGTTAAATGCGTACCCTGGGAGTGATTCTAACTGTGTGTGGAGGGGGACTGACTGGGGGAGGTGACCAATCTGTGTCCCTATGTAAAAGGGACACAGCATCGGTCTCCTCTCCCTGACAGGACATGGATCTGTGTGTTTACACACACAGATCCACGTCTTTGTCTGTGTAACAGCCGATCGCGGGCACCAGGCAGACAACGCGGCCGCCAGACAGGCGCACCGGCAACGCAGTGACACGCCCCCCAGTGGCCGCAGGAGGCGAGGATGTCAATAGACGTCCTTCTGGCATTGTAGAGCCATCTTGTGGCCGTCATATTACAATGCCGCGGGCTCCAGTTGGTTAAACAAGTTGGCTCTACTTAACAAAGTATGCGGGAGATTCTTCCATTTCTGTACTTTATCTCTGAAGTCCTTAATTACAGGCTGTTTCACC
This sequence comes from Rana kukunoris, assembly GCA_029574335.1. Taxonomy (NCBI): domain Eukaryota; kingdom Metazoa; phylum Chordata; class Amphibia; order Anura; family Ranidae; genus Rana; species Rana kukunoris. The sequence continues at coordinate 397,667,676 of CM056052.1, forward strand.
TCAGTAAATGTTTCTATTGGCAATTTTATATGTATTCCTAGGAATTTAAATTGGGTTGTCACTGTTAGGGGCCACTGAGCGGGAGGAGTCAGATTTGACTGTGGATCTAGAGCAGGGGTCTCCAAACTATGGCCCTCCAGGTGTTCAGGAACTACAATTCCCATCATGCCTAGTCATGTCTAAGAATGTCAGAGTTTTACAATGCCTCATGGGAAGTGTAGTTCCACAGCAGCTGGAGGGCCGTAGTTTGGAGATCCTTGATCTAGAGGAAACAACGTCGACTTAGACCAATTGATCCGAAATCCAGAGAAATTCTCCTGTATCAGGGTAAATGTGTTAGACAAGGAGATATCGGCAGCATATCATCTGTGTATAACGAAACATGTTCCTGCAAATCCCCAACCACCAGCCCCTCAATGTCAGCCTAGCTCCTAAGCCTAGCCGCTAGAAGCTCTATGGCCAGCACAAATAAGAGTGGAGACAGGGGAGAGCCCTGCCTCGTCCCTCTACCAATCCTAAATGAGTTTGAGATAAGTCCATTGACCCTAATACTAGCCCGAGGTTCATTGTAAAGTAGCCTAACCCAGTTCACGAATCGCGGTCCAAAGCCCAATTTTAGAAACATGGCGAAAAGATAATTCCATTCGACCGAGTCAAACGCTTTTTTGGGTACAACTGCCCGGTATAAAACCGGTTTGATCCGAATTGATCAATTTTAAGTATTTTCGACTGCAATCTACCGGCCAATATTTTGACGTCAGTATTGATCAATGAGATCAGCCTGTATGACTCGCATTCCGTTGGGTCCTTACCAGGTTTTGGAATCGCTACAATTAAAGCTTCACGCATGGAATCTGGCAATATACCCTCTCTTTCCGCTACTATAAACACCTTCTGAAGACGGGAAACCAGGCTCTCCTTATGTAGCTGATACCATTCCACCGGGAAACCATCCAATCCAGGTGATTTACCCGGTTTAAAGGAGGAAATGGCATCAGCTATTTTTCCTCAGGTGTATTGGAATGTTCCAGGGCATCACTATCTCCCGAGGCCAGGGATGGGAGAGCTATGTTGTCTAGATAGGAGGAAAGTTCCTGATCACTACACCCAGACTGGGATTGATATAGATTATCATAAAAGTCCAAAAAGGTGAAACTTTGGGAATCACTAAGTCACCCTCATGGCGTCCAAGTCATAGTACCGAAGTCGGGGCATACATAGGTCTCGCCAAAAAGGCCAGCAAGCGGCCACCCTTGTCACCAAATTCAAATATGGATTTGGTCTGTTGCAATTGTTTCTTCATAGTCTGATCAGTCAGCAGTAACTTATATTGTCTCGTCAGGTCTTGCCACATATGATAAGTATCAGGGGATGGGTATTGAACATAACACTCTTCAGCAGCAGCAGCGTCACGTTCAACCCGTTTTACGTCATCGTTCAACACGTTTGCCAAATCCCTCATCTCCTTAGTGAACACCCCCCCTCATATTGGCTTTAAAGGCATCCCACTGATTGTGTACCATCGTATCAGAACCATTCTCCCTTCAATAATGGCTAATGGCCGCCTTACAGCCCAGTGTCACATAATCCTCCCCTAATCACTGGGTCTTCATGCACCACAGCCGTCTCCCAGCGGGCACATCCAAATTCAATGTGACTTCCACAGGAGAGTGGTCTGATGGGGCTCTAGGAAGGTACCTTACCCCAGAAATAATGGGGAGACCATCTACAGAAGATAGCAGCATATCTATTCTAGACAGCGTCTTATGCGTCCCCGAGTGGCATGAGTAAGCCCTGACTCCTGGATTGTTACAGTGCCACAGTGAGACCATAACTGTCCAACCAGGAAGAAAGAGTAAGGAGTGAGCCAGTCACACACCCATGCCTGTCAAGCACCCCATCCAACACCACATTGAAATCGCCTATCAACAGTAACGGGCCCTGCGCTATCATCACTGCTTCCTTCAGAGATGCCTTCTAAGACTTGGAAGGAGAATGGGGGTGGGATATAGACACACACTAATGTTAAACACACATTAAAGATCTGACACACTAGTATAACATATCGCCCATTGGGATCTGATTTAACCTGTAAAATATGTGTTGCTGCTTTCTTAGTGACTAGAATGGCAAACCCCCTAGAATAAGTAGAGTATTCAGCGTGTATGACCCTCATAATATTAGCTTTTTTCAATGCCAGAACTTTAGAGCCTTGGAGATGTGTCTCCTGCAACAGGATAACATGGGGTTTGTACCTCTGTATAAAGTCAAAGACAAGAGACCTTTTAACCTTCGAATTCATACCACGGACATTCCATGACTGTATATTTATCTTAACCGCCATTGAGTGAGCAAGTGTACCAGAACACCATATCCGGGGAGCTTCAGCCAACCGGTTCATAGCCAACCCCTTCATGGCCAGCCCCTTCAATCTGTGGGGGTCAAAACAGAGAGAGACAACAGGACATGGCACTAACCGACAGAACCCTTACCTTCCCACCCTGCACACAGCCCCAACATGCTGAGTGCCTGCATCCCATAACCAAAACCGTAAACGACCTCAGGGGGTTAGAAGGCCTCCGCACCCCGCCTGCAGACTCCTGGTCTGCAGGTCCTTAGTGCAAACACACAGATATAAACTAAAAGAGTCTCAATCCTAGCATAAAAAAAGAAAAAGGAGGGGGGGAGAAGAGAAGAAAAAGAGAAGGGGGAGAGAGGGGTGCGGAGGGGGAAGTCCACCAGTGAACCAGACAGGAACTTTTGAAGAAGTTTGTTCAAACTGCAGGTAGAACCGTGCAGGACATGTCTCAGTGGCACCAGAACATCAGAACAACGGAAAGCATCGGTCAGCCGTAGGAGTGCAGCACTCATTTAGTGTCCATCTTCAGGTCTAGGGTGCCCCCTAGCATCCAGCCAGCGCAAAGCATCTGTAGGAGAATTGAAGAAAAAATCTTTGCCCCCATCGACCACTCTGAGCTTTGCTGGGTACATCATACTGTAAGCTATGTGTAAGTCCCGGAGCCTCTTCTTAACATGCGTAGCTGCAGAGAAGTCAGGGTAGATAGAAATACGATTTCCATTAAATTGCAGGTCCCCTATAGTGCGGGCTGCGCAAAGGATGTTTTCACGATCTCTGAATTGCAGAATTCGAGCTATCATCAGGCACGGGTGAGAGCCAGGGGGGGGGGGGGTTGATGACACCCTGTGAGCCCTGTCTATGGCAAAAAAGCATGAGAATGTAGTGTCCGCCATAATATCTTTGACCCACAGCTCAAGAAAATCTTCAGGCTGTTTGCCCTCTGCTTTCTCAGGGAAGCCTACCAGGCGGATATTGTTCCTCCTCTGGCGGTCCTCCATGTCCCCGAGCTTATCAGTATGAGCGATCACTTCACAGTCTGCCGTTTATTCTCCAAAGGGAGAACCACATCCTCTAACTCACTAATCCTCTGCTCAGCTTCAACAGCCCTCTCCCTAATAGTCTGCACATCATGTTTGAGGAATGACATCTCAGCCCTTATGCCATCTATATGTTCAGTTAGTGTGGCCTGGCAGGTGCATATGGCTTCCATATTCTTCTTCAGAGAGGGCTCCCCTTCCCCCCTGCCCGACTCCGCTTCCCCCATCTCCTGTGGCGGTAGTCTGTCCAGGGATAAGCCCTTCCTCAGTCCCTTAGTTCTGGGGGGCATCGGGCTTACCTGCCACTGGGAAGGGGAGGCCATTCAGTGCCACTGTGCTGTGTAGAGCTTGGTCCTTGTTCGTCTGCCGCATGGCCGCCGCCATCTTGAGATCCCCAGGCAAACTGAGACAGACGCTTTGTGGAAGATTCCATGGGCGCCCTTCTGTATTTCACCATCCTCCGTGATCTGACGCCAAGGATGTCTGTAGGATTATCTGTCCTGCACGGAGCTCCTGTTCAGCGCTGCCCACATGTTGGCCACTAACTCCGCCCCCGACATTTCATTTTTCATTTTTGTGAAATGCAAACCTTAGCAGCATTAACCAAGTGAATCAATGAGGAGGCCTGGTGTTTGTTAATGCATGATGGTTTCATGTTTTCTGGTCTTTTTTTTAAATAAAAGTGATTATCCAATGTTGTAGGTTAATACTTGGCAAGTGTGTTGATACTTGTGTTTTATGATGCAGGTATGGCTTTGATCGAGAGAGATGTATGATTGCTCTCAGGACTCATGATGGAGAAGTTGGTACATCTCTAGAATTTTTGCTGCAACAGTGCTTTTCAGAAGCTTTTGGTGTCCAGAACATGGTTATGCAATCTGCCAGTGATATTAAAATGGAGGACATCTTGGCATTACGTCAAGAAGAGGCATTTGTCCTAAGCTCAATCTGTGGGGATAAATTTATTGAGCGAATACCAAATAAAGTATGGACAGTTGGACTGGAACTAGACAACCTGACAGTCAAGCTTCAAAAGTCAACACAGAAGGACAATGGCAAAGAATTGGTGATGTCACAACCTAGAAATATCTGCAGGTTTTTCATGACAGGTAAAACATGCAGATTTGGGTCAAAGTGCAGATTTAATCATGAAGTACCAAAACAGACCTTGAAGGATACATCTCATCTAAATGCCAATGCAGATGGCAATTACCTGTATGAACTTGAAATTCGTTTCCTAAAGGATAGCAAGTACCCCTATGAAGCACCGCTTGTAGCAATTCACTCACTCAATGAGGACCTCCCCATGGCCTGTCGTCTGCATATAGCTGAATATCTTTATGAAAAGGCATTAAGACTGGCTCAGACTGGTGAACCAGCTGTTTACTCTTTGGTTACTTGCTTAGAAGATGAACATGACATTGTAAAATTGCTTGCGAACACACATCACAGATTCAGCATCCCTCCACCTTTTGTACAACCAGCGACTTCTGAAAGCAAGAAGCCACATATCATTATTAATAAACCTCTCTCTTTTGAAAAATCAAGCCATACACCAGAAGGTACGTTATTACAAAAATATGTTTAAAGGAGAAGTATTTTTTTTTTTGTTTTGATTTATACTTGTCTATGTGGAGGCAGCATCAGACCAATGCTGTATCTGTCCCCCGCCGTCTCTGCACTGAGAACCGAGCCACTGAACATCGCCGATGACTCGGTTTTCACAGACCCCCGAGAGGAGAGCGGCTGACTGTAAGTCAGCGTCTCTCCTCTCTGCTTCTCCACACTCATTGGAGTGCTGAGCTGTGGAGGGGTGAGGAGCAGCCATCTCAGCAGCTCACTGAGACTGCCATCATTTAAGGCAGCTGGCGGATCCCGACTTGGGAAGTTGGGGTGACGTGCTGCCTCGACTGTTGTTAGTGACGTCAGCGAAGAGCAGATTTCAGACCGCTCTCCGCTGAAAACGGGTCACAGGAGTGCAAAACGTATAGTGACAAAGAGGAGAAGCCCAGCCTAAAAATCTCAGGCTGGACCTCTCCTTTTAAGTGAGATACCTACCTGTTTTAATAATTTTATAGCCTTGCCACCCAAAACCTGATGTTTAGTTTTTCTTTAGATGTCAATGAATTTAATTATCTCCAGTTTTCCATATGTTTTGGGGACTCTGGTGGGTACTGGTACAATCATGTTTAGTTAATATAATGTTCATGGGTTTGTTCTCGTGTGCTTTGTATACTCAGAAATTATACAGCGAAAAAACATTTTTTAAACTATTAACACAAATTTGTTCTTTTGTAAATGTTTAAATGTTTAATATTAGATGCTGCAGACACAGATACCTTTTGTTTGGTTTCAGCAACCAGTATTATACAGAGATATTACAATCAAGACATACTTGTTTACATACAATCAGCTCCATAAATATTAGGACATCGACACAATTCTAAACTTTTTTGGCTCTATACACCCCCACAATGGATTTGAAATTAAACGAACAATATGTGCTTTAACTGAAGACTTTCAGCTTTAATTTGAGGGTATTTACATCTAAATCAGGTGAACGGTGTGGGAATAACAACAGTTTGTATATGTGCATCCCACTTTTTAAGGGACCAAAAGTAATGTAAGGAACTGCTCATGATCCAAAGCATACCACCTCATCAGTGAAGCATGGTGGTGGTAGTGTCATGGCGTTGGCATGTATGTCTGCCAATGGGACTGGTTCTCTTGTATTTATTGATGTAACTGCTGACAAAAGCAGCAGGATGAATTCTGAAGTGTTTCGGGCAATATTATCAGTTCATATTCAGCCAAATGCTTCAGAACTCAGTGGACGGCGCTTCACAGTGCAGATGGACAATGAACCGCAGCATAATGCGAAAGCAACCAAAGAGTTTAAGGGAAAGAAGTGGAATGTTATGCAATGGCCAAGTCAATCGCCTGACCTGAATCCGATTGAGCATGCACTTCACTTGCTGAAGACAAAACTAAAGGGAAAAATGCCCCAAGAACACGCAGGAATTGAAGACCGTTGCAGTAGAGGCCCAGCAGAGCATCACCAGGGATGAAACCCAGCCTCTGGTGATGTCTATGCGTTCCAGACTTCAGGCTGTAATTGACTGCAAAAGATTTACAACCAAGTATTAAAAAGTGAAAGTTTGATTTATGATTGTTAATCTGTTCCATTACTTTTGGTCCCTTAACCACTTAACGACCGCCCACTGTATATATACGTCCTTTTTTTAAAGATGGATATCTCGGTAACTGCAGCAGCTGCTGCCACAACCGAGATATCCATCTCTTCAGTAAGCAGTCCTGTCAACGATAACGGCGGTCTCCGCGGCGGATTCGCCGTTATCGATGGCGGGAGAGGGCCCCCCCTCCCGTCGCTCTCCCGTGCCCTCCGCCGCTTACCGGAGCCATCGGTAGCGGCGGAGGCGATCGGGTTTTGTGTCCTGCTGTGTGGGGATGCGAGTGAGGGCAAGATGGCCCCCACCCGTCCCCATAGCTCTGCTGGGCGGAAGTGACGTCAAAACGTCAGTCCTGCCCATGCGTCTTAAAGAGACATTTTTTGTTGTAATTTTTTCAAATGACAACATTTTCTTTTTTTTTTTCTTTTTTTTTTAAGTCTAAATGTGAGTTCTTTTTGACCCCAGATCTCATATTTAAGAGGACCTGTCATGCTTTTTTCCAATACAAGGGATGTTTACATTCCTTGTAATAGGAATAAAAGTGATACATATTTTTTTTTTATTTCAGTGTAAAAAATTATAAAAATAAATAAGAAAACAATATTTTTTTTTTTTTTAAAGTGCCCCGTCCTGACTAGCTTGCATGCAGAAGCGAACGAATACACGAGTAGCGCCTGCATATAAAAATGGTGTTCAAACCACACAAGTGAGGTATCGCCGCAATCGTTAGAGCGAGAGCAATAATTCTAGCCCTAGACCTCCTCTGTAACTCAAAAAATGCAACCTATAGAATTTTTTAAACGTCGCCTATCGAGATTTTCAAGGGTAAAAGTTTGACGTCCTGCCACGAGCGGGCGCAATTTTTAAGCGTGACATGTTGGGTATCATTTTACTCGGCGTAACATTATCTTTCACAATATATTAAAAAAATGGGCCAAATTTATTGTTTTATTTTTTAATTCAAAAAAGTGAATTTTTTTCCAAAAAAAGTGCGCTGGTAAGACCGCTGCGCAAATACCGTGTGACAAAAAGTATTGCAATCACTGCCGTTTTATTCTCTAGGGTGTTAGAAAAAAGAATTTCTTTCTCGTACATCACGGGACACAGAGCGGCATATTCATTACTATATGGGTTATATGGAGTACCTTCAGGTGTGGACACTGGCAATCTCAAACAGGAAGTCCCCTCCCTATATAACCCCCTCCCCTAGAGGGAGTCCCTCAGTTTTTTCGCCAGTGTCTTAGGTGTTGGTCACGGAATAGCTTTGCTCCACATCCTTGGGATTAAGGGCGGGCTAACCGGATCTGTCCAAGGAGCCTCAGTGCCAAAGTGGACAGTACCCGGGCCCCAAACCGTGGGGTTTTGCCTATAATGCTCCTCTTTGGAGGGCTGGACCCTGGGCCCAGGACTTGGAGTTTGTAAAAACCATAAGTTCCTGTTTGCCAGGGTGCTATATAGGTCCAGGACAGTGGGTACCTTCATAGGACCCCAGGGCCTGAAGGTCTACTACGCTACCCACGGAGATGGGAGAAGATTGGATCGTTTTGCTGGACAAACATCCTGCAGCATGGAGCAGGTAAGAGGGGAGCCTGCGGGACTTGGTTCGACAGCAGGCTCTCCGGGGTAACCTAAAAGGGGGGTAGCCTAAGTATGCTCTGCATTGGCAACCTTGCTCACTATGTCTGAGAAAGACAGGATGATCCCTTTTCCCCCATCACTAGGTTCCCCTGTCTAAGAATGGTGTTGCTAGCTACCTGCTGCTTTCTTCCTAGGACTGGTAAGGATCCCTATGGGGCCTTTTGAAGAGTCCTACCTGGCCGGGGGTTTAAATCTGCCGCCTGATTCTGCAGTCCTGGGTCTCCAGCAGCGCGGCTCCTCCATGTTCCTCCTGCTCCGGCATGCGTGCGCGCGCACGTCTTATAGACGTTTTTCGCGCCGTTCGGAGAGGAGGGCGGGGGGGGGGGGCGTGCCTGCAGCGTCATACAGGGGCGCGCCTTGTGCTGTTATAGATCAGCAGGCATTGTCAGTGCTCAGTCTGAGGCTGATCTCAGAGGGAGAGGACGCAGAGCGGCAGAACAGTGACTCCCGGTGGCGGAAGAGGGGTAGTACAGGCTGGACTTTGTTCCAATGCCTTTTTTGTTAAGCCAAGAAATTCCCCTTTTTGCAGCAGGTTGGAGGCTGGCAAACTAAGTTTGGGGTCACTGTATGTTTGAAAAAAAAAAAAAAAAACATACGGGGCCCCATCAGTTTTTGGGCATTAGTGATCTATTGTCCCCTAAGCTCTAGTTTTGTACTCCTGGCCACTACAGTCTGTTGTTGTTGGCGGAGTCCCTCGATTTTGTATTATGGCTTCCAAAGGTTCGGGGTCAAAGGGTACAAAAAAGACCAAAAAACAAAGGGGTTCCCCCTCTGATTCTGATGATATGCCGATACTTTCCCCGCAACTTATTCCCATAAAGGGCGCCTTGGATGAGCCATTAGGGGGGTCTGGTGCGGAGGCTGGCCCAGATCAGCCCAGCCCTGTGTTTATCACAGAGGAGATGCTAGCCGTATCCCTAGGGGGGCTAGAAGAGAGAATAGCAGCATTGATCGCTAGAGCTATTCCTGGCAAGAAACGGGTTAGATCCCCATCACCAAGAGGTGTATCCTCAGATGCTGAGATTCTCTCTCCGGAGGAATTGGAATCGCAGGAGGATCAACTAGACCTGAACCAAGAGGGTTCAGGGATTGAGGGATCTACCTCTGAGGAACCATTTTCAGACTCCCAGACAGAGAGACTGTGGGTACAGTCTTTGACGGACATGGTCCGCTCGGCATTTAGTTTACCATTGCCAGAGCCTCAGGTTCCTCCGGTATCCTCTCTGGGCTCTTTGAAAGCTCCGTTAAGCAACGCAGTTTTTCCGGTCTATCCTCTCTTAGAGGAATTGATCTTTCGGGATTGGGTACGGCCGGACAGGATTTTTCTGCCACCGAAGAGATTTGCGGTCATTTACCCCATGGAGGAAAAATTCTCCAAGAGGTGGAGGCTCCCAGTGGTGGATGCAGCCATCTCATGTGTGAATAAATCACTAACTTGCCCGGTGGAAAACATACATATGTTTAAAGATCTGGTTGATAAACGGTTAGAGACACTTTTAAAAGCATCCTTTGCTACGGCAGGAGCAGTGGTACAGCCAGCTGTGGCTGCAATTGGAGTTTGTCAGGCGTTAAAGGACCAGACAAAAGAAATGTTAAAGGACATGCCTACCCAACAAGCAGAAGAGTTTTCTGACATTCCCAGAGCTCTGTGTTTTGCTGTAGATGCTATAAAGGATTCCATCCAGCAGGCCTCTCGTTTATCACTATTTTTGGTGCACATGAGAAGGCTCTTATGGTTGAAGAACTGGGCGGCGGAGCCCCCATGCAAAAAGCTTCTGGCAGGGTTTCCCTTCCATGGAGGACGACTCTTCGGGGAGGATCTGGATAAATACATTCAGACTATTTCAAGTGGCAAAAGTACCCTTTTACCGGTCAAAAAGACATTCCGGGGTCCTACATTTAAAAGGCAGCTCTTTCCTGTCTCAGGGCCCTCAAATTCCAGGCAGTATCGACGGCCGCCTGCACGATCCAACGTTAACAGTAGATCGCAGGGACAGGCCCCTGGGGGTAAGAGGCCATGGTATCGCAAGCCGAAAAAGACAGCCCCTAAGTCTGCCTTATGAAGGGGCGCCCCCACTCTCGCGGGTGGGGGGAAGGCTTCGTTTCTTCTCAGAAGTTTGGGAAGCCAAGATCCCCGACAAATGGGTCCGGGCGTCTGTAACCGCAGGCTACAGACTGGAGTTTCTAAACTTTCCTCCGCCTCATTTTCAAGAGTCAAGGCTACCAAAGGATCCAGCAAGGAAGGCCTCAATGCTGGCAGCTTTGGATCACCTGCTTTGCCAGGACGTAATAATAGAGGTGCCAGCCCAAGAGCAAGGGCTAGGTTTCTATTCCAATCTCTGTCATACCAAAGCCCAACGGCGATGTCAGGCCAATCTTGGACCTAAAGAGGTTAAACGATTACCTAAGGGTTCGTTCCTTCCGGATGGAATCCATCCGATCAGCAGCCGCCGCACTTCAGAGGGACGATTTTCTGGCCTCCATAGACATAAAGGATGCTTACCTTCATGTACCAATCTTTCAGTCGCATCAAAGATTTTTACGCTTCGCGGTGGGGCAGCGACACTTCCAATTCAGGGCGCTCCCCTTCGGGCTGGCCACGGCCCCCCGGGTATTCACGAAGATCCTAGCCCCAGTTCTGGCCAATTTAAGGATCCAAGGGGTCACAGTCCTAGCGTACTTGGACGACCTTTTAATCATAGATCACTCACGGCCGTGTCTGCAACAGGCAGTAAACCTCACGGTTCAGTACCTCGAAGGATTCGGCTGGGTCCTGAACCGGGAAAAGTCAGCGTTCCAACCTACAAAGCAGTTGGAATACCTCGGCATGAGGTTAGACACAGAACAGCAAAGGGTGTTCCTGCCCCTGGTAAAGATCGAGGCTATCAAGGGGTTGGTTCAGTTGGTTCTAAGCAAGAAAAAACCAACTATTCGCCTGTGTATGCGATTACTAGGCAAGCTAGTGGCCACGTTCGAGGCAGTACCATACGCTCAGATCCACACTCGCGTCCTACAGGCAGCCATTCTAGCAGCCTGGGGCAAGAAAGCACATGCCTTAGAGTCCCCTTTGACGCTATCATCAAGGGTCCGACAAAGCCTGGCCTGGTGGTTGAACCCTCAGAATCTTCTAAAGGGAAGATCCTTCAGCCCTGTTGTCTGGAAGGTAGTTACCACAGACGCCAGCCTGGCAGGCTGGGGGGCGGTCTTCGAGGGGTTCTCTCGCCAGGGAACTTGGGTGAAAACAGAGAGGCAGCTCCCCATCAATATCTTGGAGATCAGAGCTGCTCGCCTAGCCCTTCTGGCATGGACCTCCAGATTACAGGGGTTCCCGGTGAGAATCCAGTCAGACAATGCCACAGCGGTGGCATACATAAACCACCAAGGGGGAACCAGGAGTCAGGCCGCTCAGAGGGAGGTGAGCTTGATTTTTCAGTGGGCAGAGGTTCATGTACCCTGCATTTTGGCGATATTCATTCCCGGAGTGGACAACCTGCAGGCAGACTTCTTAAGTCGCCAGAGTCTGTTGCCAGGGGAGTGGTCTCTGCATCCCCAGGTCTTTCAGACAATCTGCCAGAGGTGGGGAATGCCAGACGTAGATATAATGGCATCCAGGTTCAACAAGAAACTAGACAGGTTCGTGTCTCGAGCGAGGGACCCTATGGCCTGCGGAACCGATGCGTTGGTTTGCCCTTGGCATCAATTCAAACTTCTATATGCATTCCCTCCGCTACAGTTACTTCCTCGCCTGTTGCGCAGGATCAGAGTGGAGCACAAGCCGGTCATTCTAGTAGCTCCAGCTTGGCCCCGGAGGACATGGTACTCGTCCTGAAGATGGCAGTAGGAGACCCTTGGACTCTTCCTCTACGACCAGACCTACTCTCACAAGGCCCGATCCTCCACCCTACATTACAACGTCTAAATTTGACGGCCTGGAGGCTGAATCCCTGATTCTCAGGGGTAGAGGTCTGTCTAGGCAGGTAATTCCTACCCTGATTAGGGCTAGAAAGCCGGCCTCCAGGGTGATTTATTACAGGGTGTGGAGGAACTACGTAGGCTGGTGTGAATCCAAAAGATGGAATTCCCGCAAATATACCATTGATAGGGTGTTAAGTTTTCTCCAGCTAGGAGTGGATAAAGGCCTGGCATTAAGCACAATCAAGGGACAGATTTCAGCTCTGTCAGTGTGGTTTCAGAGGCCGCTGGCCACCCACTCGCTGGTAAAGACCTTCATACAGGGGGTCTTGCGTATTAATCCTCCTGTCAAGTCACCAATTTGTCCATGGGACTTAAATCTTGTCCTGTCCACTCTACAGAAACAACCCTTTGAGCCGTTGGCTGAGATTCCTTTAGTTTTACTGACAAGAAAGTTGGTTTTCTTGGTCGCCATAGTTTCGGCCAGGAGAGTGTCAGAATTAGCAGCCTTATCGTGTAAGGAACCATATCTCGTTCTACATAAGGACAGGGCAGTTCTCCGGCCCCATCCTTCCTTTCTACCAAAGGTTATATCCAATTTTCACTTGAACCAGGATTTGGTACTTCCATCCTTCTTTCCGAAACCCACATCTAGAAAGGAGGGGTTGCTGCATACCTTGGATATTGTCCGGGCCATGAAGGCCTATCTTAAAGCTACAGAAAAGATCCGGAAAACAGATGTGTTGTTCGTTCTACCAGATGGCCCCAAGAAGGGGCAGGCAGCTGCAAAATCCACCATCTCGAGATGGATTAGACAATTAATCATTCAGGCCTACGGTTTGAAGAGGTTGCCTCCTCCTTTGTCGGTAAAGGCCCATTCTACCAGGGCCATGGGCGCCTCCTGGGCAGCACACCATCAGATCTCTATGGCTCAGATATGCAAGGCGGCGACGTGGTCATCAGTCCACACGTTTACAAAGTTTTATCAACTAGACGTGAGAAGGAATGCGGATTCTGCCTTTGGACAGGCAGTACTACAGGCTGCAGTTTAAGATCCTCGGGATCAGAGGCACCCTTGGTTGTAAAAAAAAAAAAAAAAAAAAAAAGTTTTTTCTTGACTAAGTTGGAATTATTATTATTATTTGAGTATACCTCTAAATTGAATCCTTCTTTGGAAGATGTCTCCCTCCCCTCATTAAAGCATTGCTTTCGGACATCCCATATAGTAATGAATATGCCGCTCTGTGTCCCGTGATGTACGAGAAAGAAAAAGGGATTTTTAAATACAGCTTACCTGTAAAATCCTTTTCTTGGAGTACATCACGGGACACAGAGCTCCCACCCCTCTTTTGGGGAACATTTTGGGAGGCATACTGCTTGCTACAAAACTGAGGGACTCCCTCTAGGGGAGGGGGTTATATAGGGAGGGGACTTCCTGTTTGAGATTGCCAGTGTCCACACCTGAAGGTACTCCATATAACCCATATAGTAATGAATATGCCGCTCTGTGTCCCGTGATGTACTCCAAGAAAAGGATTTTACAGGTAAGCTGTATTTAAAAATCCCTTTATAATGTTTGGGGGTTTTAAGTAATTTTCTAGCAAAAAAAAAAACTGTTTTAGTCTCGTAAACACCGAATCTGAAAAACAGGCTCGGGGCTTAAGTGGTTAAAAGGTTGGAGGCACCTATACAAACTGTTGTAATTCTTTCACCGTTCTCCTGATTTTAGATGTAAAACCCCTCATATTAAAGTTGAATGTCTGCAGTTAAAACACATCTTGTTCGTTTCATTTCAAATCCATTGGGGTGTATAGAGCAAAAAAAAAAAATAGAATTGTGTCGATATCCCAATATTTATGGACCTGACTGTATCACTATACACTGTACTGAATATTTGAAAAACACACTGTTTCAATCGGCACAGTGAAGTAATTATTATTTTTGTTAAGTAATCCCCTAATATTCAAAGCCGCCTTTTCAAACAATCATTTTCTTTTAGCATATTTCATGCTGCTCTTTTTATGGCTCATGTCCTGTTCCTCTCAATAGTTTATATTCAATGTTCTTGATTGAAATCTCAAAACCTACATACAGTGCATCCTTAAAGTATTCACAGTGCTTTAAGAATCTTGAGGAAAATAATGAATTTAATCCATTTTGGAATAAGGCTGTAACATAACAAAATGTTAAAGTGAATCGCTGTGAATACGAAGATTAACTTCTACAGTGAAAGTGTTTCTAAATGCAGCGGGTTTTTGCCTTAATGCATTCTATGCAAAAAATCACCTGAGTGCAGCCCCCCCCCCCCAGTCCCTCCTAATGCTTACTTGACCCAGATTTTGGAAGCGCAGGACCCCAGAAAAGCAAGATCGGGGCAGCTCTGTGCAAAACTATTTAATAGAGCAGGTAAGTATATAACAGGTTTGTTATTAATATAAAAAAAAGGCCTTTACAATCACTTTAAAGCTTGGAATCACAGTAATATGAAGAGTTATTTTATTTTTTCGTGAACTGCAAAAAAGGGTCCGTTGTGGTTTAGGTGCATTGACAGGCATCCAAAATTAATGGGCTTTCTTTACACGGTCCTGTGATCGTGTTACGGAGCTGCAGAACAGGGAGATGGCTGTTCTGCAAGACATCTCCCTGTTCTGCCTAATGACAGGACACTGTTCTACTGCTCCCTGTCATCTGGAGCAGTGATCAGTGTCGTGTCACTGGTAGCCCAGCCCCCACACAGTTAGAATCACTCTCTAGGACACACTGAACACCTTCCTCGCACCCTAGTGGTTAACCCCTTTCCTCGCACCCTAGTGGTTAACCCCTTCCTGTGTCATTTACACAGTAATCAGTGCATTTTTATAGCACTGATCGCTGTATAAATGACCATGGTCCCAAAATAGCTCCAAAAGTGTCCGATGTGTCCCCCATAATGTCGCAGTCACGATAAAAATCGCAGATCGCCGCCATTACTAGTAAAAAATAAATATTAAGAAAAATGCCATAAATCTATCCCCTATTTTGTAGAAGCTTTAACTTTCGTGCAAACCAATCAATATACGCTGATTGCGTTTTTTTTTTTTTTGTTTACCAAAAATATGTAGAACAATACATATCGGCCTAAACTGAGAAAGAAATGTTTTTTTTTTTTACATGTTTTTTCGGAATATTAATTATAGCAAAAAGTAAAACATTTGGGAGCCACGTTGTGCGAACGCGCAATTGTCAGTTAAAGTGACACAGTGCTGAATCTCAAAAAATGGCCTGGTCATTGAGCAGCCAAACCCTCCGGGGCTGAAGTGGTTAACATGCTGTGCACAGTAAAGGCTAAAACGCTAACCACCAACAATTAAATGGGTTTTAAAATTCTACGAAAGTGTCAGAAAGAAGGGACATATTCCATGTAATGCCAAATATCTATGTAAGTAAACTGACCTAAATTTCATCATTCATTGCCTTTGTATACATAGGTGGGAAAGAACGGACAATAGTAAGAGAAGAGGTTAATAAAATTACCCAAACTGAGGAGGATGAACTAGATGATCTTGAGGCCGTAGTAATTGAAAATGAAAGCTATGTTAACATGAAGAAGAAACAAGCAAAGAAATACAGCTGGAACCCTAAATCATTCCCAGCTGAAAATGCCAAAATCTGCAAGCACATCCGTGCCAAGCAGGTAAGTCAACACTGTTGGTATATATAGTACAGAAGCAATAAGATTGTAGTTCCCCAAAAACGTTACCAAATTTTCTGCACACTTACCGAATAGCAAAAAGAAAGAAATTACATTTGCATTTAAAAACCAAGGTTTTAGTTAATCACATTTGCATTTTTTTGTGGAGGCCTCATCAAGGCCCCTATGTGCAGTGTGGTCTTTCACTGTAATCTAT
Organism: Rana kukunoris; assembly: GCA_029574335.1. NCBI lineage: Eukaryota > Metazoa > Chordata > Amphibia > Anura > Ranidae > Rana > Rana kukunoris. The sequence goes on from CM056052.1 coordinate 397,683,700, forward strand.
GACTACCTCCATCTTGGAGTACAGTGGGTATAGAAAATAATCACCCCCTTTTAAAATAATCACATTTTGTTGCTTTGCAGCCTGAAATGTTGACAGACACAGTTTATTTTTTTATCCAGCTGTATTTACTAAGTGAAACTTAACACCAAAATGTCAGAAATAATAATAATAAAAAAAAAGAAGAATTTGTTGGAAAAATGATCACCCCCTCCTAATAATGACTTCTTAACTCAATCAGGTATAGCTATACACCTTCTCATTGGCACACAAAGCCATTTGACTTTTAACTGTGATCAGCTGTGATTAGCTCTGCATGAACTTCCCTGGAGCATTTCAGTCCCAGATAGTGCAACTGAAGCAAACAATGAGCGTCCAAAGCACTGTCACCGGTATAAAGTTGTGCACAAGTCAGGAGATGGATACAAAAAAAAATTAAAGGGGTTGTAAAGGAAATTTTTTTTTTTTTTCAGAATAAGCATCCTTTACCTGCTGACATTCCTCTTTTCACTTCCTCATTGTTCGTTTTTGCTCAGAAGTTGCTCTATTTCTTCTCTGTTCTGTTCACTTCCTGCTCGTCTGATTTTACTGACCACCGTGAAGGGAGACTTTACTGCGGTGGTCAGTAACGTGCTCGCCCCCTCCTGGGAACTACACCTGTGTGGGAGGACGCTCTCTACATGTTAGAGACTTCAAGGAGGTGTAAATTACTGGGCCTGCTGAAATTCATACTGGGAAATGTAGTTGTTGCATTAACAAGTGATGCAAACCAGGAAGTGAATGAGAGAACAGAAACTAGAATGCCGGAGGTGATATAGATGAAGGAATTTAATAGGTATTTACTCGTTTGTTAACAAAATCATTACACTATTCTGTCTGTCTACTTAGCAGACATTAATTTTAGGCAAAAATAAATAAATTCCTTTACAACTCCTTTAAAGGCTTTATTAATGCCTAGAAGCAAAGCAAAGTATATTCTAAAGAAGTGGGAGGTATTTGGTACAACACAGACCCTCACTGGATCAAGACATCGCTCCAAACTGGATGAAGGAGCCAGGAGAAAACTGGTCACAGAGGCCTACAGCAACTCTAAAGCAGTTGCAGGAATTTATGATAAAGAGTAGTCATTGTGTGCATGTGACAACAATATCACAAATTCTCCACAAATGTTGCTTGTATGGAAGGGTTGCAAGAAAAATGCTACACCTCAAGAAAGGTCAGGTGCAGTCACGACTGAGCTTTGCCAAAATGCACCTTAAAGATTCTGAGGCCATGTGGAATAAGTTGTCATTATGGTCAGATAAGTCAAAAATTTGAATTATTTGACCTCAACACCAAATATGTCTGGCGGAAATCCAATACAGCTCACCATCTAAATAACACCACTCCTACGATAAAGCATTGTGGTGGTATTATGCTGCTATGGGGGTGTTTCACTGCAGCAGGGACTGGAGAGAACTTGTCAGGATAAAAAGAAAAATGGATGGGGCAAAATACCGTCAAATTCTTGAAGAAAATCTGCTGCCCTCTGCCAGAAAGTTGTCAGTGGAAAGAAGGTTTACCTTCCAACGTGACAATGACCCAGAGCACACAGCAAAAATGACCACACCATGGTTGAAAGAGAAAAAGGTGAATGTTCTTGAATAACCTAGTCAGATCCCAGACTTAAAGTGGATGTAAACCTGATTCATGAAATTTGACCTGGGCACATACAGTATATCTGTTGTGTTTACTTATCTCTCTCCAAAGCCCTAGGTCTTGTGTCTTTATGCTGCTCCATTCCTCTGTTATCAGCATGATAATTTCTGACAAGTTCTCCAAGACGGGAGATAAAAGCAGCTATAAATAGATCAGCGGAGAGCTGATCTATTCACAGAACAGCTCTGCACATTTCTGTCTTCCTCTGCCTATGTGGAGTGGGGGTGTGTGCCTTTCCTCCAATCAGCTATCACACAGTGTATGGCAAGACTCCACTCAACAGCTGAAATAGGAAAAGAAATAAAAACACAGGGCCAGATTCACAGAGCCCTTACTCCGGTCTATCTCACGTTAGACCGGAGTACTTTCAAATTACGCGCGTCGTATCATTAGTCTGAATCCTCAAACCATGATACGACGGCTTCGGGCTTCAATCCGACTGGCTTATGTGTTCGTACGCCTTCGGATCTACGCTGCAATAATTTTGCGGCCGCTGGGTGGAGTTCCCGTCGTTTTCCGCGCCGGGGTATGCAAATGAGCTTTTTCCGACGATCCACAAAGTTACGATCGTCCTTCGCAATCTCTTACGGCATCTGTAGTCATCTTTTTGCTGCGTAAAGTTATTCCAGCTTTTAGCTGGTCTATAGTTAGATGGCCCATGTTAAGTATGGTCGTCGTTCCCGCGTCGAGTTTCAATTTTTTTTTTTTTTTTTGCGTAAGTCGTCCGGGAATAGGAATGTACGTAAACGACGCTACTCGGGAAATTTCAGAACGGAGCATGCGCAGCTCGATCACCGCGGGGACGCGCCTAATTTAAATGCTTCACGCCCCCAATCGCGTATTTAGATTCCGCCGCGAGAAATACACTACGCCGCCGTACCTTACGGGCCAAAATCTACCTGAATTCGTCATAGAGCCAGGTAAAATACGGCGGCGTAGTGTATCTCTGATACTCTGCGACGATGCAATTGTACCTGAATCTGCCCCACAATGTTCACTTTCTAAACAGTACTGTATATAAAGCTGAAGACGGCAGATATAAAAATAAAACTTATATAGGGAGATTTGTTTCATCTCTGTATATCATCTGAGGCTAGTCACTTCACTGGGTATAGAAGAAGGTTTACATCTACTTGGTCTAGGTGAGAGTAGCCATTCTAATGCCGCGTACACACTGTCGTTTTTTGCGATGAAAAAAACGTTGTTTTTTAAAACGTCATTTAAATTGATCGTGTGTGGGCAAAACGTTGTTTTTTGTCTTCAAAAAAACGACCCAAAAAAAATTCCAACATGCTTGAATTTTTTGTGTCGTTTTTCAAAACGTAGTTTTCTTTCTCGTACATCACGGGACACAGAGCGGCATATTCATTACTATATGGGTTATATGGAGTACCTTCAGGTGTGGACACTGGCAATCTCAAACAAACAGGAAGTCCCTCCCTATATAACCCCCTCCCCTAGAGGGAGTCCCTCAGTTTTTTCGCCAGTGTCTTAGGTGTTGGTCACGGAATAGCTTTGCTCCACATCCTTGGGATTAAGGGCGGGCTAACCGGATCTGTCCAAGGAGCCTCAGTGCCAAAGTGGACAGTACCCGGGCCCCAAACCGTGGGGTTTTGCCTATAATGCTCCTCTTTGGAGGGCTGGACCCTGGGCCCAGGACTTGGAGTTTGTAAAAACCATAAGTTCCTGTTTGCCAGGGTGCTATATAGGTCCAGGACAGTGGGTACCTTCATAGGACCCCAGGGCCTGAAGGTCTACTACGCTACCCACGGAGATGGGAGAAGATTGGACCGTTTTGCAAAACGTCCTGCTGCATGGAGCAGGTAAGTGGGGAGCCTGCGGGACTTGGTTTGACAGCAGGCTCTCCAGGGGGATCTTAAGGGGGGTAGCCTGAGTATGCTCTGCATTGGCACCATGGTCACTATGTCTGATAGACAGGATGCCCTGAAATGTTTCCCCCCATAACTTGATCCCCCTACCTATCTATGTATGTTTGCTAGCTACCTGCTGCTCGCTGGTTGAAGATCTTTTAAAAAAAAAAAAAGGTCTGTCTCTAGGCTAAAGGGACTCCTTAGGGGCCTGTGTTAGCCTTACCTTGCCGGGATTCAAATCTGCCGCCTGATGCGTCCTCCAACCTGCATTCCTGGGCTCCAGAGTGCGTCTCCTCCTGGGCTCTCCTCCCCCGACAGTCGCGCGCGCGTGCACGCGCGCATGCATATAGAAAATTTTCGCGCCGTTCGGGAGGGGGGGGAGGGGCGGGAGTGTGACTGCAGTGTAGAGTGGGCGCGCCTTTAATTGCTGTTATACACAGCAGGCGCGTTCTTAGCTCAGTTCAGAGCTGAGCTGGAGAGAGAGAGGACGTAGAGCTGGCAGCACAGTGACTCCCGGTGGCGAGAAGGGGTACTACATACTGGAGTCAGCTCCAATACTTTTTGTTAAGCCAAAATCCCCTTGGCAACAGGTTGAATGCTGGCAAACATGTTGGGGGTGGGGCTGTATGTGGTGAATAACATATAAAAGAAAACATACTGAGCCCCACCGGTTTTGGGGCATTAGTGATCCTATTGTCCCCTAAACCTTATTTTTTTGTACTCCTGGCTATAACAGTCTGTTGTTGTAAGCGGAGTCCTTCGCTTTTGTATTATGGCTTCCAAGGGTTCAGGATCAAAAAAAAAAAAAAAGAGAAAAGGCAAAGACAAAGGGGTTCCTCCTCTGGTTCTGATAATATGCCAATACTTTCCCCACAGGTTATTCCTATAGGGGGTCACCCTGGATAAGCCATTAAGGGGGTCTGGTGCTGAGGCTGGCCCAGGTCGGCCCAACCCTGTGTTATCACAGAGGAGATGCTAGCCGTCACCCTAGGGGGGCTAGAGAAAAGAGGTTAACAGCTATGATCGCTGGCTCTTTTTCTGGCAAGAAGCGGACTAGATCCCCATCGCCAAAAAGGGACAGAACCTAGAGGATCTACCACTGTAGAATCGTTCTCAGCCTCCCAGGCGGAGAGTCTGTGGGTCCAGTCTTTGACAGACATGGCCCGCTTGGCATTCAATTTGCCATTTCCAGAGCCTCAGGTTCCTGCGGTATCCTCTTTGGGTTCTTTTAAAAATGCCTTTAAGCAACGCAGCGTTTCTGGCCCATCCTCTGTTAGAGGAATTGGTTTTTCCAGGATTGGGACGACCGGACAGAATTTTTTCTGCCGCCTAAAGCTGACGAGAGGGTAGTCTTTATGCACGTCTGCCAGGAAATATTTGTGCTTGCAGGCACTCTTTCCCCTGACCAAGTGCTCTTTAAAAAGGGGGCCCGGATGGCTCAGTTGGTAGAGCATCGGACTTTTAATCTGAGGGTCCAGGGTTCAGGTCCCGGTTCGGGCACTGCTTTTCAACTACCCGTGAGGTCCTTGAGGCCGCATCTCCCGGAAAGCGCCCGATCTCGTCTGATCTCGGAGGCTAAGCAGGGTCGGGCCTGGTTAATGCCTGGATGGGAGACCACCTGGAAGGTTTTCTGTTATTTACCCTATGGAAAAAAAAACAAAAAAAACAAAACATTTTTTCTAAGAAAGGGGGCGCTCCCAACTGTGGACGCAGCCATCTCATGGGTGAATAAATCATTAACTGGCCTAAGGGGAAACATACAAATGTTTAAGGTCCCGGTCAATAAACGTTTAGAGACACTTTTTCCAGCATCCTTGGCTACAGCCAGCAGGGGCTGCAATTGGAGTTTTGTCAGGCGTTAAAGAACCAGACAAAACAGATGCTTAAGACATCCCTGCCCAATAGGCAGAGGAGTTATTGGATATTCCCAGAGCTCTGTGCTTTGCGGTAGAGGTTATAAAAAGACTCCATCCAGCAGGCGTCTCGTTGTCACTATTTTTAGTGCATATGAGAAGGCTCTTATGGTTGAAGAACTGGGCGGCCGAGCCCATGTAAAAGACTGCTGGCAGGTTTGCCCTTCCATGGAAAGATCTGGATAAATACATTCAGACTGTTTCAAGTGGCAAAAGTACCCTTTTACCAGTCAAAAGAAGTTCCGGGGTCCTGCGTTTAAAAGGCAGTTCCCCCCCTGTTCCGGGGCCCTCAAATTCCAGGCAGTACGGACCTCCTGCGCGATCAAACTTTTAAAATGGATCGCAAGGACAGGCCTCTGGGGATCGATCCCCGACAGAGGGGGTCCGATCATCTGTGGCCGCAGGCTACAGATTAGAATTTCTAAAAATTTCCTCCACAAGGAAGGCCTCAATGCGGGCGGCGTTGGTTCATCTGCTTACCAGGGCATAATGGTAGAGGTACCAGCCCAAGAACAGGGGCTAGGTTTCTATTCCAATCTGTTTGTCATACCAAGGCCCATCGGCGATGTCAGACCAATTTTGGACCTAAAAGGTTTAAATGCTTACCTAAGGGTTCGCTCTTTCCGGACAGAATCCGTTCGGTCAGCAGCCGCCACACTCCAGAAGGATCTAGCTTCTATAGACATAAAGGATGGTTACCTTCATGTACCAAGTCTTTCAGCCACATCAAATATTTTTGTTTTTACGCTTCGCAGTGATACAGCGTCACTTCCAATTCGTGGCGCCCCCCTTCGGGCTGGCTACGGCCCCCGGGTATTCACGAAGGTCCTTGCTCCAATTCTAGTCAGTCTAAAGGATCCAAGGGATCTCGGTCCTAGCATACCTGGACAACCTCTTAATCATAGATCACTCGCTTCCTTGGTGGAATGCGTAGTAACCCTCATGGTTCAGTACCTCGAGAGGTTCGGCTGAGTCCTAAACTGGGGAAAGATCAGCATTTCAACCTACAAAGCAGTTGGAATATCTCGGCATGAGATTAGACACAGAACAGAAGATGGGTGTTCCTGCCCCTGGTAAAGGTCGAGGCTATCAAAAGATTAATTCAGTTGGTTCTAAGCAAAAGAGAACCAACTATTCGCCTATGTATGCGATTACTAGGCAAACTAATGGCCATGTTCGAGGCGATACCACACGCTTCCACACTCGGGTCCTACAGACAGCAATTCTAGCAGCCTTGGTTCTGCCCAGGGGTCTGGAAGGCTGGAGAGCGGTCTGGAACGGGTTCACTCGCCAAGTAACTTGGGCAGAGGCGGAGAGGCAGCTGCCCATCAAGGTCTGGGAGATCAGAGCGGCTCGGCTAGCCCTCCTGGCATAGACATCCAGATTACAGGGGTCCTCGGTGAGAAGTCATTCAGACAATGCCACAGCGGTGGCATATATGTGAACCACCAAGGGGGAACCAAGAGTCAAGCCACTCAGAGTGAGAGGAACTTGGTTTTTCGGTGGGCAGAGGTTTATGTACCCTGCATATCGGCGACATTCATTCCCGAGTTGGACAACCTGCAGGCGTACTTCCTAAGTCGCCAAACCCTGTCGCCGGGGGAGTGGTCCCTGCATCCACAAGTTTTTTTCAGACAATCTGCCAGAAGTGGGGAGTGCCAGACGTGGAGGTCATGGCATAAGGATTCAACAAGAAGCTAGACAGGTTCATGTCTCGAACGAGGGACCCTATGGCCTGCGGAACCGATGTGTTGGTTTGCCCTTGGCATCAATCATAGCTTCTATATGCATTTCCCCCGCTGCAGTTACTACACCCGCCTGTGGCGCAGGATCATAGCACAGGCCGGTTATCCTGGTAGCCCCAGCTTGGTACCGGAGGGCATGGTACTCACTAGTCCTGAAATTGGCAGCCGAAGGCCCTTGGACTCTTCCTCTATGGCCAGACCTACTCTCACAAGGCCCGATCCTCCACCCTGCATTACGGCGTCTAAAATTGACGGCCTGGCGGCTGAATCCCTGATTCTCAGGGGTAGAGGTCTGTCTAGGCAGGTAATCCCTACCCTCATTAAGGCTAGAAAGCCGGCCTCCAGGGTAATTTTGTTACAGGGTTTGGAGGGCCTACGTAGGCTGGTGTGAGGCTAAGAGATGGGTTTCCCGCAAGTATACCATTGATAGAGTATTACGTTTTCTCCAGCTAGGAGTGGATAAAGGCCGGGCATTAAGCACGATCTAGGGACAGATTTCAGCCTTATCAGTGTGGTTTCAGAGGCCGCTGGCCGCCCACTCGCTGGTTAAGATCTTCGTACAGGGAGTCTTACGTGTTAATCCTCCGGTCAAATCACCACTTTGTCCATGGGACTTAAATCTTGTTCTGTCATCTCTACAGAAACAACCCCTTAAGCCGTTGGCTGAGGTACCTTTGGTTTTACTGACTAGAAAGTCGGTATTTCTGATCACCATAGTTTCGGCCAGGAGAGTATTGGAATTGGCAGCCTTATCTTGTAAGGAACCATATCTCATTTTGCATAAGGATAGGGCGGGGTTCCGTCCTCATCCTTCCTTTCTACCAAAGGTTATATCCAGTTTCCACCTGAACCAGGATGTGGTACTTCCATCCTTCTTCCAAAACCCACCTCTAGAAAGGAGGGGTTGCTGCATACGTTGGATATTGTCAGGGCCATAAAGGCCTATCTTAAAGCTACAGAGAAGGTTCGGAAAACAGATGTGGTGTTCGTTTTACCGGAAGGGCCCAAGATGGGTCAGGCAGCTGCTTGATCCACCATCGCAAGATGGATTAAACAATTAATTGTTCGGGCCTGCGGTTTGAAGAGGTTGCCTCCTCCTTTGTCGGTAAAAGGCCCATTCTACCAGGGCCATGGGCACCTCCTGGGCAGCACATCATCAGATCTCTATGGCTCGAATATGCAAGGCAGCAACGTGGTCATCAGTCCACACGTTTACAAAATTTTATCAATTGGACGTAAGAAGGAATGCGGATATAGCCTTTGGGCAGTCAGTACTACAGGCCGCGATTCAAGCTCCTCAGGATCTGAGGGGGCTCCCTTGATTTGATTTGAGATTTACATTTCTCGTTTAAGTTGGATTTACTAGTATTTGAGTATACCTCTAAATTAAATCCTTCTTTGGAAGATGTCTCCCTCCCCTCATTAAAGCATTGCTTTCGGACATCCCATATAGTAATGAATATGCCGCTCTGTGTCCCGTGATGTACGAGAAAGAAAAAGGGATTTTTAAATACAGCTTACCTGTAAAATCCTTTTCTTGGAGTACATCACGGGACACAGAGCTCCCACCCCTCTTTTTGGGAACATTTTGGGAGGCATACTGCTTGCTACAAAACTGAGGGACTCCCTCTAGGGGAGGGGGTTATATAGGGAGGGACTTCCTGTTTGTTTGAGATTGCCAGTGTCCACACCTGAAGGTACTCCATATAACCCATATAGTAATGAATATGCCGCTCTGTGTCCCGTGATGTACTCCAAGAAAAGGATTTTACAGGTAAGCTGTATTTAAAAATCCCTTTTTTTGTGTCATAAAAAGTGATGGTGTGTGGGCAAAACGATGTTGAAAACAACGTTTTTAAAGCCTCGCATGCTCAGAGGCAAGTTATGAGACGTAGTTTCAATGGAACAGAGTGCCGTCGAACGTGTCTTACGTAACCACGCTTTGCTAGAGCATTTTGGAAAAACGATGGTGTGTATGCAACGTCGTTTTGGAAAATGAAGTTTGAAAAACATTGTTTTTTTTCATGATTGAAAACGTAGTTTTTTTTTATCGCAAAAAATGATCGTGTGTACGCGGCATTACTGGTGGAGGGCACTTTGAGTTTGAAGTTTTAAACATTACCTGGTGAAGATTCCTGTTTTCTGGCCTTGTTGGCACTTTTTTTTGGAATTTTTTCACATTTTTGGACTTTATTTATCACTTATTTTAAATATATATATATATTCTTATTGATTTTTTGCGCTGCACTATTTTTTTTCTCTATATTGTACATTTTGGATTTCGTGATTATCCTGTCAGTGTTCAGCTTGCATTATTGGGGGAGGGAATGAATTCATTGTTTTTTTTGCGCTGATTGCACCCTTGTTTTGTATATTTTGTTATATCTTTAACTTGGATGTTATAAGTTGCACTTTTATTTTTTGCATTCTGTATTTAAAAAAAAAAAAAAAATTAAGAGAATGTCCATGCTAGTAATATCAACCTAGGCAGCTAGCAATATTGGCAGTTGGTGCAATATGTACATCACTTACATATAAGACAAAGGAGGCATACTCTTGGTGCAGTACAGTTTATTACAAACAAATATGTCACAGTAAAACCATATAAAAGCTTGCTACAGTCATTTGCTAGTATGTTGCTGCTCAAATCCAGAGACAGTGATGTAAGTGCCTGAAGCCCTGCCCTACACTTTTCATCCAAATGGACATCCAAAGCAGCAATGGGCTGGGGCGTGTTCGGATTGAGCCCACTTGGAAGCAATCGCTGCATACCACCAATTATAGGCAGTGAGGCATTTCCTGACCGGCAGCTGCACAAACACATGCTGCCTATAATTAGCAGTGTGCCTAAGTCCATCGCTAGTCCTAAGGTAGCCCCTCAGGCAGCAAGTGAGCATTTGTCCCTGAAGTTGATGTGTTGACAGCAGAAAAAATGGGCAAGCGTATTTATTTATGCAACTTTGACAACTGCCAAATTGTAATGGGTAAACAACTGTGTCAGCGCAAATCCAGAACTACAGCTCTCTGTGGGATGTTCCCAGTCTTCAGTAATCGGGACCTACCAAAAGCGGTCCAAGAAAGGTAAACCAGCAACAGGGTCATGGACAACCAAGGCTCATTGATGCACATGTGGAGCGAAGGCTGGCCAGTGTAGTCCGAACCAACAGAAGAGCTACTGTAGCTCAAATTGCTGAAAAGGTTAAAGGAGTTGTAAAGAAAACATTTTTTTTGTAGCCTAAAACTAATGTCTGCAAGGTAGACAGACGGAATAGTGTAATGATTGTTAAAAAACAAGTAAATACCTATTAAATTCCTTCATCTATATCACCTCCGGCGTTCTAGTTTCTGTTCTTTCATTCACTTCCTGGTTTGCGGCGCTTGTTCATGTAAGAACTACATTTCCTATTATGAATTGCGGCACGCCCAGTAATTCACACCTCCTTGAAGTCTCTAACACTTAGAGAGCGTCCTGCCGCACAGATGTAGTTCCCAGGAGGGGGCGAGCACGTCACTGACCACCGCAGTAAAGCCTCCCTTCACAGTGGTGAGTAACAATTGGACAAGCAGGAAGTGAACAGAGCAGAGAAGAAATAGAGCAACTTCTGAGCAAAAACAAACAATGAGGAAGTGAAAAGAGGAATGTCTGCAGGTAAAGGATGCTTATTATGAAAAAAAAAAATTCCTTTACAACCCCCTAATGTGGTTTTAAATAGAATGTTGTCGGAACACAGTGTTGTGTATGGGGCTACGTAGCTGCAGGTTGATCAGAGTGCCCATGCTGACCTGTTTCCACAGTCAAAAGCGCCAACACATCAGAACTGGACCACAGAGCAATGGAAGAAGGTGACTTGATTTGATGAATTCAAGAATGGTTTGAGGTGCGGACTCTGATCTCAATTCAATCGAGCATCCATCAGATGTGCTGGAAAAACCATGGAGGCCCCACCTTGCAACTTACAGAAATGAAAAGTACACCTCTTCCCAGTTCTCTGCCACGGTCACTTCTGTCCGGACTTTACTGTTCACTTTAGGAGTTCACTGCAACAGGTTGCCCACACCATTCCCCCTGTGTGCCTGAGTTCAGGGAGGAGCTCAGCGGGCCAGGTGCAACTTTCATGGGGGGAGCCGCGTACACACGATCCGTCCAACCTGATGAGGTTGACAGTTCACAGACTGATGGTCTGATGTGCGTACACACCATCAGTTCAAAAACCGATCGTGTCAGAACGCGGTGACGTAAAACATGACGACGTGCTGAAAAAAATGAAGTTCAATGCTTCCAAGCATGCGTCGACTTCATTCTGAGCAGGCGTGGGTTTTTGAACCGATGCTTTTGCGTACTAACCATCGGTTTGGACCGATGGTCAGGCGTCCGTTAGTCCGATTTTAAAGCAAGTTTTAAAACTTTGGTCCAAAGGTCGACGGACCGATGGGCAGTACACACGGTCGTATTTGGACCGATGAAACTGGACTTCAGTCTGTTTTCATCGGTTTGGACCGATCGTGTGTACGCGGCCTAAGACGCACCTAGGTTTTAGAGGAGAAAAACAAGAAAAATAAATATTCTGATACCAAATGGTGTACCAAAATATTTACCAGTGCCCATGAAATGCAGCCTGACCCGTGCCAAATAAATGCAGCCTGACACGTGCTAAATAAATGCAGCCTGACCCGTGCTAAATAAATGCAGCCTGACTTGTGTCCATTAAATGCAGCCTGACTTGTGCCCATTAAATGCAGCCTTACCTGTGTCCAATTAAATGCAGCCTGTTCTGTGACTGGCGAGGACGTCATCACAGTCGCCTGTCCACCTGTCACTCAGAAGACAGAGCAGCCCGAGTGGCAGTACTACATTCTGCCGCTGGGGCTGCTCTGTTTTCTTTCTTCTTTGAGTGACATGAGATCGCCCGGCGCTCGAGGGAGACGGCCGCCCTGTATTGTAAAATGGCGGCGACAACGGGCGGGGGGGGGGGGGGGGCTGTTAGTATTCGCTCCATAAGACACACAGGCATTTCTCCCAATTTTTTTTTGGGGGGGGGGGGGAGTGCATCTTATGGAGCGAAAAATACGGTAGGTGAACTGAGTGTTTTTAATTTCCATTTGCATTCACCTGTAGAAGTATGCTGATAAGGTGGAATGTGTGTGTGTGTAAGGACATTTCTGGGGGATTTGGAATCCTTTATAAACTGAGGCTGCAAAGGTTTGAACCTTTTTGGTTTAAAAAGTGTTTTCACAAAAGTTATCATTTTGCAAATTACCACACCTATAATTTTACATTGATTGCAGAGTGGATTTTGGCAAGTTAAATCGCCAATCAGTTTCATATTTTTCTTGAGAATCTGGAATCAAGATTGCTGTTTGAGTTCCCAGATCCAGCCTCCAAAAGGCATATACAGAAAAGGTATATACATTTTGTAGAATACATAAAGAGGAAAGAGATTTCCTAGTTATTATTTTCATTATAGTGATGAGTGATCGAGCCTGAAACTCCACCAGTAGATCTCGCCATTAGAGTAATCGACTGTAAGAATCTAGTCAATGAGTACATTTAGTGGCATCCACTCAAAACTGAAATACCAGTTTTAGTATTATGCCCTGTACACATGATCGGTTCGTCTGATGGACCGTTTTCATCGGACGAACCGATCGTGTGTGGGCCCCATCGTTTTTTTTTCTCCCATCGGTAAAAAAAAATAGAACCTGTTTTAAAATGCTCGGAAGCATTGAACTTCATTTTTCTCTGCACGTCGTCGTGTTTTACATCACCGCGTTGGACACGATCGGATTTTTAACTGATGGTGTGTAGGCAAGACTGATGAAAGTCCGCTTCATCAGATATCTGATGAAAAAATCCATCGGTGCGTTTTCATTGGATGAACCGATCGTGTGTACGTGGCATTACAGTTTAATACTGCTTGGTTAATTGCTCCTATACGTTCGCCCTTTGTAAAAAAATAAAAATAAATCTGTGATTTTTCTAGGCATCCAGGACTTATCAGGCTATGCTTCAAGAAAGGATGAAGCTGCCAGCGTGGCAGCAACAAGACACTATTCTGCGGCTAATGGAGAAATATCAAGTCTTGGTTATATGTGGCATGACTGGGTAAGTCATCAGTGTGTTGTCGTCTAAACAATAAAAGATTATTTTTGGGGGATAATTTCATTTTGCAAATGTCTATTCGCTTTTAAATACAAACCTTCATGAGATGTCCATATTTATTCTGCTGAGATGTTTTTTTTTAATGTGACTCTGACACATTAAAATCCAAATCCTGCACATAGAAACTCAATTTTTTTATTTCATTGGAGACATTTCCCCTCACTTTTTGTCCTGTAGAAATGAGAGGGATAAGTGTTGCCACTGGAAAGTTTTCTCTTACCTCTTGTTAATGCCAACTCAAAAATATTGGATTTTCCTAATTTTTTACCTGAGTGAAAGCTCTGACTGGACAGGAAGTGACATTGAGTCTCTCACAGACCATCATTAACCACTTGCTTACTGGGCCCTTAAACCCCCCTCCTGCCAAGACCAATTTTTGGCTTTCAGTGCCGTTTCACTTTGAATGACAATTGTGCGATCATGCAACACTGTACCCAAATTAATTTTTTTTCACCACAAAAGAGCTTTCTTTTGGTGGTATTTGATCACCTCTGCGGTTTTTCTTTTTTGTTAAAAAAAAATGAAGACAGATTTAAAATATAAATAAATATATTGTGACAAAGTCGTAGAAATAGTGATAATGTAATGCAGCAAAGTCGCTGATCTTAAGCAATAAATACGGCTTTATTGCACTCAAAATAAATAATACAAAACAAAATGGCCTACTCCAATTTAGGAGGCTAACTGACAGTAGTGTCCCTCACTACACTGTACTGGAGGGGCTATTCCAGCCTCCAGTATAAAACAAACAGAATAACAGTCCAAAATAAACAAATCTGGGACAGACCTTGTTCCTTCAATGCAGACAGTTTCCAACCTGTCCGTCCAGCTCAGCATACCTCTCACACTGAGCTCTCACCTCCCATTTCCTTACCAGGTGAGTGTTAATTAATAGGGGAAGAGAGGAGGTTTTACCTGTTGGCCAGGCTTAACCCCTTCCAGGGCAGGGAACGCTGACTTTTCCAGTCTCTCACTGGTGTACATACAATCGTGTACCCTGTCACAATATATATATATATATAATATTGTGACAGGAAGTCAGGTAAATCTGTGGGTGTTTTTACAGACGGGAGGTACATTTCTGCCTTGTTTAGGCAATTCACCAATTACTATTAGGTGTCGGCTGCAGAAATAGCCAGAAAGGTTTAAGAGCGTTGAAAAGCTTCAGCTGTTCAGAATGAGGCAATTAAGGCCTCTATAATTTATCCAGAGGATGACTACTGATTGCTGCATCCTGAGGCTTTTGGAGTTAGGAAGAGCAGTGAGCTGAGAGACTTCTGAAGAGGTGAGGTGGTGTTGATTTTTTCTGTGTGATAAAAATCAAAAAGACTATTGTTTCTCTGCTATATGACCAGCAGTGTCTGCCCAGCAGTAGGCTGTGCCAGACTCCATAGATAGGTTCCTGTGTGGTGAAGGTAGATGCCCCAAGTGGCCAGGGTTTATTTTATGTTTTGTTTATGCTGTTTGGATGCTTGCACTTGTTTCCAGCAATATGGAAGAAGAAACCATAATCTTTGTTTTCAACCATCCTCTGCTGCCTCTCTGTATAGTTCAGTGCGTAGTGAACCTACCCAGGGGGTCACACACACCCGCTACCAAGCTAACCCTTACAATATATATATATATATTGTGACAGTAGGCAGGTTAAATCCCCTGGTTGCGTCCAAGATGATAGGTATATTTCTCCTAGATTCAGGCTTTATGCCACTTTGTATCTCTAGGGGGAGTGCTGGGAGTCCTGCTAGGAGGACTTGATTACCCCAGCTGTTTCAGGTGGGCTCTTTAGGGCTTCTCCAAAAGCTCCCAGCATGAATAGAGTGTCACTCCAAGCTGGAAGCAGACCTGTGTGGACTGTCTGTGCTTTGTGCTGTGTGCGGTGAGCTAAAGCCTGTGTGGCTATTTCTTAAACATTTAAACTCCAGGGAGTCAGGGACTGGGGCAGCACAAGGCTGTACCCAGTTGGTAGTTAGGGACACCAGCGTGTGTAGCAAGCAGGTCAAGTTGACCAGGATTTATTTTTGTTATTTCTTTTGTTTTCTGTCATAATTTTTTGTGGTGTATTTAAAACGCACCTTTTTGTTTTCTCCTACCACGGTCTGCTGTGCCTAGTTCTTTTCTGTGTGCTGAACCCTTCCAGGGAATCGCACAGACCCGCTGTTTTGCAAACGGGTAATTTTTCTCCTTCATTGATGTATGCTGATGAGGCTGTACTGATGGGCACTGATATGCGGCACTGATAGGGGGCACTGATAGGTGGCAGTGATGGGCACTAATAAGTGACAGGCAGCATTATTAGGTGGCACTGATTGGCATCACAGGTGGTCATTGGTAGGTGACACTGCGGGCACTGGCAGGCCTCATTCCTTTTCGGGACCGATGTCCCTTGTAAACAAGCCGTGATCGGCTTTTTTTCTCCTTGCGCTGTCAGCGGAGGAGAAAAAAAAACCCGATTACCGATCCTTTGTTTACATCACGTGATCAACTGTCATTGGCTGAAGGCTGATCATGTGGTAAGGGGACGGGACCTGTGATGCACCGAGTCTCAGTGACTCTGTGATCACAGCGCGCGCCCTGCAGGGGGCGCGCGTTCCACTCGCAAAGGGGAGGACGTCTATTGATGTCCTCCCGGATTTTCAGGCCCACGCTGTAGCCGTCATTTGACTATAGCGTGGGCCTCTAGTGGTTACCACCTAACAGACATTTCGCAACTCCCTGCTCTGATCCAAACTAAGAAATACATTTTTGGCTAAAGGCTTCAGTGAGTTTTCCAGAAGTTTGTTTAAAAGAGCTGATAATTAAAGAATCACTAAAGGAATTATTTTTTTTAGCTAAATAGCTTCCTTTATCTTACTGCAGTACTGGTTTCATGTCCTTATTGTTCGTTTTTGCTTTGAAGTTGCTGTAATCCTGCTCTGTTCTCCACACTTCCTGCTTGTCTGTTTCCTTATAACCACAGTGCTGGGAGCTTTCTCACGTTGGTCTAAGCTGTCATTACTGTGTGTCTAAAACTTCCCAGAACCAATCAGATTCATTTTAAAAACAAAACACTGCACTGGATTTGTTTGTTTTTGTTCTGTGTGTCTATTTCTATTTTACAGAACCATGAAGCCGGTTCAAACGTGAAACTAACCTGCAGGCACATTATATGATTGATTTTTATCTATTTTTAATCATTTTGAAAAGGAATCGGTTAACTTTTATGTCTCTATACCCTGTAAACAGTCATTTCAGCAAAACATTTTTTTTGCTTTAGTGACCCTTTAAAAGGATTGTTCAACGATTTGCTTTTGGTTACTGGGCAGTTGTTTAACCACTTGCCTACTGGACACTTATACCCCCTTCCTAACCAGACCAATTTTTAGCTTTCAGTGCTCTCACATTTTGAATTACAATTACTTAGTCATGCAACACTGTACCCATATGGAATTTTTGTCCTTTTTTCACACATATTGAGCTTTCTTTTGGTGATATTTAATCACCATTGGATTGTTTTTTTTGCGCTATAAATAAAAAAAGGCTGAAAAATGTGTAAAAAAATAAAATGCATTTACTTTATACATTTTGACCAAAACTTATACTGCTACAGTACCCTAAAGTATTTTTATACCCCTTGACATTTTCCACATTTTGTCTTGTTACAACCAAAAACGTAACTGTATTTTAATGGGATTTTATGTGATAGACCAACACAAAGTTGCATATAATTGTGAAGTGGAAGAA
The DNA here is from genome assembly GCA_029574335.1 of Rana kukunoris. Lineage (NCBI taxonomy): Eukaryota > Metazoa > Chordata > Amphibia > Anura > Ranidae > Rana > Rana kukunoris. Next base: position 397,700,804 of record CM056052.1, read on the forward strand.
AAATGATAAATGGTTTTAAAGAATTTTTACAAATATGTGAAAATTGTGGTGTGCATTTATATTCAGCCCCCTTAGTCAATGCTTTGTAGAACCACCTTTCACTGCAATTAAAGCTTAAAGTCTTTTTGTGTATGTCACTACCAGCTTTGCACTTCTAGAGAGTGACATTTTTGCCTATTGTTTTTTGCAAAATAGCTCAAGCTCTGTCAGATTGGATGGAGAGCTTCTGTGAACAGCATTTTTCAAGTCTTGCCACATATTCTTAATTGGATTTATGTTTTGACTGGGCTATTCTAACACATGAATATTCTTTGATCTAAACCATTCCATTGTAGCTCTGACTGTATATTTAGGGTCGTTGTCCTGCTAGAAGGTGAACCTCCGCCAAAGTCTCACGTCTTTTGCAGACTCTAACAAGTTTATTTTTAAGATTCCCCTGTATTTGGCTCCATCCATCTTCCCATCAACTCTGACCAGCTTCCCTGTCCCTGCTGAAGAAAAGCATCCTTACAACATGATGTTGCCACCACCATGTTTCACAGTGGTGTGTTCAGAGTGATGTGCAGTGTTCGTTTTCTGCCACACATAGTCCAAAAGTTCAATTTTGGTCTCATCTGACCAGAGCACCTTCTTTCACATATTTGCTGTGTCCCCCACATGGCTTCTCGCAAACTGCAAACGGGGCTTCTTATTGCTTTCTATCAACAATAACTTTCTTCTTGCCACTCTTCCATAAAGGCCAGATTTGTGAAGTGCATGACTAATAGTTGTCCTGTGGACAGATTCTCCCACCTATGCGGTGGATCCCCCCCTGGCTTCCTCTCTGATTGATGCTCTCTTTGCTTGACTTGTCTGTTTAGGTGGACGGCCATGTCTTTGTAGGTTTGCAGTTTTTTGTTTTTTTATAGTGCATTACTGTAGGACCATTACGAACCCTTTTTTTTTTTTTTTTTAAAACATGATAATCCACTTTTTATATATTCTAAATAAATAATTGATATCCCAGTGAAACCAGCCCATATACATATAACATCTATTATATACCCTCCACGCCCCTCTCCTGTACATAGTGCCCACTGTTAGATCCTCCACATTCCTCTCCATCACCTGCACATACTTCCTAGTTTTATACCGTCCATACTCCTAACCCAACCTTACCCTCCACACTCCTCTCTTGTACATACTGTAACCCAACCTTACCCTTCACACTCTACATACTGCCAACGATCTTTCTCTCCACATTCCTCTCCTGTACATACCGCCCCCCCATCATACTCTCCACACTCCTCTGCTGCACATACTTCCTAGATTTATACCGTCAATACTCCTCTCCTATGCCTCTTACCCACAAAAACAGTTCTTTAAAATAGGGTTGTCCCGATACCACTTTTTTAGGACCGAGTACAAGTACCGATACATTTTTTCATGTACTCGCCGATACCGAATACCGATACTTTTTTTTAAATGTCATGTGACAGTTTTCAAACCACAATACAGACTAAGGATATTTTCTTTAGAATTATGAAGAACTCTAACCCAAGACATTATAAAAGAATAAAAATGAGTAAAAATTAATAAAAATGTTTTATTTGCTTGTCACGCAGTAGTAAAAAACTCAAAGAATTTTCACAGAACATGTTGATAAATACAAAAAAAGTATTCTATTTAGGTATCGTGAGCATTTGCACGAGTACAAGTACTCCCGCAAATACTTGGTATCGGTCCCGATATTGATACTAGTATCGGTATCTGGACAACCCTACTTTAAAATTATACTGAATATCCTTAATATTACCAGTTTTAGAATGGGCACACTTTTGTTAGTTCAACTAAAGGAAAACTTCTCAATCCTCATTTGGTCTGCCCATTATTAGTACTTATTTAATTTTGTGATTACTATTGTGATGTATTGAGGAACATAGGGGATCTCAGCTACTCTAAATATAGCACTTGTAAAAAAAAAAAAGTGTCCCTTAAAAATATTTTTGAAATGTTGGCAACTATGCACTTAGGCACTGCCCAAGGGCCACTGGGTCAGTAGGGGGCCCCATGAGAGGCTCCTGGCATCCTGTGATAATAAAGCGGTAGTAAACTTTGCTAACATTACTACTTTTTAGAGGCCCTGAGGTAGGTTATGCCATAGTGTACAAGTATGCACAGCATATTAGCACACACCTAAATTGTCAGACTGAGCCCTCCAGTACTGTGATCTGTCCGGCGGGTCCTGGGTGCTTCCATCTTCACCCGGTCTTCCTTCTGGGCTCTGTGCCTTCGGTCACTTGCCTTGGCTGGGCTGCCTTGATGTCATTCCCATGCATGCTAATGCGCATCCTCTCTCTTTCCTCCTCCCTCCCTTACCCCTCATCCTCTTTCTCATCCTCCCTCTCTCTCTCACTTTAATTTAATTTGTTATGACAAAAAAATTGTATATTTTTTTTTATATAAAAGGCCCACCAAAATCCTCAGCACGAGGCCCATGATGTTCTTAATTTGGCCCTGCAGAGTTTCTCATATTCACCAATTAGATCTCGTTTGATTGCTTCCATTTTAGTTTCTTAGTTTTTTCTCAACGTGAAGTGTTTTTTTAACAAAATAAATCAAGATGGGTGAGTTTGCTTTGCATATTAAAAATGTAATTGTGTTTTCAGTTAGTGGTGCTCAAAAAAAGTTCAGTTCTGCTTTAAAGTGGAATTCTAGGCTACCACTAAACTAGCCTTGAAACGTCCCACGTCCACTCCCAACACCCGTGCTAACTAACCTGCATATGAAATATGTACTGTACATACCTATTTTTAGGCCAGTCTGGTCACATGATCTGACTCCCCTGTGTTAATCAGCACAGCTGCAGGGGAGAGGAGGGAGCACCAACAATGAATCGGTCACTGAAGGCTATGGATGACGTCCCTATGCCAGGCTTTACCAGCCATTGTCAGAGTGAACTTTCCTCTCCCAGCAGCAGTTGCTGCTGGCTGACACGTGGGATCATGTGAATGGACTGGAGCAGGCTGAAAAGAGTAAGTATTTCTTATACAGGTTAGTTAGCATATGTTTAAGAATGGGTGGGGGGGGGCACAGTTTTAAGGCTAGTTCAGTGGTAGCCTAGAATTCCACCTTTTAAAGCTGAACTAAACTGTATTTGAGCACCACAAACTGAAAACACAATTTAATTTTGTGTTTAATATTTAAAGCAAACTCACCCATCTATCACTGCACATCGCTGCAGGTGCAGGCATTATCGAGTGACTTACCAGGTACATGACTGGTCAGCAGTTTGTGATAGTCTTGATAAAGATCCACTTCACTGTTAAGATGTGCTCGTAAATACAAATGTGTGTTGGAAAACTCCTTGTGAGTGGACCCAATCCTTTGCTCTGCTGTGAAATAAAGACAAAGATCAAAGTACCATGTGTTCTCTACTGTTGGTTTCGGCTCTTGTGCATTTGTAATGAGCTGTTTGACACTTTGCTCAGGAGTGAACATGGCAGATGCCATTGCAGAGAATTTTTTATGAAGGATGCAGCTTCCAGAGTTGTCTTCTTCGTTTCTGCTTCTCTACTTGGTGACTTGAGCCTTTACATGTGTAAATAATGTCTGTATTTTCTAAAATGCATACGCTCGTTCTAGGTCATTGACTCGGCAATGGTAAAAGATCACAGGCTAGGACCTGTTATCTACAAAAGTTGATTCTCAAAGACTGCTCCCATACTGACTTCCTGATCGGTTCCAGGTATTATGTTAGTTTTATATAGAGGAGCTATGTAAAGGTCAGAAAGCACATTAACCTGTATTGAGTGGCTGTGGTGTGTTTTTGAGATAAGTGCCGGCTATCTTTGCAGCTCTCTCTTTGCTAGCTGCATAGTCGGGCAGGGGAGCATCCTGTCCAACCACATAGTTTGGGCTTAGATGGCATAAAAGAAGATAGGACAAAGTACTACATACACGTTGTCCCTTGTAACTGAATACTATATTAAAGTTAGACTTCATTAACCCCCTTCTCTTGTATCCAGGTGATGCACAGGAGATTTAGAAATGAATATATAATTTTGTACTTAAAAGTGAACTAATGTGTTTGTTTTTTTTGTACTCATTAATCGCAGATGTGGTAAAACCACACAGATACCACAGTTCATCTTGGATGCTTCATTAAAAGGATCTTCCAGTTGTCTGGCAAATATTGTATGTACACAGCCACGCAGGATATCTGCCATCACTGTGGCCGAACGTGTAGCCCAGGAGAGAGCGGAGAGAGTCGGGATCTCTGTGGGATATCAGATTAGACTTGAAAGTGTCAAGGTTGGTGGAATGCTTTAATTAATGTAGATTATGGTAGTCCAAAAATGCAATAACGCGTTGCCAGGACTGCCTTGTTAATGCAGCTGTCCAACGTACATACCAAGGGTATTTTTTATCACGTCCACATTATCGGTCCTTGGCAGAATAATTGGTTTGCGTTGATTGTTTGATTTGGCCAACAGAATTTTATTATGTACTGGTTGTGGCAGAACTGCTTGGGCATCCCGACTAGGTGCTTTCGGTCACCAAAGAGCGCCTCCTGCCCTTCAAACCATTTTGAGCAGATCGAGAGCTACTTCCAGCCCTTTTTACATAGGCAAGTGTGAGGTAAAAACCAAAGGAATGACTCTTTATTGAAACTCAGACACATACTTTATACCCCACAAGAGGACACCCCCCCCCCCCTCCTGATCATATTACCCTAACAATATAAACTGTACACAGGAATATAGTTACCATAGCTAAACAACAATCAACATATACTATAAACATTCTGTTAATTAAACTACTAGCCACCTGGACAATGTTTTGATTAATCTGAGATCTCGTTCCAGGTCAAACTGGCCGGCACCTAGCTCACAAAGTACACTACACATTATCATATGTTCAACATCCCCACAGTAGTATGCTAGCAGACAATAGGTGAGTTATTTAGCACAATTAACAATGGGTGAAAGACAGATGGCTTGAGCTGATGAGATTAAAATCTGCTATGTGTGCCGCAGTGTGGAGCAGTCATTGCTGGAAATGTGACACATAGGCCCTTAAGATGGATCCCGGGCCTAGACTCCCAGAGTATGTGTGTTCTGGGGAGACACAAACACGTATTAAACAAGACCACTTCAAGGATCCCCTATGCACACATATAGAGCAGTGATCCCCCAAAAGCCAGGGCTCATAGTCAGTGGGTAAGAGGCTTGTCCCTAGTCCCAAGTCCTGGTTAGGGCTGTTACACTGGTCATCCTAGATGCGCACATGCAGGGCATTTAATTTTGATTCCAATGTCTGTAAAAGTGCTGGGACATAATTAACAAACAGTTATAATGAAATGCTGTATCGGACGGAAAGAAATATCAATTACAACTACAGATTACTGAAATGTGGCAAGGAAAACTTTTAAAGACCCATTTACATATGTGCCCATTGTATCATAAACCAATAGGCGTGAATGAGCCCTTAAAGCAGTGGTTCTTAACTCCGGTCCTCGGGACCCACTACCAGGCCAGGTTTTAAATATTACCTTGGGGAGATGCAGACTAAAATACTGCAATCACTGAGCAGCAAATGATATCACGTTTCAGTTAATTTCAGTTATTTTGAAAACGTGACCTGTTAGTGGGTCCCGAGTACCGGAGTTGAGAACCACTGCCTTAAAGTGTCATGAAACGCACATCATTAAAAAATAATAAATGCTGTTTTACATGCTGTTCATACTCAGTCACTATGGAATACATTTTCTGCATTCTGCACAAAGTCTGTTCTCTTTCTCCCCCTCCTGTCCATGTTCCCACTGCAGTTGGGGATTTTGCTAAGCAGTGTTTGCAGCTTGTGCACATGCTCAGTTTTCAGAGTATTTCTACCCTGAGCATTTCCTCCCTATCGCATTTAAACAGCCCATGTGACTATAGAGTTACACATGTGGGTGTATACACACTGGTAAATAACAGCCCATTCACTCCCTCTTCCTCAATGCCCACTAACCAGCTAAACACAATGGGCTGAGATATTACTTCTTGATTGATGGAGGCTTCAGCTCCCTGTTATTCTAAAGCCTGTTACACACTACTTGTTTTTATTTATTCAACCCAGTGGGTCGAACGAAAAAAAACTGACAGCTTCAGTCGCAGCCGCTGTACGAACGTTCCGACGTTAGTACAGTGAACCCCCCCCCACCCCACTGAGCTGTTGTGTTCTGACAGCGACCCCCCCGTCATCAGAACACGCCGGTTGCCGCTCTTAGCCATTGCATGTAGACCAGCTGGCATACACACAGTCTGAATGTCGGGCGGTTTTTATTGAACCGGCCTACGTCTCCCGACATTCAGCCCGTGTGCACGGGGCTTAAGACACAACCCGGAAGGATGTGACAGAGCCTGTGACTGTCAGAAATCTTCTTGCGCCATGTAATTGCCAAAAAATAAATAAAGATTTCATTTCAAATACTGTATATATTTGTATGACAATTAAAAACAGTTTATTGATATTATTTCATTATTTTTGACCAGTAGCAGAGGACTAGAAGCTCCTCCTGCACTGTCTCACTGCAGACAGGCTGGTAGAGAGCTGAGTTATGTGACAGTTGTATATCGATTGGGAAAGAAGATACTTCATTTTTTTTTTTTTTTCATTAAAATAATTACAGTGCCATCATCCACATACAGAAAGAGAAGGGACAGTGTACATTAAACAGTGTGTGTTTATTTCAAATCTTAATTTTATTCAAGTTTTCAATTGAAAATACAAATGTATTTTTCCAATACACATAGTAGATTGGGTAAACGTAGAAAAACGTATAATAGTGTTTAAATTACACTATTTATCACTTGTATGTCAAGGGTATGTATTTCCTCACATATTGTGCAGTAAGTACCTATTTTAGTATTCACACAAATCGAGAAAAAAAAACAATGTGTGTTTTAGTATAGCTTTAGCCCCTTTCACACATGTGGATCGTTCTGTCATGTTTTTTTCAAAGAGAAAATCAATGACGTTTACATCCGTTTTCACATCGTTTTGTTAGAGTCCTTAACTACTTGACAAAAAAAGGGCTTTGATTCGTTCCAAAAAATGGAAGTTGACGGAAGCGGATATAAACGGATGTAAATGGTTGACCATATATTTTTCCATAGAGATGCAAGGATGTCTGTTTTTCATCTGTCAACGGATTGATAAAAAAGGGACAAACTGTCCGCATGTGTGAAAGGGACCTATGGGTTTTAATGGAGGCTCAATTTAAACAAATACAGGTCATTCTCAAAAAATTAGCATATTGTGATAAAGTTCATTATTTTCTGTAATGTACTGATAAACATTAGACTTTCATATATTTTAGATTCATTACACACAACTGAAGTAGTTCAAGCCTTTTTTTTTGTTTTAATATTGATGATTTTGGCATACAGCTCATGAAAACCCAAAATTCCTATCTCAAAAAATTAGCATATCATGAAAAGGTTCTCTAAACGAGCTCTTAACCTAATCATCTGAATCAACTAATTAACTCTAAACACCTGCAAAAGATTCCTGAGGCTTTTAAAAACTCCCAGCCTGGTTCATTACTCCAAACCGCAATCATGGGTAAGACTGCCGACCTGACTGCTGTCCAGAAGGCCATCATTGACACCCTCAAGCAAGAGGGTAAGACACAAAGACATTTCTGAACGAATAGGCTGTTCCCAGAGTGCTGTATCAAGGCACCTCAGTGGGAAGTCTGTGGGAAGGAAAAAGTGTGGCAGAAAACGCTGCACAACGGGAAGAGGTGACCGGACCCTGAGGAAGATTGTGGAGAAGGACCGATTCCAGACCTTGGGGGACCTGCGGAAGCAGTGGACTGAGTCTGGAGTAGAAACATCCAGAGCCACCATGTACAGGCGTGTGCAGGAAATGGGCTACAGGTGCCGCATTCCCCAGGTCAAGCCACTTTTGAACCAGAAACAGCGGCAGAAGCGCCTGACCTGGGCTACAGAGAAGCAACACTGGACTGTTGCTCAGTGGTCCAAAGTACTTTTTTCGGATGAAAGCAAATTTTGCTTGTCATTCGGTAATCAAGGTGCCAGAGTCTGGAGAAAGACTGGGGAGAGGGAAATGCCAAAATGCCTGAAGTCCAGTGTCAAGTACCCACAGTCAGTGATGGTCTGGGGTGCCATGTCAGCTGCTGGTGTTAGTCCAAATTTTTTTTTATCAAGGGCAGGGTGAATGCAGCAGGGTGAATGCAGCTAGCTATCAGGAGATTTTGGAGCACTTCATGCTTCCATCTGCTGAAAAGCTTTATGGAGATGAAGATTTCATTTTTCAGCACGTTCACAGTGCCAAAACCACTGGTAAATGGTTTACTGACCATGGTATTACTGTGCTCAATTGGCCTGCCAACTCTCCTGACCTGAACCCCATAGAGAATCTGTGGGATATTGGGAAGAGAAAGTTGAGAGACGCAAGACCCAACACTCTGGATGAGCTTAAGGCCGCTACCGAAGCATCCTGGGCCTCCATAACACCTCAGCAGTGCCACAGGCTGATTGCCTCCATGCCATGCCGCATTGAAGCAGTCATTTCTGCAAAAGGATTCCCAACCAAGTATTGAGTGCATAACTGAACAGAATTATTTGAAGGTTGACTTGTTTTTAATTAAAAACACTTTTCTTTTATTGGTCGGATGAAATATGCTAATTTTTTGAGATAGGAATTTTGGGTTTTCATGAGCTGTATGCCAAAATCACCAATATTAAAACAATAAAAAGGCTTGAACTACTTCAGTTGTGTGTAATGAATCTAAAATATATGAAAGTATAATGTTTATCAGTACATTACAGAAAATAATGAACTTTATCACAATATGCTAATTTTTTGAGAATGACCTGTACATCTGATCTGCATATGACACCTCCCCTTTTGAACTTTTGACTTGTTTCCTTTTCTTTCTTCTCTTTCTCTCTTCCCTTTTTTTTTTACCTTCTTTTGCCACATATTAACACAACAATAATAAACATAATGGGCAATATTCCTGGTGCAGCCTTATATAAATATATATGTTTGTGCCGCTATATCCACATTCTTAAGTGCTAACTGCTAAGTGATAATAGGAGCCTGCTGAATACATACCCCTGCCCTATCGAAATCTCCATCAAGAGAAATATATATGGAGCCCAACAGAAATGCATTTCTCTGACAATGAATGTCAAAACTTTAACCTTTCACTTTAAAAACTTTAAAGAGGTACAGCTTCACTACCACCCAACAGAATATAAAAGGGTCTAGTGTGAGTGAGCCCCTCCCTGTCCAGACAAGCTACGCCACTAGTTGCGAAATGCGTTGACATCATCACGGTCACGTGACGCTGCCTACACGATCCCTGTCTAGTGGGTGTTCGGAGAAAAGAAGCCTGATAGCCGGCCATAGAGCCTACCAACTCACACTGAACCAGTGCGGTCTAGCCCACAGCCATGAGAGGAACCCACTGCCTACAGCTGCTATATTTAGCAAATGTCCTCACATTGAGCTCCAATGAGCTGGAAACATATGACAGAGAATCCTCGTTGGCGGCTGCGGGAATGGAAGGTGTCAGGATCATACACTGCAGGATTTGGTAACGTAGAACAGTGTTCCCTTTGCTGCAAGTCATGTTAAAAACCCCACTCATGAACTGCTAGACAATATCACAAATATCTGCCGGCTTATTTATTTTAAGTTGCTACACTATATGCATAATCAAGTAGGGTTCTAGTTCCATTACTTGAAGCAGCACCTACAAGCACTACTAGCAACTGATATACATGAGTCTATACCTGAGTGATAAACATCTGAATATACCTGGTGTGCACATAGATGAATATACTCATCAGAAGAAATCTACACGTGTATGCATTCACCTTTAAATCCTGGGACTTGTTTATTCCCCAGGAACTATCAATTAACATAGCGAACACAGGGACATGTACAAATCCATAAAAAAAATTAAAACAATCTTCTGAGCTGGCCTGAATGACCTCTTAAGGGAGTGTAAAGCGTTGGTTCACCTTTACTTTTTTTTCTTTAAACGTGAACTAACACCATACTCCCTCCCTATCCCCCTAGTCCCCACTATACATGGCTCCAGGGATGCTGAGCTCTTCATACTGACGCAACTGGTCCAGCGGTAAAGGGATTTCAGATCCCTGCTCTTCTTCCCAGACCAGAGCGATTCACGGTACAGGCACTGAACAATCAGAATTGTTCAGGTTCTTCTCAGAAGCCCTGCACTGGTAAGAGGGAGAACGGGGATTTCAAATCCCTGGACTGCTGGACTGGCTGCATGGGCACGGAGAGATCAGCATCCACAGAGGGAAGTACAGCGTGGACAGGGGGGTGGGGAGGGTGTATGGTGTTCACCTTTAAATTTTTCTCTGTAGAGGTGAACTAACACTTTAAACTAGCCATGCAAAGCTTGCAACAAAAGTACATTTTAAGAAATTGTGAGCTGAACAGTGACCCCTCAGATGCAGGCACTGCTTGGGTATCCAAGCCCAGCTATTGCTGCCTGAATACAATATCTAGCAGTGGAATTTCCACCATCCACACTGTCTAACCTGCATTGGGGAAATCAAGGTATTTTTCTCTCATTCAGTTCACTGACTGATGAGAGAAATTCTATGTGTAAGGTTAGCTTTAGCGTACCACTTTCTTGTCTTCTCATTTATAAAGGGCCATGGTTTGAGAAGACTTTTACAGAGGTTTATGGCAGTCTATTGTCCACCAGCCTTGGGCTTGACGGACACTTTTTGCTGTATGTGTACCCCCAGGATATAAAAATGTCAACAGATATCCATGTATTTAAGGTGGAGAGGCGGAGAAAGCTGTCAATCAGGCAGCTGGTTGGATACGGACAAAATTGTTGATCTTTCCAGAGCCTGGATCCGTTCCGCCACATCAGCTGATGGTGGGCTACAGGCCACAGTCAGCTGATTCTGGGTCACAGGAGAACAAAAGTAAGTGTACTCCTGTGACCCACAGGAGAAGTATGGCCAAAAAAGCTTTGGCCGTGCTTCTCTTTTAATGGTGCAGCTTTTGAGGTTTTCTGCATAGTACTGATATGCCAAGAATTTATTTATGCAGACTTGTAAAATTACTGAAAGATCCGTTTTACACCTGAAAATTGAGAGATTTACAACAAATGGTGGATACCACGTTACAGTTCCATATCGGTTCTCATTCTTTGGCATTGAATTGGAAGGTTCTATATGAATAAGTGAGCTGGCTCAGTGTACAGTGTAAAGAGTTTGTGAAGAGAAAGGTTAGAATCCTATATTGCAGAAGATACCTAGTTCTGCAATAAAAGAAAAACCTTCCTGCTCCCAAATTTTATATTTTTGCTTCAAGTTTCACTCCAATGAATTTTGTTTAAATTTAGCACTGAAACACTGAGTTTCTCATTTTGCAGAACTCTCTTCGCCCAACAGGGAAATTGTGCATTTGAAATTTTTAGCTTGAAAGCTTTGAAAGATATAAATCACTCCCACGTGTATAATAAGGAACATAACAAACCACTTTTATTTCTGCTTTTAAAGTCTCTAGGCACCAGACTTCTGTACTGTACAACTGGTGTTCTTCTGAGGCGTCTAGAAGGTGACTGTACTTTGCAAGGTGCCACTCATATAATTGTGGATGAAGTTCATGAAAGAACTGAGGAAAGGTAATCATATATAATACAAAATGTTTATGGTTAGCTTTTATGCCTACATTCAATTGAAGCCACATTTTACTATTGTTTTTTTTTTTAATTCAGTGACTTCTTGTTGTTGGTGTTGAAAAATGTTATGAGCAAGAGACCTGACCTGAAGATCTTGCTTATGAGTGCCACTTTGAATGCTGAGCTATTTTCACAATACTTCAACGGGTGTCCCATTGTTCACATACCAGGTAAGAGATCACTTGTTTGTAACAACTAGCTATTCTCATGCACCCTGAGTTTATTGTAGGTGTTGTATGTCCTAATTTTGACAGATGGTAAAAACTGTTGGTCCGTCCTCTCTTTAGCTCGGCTTGTCAAGTTGACAGGTGCCACCACCTGTCAATTTCTCTTTATAGTCAATAGGATCATGTCGGAACTGCAAGAGAAACATTTGGCATACAGTTGCATTGCATCAGTTTCATGCAAAATTGTTGTTTGGTCGGAAAATAGTAAATAAAAATCTTTCTAAAGGCGTGGTCGTACATTACTGCATTATATACTGACTTGCCATTTTAGGGAAATGAATGATTACTGTGAAATGTGGGTATGATTTGAAACAATACAGCAGTAGTTTAGAAAACTTAAAGGGTTAAACTTGAGAACGATCAGTGACTCAGCTTTGTATGCTAGAGTGAAAAATCTCACTTGCTGTTACTAATATATATATATATAAACATTTACACCCCTGTCTGTGCGCACCTAATTTGGTCTACAGACCCCTCCTCATTTCCTTAACCACTTGCTTACTGGGCACATTAACCCCCCTTCTGCCCAGGTGAAATCTCAGCTTCCGGCATTGCGTCGCTTTAACTGACAATTGTGCGGTCATGCGACGTGGCTCCCAAACAAAATTGACATCCTTTCTTCCCCACAAGTAGAGCTTTCTTTTGGTGGTATTTGATCGCCTGTGCGGTTTTTATTTTTTGCGCTATAAACAAAAAAGTGCGACAATTTTGAAAAAAAATACAATATTTTTTACTTTGCTATAATAAATACATATTTTTGGTAAAAAAAAAAAAAAAAATCGCAATAAGCGACTGGTTTGCGCAAACGTTTTATAGCGCTTATAAAATAGGGGACAGAATTTTTTTTTTTACTAGAAATGGCGGCGATCTGCGATTTTTATTGGGACTGCGACGTTATGGCGGACACATCGGACACTTTTGACACATTTTTGGCCCCATTCACATTTATACTGCGATCAGTGCTATAAATATGCACTAATTACTGTATACATGTGACTGGCATTGAAGGGGTTAACACCAGGGAGTGAGGAAGGGGTTAAATGTGTATCCTAGGTGTGTTCTAACTGTGGGGGGAGGGGGGTGACTGGGGAGGTGACCGATCTGTGTCCCTATGTACAAGGAACACAGATCGGTCTCCTCCTCTCCAGAGACAGGAAGCTGTCTCTGTGTAAAACGGCAATGAGAGATGATCTCGTATGTTTACATCTCTCATTGGGCGCGCAGATCGCATAGCAAACGGCCACTCGCCGCAAACTGTGATTGGCTGGAGCGTGCGGGGAACGCCTTAAGGGGTGGCCGTCAAAAGACGGCGGCTTGGCTTTTCAGGTCCGCGCTGTAGCCGTCATTCGGCTATAGAGCGGGCCGCAAGTGGTTAACATAGGGAGAAGATGTCCTGTAGACCTCCGTAAACGCACAAGCTTTCTGGACTTCTGACAGGATAAACAGGTATTTGTCTATACTTGCAGAGAGCGACTTCCTGAATATTTTTTACACATATGTATGTATGTATGTATGTATGTGTATATATATATATATATAATATCAAAGTTCAATAAAATTTACCAGCATTTGTACTGTGATAGATTAGTACACATGAGTCAAAGTCCAGACCTAAATCCAATTGAGAATCGGTGGCAAGACTTAAAATTGCTGTTCAGACTCTCTCCATTCAACCTGACAGAGCTTGAGCTATTTTGCAAAGAATGGGCAAAAATGTCACTCTCTAGATGTGCAAAGCTGATAGAGACATCCTCAAAACAACTTGTAGCCATAATTGCAATGAAAAGGTGGTTCTACAAAGTATTGACTCAGGGGGACTAAATACAAATGCACACCACACTTTTCAGATATTTTTTTGTAAAAAATGTTAAAAACCATTTATCATTTTTTTTTTTTTTCTTTTTACAATTATGTGCCACTTTATGTTGGTCTATCACATAAACTCCAAATAAAAAACATTTACGTTTTTGGTTGTAACCTGACAAAATGTGGAAAATTTCAAGGAGTTTGAATTCTTTTTCAAGGCATTGTATGTAAAAAAATAAATGGTTTATTCTTACATGCGCAAAATCCCTCTCCACCACAGGATGTATCTTTATTTACCTTAGGTGGGTCTATAACATTTTAAAAAATTGATCTTTTTAACTTTTCACCTTTATGCTAAAAATTAAGATTTTTTTAATTGCACCCGCCCCACTCATCTGTTGTGCCAATAATCTCCCATTGCCTGCTTCTGCCGATGTACTGACCAACAATCGTTGTTTTATTAAAAAAATTTAATGGACCAGTGTTTTTTTTATATATATATATATATATTATATAATATAGTTTCTCGTATATATACAGTTTTTGTAAATATTTTTTTATGTGACAACACTGAAGAAATTACACGTTGCTACAATGCAAAGTAATGAGTGTACAGCTTGTATAATGGTGTACATTTTCTGTTCCCTCAAAAGTGAGTAAACCCCTACTCAATTGGGCCCAATTAGCCATTTTCCCTCCCCGTAGTCATATGACTCGGTGTTAAAAGGTCTCTGGTGTAAATGGGGAGCAGGTGTGTTAAATTTGGTGTTATCACTCTCACTCTCTCATACTGGTTACTGGAAGTTCAACAAGGCACCTTGTTGGCAAAGAACTCTCTGAGGATCTAAAAAGAAAAGAATTGCTGAGCTACAGCATGGTGGCCAAGACCATACAGCGGTTTAACAAGACAGGTTTCACTCAGAACAGGCCTCGCCATAGTGGACCAAAGAAGTTGAGTGCACTTGCTCAGCATAATATTCAGAGGTTGTCTTTGGAAAATAGACGTATGAGTGCTGCCAGCATTGCTGCAGAGGTTGAAGGGGTGGAGAGTCAGCCTGTCAGTGCTCAGACCATACGCCGCACACTGCATCAAAATGGTCTGCATAGCTGTTCCCAGAAGGAAGCCACTCCTAAAGATGGTGCACAAGAAAGCCCACACACGGTTTGAAGATGAGCAGACTAAGGACATGGATTTCTAGAACCATGTCCTGTGGTCTGATGAGACCAAGATAAACGTATTTGGTTCAGATGGTGTCAAGTATGTGTGGCGGCAAAGCAGGTGAGGAGTACAAAGACAAGTGTGTCTTGCCTACAGTCAAGCATGGTGGTGAGAGTGTCATGGTCTGGGGCTGCATGAGTGCTGCCAGCACTGGGGAGCAAGAGTTCCTTGTGGGAACCAGGAATCCCAACATGTACTGTGATATACTGAAGCAGAACATGAGCCCCTCCAATCGGGGACTGTGCCATAGGGCAGTATTTTAACATAACGACCTCAAACACATTTCTAAGACAACCACTGCCTTGCTAAAGAAGCCATGCGCAGTGCTGGAAAATGGTGGTTACACAAAATATTGACACTTTGGGCCCAATTTAGGCATTTTCAATTAGGGGTGTACTCACTTTTGCTAGCAGTTTAGACATCAATGGCTGTGTGTTTAAGTTATTTTGAGGGGTCAGCAAATTTGTAATTTCTTCAGTTTTGTCGCATGAAAAGTTATAATAAAATATTTACAAAGATGTGAGGGGTGTACTCACTTTTTTGTTGGATACTGTAATGTAAAGTTATGCACTTGGGGGCGAAGAATATGCATGGCATCATACATAATAGGGGGAGTACAACTGGGGGATCTGTAGTGGAGAAGGATCTGGGGGTTTTAGTTGATCATAAGCTCAATAATGGCATGTAATGCCAAGCTGCAGTTTCCAAAGTTAGCAGAGTCTTTTCTTGTATTTAGAGAGGTATGGACTCCAGAGATAGAGATATCATTTTTCCCCTGTACAAGTTATTAGAAAGACCTCATCTGGAATATGCAGTCCAGTTTTGGGCTCCAGTTCTCAAAAAGGATATCGGGGAACTGGAAAAAGTGCAGAAAAGAGCAACCAAACTAATAAGAGGCATGGAGGAGCTCAGTTATGAGGAAAGATTAGAAGAACTGAATTTATTCACTCTTGAGAAGAGGAGATATAATCAACATGTACAAATATATATAAGGGGTCCATATAGTGAACTTGGCGTTGCGTTATTCACTTTACAGTCAACACTGAGGACATGGGGGCATTTCATCTCCATATATGGAAAGGTTTCTTCACAGTAAGGCCGCGTACACACAATTGAATATATCTGCTGAAACTGGTCCGCAGACCAGACCATATGTCTCCTCGTGTGTACGCGGCCTAAGAGCTGTGAAAATGTGGAATAGACTCCCTCCAGAGGTGGTTCTGGCCAGCTCAGTAGATTGCTTTAAGAAAAGCCTGGATACTTTCCTAAATGTACATAATATAACTGGCTACTAACATTAATAGGTAACGTTGATCTGGGGAAAATCTGATTGCCTCTCAGGGAATCAGGAAGGATTTTTTTTCCCCTGCTGTAGCAAATTAGATCATGCTCTGCTGGGTATTTTTGCCTTCCTCTGGATCAACTGTGTGTATAAAATTGGGTATATGTGATTGTAAGATATATATGTATTTTTTTTATTTTTTATTAATGGTTGAACTAGATGGTCTTTTTTTCAACCTTACTAACTATATAACGGTGTGTGTCGCCTTTTGTTGGCCCGACCTGTTGAGGTATGGACGCCATTAGACCTCTGAAGGTATGCTGTGATGTATGGTACCAAGCCATCAGTAGCAGATCCTTTAAGTCCTGTAAGTATGAGGTGGGGCCTCCATGGATTGGACTTGTTTTTTCCAGTACGTCCAACAGATGCTCTATTGAGATCTGGAGAATTTGGAGGCCAAGTTAACACCTTAGACTCAACCCCTGTTATTTTTTTCTTAAACCATTTTTGAACCATTTTTGCAGTGTGGCAGTTCACATTTTCCTGCTGAAAGAGGCCACTTACATCGGGGAACACTAATTCCATGAAGGGGTGTACTTGGTCAGCATGTGATAGGCAGGTGATACATGTCAAAGTAACATCCACATAAATGGCAAGGCCCAAGGTTTCCCAGCAGGACCTTTCCCAAAGCATCCTACCAACTTTTAGATGCCACTGTAACAAGATAATTATTATTCACTTAACCTGCCACTGGTCATAACTAGAGGTCAACACATATATTGGCTGATTTTTGAAATGTTTTAATTAATCGGCATCGGACGATTGTGCTGCAAATTAGGCCGATTAATTTATGCACTAGCTGGTTCACACAGGGGCGACCCCGCAGAGCGGACTTGCAAATTACTTATGTAAGTCAATGCAAGTCACCTGAAGTCTCCTGGTTGGAGCGACTTGAACATTGCTGGTAAAAGAAGCAAAGAGATAAAATGTTTCTACTTATAAAAGGAATGAACTCTGGTGTGTAGAAGATCAGCTATTCATTTATAGACTAAGGCCCAGATTCATAAAGCAATTACGCCTGTCTAACTGGTGTTAGACAGGAGTAATTTCAAATTTCGCGTGCCGTATCACTAGTTTGAATCCTCAAACCATGATACGGCGGCTTCGGGCTTCGATCCGAGAGGCTTACGTCTTCGTAAGCCTTCGGATCTACGCTGCGATATTTTTGCGGCCGCTGGGAGGAGTTTGCGTCGTTTTCATGCGTCGGGATATGCAAATGTGTTTTTACGGCGATCCACGAAGATACGAGCGGTCTTCGCAATCGCTTACGTCTGTTTTTTTTTTACGTACTGTTAGACCAGCTTTTTGCTGGTCTAACGGTGCGTAGCCCATGTTAAGTATGGCCGTCGTTCCCGCGTCGAAAATTTAAATTATTTTTAATTTTTTTGCGTAACTCGTTCGGGAATAGAAATGTCCATAAACGACGCTACTCAAACAACGAATGACGTAACGACGTGATTTCGCGCAATGCACGGCGGGAAATTTGCGAACGGAGCATGCGCAGTTCGATCGCCGCGGGAACGCGCCTATTTTAAATCCTTCACGCCCCCTACTCGTCTAGATGGATTGCGACGGGAGAAATACACTACGCCGCCGTCGTTTACTGGACAAAATCTACCTGGATTCCACGTAGAGCCAGGTAAAAAACGGCGGCGTAGTGTATTTCTGATACGCTACGAGAATCCAATTCTCTCTGAATCTGGGCCAAAATCTTTTCTGACATTGACGTTGCTTACAAGTAAAAATCCAGTATTTTCTGCTAGAAAATCACTTGGAACCCCCAAACATTTTATTTATATATATATATATATATATATATATATATAGCAGAAAGCTTAGAGTATAACATGGCGGTTGTTGCAATATTTTATGTCACACAGTATTTGCGCGGCGGTCTTTCAAATACAATTTTTGGGAAACAAAATACACTTTATTGAATAAAAATAAAAGAACTAAACGGTAAAGTTAGCCCATTCCTTTTTTTTTTTTTTCTCGTCCAAAAGTTTTGACTACCTGTTTTTGTGTATTGAATATTTTAAGATGCATAGTTTTTTTTAAATCTAAATTATACATACAAATGCATTGAATGGAGGCTTGTTGTGTTTAATAAATGTTCTGTATCACTTCCTATTGCTTAAGGCCCCTTTCACACTGGGGCGCCTGCAAACCAGCCTGAAACAGCGGCTGCTGTTTCTCCAGTGTTAAAGCCCGAGGGCTATCACACGGGAGCGGTGCGCTAGCAGGACCGCTCTAAAAGTCCTGCTAGCCGCATCTTCCCATTGAAACCGCGGCTATACCGATGGCAATGCGCCTCTTCAGAGGCGCATTGCGGAGCGGTATTAACCCTTTTTCGGCCGCTGGTGGGGGGTAAAACCGCACCACTAGTAGCCGAATACCGCAATTCCGACGGTAAATCGGCGCTTTACCGCCACGGCACCCCCCCCCCACCCCAGTGTAAAAGGGGCAAAACTGTTAGATTTTATAGGGTGAAGGAAAGAAATAGGCATGTTGTCTTACAAAAAGGCAGGGAGATAAAAGCACCAGAATGCCTGGAAGATCTTGTGTATGGGAGAAAATATAATTTATCCACTGTGCACTATTTAAGCAAGTGGTAAAATAAATAACATTATGACCTTTCTTTAAAAAAACAACATCCCAGGTATTATGAATGTTTTATCCAAAATATTCTGTATATTTCAGGTCATACTTTTCCTGTTGAACAGTTTTTTCTGGAAGATGCAATTGCTAAAACAAGGTAACAAAATGCTTATTTACATTGCTTTTACAGTGGTAAGAAAATGCATGTGAACCCCTTAGATCAGACTTGAACAACGTTTGGGAGGAATTTTTGACCATTCCAGCCCACACACTAGAGGCTGTGACTTTTGTTTGTTGTATTTATGTCATTGTGGTCAGGCAGCACACTGGCACCTTTGCTTCCATGTGCTGAGTGTGCAGTGTGCTCCTGTCCCTTTAATGAGTGCTGGGCTACCTCCAGTCACCTGCCCCTTATCTATCTATCAGCAGTCATGTGCTCCTACTAAGGAGACTTAAAATGCAATGTTATAGTTAGGACTGCAGTATACAGAGCGCCTTGACGGGGTCTGCAGCTTACACATGCATTTGCAAATGCATGCAACTAAACCTCTGTTTTTAACGCACACAGTTAGACAGGTGAATTTGGTTGGTTGCTGATTGGTCGGCAAGTTTGAGCCTGGATATTCTATGTTTTTGTATAAATAATGAACACAGCTGGGACAAATATTTGCAGATTAGGTTAAAAGCAGGCTAAAACAATCACCCTGTGACAGAATAATTTTAAGCATATTGCTTTGGATTATGGCCACAGTTCGTATTGTTCAAACATGTCCTAAAGTGACACTACACTTTGTCCTGTGCACACTCCCTATCCTCCACGGATGCACCCCCGAGCAGTGCTGTTATTTCTGGTCACATGCTCCGCTCAATGCATGGTACAATTCCTATAGGGCTGAATGTGTCCGCAGGTAGATGTGTAGTTCAGCGGCGGCCCATCCATTAGGAGCGCAAGGGCTCCACACCCCCATCCATGTGTCCAGCCCCCTGATCTACATGCAGTAAGCCCGATGCATGGATTCTAATGGGGGGGGTTTTAAGCACCTGGTTAGAGCCAGAGGCTGAGAACTCTCCTCCGAGCTCACCCAGTTTTGTGACAAGAGTGAATGAATATTCGCTATTCTCCCACTGATTCTCCCCCCAAGCCTATCAGGAAGTGGGTCGTGAGACCCGTTCCCTGATCAGCTAAAAGGAAAAGCGATCTTCTTGGCCAAGGGGGAGAAGCAGAGGAAGACCGACTGACCCACCAGCCACCCCAGTCAGACTGCAGTCAGACTCTAGCTCACCACCCAGCACTCCCGGCTCTGACAGGGAAGGGAGGAAGAGGGGAGATCGGAGTCATCCCGGGCAACACATCTGCCTCCTAAGGTCACAAGGCCATCCATCTCCTGTGGCATGAGGGGTGTTTCCCGCATTATCTTCTGGGGGGGGGGGGGGTTGGTTTGAAGTCCCCTCCTCCAACCCTTTGAATTATCGAGCACCATCCACCATTGGTGTAGTCTATGTCGGGAGAGTGCAGGAAAGGGTGGCTACATTCACATGACGAGACATGGAGAACGAACGCTCCTAGAACTGGAAGCCGAACAGCAGAAAAAGCTTGCATTTGAAACAGGGGTCAAGTCCTGGGGAAAAAAGTGTGGGAACTCCCACCCAAGTTCTTTCTAAATCCCGCGATAACTTGCGGCAGACCTCTGCAATGTCTCCTGGGAACAATGACAAAAGCTCCCAGGAGACATTGCGGCATCGAGGAAGTGACAAATCCATATACAGGAAGCGGCCAGTAACATAAAGGATTACTAAGGTTCGCCTGCCCCTGACAGTGACTCGAGCTGGGCATCGCTGCTTAGTGAAGGATTGGCTCGGGTGCTCTTGGCTGCTCTAGTCCTGCAAAGGGAACTGAGTTCCTGCTGTGAAAAAAGTGCAGGAAATACGTTCCCACGCGTTCCCGCAGGACTTGAGCCCTGATTTGAAAGCTGAACCAAAGAAAGAGAGTTGTATAGACATATTGCATTTTTTATTTAATAAAATGTGAGTTTAGCGTCACTTTAATCAAATTATTCGACAATGTGGTAGTTACCTAAAACATTCCTGGAATTCTTTTAAACACTCTTTTTCACAGTTGTTGTAATTTTGTAAAATTTTGTATTATATATGATAAAATTGGACAGTTTTTTTCAGTTCGATTTTTTTTTTTTCCTTCTTCTTCTTCTTGCAATATGTAAAAAAGTGTTCTATGAAAAATGATTATAATTTTAGTGTTAATTATAAATAAAAAAAAGCCAGTATGTGTTGCACCACCTAAAAAAAAAAAACATTTAAAGCGGGGGTTCACCCAAAAATAAACTTTTTTACATTAGCTACATCCCTCCAGCATACTGCTAACATCTGCAGTATGCTGTTTTTTTTTGTACTTATCGTTATACGAGCGGGGGATTACTTCCTTGTATAGGCGTTCCTAAGTGAAGAGGCGTTGATTGACGGGCTGCTAAAGTGCGTCAAGCCTTCCGGAAATACCCAAAGTGACACTCGGGTGTTTACGGCGCCTGTGCAGTCAGCTCTACACGGCAAGCGCAGGCGCCGTAAACGCCCGAGTGTCTCTTCGGGTATTTTCGGAAGCCGTGATACGCCTTAGCAGCCGTCAATCAACTCCTCTTCGGAGCCGGATAACAAGGCCTCGTATAACGATAAGTAGCAAAAAAAAAACAGCATACTGCAAATGTTAGCAGTATGCTGGAGCTAATGTGAAAAAATGAATTTTTGGGTGAACCTCCGCTTTAAGAATATAAAAAGAGATGGCTGCTAAATGTATTTGCTCAGGACTTGGATGCCATACTTGATAACAGAACCCATCCATGTTCTGTATGTGTAAGATGTTGTATATTTCCACCAAATTTTTTTCAGGTATGTTTTGGACGATAGAAGCCCATACCATCGCTCCTCCAGGCAGTCATCGATAAAGGAGACCTCTAAGCAGAAGAAAGGGAAGAGCTACGAAGAGATTATGGGAGAATTGGAATGTGAAATTAATGATACACTAAAGATACAGGAATCAAGGGCTGTAAAGGATAATGTGCCAGACCAACAACTGAGCTTCAAGGAGCTATCTGCCCGTTACAATGGTAACATTGATAAATACATTGGGGACGCTACAATTTCTATTAAGTAGTAATGGGTTAATGAAATACAAAATGTTTATATATTATTTTAGTGCTAGCATATTTATTGTATGCAGCTGTTATTTACAAATGTATCAAAAGGATTTTTTTAAAGCAGCGTTATGGCCATGGTTTGGCCATCCTGCTGCTTTATAAATGGGTTCCTGTGATTTTTAAAGCGGTATTAAACCCAAAACGGAAAATTTAATATATTCCAAATTACTAATCATTAAATGCAGCGGCTGCATTCGTTTTTCTTTGTTTTGTTTTTTAGGCTATTGGGTGTAAACTGTTTTAAGTCTTAGATGGTTGAATCAAGTGGTAGAGTTATTTTAGGTTATTTTATGCAGCAAATGAAGGTCAAGATTCAGTTTCTTGATACTTGTTACAGGTTAGTAGCTCAGAATGGAATTTAAAGCCAAAAATGCTAACATGTTAACCAGGAAACTGGCATTTACAAAGGGATAGGTCATGAATAGCAGCATCTAGAATCTCGCATAGCAGTTTTTTTTAATCAAATAGAAAATGAAAAACAAATACATTTTTCTTGACTGTGCTCACTGGGTGATGTATGTTCATGTTATTTAAACTGGTCACTAGATAAAGTGGTCACTGAAGGATAATCTCTCCAGTGGGACCTAGCCCTATTTTGGCTGGAGTTGCAGCCCATTATCTTACTTACCGCTATTTTTTTTATAAGCTAGACATTTGAAATACATGCACACAGTTGCAAAAGGGCAACTACTTTGTACATTCAGGTGTAATTCTCTGCCTGGATGTCACAGGTGCAGCTCACTGTCAGCAGCCTGTCAAAATCAGTGATAGGCTAAAATATGCAGCGGCCATATGCCAATTTAAGCACTGTCAAACTGTGCTTGGGCATGGGGAGGTATGCTTGCCCCTGAATGCTGTACAGCCCTGTTGCGTTGGTATGCATGCACCCTAACACAATAATGTAATTCCAGTTGTTTTTGAATTGTAAAAGCTTTCATAAAAGGTATCCGTGCTTGAATTATATCCGTTTTTATCACAGGTGTCAGCAAATCTGTTATTAAAACACTTTCTACCATGGATTTGGATAAAATTAATCTTGAGTTGATTGAAGCTTTGCTGGAATGGATAGTTAATGGAGACCACTCCTACCCATCAGGTTGGTAGATATCAAGCCACAAGTAAATTAAGGCTGCCCAGTAATACTATATACATCCAAGGGGATGCAGATATCTAACAGCTAAGGTTTGGTTTACCTTTCCACAGATTTAAGGTTGTGTGCCATGCATCAATGTTGTCAATTGCCTAGTAAATGTATGCACTATAAGTTAGTTATTGTGAATTCTCTCTCTTTTTTTTTTTTTTTAATAACAAACATATTATACTTACCTGCTCTGTGCAGTGGATTTGCATAGCACAGCCTGCATCCTGCTCCTCTCATGTCCCTCTTTGGTGCTCCTGGCCCCTCCCTCCTGTCGAGTGCTCCCACAGCAAGCAGCTTGCTATGGGGGGCACCCTAGTTAAAGCGGAGGTTTACCCTAAAACATTTTAACATTACAATGAGCAGACTCCTAAGAGGGACATTATGCTGGTGTTTTTTTTTTTTTGTACATACCGTTTTATCTGTATTTTCCTCCTGGATTCAACGCGGGACTGGGCGTTCCTATTCACAGGGTCATTGATTGACGTCCTTCCGACCGGCACATACAGCGTGTCACGAGTTGCCGAAAGCAGCCGAACGTCGGGATGGCTCTATACGGCGCCTGCGCACCGACGTTCGGCTTCTTTCGGCAACTCGTGGCGACGCTGTATGCGCCGGTTGGAAAGGACTTTGCATGTGTTCTATATTGCACAATTGAGTTAAGAGGAATTTTGACTTACCCGTAAATTCCATATTTTGGAGTACAGTACAGGACACTCTCTTCTATTGGTTACTTTGCATTTCTTGCTATGAATCTGAGGACTTACAGAGTGGATAGTGCTTGCCAGTGTCCAATCCTCTGAAGGTAGGAGTCTATATCCTAGGGTATACTTTGCCTGTGTCCTGTACTGTACACAAAGATATGGACTTTACAGGTAAGTCTAAATTCCCCTTTTTCTTACTTTGCAGTGTTCTAGAGATAAAAATAAAGAGGCAGTGTGCATGTATTGAATAGAAGTACTATTTTTTGTTAAGTTTTGTATGTTCTAAGATACACTGTAATGATTTGTCAAATAACATGTTTGTTAGTCTCATAATGTATTACACCCTATATAGTTTTTTCTGTTGTTGTTTTTTTTTTAATTCTAGGTGCTGTTTTAGTATTTTTGCCTGGTCTGGCAGAAATTAAAATGTTGTATGAACAACTACAATCAAATGCCGTGTTTAGCAATCGACGCAGCAAGCGGTATGTTCATCTGTATACGCAATAGACATTTATGTGTGATAAAAATAAAAAAATACACCTACTTTTTCTTTTTTTCTGCAGATGTGTGATCTACCCATTACATTCATCTTTATCAAATGAAGAGCAGCAGTCTGTATTTGTTAAACCACCACCAGGGGTTACAAAGATAATAATTTCCACCAATATTGCAGAAACCTCTATCACGATTGATGATATTGTGTATGTGATTGACTCAGGAAAAATGAGGGAGAAGAGGTAATAAATTACACAACACTACATATAATTTTTCACATTTCTGTATTTATTCAGTATAAATGTTTCTTAAAAACAATTTTAAAGTAAAACTCCAGATTCAGCCGAAAAACATTCTATGTCTGCATGACCATGCCGACATATAATGCAAATATATGCAATACATGCAAATATATTTTAATAACATTTTAATTGTACCTAAGAAAGTCCTCAAATTTCCTCTAAATTTTAACTCTAGGGCAGAACTCTGCAACTGATCAGCAGTTCCAATTTTATCACAAATAGGAAGGATATTTCACCTTTGCCAAAAGAGGCTGTGTTTTTAGAACATTTGAGGCAAGTCTGGCAGGGCTTTTAAAAACGCACTCCCCTGTCCCTTCGTCGTTATTTTATTTTTTCCGCTTTTTTTTTAATTGTTTATTTATATCAGGAACGAGGCACACATGGACCGCAGTGTTTCATGGTGTTTCAATACAAAAAATGAAATGCAACAACATCAATGTAACTTGTGATACATAGTTAGGTCTCGGTTAACATGTTTTCTAATGTTAGTGCATATCCTGCTAGGCATAAATGGTGCATTAAGTACAAACATTGTTTCCTGCTCATCTTGTGGCGACTCAGGAGTCTCAGTAATAAAATGTTTGTAGTATTGTCGTGGGTTCCTCTGCCTTAGAGCAAATCATATATGTGCTAGCAATCAAATGTGATTAGGTGGTGCAGCCCCATGGGCTCAGTCTCCTTTTTTTTTTTACTTCCCCCTTATATGGAGGATTAAAAATCAAGAAAATAGCAAGAGAGAAGCTAGAGATATAGAGAAGGAGGCAGTTGGTGGATGGGGGGTTCCCACAAGCATGGAGTACTGGAAGTTCCACATCAAGTGTATATCTAAGAGGTGTTAGATTAGGTCAAGGCCACTTTGGTGGGTATGCTTATGCGACCAGGGTGAGTCCTCGCAAGGCCTATCCCTCATCTGACTATATGAATATATTCCACAGCTGCCAGGTTTTGGAGTACGTCTCCTGTCTGTTCTGGGCTGTGAGAATGAGATCTCCTTCTTTGTCTCCTGTGGACACAGGCACTTAATTTCCGGCGAATACTCTGTACCTCGCATTCTGGCCTTCCTACAATCAGGTCTTCCACCTTCTTAAGCCACAAAGCAATGGTCGGCGTGTGGGGAGATTTCTCCAGTGGAGCGGGATGCAGGCTTTGACAGCATCAAGAAGGTGGCGAATCACAGAATTTTTGTATATCCTTACTGGAATGTTTGACGCATGTAGGAGAAAAAATGCTGGGTCATCTGGGATGTTGCGGTCTGTGAATTTTTGCACTATCCCCCTGACCGGGGGGTTGGTGGGGTGGGGGGGATTCTACTTGTGGTGTATTCAATAGGCTATAAACAAGAGATGGCGTGTGTGGCATCACGCCAGAATCAGTAGAGTTCCTCCAGTGTTGTGAGAGGTTGGCTGCTGTCGGTGGGGGGCCTTTAAAGGGGTTGTAAAGGTTCGTCTTTTATTTTCTAAATAGGTTCCTTTAAGCTAGTGCATTGTTGGTTCACTTACCGTTTCCTTCAATTTCCCTTCTAAATGTTTTTTTTCTTTGTTTGAATTTCTCACTTCCTGTTTCTCCTCAGTAAGCTTTCCACCATCATCCGAGCGGTGGAAAGTCATTTAGAACAGCTTACTGAACAGCTTACTGAGGAGGAACAGGAAGTGAGAAATTCAGACAAAGAAAACAAAGAAAAAAAACATTTAGAAGGTGAATTGAAGGAAAAGGTAAGTGAACCAACAATGCACAAGCTTAAAGGAACCTATTTAGAAAACAATAAACAAACCTTTACAACCCCTTTAAGGAAGTGTCGCAACTGAAGCGATTTCAGGAAGTCTAAGCGGAATGGGCCTGTGGGGTCAGAGAGTTCCGTGATCGTTTTCCAACGTCCCCCAGAGCTAGTGGGAGGCTTGGCATAAGCCTGCATCGCTCAGACCCCGGAAGACCGCATCATGTAGTCCCGGTATAAACTGGGGGTTCCCCAGCATAGGGTATAGGGGGGAGTTTTGAGAGGAGAGGGATTTCTGTGAGATGATCTGGGCATATAATCCGTATTGAGTTGCCCATCAATGGGTGGCATTTGATTTTTGTGGGGAGGGCCATGTGGCACCATGGGGCTCTACCAAGAGGAACTATACTTTGCGCTTGCTCTAGTTGAGTCCATAATGTTGGTCTCGTGGTGTCGGCACCAGTCTATCAGCCTTCCTAAGTGTACTGCCTGGTAGTAGGCACGAATATCCGTCACTGCAAGCCCTCCGTGCTGTTTAGGGAGGACGAGTAATTTTTTAGTAAGCCGGGGCCTTTTCCAGGCCCATACAAACTCTGTGAATGGATAGATTAGATAATGTACCATATGTTGCAAATTCCCTCAGCAGGTTTGGGAGAGATATGTTAGATTTCGTATGTGAAAACATCAGATCGTTTGCGGAGGCCGACACCTTATGCAGGGTTTGATTTCTTTATCGTACATCACGGGACACAGAGCGCATAGCCATTACACTTGGGTTATATGGGTACCTTCAGGTGTGGACACTGGTGTAATCAATTTCACAGGAAGTTTCCTCCCTATATAACCCCCTCCCACTGGGAGTGCTTCAGTTTTTTCGCCAGTGTCTTAGGTGTTGGTCACGTCTAGCTGTCCCTCGGAGGTCTCGGGACCCAGGATAGCTAGCCGGATCCGTCCGAAGTGCTTCAAAGCCAAGGTGTACGGTACCCGGGCCCTGCTGGAGTGGGGTTTTGCCTATAATGCCTCTCCTTGGAGGGCTGGATTCTGGGCTCCAGTGCCTTAGTCTCTTCCAAGAACTAAACACTACTGATGCCAGGATGCTATATAGGTCCAGGGGTGTGGGTTCCTTAACACAGGACCCCGGTCCCTGAAGGTCCAAGACAATACCCACGGAGATGGGGGAAGGCTGGGCCTCTTGCAGTTTGCAATACCCTGCGGCGTGGAGCAGGTAAGAGGGAACCTGCGGGACTTGGTTCGACAGTAGGTATCCCCCTGGGGGTTCTGGGTTGGCTAATGGTATGCTTGTGCATCAGCCACTATCTCCACTATGTCTGTTGAGGCAGGATGGGATGTACTAATGTTTACCCAGATAACATGTAGATATATATATGCTTTTAAAAGATATGTATTTTGCTACTCCCCCCAGATTTGCCTGTTAGCATGATACTGCAGCCCCACGTGTATAGAGAGGAAGGGCTGACAAAACTCCTGTTCCTAGGAAGCCTAGGGGGACAGCTTCCTCTATGTGTGCACTACAAAGATAGTGGCTTACCAGGTGTCTGTGTTCTAGCGCTGGTCCGGGCTTCTCCTCTGCTCTCTGCTTCCTCCATGTTGGTTTCAGCGTGGGGGGGGGCGCGCCGCCTTTTACAACGTCAGCGGGCGTGGGGGGGGCGGGCCAGCAGCGTCAGTCTCAGATAAAGCAAAAAAGCATTTCCTGGCTGGTCATTCCCTCCTGAGAGCAGTGGAGAGTGAGGACATAGAGCGCGCAGCTGAGCCAGTTCTGGCTAACAGTGACACCCAGTGGTGGTTTGTGGATCTTCAGGTCTGGACTTAAAAGTCCACACTGACAAAAAAAAAAAAAAAAAAATATTTTTTTGCTTAAAGGGACTCAGCCTTAGATCCGGCAGTATCTGAGTCGGTGCAACCTTGGACTCCAGCTAACGGGCATTGGTGTGGCAATACTCACAGGACTTTCCTCTGTATTGCCGCCTTCTCAGGCGTATGAAAATTTTGAAAAGATTTTACATAGCCTGTCCTTATTAATGTTTCACTTCTAGCTACAACAGTTGGGTGTTGGCTGTAGGGGTGTCTCAAGGTTGTGCAATGGCTCCCAAGGGATCAGGACCAGCTAAGGCTGCAAAAGGTGCCAAAAAAGTAAAGGGGTCTCCAACGGGGTCAGAGGATTTGGGCCAGGCTCCAGTGGTCCCACCCTCACCAGATAGACCACCGAACAGCATCGTGCAGGAGCCATTGAGGGTGCTAGGGGCAGAGGCGGCCCCCAATCAACCCATTCCCGTTTATGTTACGGAAGAAATGCTAGAATCCACCCTGGGTGGGCTAGAGAAAAGGTTAACTGCTTTAATTGCCCGCTCTTTGCCGGGTGGCAAATGGGCTAGATCCCCGTCACCTAAAACGGTGTGTTCAGATGCAGAGGTCCTCTCTTCGGAGGAATTGGACCCACAGGGGGATCAAGCGGACCTGAGTCCTGACGGGTCAGACATTGAAGATTCCACTATAGATGAAATTTTTTCGGCTTCTCAAGCAGAGAGCCTGTGGATCCAGTCTCTGACGGATATGGTTCGCACTGCTTTTAAACTTCCAGTGTCAGAACAAGTAGCCCCCGCGGTATCCTCTTTAGGTTCCTTGAAGGCACCATTGGGTGGTGCATCTTTCCCGGTTCACCCCCTTCTGGAGAGCGTGATGTTTCAGGATTGGGTGGTGCATTGGGTGGTGCATCTTTCCCGGTTCACCCCCTTCTGGAGAGCGTGATGTTTCAGGATTGGGCTCGACCTGATAGGATTTTTATCCCTCCTAAAAGGTTTACCATTCTCTATCCTATGGAAGAAGAATTTGCAAAGAAATGGGCACTCCCTACCGTGGACGCAGCCATTTCCTGCGTAAATAAATCCCTGACCTGTCCGGTGGAAAATGTCCAGGTGTTTAAAGATCCAGTCGACAAAAAATTGGAGACCCTACTGAAGGCTTCTTTTACCACAGTAGGTGCCGTGGTTCAGCCAGCAGTGGCAGCCATTGGCGTTTGTCAGGCTTTAAAGGATCAGACTAAACAGATATTAAGGGACATACCGGCTCAGCAAGCTCGTGAATTGGCTGACCTCCCAAGAGCTCTCTGCTTTGCAGTAGATGCTATTAAGGACTCCGTTCAACAGGCGTCCCGTTTATCTCTGCTGTTGGTTCATATGCGTCGCCTTTTGTGGCTAAAAAACTGGTCAGCAGAGGCACCCTGCAAAAAGCTTTTAGCAGGATTTCCCTTTCATGGTGGGAGACTATTCGGTGAAGACCTAGATAAATATATCCAGACCATATCAGGTGGTAAAAGTTCTTTCTTGCCCATCAAGAAAAGATCACGTGGGCCCGCATTTAAGCGACAGGCCTTCGCAGGCTCGGCCCCTTCAACTTCCCGTCAGTATCGACGGCCTCCCGGGCGTTCGGCATTTAATAGCCGCCCACAAGGACAAGCCACGACAGGCAAGAGGCCATGGTCTCGCAAGCCGGTTAAACCAGTCCTTAAGTCAGATTCATGAAGGGGCGCCCCCACTCTCTTGGGTGGGGGGAAGGCTTCGGTTCTTCTCCGAAGTGTGGAAGACCAGAATTCCCGACTCTTGGGTAAGATCCGTGGTAACCACGGGCTACAAGCTAGAGTTTCGGGAAGTCCCCCCTCCTCATTTTCAGGGGTCAAGTCTTCCAAGCGACCCATTAAAGAGGGCCTCTCTTGCAAAAGCATTGGATCGTCTCTTACTCCAAGGAGTAATAGTAGAAGTACCAACCCAGGAATGGGGTCTGGGATTCTACTCCAACCTTTTCATAATACCAAAGCCCAATGGCGACGTCAGGCCTATCTTGGACCTCAAACGCCTAAATCGCTTTCTAAACATTCAGACCTTTCGTATGGAGTCCATACGTTCGGTGGCAGCCAGCCTACATCAAGACGACTTTCTAGCATCTATAGACATAAAAGATGCGTATCTGCACGTGCCGATCTACCCGGCACATCACAGGTTTCTTCGGTTTATGATAGATCACCGCCATTACCAGTTCGTAAGCTCTCCCTTTCGGGTTGGCAACAGCCCTGCGGGTATTCACAAAGGTGTTAGCCCCGGTGCTAGCCGTCCTAAGGACAGAAGGCATTTTAGTCTTGGCATACTTGGACGATCTTCTGGTTATCGACAGCTCAGCCTCCAACCTCAATCAGGCAGTAGGTCGCACAGTTCAGCATCTAGAGGAATTCGGATGGATTGTAAATCTAGAAAAATCGGTATTGAAACCCACAAGGCAGTTGGAATATCTAGGCCTTCGGCTAGATACAGACTGCCAGAGGATAATTTTACCTCAAGCAAAGATCAGATCAATAGCCCAAGCAGTTCAAATGATCTTAGGCAAGAAGAGGCCGACTATTCGCCTATGTATGCGACTGCTGGGGAAGATGGTGGCCGCCTTCGAGGCTGTGCCCTACGCCCAGATCCATACCAGATATCTTCAGGCAGCCATTCTCTCTGCTTGGAACAAGTCCATTCAGGCGTTAGATCGTCCGTTAGTGCTCTCCCCGAAGGTCCGGCGCAGCCTGTCTTGGTGGCTGGTCTCTCAAAATTTGTCAAAAGGGGAAATCCTTTTGCCCCATCTCGTGGAAGATAGTATCCACGGATGCCAGCCTGTTAGGTTGGGGGGCAGTTCTAGAAGAACAGACCCAGCAAGGGCTGTGGTCGGGGGCAGAGAAACTGCTTCCCATCAATATCTTGGAAATCAGAGCTGCTCGACTGGCCCTGATCGCCTGGACTCTCCCCCTTCAGGGTCTGCCAGTAAGGATACAGTCCGACAACGCCACTGCGGTGGCATACATAAACCACCAGGGGGGCACGAAGAGCCCAGCAGCCCAAAGAGAAGTAAACCTGATTTTCTCATGGGCCGAAGCCCATGTA
The DNA here is from genome assembly GCA_029574335.1 of Rana kukunoris. Lineage (NCBI taxonomy): Eukaryota > Metazoa > Chordata > Amphibia > Anura > Ranidae > Rana > Rana kukunoris. The sequence goes on from CM056052.1 coordinate 397,732,220, forward strand.
CCCTGCATCTCGGCGGTGTTCATCCCAGGGATAGACAATTCTCAAGCAGATTTTTTGAGTCGTCAACAGTTGCTCCCGGGGGAATGGTCGCTTCACCCCCAGGTATTCCAAGAGATTTGCCAAAGATTCGGAGTCCCAGACGTGGACATTATGGCAACGAGATCCAACAAAAAGTTGGACAAATTCATATCCCGAGCCAGGGATCCCTCGGCCTACGGGACCGATGCCTTGGTTTGCCCTTGGCACCAGTTTTCTCTTCTGTATGCGTTCCCTCCACTGCAGATGATTCCCCGCCTTCTACGGAGAATCCGGGTGGAGCGCAGGCCTGTGATCCTGGTGGCTCCAGCCTGGCCCAGGAGGGCTTGGTACGCACTCATCGTGAAGATGTCAGTCGGGGCGCCGTGGCCGCTCCCCCTGCGCCCAGATCTGCTGTCTCAAGGCCCAATCTGCCATCCTGCTTCACAGCAGCTAAATTTGACGGCTTGGCGGCTGAATCCCTAATTCTTAAAGGCAGAGGCCTCTCAGATCAGGTAATAGCTACGTTGATTCAGGCTAGGAAACCGGTCTCCAGAAATATTTATTACAGAGTCTGGAGAACCTATGTGGAGTGGTGCGAGTCTCAAAAATGGCATCCTCGAAAGTTTTTTATTGACAGGATCTTGCGATTCCTCCAGGTTGGCGTTGACAAAGGGTTGGCTCTTAGTACTCTAAAGGGGCAGGTGTCGGCTTTATCAATATGGTTTCAAAGACCCTTGGCCACCCATTCGCTTATGAAAACCTTCTTGCAGGGGGTCTTGCATGTGAATCCCCCTATTAGAGCTCCCCTCTGCCCCTGGAATTTAAATCTGGTCTTGTCAGCTTTACAAAGGCAGCCGTTTGAACCTCTGACAGAAATCCCTCTTGTGCTACTAACCCGAAAGTTAGTTTTCTTGGTGGCTATGGCTTCAGCCAGAAGGGTTTCCGAGCTGGCAGCCTTGTCATGCAGGGAGCCATACCTTATTCTGCATAAGGAGTTGTTCTGCGGCCTCAACCTTCTTTCCTTCCTAAGGTCATATCCAGTTTTCACTTGAATCAGGACCTAGTCCTACCTTCCTTCTTTCCTACTCCCCAGTCCAAAGAGGAAAGACGGCTTCATACTTTGGACGTGGTTCGAGCCATGAGGGTCTATCTCAAGGCTACAGAGAAGATTCGGAAAACAGATGTGCTTTTTGTTCTTCCGGATGGCCCCAAGAAGGGTCAGCCGGCTGCCAAGTCTTCCTTGGCTAGGTGGATTAAGCAGCTGATTTTTCAGGCCTATGGTCTGAAGCGCGTTCCACCTCCCTTATCAGTTAAAGCCCATTCTACGAGGGCCATGAGTGCCTCCTGGGCGGCACACCATCAGATCTCTATGGCACAGGTTTGCAAGGCGGCAACCTGGTCTTCCGTACATACGTTTACTAAATTTTATAAGTTGGACGTTGCAAAGGGTACGGACGCAGCTTTTGGGCAGGCGGTCCTACGGGCAGCAGTATAGAATCCTCTGGCCCGGTTCACGCCCCCTTGTTTTTCTGTTGGTGGAGCCATGTTTTCTCCTGACAATGTTTTTATTTGGCTATTCTTGGCCTTACGGTCTCCCTCCCTTCATAGAGCATTGCTTTAGGACATCCCAAGTGTAATGGCTATGCGCTCTGTGTCCCGTGATGTACGATAAAGAAAAAAGGATTTTTAATAAACAGCTTACCTGTAAAATCCTTTTCTTGAAGTACATCACGGGACACAGAGCTCCCACCCCTCTTTTGGGGAACATTGTGTAACCTCGGGAGAATTGCTTGCTACAAAACTGAAGCACTCCCAGTGGGAGGGGGTTATATAGGGAGGAAACTTCCTGTGAAATTGATTACACCAGTGTCCACACCTGAAGGTACCCATATAACCCAAGTGTAATGGCTATGCGCTCTGTGTCCCGTGATGTACTTCAAGAAAAGGATTTTACAGGTAAGCTGTTTATTAAAAATCCTTTTTTATCACAACTCCGGTGATGTTTGGGTTTAGTCTCACATGGCACAGGAAGGGTTCTAGGGATAGTGCAATGAGAAGGGGTGAGAGCGGGCACCCCTGTCTCATCCTGTTTGTGATTGGGAATGAGCTCTGACCCTTGCCGTCGGTGTCGTGTATGCCGCCAAGATCCAACTCAGCATATTACTGCCTAGGCCCATGTGACGCAGTGTTGCAAACATATAGACCCAATTTTCTTGGTCGGATGCTTTCTCGGCGTCAGTGCCTATAAAGACACACAGTGTTTTGTCAGGTTGGACAAATATAGCAGGTTCAGGACTTTAGTGGTGTTGTCCCTTGCTTCTCTGGTCAGGACAAAACCCACCTGGTCTAGGTGTATCAGTTGGGGCAGGTGTTGTTGCAGTCTGGAAGCTATTATCTTACTGAATAATTTAAGGTCAGTGTTAAGTAAGGATATTGGTCGGTAGCTCCTGCATTGAGTTGGGTCCTTACCTTCCTTGGGGATGACTCATATTTGGGCCTGTAATGTAGAGTTATGCAATGTACTCCCTTTACTGAGGTCGTTAAGAAGTTTAACTAGGTGATTGCCTAAAGATGGGAGTAGTATCATATAATACTGAATAGTTAAGCCCTCAGACCCAGGGGCCTTCCCTGCTTTGGTGTTCCCTATCGCCCATTGGATCTCCGGTAGCGTAATGGGATCTTCTAGTAGGTCACACGTCTCAGTTGGCAAGGTGGGTATTAGTGAGGTGGCAATGTAGTCTGCCAAAAGTTCTGTGAGGGGTTGCATCGTGGTCAGGTTGTAAAGAGGCTTCTAATATGATTTAACCACTTAAGGACCGGACCAATATGCTGCTAAAAGACCCAAGGTGTTTTTACAATTTGGCACTGCGCTGCTTTAACTGGTATTTGCGCTGTCATGCAATGTTGTACCGAAACGAAACTTGCATCCTTTTCTTCCCACAAATAGACCTTTCTTTTGATGGTATTTGATTGCCTCTGCAATTTTAATTTTTTGCGATATAAACGGAAAAAGACCGTAAATTTTGAAAAAAAAATGATTTTTCTTATAACAAAAAGTAAAAAATATCGAATAAACTAAATTTTAGTCAAACATTTAGGCCAAAATGTATTCAGCCACATGTCTTTAGTAAAAAAAATCGCAATAAGCGTATATTTATTGGTTTTCGCAAAAGTTATAGCGTCTAAAAACTAGGGTACATTTTCTGGAGTTTACACAGCTTTTATTTTATGACTGCCTATCTCATTTCTTGAGGTGCTAAAATGGCAGGGCAGTACAAAAAAAACCCAAATGACCCCATTTTGAAAAGTAGACACCCCAAGGAAACTGAAAAGTTGTTGGGGTGTCTACTTTCCAAAATGGGGTAATTTGGGGGGGGGGGGGGGGGTTGTGCTATTTTGGCATTTTATGGCCTTCGAAACTGTGATAGGTAGTGAGGAGTGAAATCAAAAATGTACACCCTTAGAAAGCCTAAAGGGGGTGATTGGTTTTCGAGGCTACCAAAAAGTCTCACACATGTGGTATCCCTGTACTCATGAGGAGCAGCAGAATGTATTTTGGGGTGTAATTCCACATATGTATGCTTTGCGCGTGGGTGTAAGCATTACTGGCACTAACAAGCTACCTAGCGGCACCAGCGACACTAATACAGCGATCAGAAAAACAATCGCTTAGTGACGCTGGCAATAAGGGGTGAAAGGGTTAACTCTAGGGGCAATCAGGGGTTAAAGCCTTTATTAGAAAATGTATGGGGTTACCTAACGCTATAAAAACCTGGCGGGCGAACCTCAAAAAATAACTAGCTACCTAGCGGCACTAGCGACACTAATACAGCGATCAGAAAACCGGTCGCTTAGTGACGCTGGCAATAGGGGGTGAAAGGGTTAACTTTAGGGGCAATCAGGGGTTAAAACCTTTATTAGAAAATGTATGGGGGTACCTAACGCTATAAAAAACTGGCGGGCGAACCTCAAAAAATAACTAGCTACCTAGCGACACTAATACAGCGATCAGAAAAACAATCTCTTAGTGACGCTGGCAATAGGGGGTGAAAGGGTTAACTCTAGGGGCAATCAGGGGTTAAAACCTTTATTAGAAAATGTATGGGGGTACCTAACGCTATAAAAACCTGGTAGGCGAACCTCAAAAAATAACTAGCTACCTAGTGGCACGAGCGACACTAATACAGCGATCAGAAAAACGATTGCTTAGTGACGCTGGCAAAAGGGGGGTGAAAGGGTTAACTAGGGGATGATCAAGGGGTTAAAACCTTTTATTGGGGGGGTACGGGGGCTACCCTAGACCTAACACTAACTGCCTGTCACACTGACACTAAATGCAGGTCAGTATGATCACTGCTATTTAGTGACACTGTGACAGGGGGGCTGGGGGGTGATCGGGGGGGATTTGTGTGCCTATGTGTACTGGTGTCAGTGTAGTGCTTGTGTACTCACTGTTGTGATGCCTCCTCTCCTCCGCCGGACGAAAATACCGGCCGGAAGATCGGTGACATCACTTCCTCCTCTGCCTGTGTTTACAGTGGGCGGAGGAGGAAGCCGATTGGCTGGGAGCGATTGTGAGGGGGCGGACAAAAACTAACCGCCACGGGGACCGCCCCAGGTACCGGGGGGGTCCGATCGGACCCCCGACCCACGTCTAGGCAGGGACGTACAGGTACGCCAATGTGCCTGTACGTGCCATTCTGCCGACGTATATGTACATGCCGCGGCCCCTAAGTGGTTAACCAACCTACAGTTGGTTGTGTGGAATCAGGAAGTAATCTATGCACGAGTATGTGCGGTGGGTCTGGAGTAAAATGTGTAATCCTGTTCACCCGGGTGGAAAAGTCGCTACGCATCTATTAGCTCTGCAGTATGTAGAGCTGAATGGATTGCTTTACGTGCACCTCTTGGGATGGAAGACGGCCCTGTCGAGGTATCTGTGTTCGGGAACAGGGGGATATTAAGGTCTCCTCCTACAATGAGCTGGCCCACTGAATATTTCTGGAGCTGTTCTAAATGTTTTTTGATGAAGGTGTCTTGTTGACTTTTTGGGGCGTAGAGGTTTGCAATGGTCACCTTTACGCCACCAATCAGACCCTTAAAGGGGTTGTAAAGGTTTTTTTTTTTATTTTCTAAATAGGTTTCTTTTTAAGCTAGTGCATTGTTGGTTCACTTACCCTTTTCCTTTGATTTCCCTTCTAATTGTTTTTTTTTTTTTAATTTCTCACTTCCTGTTTTTCCTCTAAGGCCTCGTACACACAAGGCAATAGATTTGTTCAAAACGGTCTGTCCGACCGATTTGAACAAATCTGTCTGCTGTCATTTTGGTTTGCTCGCGTGTACACATGAGCAAACCAAAATCCCCGCCAGCAGACAGCGCGCTGACGTGTCGGTGACGTGGCGGTGACGTTGACGCCACCACGTCACCGCACCAGGAAGTAAAACACTTCCGCGCATGCGCCGAATCCATTCGGCGCCGGTGCGAGACGACATGTCTGCTGGTAAGTGTACTAACCAGCAGACATGTTGGGCGGACGGGTTCCCATCCGATAGATTTCAAAGCATGCTTTGAAATCTGTCGGGTGGCCAAATCTGTCGGCTCGCCCGTACACACGATCAAATCTGTCTGCTGAAATGGTCTAGCAGACAGATTTGATCGTGTGTACGAGGCCTAAGCTTTCCACCATCATTTGAGCGGTGGAAAGTCAGTCAGAACAGCTTACTGAACAGCCCACTGAGGAGGAACAGGAGGTGAGAAATTCAGACAAAGAAAACAAGGGAAAAAAACATTTAAAAGGGAAATCAAAGGAAAAGGTAAATGAACCAACAATGCACTAGCTTAAAGGAACCTATTTAGAAAATAAAAAACAAACCTTTACAACCCCTTTAAGCAATAAAAATTCCCGCTGGGTCTGTTCTCATATCCACCAGGGACCAAGGGAGTCTAGCTGAGATCAGGATGGAGACCCCTCTGGATTTGGCTTCTGAATAGGTAGAGTGATTTACTGTTGAGTAGAATCATTTTTTAAGGACAGGGAAAAGTGTTTTCCCCAAAACATGTCTCTTGTAGCAGGACAATGTCCACTTTCATGCGTTTCATATCATTTAACAAAATCCGTCTCTTTTCGGGGATGTTAAGTCCCTTCGCATTTAGGCCCCATGCACACGGGACGCCAGTGCAAACTCTGCTGAACACATGTTCTTAACCACTAGAGGTCCGCGCCATTGACAGAATACGTCAACAGCGCGGACCTGAGGCGCCGGGGTCACGTCTTTGGACGTGATGTATTTGTAATTCCCCGCGCACGCCACTGGGTGGCGCGCGGCGGGGAAAAACAGTCCCGTCGCATCACCGAGGATTTGATGCGTGTACCCGGCGGCCGCGATGTCCGTCAGGTACACGCGATCGGCGGTGACAGAGCAGGGACGTGGAGCTGTGTGTGTAAACACAGAGCTCCACGTCCTGTCAGAGTAGAGGAGACCGATGCTTTGTCCCTTGTACGTAGGGACACAGCATCGGTCACCTCCCCCAGTCATTCCCCTCCCCCCACACAGTTAGAACACACCCAGGCAATACATTTAACCCCTTCCTCACCCCCTAGTGTTAACCCCTTCAATGCCAGTCATATTTATACAGTAATTAGTGCATATTTATAGCACTGGTCGCTGTATAAATGTGAATGGCGCCAAAAATGTGTCAAAAGTGTCAGATGTGTCCGCCGCAATATCGCAGTCCCAATAAAAATCGCAGATCACCGCCATTACTAGTAAAAAAAAAAAAAAAAAAAATCATAATTCTGTCCCCTATTTTGTAGGCGCTATAACTTTTGCGCAAAGCAGTCACTTATTGTGATCTTTTTTTTTTTTTACAAAAATACGTAGAAGAATACATATCGCTCTAAACTGAGAAAAAAATATATATTGTTTAAAAAAAAAATTGGGCTATTTATTATAGCAACAAGTAAAAAATATATATATATTTTTAAATTGTCGCTTTTTTTTTGTTTATAACGCAAAAAATAAAAACCGCACGGGCGATCAAATACCACCAAAAGAAAGCTCTATTTGTGGGGAAAAAAAGGACGCCAATTTTGTTTGGGAGCCACGTCGCACGACCGCGCAATTGTCAGTTAAAGCGACGCAGTGCCGCAAGCTGAAATTTCGCCTGGGCACGAAGGGGGTTAATGTGCCCAGTAAGCAAGTGGTTAAGGGCTAAAACCGGCGTTTAGAAACGCCGGTTTTGCTGCGATTTTCACTGCATTTTACCACGTTTTCAAGCGTTTAGTTAAGAAACATCATAAGACCCTCCCTAAGCTCAAAAAACAGTATTATTTAACCATTTCAGCCATTTTGTCAGTAGCAGCTGAGAGAGCAGAAGTGTACTTGTATTTAGCTTGTCACTTGCCACATCACCTGCCACAAGCTGCGGATTGTCTACTTGCCACGTCACCTGCCACAAGTTGTGAATTGTCCACTTGCCACATCACCTGCCACGTCACCTGGCCACGTCACCTGGCCACAAGTTGTGGATTGTCACCTTGCCACGTCACCTGCCACAAGTTGTGGATTGTCCACTTGCCACGTCACCTGCCACAAGTTGTGGTTTGTCCACTTGTCACCTGCCACAAGTTGTGGATTGTCCACTTGCCAAATCACCTGGCCACGCCACCTGCCACAAGTTGTGGATTGTTCTCTGGCCACATCATCTGCCACGTCACCTGGCCACGTCACCTGCCACAAATTGTGGATTGTCCACTGGCCACGTCATTTGACACGTCACCTGCCACAAGTTGTGGATTGTCCACTTATCATGTCACCTGGCCACCTCACCTGCCACAAGTTCTGGATTGTCCACTTGCCACGTCACCTGGCCACCTCCCCTGCCACATCACCCGCCACAAGTTGTGGATTGTCCACTTGCCACGTCACCTGACCACATCACCTGCCACAAGTTATGGATTGTCCACTGGCCACATCACCTGCCACGTCACCTTGCCATTTCACCTGTCACAATTTGTGGATTGTCCACTTGTCACATCACCTGGGCATGTCACCTGCCACAAATTGTGGATTGTCCACTTGACACATCACCTGGCCACATCACCTGACAACATCACCTGCCACAAGTTGTGGATTGTCCACTTGCCACTTCACCTGCCACTAGTTGTGGAACGTCCACTGGCCACATCACCTGGCCATGTCACATACCACGTCACCTGCCACAAGTTGTGGATTGTCCACTTGCCACTTCACCTGCCACTAGTTGTGGATTGTCCACTCCCCACATCACCTGCCATGTCACCTGCCACAAGTTGTGGATTGTCCACTTGCCACGTCACCTGGCAATGTCATCTGGTCACATCACCTGCCACATCACCTGGCCATGTCACCTGCCACAAACCGTTCCTCTTGGACCTGGTATAGGACTGTGGTTGGAAGCGTCCTGAGCCTGGGGGCAGTGACAGAGTTCCAAGTATCAGGGTAAAATGGAGGCGAGGGGAGGGGTAGTGGGCCGGCTCAAAGGAAAAGTTACCCATCTCCAGACCAGTTGTGGTGTTGGGGAGGGGAGGTGCCGGCTAGATAGGAGCAAACATGGGGCGGGGGGGTCTTGACAAATGAAGCCTGCTAGTGGGGGCATAGTATGGTCAACCCGTGCACAACAAGGGGTAGTGTTTGAAGAAGTGTACTTACGACTCACGCGACCTGTTGCTGGATGATGCGCAGGATCTCCCCCGAGGCCTCTGGGAGTGGGCAGGCTGATTGAATCTGCCCATTGTGAGGCCAGAGCGGCCCGTTGGTCTCGGAATCCGCTGTAACCAGTTTGGTACCTGGATTGGTTCTGCCCCCAGGAAGGTGAAGAAGGCCGGAGGTCCGCAGGTGTGCGGAGTGTAAGGGAAGCTTGAGCCATGTAAAAAATTACTAGGGCCGAAACAACTAATCGATTATGAAATTAATTATAGAAAAAAATGTGCAGCGCCAAAAAACCGAGGTCCCCCAATTAGGGGATCCCCAAGTAGTATAGGTGATGTTAAATTAGACCTAGATATCACATCTGGTCCACAGTGGATATAGATCAAAAAATATATAGAACAAATATATAGATTGTGTAAATTGATGAGGGAACAATTGTACCCCCCAAACAGGCTAGAATGTGACTTGCAGTCATCAGCATATATACCGTGACAAATCAATACCAAAGGTTCAAATGCAATAACTGTGTACTCACAAAGTGACAAAACAAATCAATGCAATCATATAAGTGGAAATGTATAGTCCAAATCCAGCACACAAAAATGGTGTATTATATTCTAATGGGTAGATGAGAGTATCCCCTCTGTAGTCCCATTCAAACACGCAGGAGTTGTATGTATATTCTCCTAGGTGGGTAGTAGAACAATATACCCTCTATTCAATCTAAGCACTTCTCCAGGCGATAAATTGTTTAAGGTAAGAGTAGAATAAATACGCTTACCAACTGATGTAGACCCGCAGCTCACCATACGGTAGGGGGTCCTCAGAGCGTGTATGGGCCGACTGCCCTCCTTGGTCTCTGTCTCGGGTGTATATCCTTGTGCAGGCAATCCGGAAGAGTTCTTGGTAAATCCCAGGGGAATGGCCAAAACAAAATTATCGGTGATGTATATCTTGTAATGGATGATACTCATACAGGATTCTGCGACAGTGAGCGGGAACCGCCGACGAAGAGCACGAACTAAGTAGCCGAAATGCACCTGTGATCAAAATGCCAGGACTGGGAAGAGCCAGCCCAGTGATGTGTGGTATCGCTCACAGGAAACCGACCTTGAAATTGATTGATTACTATTTTCATAATCGATTAATTGGCCAGTAACATAATAGGTTACAAAAAACTAAAATTAGCCTTTTATAGTACAAAAAGAGGAAATCACTACTGTAAATATTACTTTCACAGTAAAAAATTAACCCCTTACAGTGGCGATTATTTGCACTCTTTGTACTGTAAAGGGCAATGACTTTTTGTAAAGGGCAATGACTTTAACGCAAAACTGTGCTTTTTGGTTCAATAGGCTTCAATAGAGAAGCTGCAGAAAAGCATGCAATTCGTTTTTGTTTTTTTTTTGCAGCAATTTGTGTTTTTTAATCTGCCCAACAACAAAAAAACTTTTTAAGGTGATTAATCGAAACAATAATCGGCCAACTAATCGATTTATGAAAGTAATTGTTAGTTCCATTCCTAAAAATTACTGCCAAAGTGTAGCTCCATCTGTAGGTGCATCCGTGCCTTCTTGCCACTTCTAGAGCTGGTTTCAATAGTGCTTGGCACTGTAACGTGGCTCTGGAGAGGTCTTGGAGGATCTGGATGTGCACTCCATCGAATTCATTATCCCAATGTTCCCAGGCTTTGCATAGGTCAATCTCCTTTTGTGAGTAGCGGTGTAGGCAGCACAAGACATTGCAGGGTCTGCAGACTTGGGCCCCAGGGTAGGGTGTACTCAATCGATCTCCAGTGAAGGCTGCGGAGCTTCCAGGATCCTGTGGAATATGGCCGTGACTGTCTCTGCCAAATCTTCCGGTCCTGTGGCCTCTGGGAGTCCCCGCAGCCACAGATTATTGTGGCGACTGTGGTCCTCCATCTCCTTCCAGGTGGAGTTGCATCTCCTGGGTCTCTAAGAATTGGGTGTCTTGCTCACGTTCTAGGGCCGTCATCTGGGTCTCCAACAAGGAAATCGAGGTTTCCCTCCGTGGTCACTTGGTCCGTGAGGGAGTGCAGCTCCATTCTCACCTTCTTGGATATCTCTGCTATGCGCTTCTTCTATGCGCAGGATCAGGGCCTCAATGTCCACCCACGTGGGTAGGGCCTGTAGCATGGTGCAGAGGTCTTCATCTAAGCGGCTCTGGCTCTGCGAAGGGCCGTCCATGTCGGGCCGGAAGGCAGTAGGGGTTTCCATAAGGATGTCTGGCTCTGGAGAGGATGCAGACTTGCTAGTGGTACACTGGAGGTGGTCTCCTTAAGGGTCACACGTGGTGCTGCTACAATGGCGTCCGGTGAGATTATCAGAGTATCTCTAAAGTAGTGCTGGATTCACAGGCTGAACTTCAACTGTGTCTGCCTTTGTTCATGTCCATTTTATGATGTATTGAAGGGACTAGTGTTTTTACACAGGAAAAATAAAGATGTTGCACTTTATTTTTAGCTCACAGGAAGTAACAAGTCGCTGCATTTCTGGGAAATATCAACAGTTATTTCCTGCAATATATAAACTGTTTAATTTAGATATGCTTGAATATGTATTATCTAAGTGTTATAAAGTCATTGATTAAATATTGTATTTTATCTTTGGTATCTGGTATTGGTTATCCTGATGAAAACTATTTGCAATTAAAATTTGTGGAGAAAATAAAATCTCTATTCTAGTGCCCCAGGAAAGCAATTTCATATTGTTTCCTCGGGAAATCATGATCAAGGATGATGATGTTTCATTTTTTATACCTTGAACATATATTTTTTTGTCATGTCCAGCTGGTACCAGTTGGCCTTGTTTTTTTTTGTGTGTGTGCCTGTGAGTCTTTTGTTGCTTTTGCCCCACTTGCTTTTGGACATCCCAAGTATATCTGAATCTGTGTTCAATGAATGAGAGAGAGAGAATTTTTACTTGGTATAAAATCCATTTCCTAAAGTTTATAAACACACATGGGCCCCACTTCTCTGGGAGGGATGCTGGAAGTGGGAGGGTTTTTACTGGTCTGGTCACTGTTTTTTTTATATATATATTTTTTTTTGCCAAGTGAAATTCAAGAAATGTATTTTACACTAACTGCAAACAATTTTGCACTGGTCTTTCTAGATATGATCCATCAAAAAGTATGGAAAGCCTTGAGGAAACATGGGTATCTAAAGCGAATGCCATTCAGAGAAAAGGAAGAGCTGGGCGAGTGGCCTCAGGTGTATGCTTTCACCTGTTCACAAGCCATCACCATCACCATCAGCTTCTAGATCAGCAGCCACCAGAGATCCATCGTATTCCACTGGAGCAGCTATGTTTAAGGTATATGCTATATTTGTAACATTTTTACTGAAATATTTGTGCTTGAATTTCAAATGCTCTTATGGAAATGCCAACTGACATCTGCTTTATTTAAACCAACCTGATTACTTATACTAGGTCACTGATTCACCTAGTAGTAAAGTCAGACAGCCAGGCAGTTTGCATTTAGGAGGTCAGAAACAGCAGTAAGGTATTTTTCTAATAAAGTTATTAAAGTAGGACTAAAGCTAGATTCCAGGAATACACGCAAAATTGCATGCATTCCCACAATGCACAAAAAATACCTTTTGCAGGTCGGCAGTGGTGCTGTTAATTCTTAATGGCACTTCAACACATCTTGTACCATGCATTTAGGTGAAGTATGCGTTTAAAAAAGGGTCATGCCCTTTTGTGTGATTTTCATACATAGGGCAGCCCATAGCAATCAATTGGTTATTCTTAACGCATGCACACCATCGCACCTGCATAGCTGCACATTATGGCAGACTTACTCCCCAGTATGTCCTACTCCACAAATGTGAGGTTCTGTGCTTCCCTTCATTGTTCACATCTACTTCCCTGCTCATCTTCTCCAGAAACTCGTAGACAAGAATTAATTAACCTTTTAGTTTCCTATTGTTGTTACATAGCAGCATATGGGCTGATATGTTGGTCAAGCGTGTCCATCATGAGAAATATGTGCTAAGATGAATATTATATACAATATGCATATACACACTCTATTTTACAAACATTATGGGCTTTCTAAAAACGCAGTGGTCAGGGGTTGGGCGTGGTCAGGGGATAAACAAGGAGTGAGGACACGTGCTATCAGAGCTCCTGATGTCCTCCAGCAAACTAGCCGGTAAAATAATAGCCCTCCCGGAATGAGTACCACAAGAAGGGGAAGGAAAAAGAAAAGCACACAGCAGCAGTGACATTTCAGTCAGTGATACAGAGCTACTTTCCAGGGACCAGATCCGCAAAGCCTAGTGGCGAGTACGCCTTGAGGCCTGGCTAGTAGCTCAGGACTTGAAATTTTGAGCCCTGCTCTAGGAGCCCACATCGCTGTGATATACAAAGAAGGTAAGGATGCTACCTTGTGCGGTAGCTATAGTCATATCTCACTTTTGAACGTAGACCATAAGCTCTATACTAAAATCTTGGCTACCCGGCTGTCAACCCATTTACAAAAATGGATCCACTTAGATCAGGTTGGATTCATCCCGCCATGTGAAGCGAGGAACAGCACTTCTAAAGTGCTGAACCTACTTCACGTGACCAAATCAACGAAAATTCCATGTGTCTTCTTAAATACGGATGCGGAAAAAGCATTTGACCGAGTAAGTTGGCCATTTATGCTCTCCATACTCGGACATATTAGACTTGAGGAGGTGATGATAAGCCGGATAGCCAAAATATATTTAAATCCGACCACACAGATTAAGATGAATGGGGTGCTCTCAGAGTCCTTTTATAATTACGAATGGTATCAGGCAGGGATGCCCACTGTCCCCTCTTTTATATGCCCTTACCTTGGAGCCTTTTCTCTCTATGATCAGGATATACAAGGGGTGACAGTGGGTAATACACAACATAAGGTCTCAGCCTATGCCGATGACCTATTATTTTCTTTAACAAATCCAGCAGTATCTCTACCAAATCTCCTTAAACAATTGAATTTATATGGTGCCTTATCAAACTTGAAAATCAATTTCTCTAAATCGGAGGCGATGGGGGTTGCACTGCAAGTACGAACTCTTACACAAGTCCGAGGAGGCTTCCACTTTAAGTGGACTACACTTGCCCTGAATTATCTAGGCACAAATGCCAGCAGCTCTAACCTGTACTTATGAGCTTAATTTTCCACCATTACTTACAGAGTCTAGACTGCTATTGGATAAGTGGCACACTATATTACATTCTTGGATCGTAAGGTGTAATTTAATAAATATGTGCATTTTTTATCACATTGTACCACTGTCCCAACGAAAACATATAAAAAATCTGTCCTATGTCATTTACTAAATGCAGCCAAATCCTGTATACCTTTTGATTTGTTTTTTAAGTTAAAGTATACAGAATGAAGCAGATGTGCTTTGTCACATAAGGTGATAAGAAGCAGGAACTTCGATTACTGTAGCAGTGAGATAGGGAGATACTTAGACTTTTGAGTTTTTGTATGTATAAATGTAATATATGTTTCTTTTGTAATATATGCTTATTATTTTAGGAGACTATGATCTCCCATTCTGTAAATACTGTTATAGTATGTATATGCAATTCATTCATTTAATCAAACCATATTTGGAAAAAAATATGTTATTTTTTACTTTCATGTGTCACATGTATATGCACATTTTCTGCTTGTATTTTCAGCTATTCACTGCAAATACCTTTTTATTTCTTTGTAAAACATCGGGTAAGGAGAACATTTGAAAACATATACACCTTATGTACTGAATTTAAAAGCTTTAATTAACTATGACTTGCTTGTTTGAACAGAGTATTTGAATTGTCTTTTTTTTTTTTTTGTGCTTTATCTTAGAATAAAGATTTTGGACATGTTTTCTGAGTCCCGACTAGATACTGTTTTGTTTCGGTTAATTGAACCACCAAGTGTGGAATCGGTTCAGACTTCCAAGCTACGGCTTCAAGATCTTGGGGCACTTACTAAGCAGGAAACGCTTACGCCACTAGGTTATCATTTGGCTTCCCTGCCAGTAGATGTGAGAATTGGTAAACTGATGTTGTTTGGTGCCATTTTTTGCTGTCTGGATTCGGCTCTCACTATTGCTGCCAGCCTGGCATTTAAGTCTCCCTTTGTAAGTTGATTTTATTTAAATAAAAACCTTTAATTTACCTGTGAATGGCTACATTATGTAGTGTAACCCCATGAGTTGTATAATACAGTAGTGAGTTTTAGGGAAAAAATTAGGCTACAATATTTGGTATAACTTTATTGGAGGAGAAATTAAGCTGACTGAAGCAATACAGTAGTCATGGGTGGGTGAAGGCCCACCATAAACACCCCTTGGGATGAACACCGTATAGGATTTTAGTAAGATTTCTATACTGTGTACAGTATAGGTGCCATTGTCATATCTGCCAGTATAGTAAGACATTTCTATCTTGCTCCCTTATACTTGTATAGGCTGCAGAAGTACTGTTTTGATATATAGATACATTTTAAGCAGATCCATATGGTAAAAAGTAAAATCTGAGTGTACATAAGAATTTGGTGTAAAAGGCCTGTACTGTCCTTGCATACATAATTATGGAGCTTTTTCTCCATTTTATGCATTACATCAGGGGTCGACAATATCCGGGCGCCAGGTCGCAATTGCCACAAGAAATTGTGATTTGGCGCCCGCCGGTAATACAAGGCTGCGAAGCTGTGGCTTCAATTACTGGCCTCCGCAGGCCCGCCGCGATCGCGCGGCGGGGGAGGTGGGGGCGCACGGAGGCACAGGATCTTGCGTCTCCATGCGCCCCCACCTCCTCCGCCGTGCGATCGCGATGGCCGGTAATTGAGGCTGCGGCTTTGCGGCCTTGTGAAGTCCCAAGCTCTTCCTTCTGTAAGATGGCGCCATCTGGCGGTGACTGTTGGCATTACAAGTTAAACAGCAATTCTAATGTGTAATTTTTCACTATTTTCACTGCCATCTCCTTCCCTCTAATTAGAACCCCTAAACAATATATATATATATATATATATATATATATATATATATATATATATATATATATATATATATATTAATATTAATTATTCTAACACCCTAGAGAATAAAATGGTGATCATTGCAATACTTTCTGTCACGCCGTATTTGCGCAGCGGTCTTACAAGCGCACTTTTTTGGGGAAAAAATACACTTTTTTTTAAATTAAAAAATAAGACAACAGTAAAGTTATCCCAATTTTTTTTTATATTGTGAAAGATAATGTTACGCCGAGTAAATTGATACCCAACATGTCACGCTTCAAAATTGCGTCCGCTCGTGGAATGCCGACAAACTTTTATCCTTTAAAATCTTCATAGGCGACGTTTAAAAAAATCTACAGGTTGCATGTTTTGAGTTACAGAGAAGGTCTAGAGCTAGAATTATTGCTCTCACTCTAACGATCGCGGCGATAACTCCCGTGTGCTGTAAATACCGTTTACATATGCGGGTGCTACTCACGTATGTGTTTGCTTCTGCGCGCAAGCTCGTCGGGACGAGGTGCGTTTTCTGGCTCCTAACTTTTTTAGCTGGCTCTTAAATTCCAAGCAAATTTGTCAAACCCTGCATTACATACAAAGTAAGTATTGATGCATAACTATGTCTTGGTTTAAAGAAATGCACAAAGATATACTGCACAAATGTTTATATTTTGAATTTAGTGATCATCAACTAATGTTGATGATCACTAAATTCTAAATATAAACATTTGCTAATGCACATAATGAAAGTGATAGACTTCATATATTGAAGTACAGGGATGGAGGGGTGTGGGGGTCTTAGTGTCTGATCATAATTACCATGGCTCCCTGAGTAAATAATATATAATTGTATAGTGTTGTTGTATTAAATAATTAGTAAAGGGGAGACAGCCACATTGGAAGGTGGAAAATAGATTTGTTTACGTGAATAAGATTACAATTTAAGGCTCACTCACATGGATTGTACTTGAAACCTCATGCATTAACACAATTGCATTTTCAGATCTATCTTATTTCTGAAATAAAAAATGCAGGTAACAAAAAAAGAAAATGCTAGTAAACTAAATATTTTCCAGCTTTAATAAAACATTATGGTGTGAATACATATTTCTGAAAATATAGTATTTTTTTATGAGTGTTCATGTTTAACAGTAAGAGAAAAGTAAACAAACTAATGACAATACATTTTGTGCATCTGTATATTTACTTTGATTTGTGTTTAGGTGTGTCCCTGGGATAAAAAGGATGAGGCCAACCAAAAAAAGAAAGAATTTGCTGTAGCAAGCAGTGATCATTTGGCTCTTCTTCAAGCATATAAGGTAAACATCTTAACATGGAAGTGATGAGAAAACTGCTAATTTACCACTTACTATAGTAAGGCCTCTCACATTGTTTTTAAGCTAGCCATAGATGGGTCAAACCTCGTCCGGTTAAGCAGGGACAGGCTAAGATTCGATCCACCTATGAGCAGGCTGGTTGTACCATAGATTTAATTTGGGTGCAAGCATTCTGTCTGATTTTTTTACATGCGATTACTGCCGGAAAAACACGAACACGCTGCGGGAGGGATTCCCCCATCAACACTGACTGTATTGATGGGGGAATCGAGTGATATTCTATCCTTCTGCCTGTGGTGGAAGGAAATAAAATAAAATCACCCTATGGGCTGCTTTAGAGATGCAACAAATGACAACCACAGGTTAGCTCTGTTTCTCGCACATTATGTTTCTCGCACATTATGGCATGTTCGTAAACACTGCACAAATGCCACCTCTAATTAATTTTTTCACAAAGGAAAGTTAATGCTTCAAAAATGTGTGCTGAATGTGTCTAAAACATTGTAGATGTCTTTTTGGCACAGTGCAGTTGAACAAGTTGTGGCAAGTTGCAACAAAGCCTAAAAATTGTGGCATGCCCTAAAATTCTTGATGCGACACAAAGCAAGATGACGCTAACACTCTGGTGTATACGGTCCCATCCACCTAAAATTGGTTTTGTTACGTAACACATTGGCGGGTAGTACAGGCGTTAAAAACAAACAAAATGCTTGTTTCTTAATCATACATCACAGGACACTGTAACTTTATTATTCATGACTACTTAGGTTATGCTACCACCTACAGGCCCAAAAACAGCAGGCACCCACCCAGCCTGAGCTCGTAGGAGCTTTCTCACTGGGAGACTCGCCAGTCCAGGCTGCAGGGCCATCAGGGGGACATGACTTTGCCTAGGGGGATCACCATCCTAAACTTGTAGAATACCAGGCCAGCATCAGTACCATATACCAGGTACCCTGGGTAACGCTGCCCGCAGGGCCTGTGCTAACCGACATCCTTACACCCAACCTACAGGCCCAAACACAGCAGGCACCCACCAAGCACATCCTCAATTTTGTGCTGGTGTCCTTAGGTGATGGATGTGCCTGTTTTTAAAATTATTATCAAGTAGCCATCATTACAGGAAAACCTTGATAAAAAAAGGGGGTTAGGCAGCAACATGGCAAATGAAGATTACAATTGAGAAATTAACTGTTTGCCGACCAGCCGCCGCAGTTATACGGCGGCAGGTCGGCTCTCCTGGGCGAGAGACCGTAGCTCTGCGTCGGCACTTGCGCTGTGCGCGTGCCCAGCGGGCACGAACGCCGTCGGGCACACGTGATCGCTCGTTACAGAGCGGGGACCGGGAGCTATGTGTGTAAACACATAGCTCTCGGTCCTGTCAGCGGGGGAAACGCTGATCTTCTGTTCATACAATGTGTGAATGGAAGATCAGTGATTTCCCCTAGTGAGTCCACCCCCCCATACAGTTGGAACACACACAGGAACACACTTAACCCCTTCTCCGCCCCCTAGTGTTAACCCCTTCACTGCCAATGGCATTTTTATAGTAATCCAATGCATTTTTATAGCATTGATCACTAAAAAAATGCCAATGGTCCCAAAAATGTGTCAAAAATGTCCTCCATAAGGTCGCAGTACTGAAAAAAAAACGCTGATCGCCGCCATTACTAGTAAAAAAAAAAAAATAATAAAAATGCCATAAAACGACCCCCTATTTTGTAAACGCTATAACTTTTGCGCAAACCAATCAATAAACGCTAATTGTGATTTTTTTTTTTTACGAAAAATATGTAGAAGAATACGTATCGGCCTAAACTGAGGAAAAAATTTTTTTTTTTATATATTTTTGGGGGATATTTATTACAGAAAAAAGTAAAAAATATTGAATTTTTTTCAAAATAGTCACTCTATTTTTGTTTATAGCGCAAAAAATAAAAACCGCAGAGATGATCAAATACCACCAAAAGAAAGCTCTATTTGTGGGAAAAAAAGGACGCCAATTTTGTTTGGGAGCCACGTCACACGACCGCGCAATTGTCAGTTAAAGCGACGCAGTGCCGAATCGCAAAAAGTGCTCTGGTCATTGGGCAGCAATATGGTCCGGGGTTAAGTGGTTAAAGTGTATTAAATCCCATGCATTAAAAAGGGCCTACATTCAAGAGACGATAATCAATAATTACACCCTTAGAATAAGGAATACGCGGTTCAGTTTTGGCCACTATTTAAAAGACATTGAAATAGAAAGAGTTCAGCAAGGGGCAACAGAATTAATAAGGGGGAAGGAGGACCTCAGTTTTGAGGATTGTTTTCATAGATTTCAGTTATTCACTGTGGACAAGAGGCACTTAAGAGGGGATATGATTACAATGTACAAATATAAAAAAGGTGTCTCCAGTAACTTTAATATACTTCCAAAATATTTAGTGAGATCCCAGGCATTCTTTCACTATCTCGGCACTATGGAGCTGATAAATCCTATAACACTTAGGCCCCTTTCAGACGTCCGCCTCCGTTCGTCCGTTTTTACAAGTCCGTAAACGGACTTGTAATGGGCCCCTATGGGATCGCGTCCGTTAGTGGATGATGCATCCGCTAATGTCCGCAAAGATCCACGTCCGTCTGGATCTGTTTTTTCGGATGGAAGAAAACCCTAAAAACGTTCCGCTCCGTGTGAAAGGACCCTAAACACCAGATAATGCTCACAGTGCTTCAATGATCAATAGCTATATTAAAATGTCAGTTGCCACTTACAGAAAGAACATACCAAAATCACAATTCATACAAACTAGTAAAATGTCCACAAGTAGTTCAATAAGTACAATGATTACAAAAGCAGCGTTACCGTCTCTTCTTATTGTGACCAGCTTTCATTTGGAATAAAACACACATGAGAAAAAATATGAATGAAGCCCTCAGAGGAAGTCGTGATGATGAAACGTGTCGGGGAGTGCACATCTTCACTACCACATTAGGACCACCATCTTGGCTTCTTTGAACTTTTTTTTTCACCACCTGTCATTCATATTTCCTCTTGTATGTTTTATTCCATATGAAAGCTGGTCACAATAAAAAGTGACGGTGAGACTGCTTTAGTAATCATTGTACTAATTTAAGTACTTGTGGACATTTTACTAGTTTGTATGAACTGCAATGAACTGTTTACTGTAGGCAGGATGCCTGAAGGGTACACAAGACCACGGTTTGAGTTAAGAAGAAAGATGGTTTAAGTTTAGATTGCAGAATGGGTTATTTCAGTATTATGCCGCGTACACGCGACCGTTATTCATGTCATGGAAAAAAAAAAAACGTTTTCTCGACGAGATTCCTCTCAAGCCTGCCTTGCATACACGCGATCGTGAAAAAAAATGCTCGAGCAAAGCGCGGTGACGTACAACACGTACGACTGCACTATAAAGGGAAGTTCCATTCGAATGGTGCCACCCTTTGGGCTGCTTATGCTAATTTCCCCGTTTTTCAGGACGTGAAAACAACAAGAAAAAATAGAGCAGGTTCTAAATTTTTAACGGACATTTTTCTCGTTGAGAAAAATGCTCTGGAGCCTACACGCGATCATTTTTCACGACCAATTAAAAAAATGCGATTTTTCTCGTCATGAGAAAACGTCGTGTGTACGCGGCATTAGAGTAGTAAAAATGCGGAAGGGTTCTTGGAATTAGAAAATAAATATTCACACACACACACATGAGTTGAACTGAATATACCTTTGTCTTTTTAAACCTTAATGAACCTAAATTATATAGTATCTTTTATTCTGTGCGCATTTGCTAATGAATTGCAGTGCCTGTTTCGTACCACCCCGCTGGGGAAAAAGGAAAGGCTTTATCCAGATTGTTCGCCTACGGCCCAGAGGGATGGTGCTTAAACCACGCTGTGAGAATCAGGGACAGCCTGTGTAGAGAATGAATCCCTGATTCCGTACATCCGTGCATGCAATTCCTTCTCTTCTCTCTTCCGTGATCATAGGAGCTAGGATAAGCTTTACTCACTCGCCAGCACTTCTGCAGCAGTGGACACATATACTATCTACACTGCTCCTCACTACATGAGCCTGAGCTCGTAGGAGCTTTCTCACTAGGGAGACTCACCAGTCCAGGCGGCAGGGCCATCAGGGGGACACGACTTTGCCTAAGGGGATCACCATCCTGAACATGTAGAATAACAGGCCAGCATCAGTATCATATACCAGGTACCCTGGGTAACGCTGCCCGCAGGTTCCGTGCTAAGCGACACCCTCAGGCCGTGTACACACGGCAGAGAACCTCGACGGGCAGAACACATCGTTCCGCCCGTCGAGGTTCCCTGCCGGCCGTCGAAATCGGTGACCCGCCCGTCGGGAATGGCAACCAGCCATTCATCCAGGCGGGCCGTCGAGCAAATAGAGAGCGTGCTCTCTATTTCTGCTTGACGGGCTTCCCGACGGGATGCTCGCCGAGAGCGTACACATGGCCGAGGTCCTCGCTGGAATGCAGCTTCCAGTGAGGTTCTCGCTGGTTTCCAGCAAGAACCTCGGTCGTGTGTACGCCGCCTTACAGACGGTTTCCCACAGAAGTGACTAAGTGAGTTTGAACAGCATGTAATACAGCATGTACTGACAGTTTTTAATGATGTGGGTTTATTGCCACTTTAAATGGTTCATTCAGCAGTACCCTATGGAGGAGAAGTTCTCTAAAAAGAGGAATTCTCAGCAGTATTCCAGCTATGTCCCATCTGAACAAGACCCTTGGGGGTACTAATTGATGAGTTTTCAGTCTTTTGGGATGCTACAGATAAGAGGTTGTAAGCTTTTTTTGAAGCGTCTTTCTCTTTTTTAGGTGCAGGTCTGCAGACAACAGTACCTGAGGTGGGTGGAGTATGCCAAGTTCTCAAAGTGTGGGAAAAACATATGCTCTGGCTCAGGGAATCTAATCCTGGGGATCCTGTCACTAGATAATACCTGAAGGCTTCCCTGAGAGCCTCAAGCTTCTTGGGAGGCCTTGGAAAATTCAATTAGGCAACCCTCTAGACGAGGCTTTATGTCTGCCCATTTGAGGAGAGTCTTTTAGCTCAAATGCTGGTCTACTGAAATTCGCTGATGTCCCTGGAGAAGGAAGCAAAATCAATGACTTGAAGCTGGGCCCTTTGACTGCTAAAAAGTCTTTTTGTCCGCCACAGGGGTCCAAGCTGAAACATACCACCTAGTTCCATAAGTCCTTTTTCCAATGGAGGGGCACTCTCGCTCTTGTGGGTGGGGGGTGCTTATCAGCCTTAATGGCTGTCTGAATTCAGAACATTGCACACAACTGGATCCATAATGTGGTGTCAAGCTGGAACTATGAATCTTTACCCCTCATGAAGAGTGAGTTTCTTTGCATCACTGGAAAGATTTTGGCTCAGGATGTAATTGCACCCACACTGGAAGGGGAGAAGTTTCACAGCTATATTCCAACCATTTTTGGTTCCAAACCCAAACAAAGACCTGTTTTGGATCTTAAGGAAACCAACAAATTCCTGCAAGTGCAGAATTTTTTTTTAGGATAGAATCAACCCAGTCGGTAATTGCTGTATTTCAGCCGAGGAACATCCCAATCTATCAGCCTCACCATCAGTTTTCTGTAAAGGATTGCCGCTACCAGTTTGTAATGTTGCTGTTCACCCTGTCCAATGCTCCCAGAGTGTTTACAGGGTGTTAGTTCCGCTTATAGGGTTGTTGAGGACAATACCCGCCTTTCTGTTCCAGAGGCCTATTCTGTCTCATTTTTAGGTAAAGACTATTGTACAAGGATCACACAGATTGTTACACCTGTCCATAGTCGAGTCCAACTCATGTTCGAAATACGAACACGCGTCGTTTGCGCCAAATTCGAGTTACGTTTCACAGACCATAATTCACTGCGGCATCGCTGGCTGATAATTGGCCAGGCATTGACCAGCATGCTTGGCCAATCACAGCTTGCAAAAAACGGAGAGCCATAATTGGCCAAAGCCAGGGTGGCTTTGGCCAATTATGGCTCAGGGGGTTTAGTACAAGCCCCACATTATAAAAGGCCTCCTGCAGGTTGGCCTTGTGTAGTGTGTTACGGCGGTGGTTAGAGAGGACAGAGAGAGTGTCATTTTTTGCAGGTAGAAAGAGCAGGCAGGCAGGCTAGGCAGTTAATGTTACAGTGTGTAGAGTATACATATACATCCCAGGTGTTGTACATATATTTATACACTGTATAGTTTAGCTAGATCAGTTCTTCCTAATTTACTGTCAGGCAGGTGATTGTGCTATTTAAAGACGTTTTCACAGGCATACTATAGACAGTCAGCAGGTACAATATTTAAAGGAATTTTTCATTTTTTTTTTTTAAAGCATCATTAAAATCACTGCTCCTGATTCAGGAGCAGTGATTTTAATGATGATTAAATAAAAAAAATAAAAAAAGGAAAAATTACTTTCAATATTGTACCTGCTGGGTGTCTATAGTATGCCTGTGAAAACATCTTTGAGAACCCGGGCCTTGCCTGAGTGCTGAAAGAACAACCGTTTAAAAAAAAAAAATTTCCATTGATACATGTTCCCTGGGGCAAGACCCGATTTCTCAAAGACGTTTTCAAAGGCATACTATAGACACCCAGCAGGTACAATATTGAAAGTCATTTTTCCTTTTTTTTTTTTTTTTTATTTAAGCATCATTAAAATCCCTGCTCCTGAATCAGGAGCAGGGATTTTAATGATGCTTAAAAAAAAAAAATCCTTTTTGTACCTGCTGGCTGTCTATAGTATGCCTGTGAAAACATCTTTTAACCACTTAATACCCGCCCACTGTGAAATGACGGCGGGCGGGATACTCAATTATCCTGACACCACGTCATATGACGTGATGTCAATTCAAGCCACTAGGTGGCGCGCGCACCCATCGGGTAACTAACAACACCGTGCGCGTGCCCGGCGGCCGCGATGGCCGCCGGGCACCCGCGATTTTCGTGTAACGGAGCTGCACGTCCCTGTCAGGGAGAGAGGAGATCGATTGTGTCCCTTGTACATAGGGACACAATCGGTCACCTCCCCCAGTCACCCCCCCTCCCCCCACAGTAAGAACACACCTTAGGATACACATTTAACCCCTTCCCTGCCCCCTAGTGGTTAACCCCTTCCCTGCCAGTCACATTTATACAGTAATCAATGCATATTTATAGCATTGTTCACTGTATAAATGTGAATGGTCCCAAAAATGTGTCAAAAGTGTCCGATGTGTCGGCTATAATGTCGAAATCCCGAAAAAAAATGCAGATCGCCGCCATTCCTAGTAAAAAAAAAAAAAATCATAATTATGTCCCCTATTTTGTAGGCAATATAACTTTTGCGCAAACCAGTCACTATACGGTTATTGCGATTTTATTTTTATTTTATTTTTACCAAAAATATGTAGAAGAATACGTATCGGCTTAAACTGAGATCAATTTTTTTTTTTATTTTTTTTTTTTTAATGGGATATTTATTATAGCAAAAAGCAAAAAATTTTGTGTCTTTTTTCAAAATGTTCGCTTCTTTTTGTTTATACCCTAAAAAATAAAAACCGCACGGGCGATCAAATAGCACCAATAGAAAGCTCTATTTGTGGGAAAAAAGGACGCCAATTTTGTTTGGGAACCACATCGCACGACCGCGCAATTGTCAGTTAAAGCGACGCAGTGCCAGAAGCTAAATTTTTGTCTGGGCAGGAAGGGGGTGTAGGTGCACAGTAGGCAAGTGGTTAAATAGCACAATCACCTGCCTGCCAGTAAATTAGGAAGAAGTGATCTAGCTAAACTATACAGTGTATAAATATATGTATTTTTCATTTTTTTTTTATTTAAGCATCATTAAAATCACTGCTCCTGAAAAAACGACCGTAAAACTTTTTTTTCCATTGATACATGTTCCCTGGGGCAAGACCCGGGTTCTCAAAGACATTTTACGACAATAACTTGCATATTAGGCTTTAAAATGAGCACTTTTGAATTCGAACGTTCGAGTCCCATAGACGTCAATGGGGTTCTAAATGTTCGCGCAAACGTTCAGTCCGTTCGAAGGTTCTGGTGCAAACCGAACGGGGGGGTTGTTCGGCTCATCCGTACCTGTCCAGTCTATGGTGTCCCCACTGGAGCTTAATTTGGTTTGGTCTGTTTTAAATCATGCTTTGTTCAAACCCATTCAGGCACTTTGGCACTTCTTAATCACACAGTTCTCATTTTGATGACCATTACTTTGGCTCATAGGATCTTGGAGATGGCTGCACTCTCTTCTAAGGAAGCTTTTCTGGTCCTTCACTAAGATAAAGTAGTGTTAAGGTCTTGGCCTTCTTTTTTTGTTACCGTCTTTTGTTCCTAATCCCAAACACCCTACTAGGGATAAGCCCTGACGTGTTCGCACAGTCCACATGCAGAGTCCGCCATGAAGTCTGCACGGCGCTGCGTCAGCATCAGGCTTCAGCAGTTTAAGTTTCCAAGGCTGCCATCCGGTTTTCTGTTATTTACTTATTTACATTTACCAGGTAGATATTTTCACCTTTGGATTTTTTTTCCGCTGTTCTGCTTTTGGGTTTTGGGCTTGTTGCTGCTGTTGCTCTGTTTGCCAGCCACTCTTGTTTACTGCTTTGGGACATCCCAAGTGTCATGTATAAGAACAAATCCTGTGATGTACAATTAAAGATTTAGAATTTCTAGTTTACCTGTAAAATCCTTTTCTTAGAGTACATCACAGGACATCTCTATTTTTGTATGGTTTTCGCAATACTTGCTATAAACTGAGGCTATGGTATTCTGGGAGGGTTTATGTCTAGGCAGGGAAGCCTGCCTTTATTTTGGCCAGTATCCATTCACATGTAGGTGACAGCATAATCTGAGTAGTCATGAATAGGAAAAAACTGTGTGCCATGTGATGTACTTTTACAAGTAATTTTACAAGTAAACCAAAAATACTATTTTTGCTGCATCTGTAAGACCATGTGAAAGAGGCCTAATAAAATGATAGACAGAAAAAAAAATTAATACAATGCATAAATGTCTCTGTCAAAGATTTCACAAAGATTTAATCCTAATCTAAGAGTAATTCCACTTTTGGGGGGGAAACATTAATTGAAGTGTATTTTATCCCAAAAAAATT
The DNA here is from genome assembly GCA_029574335.1 of Rana kukunoris. Classification (NCBI taxonomy): domain Eukaryota; kingdom Metazoa; phylum Chordata; class Amphibia; order Anura; family Ranidae; genus Rana; species Rana kukunoris. The sequence continues at coordinate 397,758,413 of CM056052.1, forward strand.
GCATTTGAAGGACCACTGGGCAAATGCAGTGTGACATAAAATATTGCAGCAATTGCCATTTTATTCCCTAGATTCTCAGCTAAAATGTATATAATGTTTGGGGTTCCAAGTAATATTTCTAGCAAAAAAAATATTGATTTTAACTTAAGAAACAAATGTCAGAAATAGATTTGGACTTTAAGTGGTTAAACTTCCTGCATTTAAACACAGAAGTTTGCTCTAAGAAGGAAGTGAATTACAATGTTTCATGTTGTTACAAACTGGATTTTTTCTTTACACACACACACATACAGAAGTTTATCCCTTTGATCTAAGAAACAATGTTTCCTGTTAAGAACTTGGCAGACTGCCCGAATATTTTCTTTTGACAGCTGGGTGAGCAGATAAAGTCTCTCCACTTGTTATATGAAAGAATCGCAAACTCTGCATTGGAGATGTCAGGGGGGTTGAATCGAGATCACAATTTTTTTCGATCAATTGTGCTGCTATGCTAATAGATATGCTATTTTTCCCCACAAGAGTGAAGTTATCCTCTAAATATAAGTATTGGAAGCATTTATGTGCACTCATCAGGAAAGAGACTGCTCCATTGTTATTGAAAGGTAATTTTTAATGAAAATATGGTTTCCATATGTGTAGGGCTGGAGTAATGTCGTGAAGGAACACCCACGTGCCGGTTTCCAGTATTGCCGGGAAAATTTTCTGTCATCGAGGGTGATGCAGGTAGGTTGTTGCTGCTATTAATAGTGTGTGTGTATGTATATCTATATATCTATATATACACACACATTCGTATGCCTGTGCTACAAATCCTGAATTTCAAACAATATATAAATTCACAAGTTCACAAAGAATCATTTTGTGTGTTGGCATATTATTAATAATAATTTAAATGCTTTATTTATTGAAAAAGGCCGGCAGCACTTTCAATCATTTTTGGTGTAATTGTTTTACACTTTAACTCTACTGATATCAGCTACCAGTTCACAGTTCCTTGAGGGCTTAGGAAAATGATTTGGAGCGCTGTAATACCTTGTGTTTTTAACATATATTTACTTGATTAATAATTTTACTGGTTGAACTAGATGGACTAGTGTATTTTTTCAGCATAACTATGTAATAGTTTATCCCACAAAGGGTCACCAAAGTGTATTAGGGAGAAAGTTAACTGTATTTTAGTGTACACATAGATATTTGTACAGTAACAGTAATTTTTCCTGCGTGGTAGGGTAGATTAGACACTTTATTTACACTCAATATGCAGCGCTATATTTTGCAAATCTACCAAATTTCATACATCAAACCCTAAATAAATACAATTAACCAATATTCTTTCATATATACAATATGTGCTCAATATCAAGTGCCTATTGCTCTATATTTATATTGTGTGACCTCTACTTGTGCATTAACTCATTAAATACTTCTACAATACACAAATTCATAAACCATGTAATATTCGATAGTGTCCAGTACATATTCATAAGATTAAAGCCTTTACCAAGTAACTATTGACCTGTTTGTTTAACTTCTATAGTTGGAAATATACTGGAGAGTTTGCAAAATTGTATGGAGAGCTGACGCGTTTCACACCAAAATACACTGTATTTGGTGTGAAACGCGTCAGCTCTTTTCTGTTTTTTGCCGTGACATGTTGATGTTGTGATCTGTTTTATTATAAAGGAACATTTTTTGGATTGCGGCCGTCCTGGTTTTTCTCCATACAATTTTGCATACTATTGCAGTGCCTGCACCCAGGGGTTGGATCCTACCTTTCAGCTTTAGCTCCTTGGGACCTCTGAGCGGTTAACTTTTTCTCTCATACTGGAGAGTTTAAGGTGGTTGTAAAGACAGAAGGTTTTTTATCTTAATGCATTCTATGCATTAAGATAAAAAGCCTTCTGTGTGCAGCAGCCCAGCCCCCCAATGCTTACCTGAGCCCTATCTCCATCCAGCGTTGTCCACTAATGCCTCGGCCTCCTGGGACCCTCCCTCCTGATTGGCTAAGACACAGCAGCAGCACCATTGGCTCCCGCTGCTGCCAATCAAAATCAGCCAATCAGGAGAGAGAGAGGGTGGGGGCTTAACAGAAGCTCCATGTCTGAATAGATACACAGAGCTGCAGCTCGGCTCGGGTGCCCCCATAGCAAGCTGCTTGCTGTGGGGGCACTCAACAGGAGGGAGGGGCTAGGAGTTGCAGCTAGGGACCTGAAAAGAGAAGGACCCAAAACACATGGCCATGGCAACAAATGAGTGGCTCAAAAAAAAGCACATTGACTTTAATTCCATAGAAAATATGTGGAAGGAGCTGAAGGTTCGAGTTACCAAACGTCAGGCACAAAACCTTAATGACTTGGAAAGAATCTGCAAAGAGTAGTGGAACAAAATCCCTCCTGAGATGTGTGCAAACCTGGTGGCCAACTTCTGAAACATCTGACCTCTGTGATTGCCAACAAGGGTTTTGCCACGAAGTACTAAGTTATGTTTTGTGAAGGGATCAAATACTTATTTCGCTCATCATGCAAATCAATTTACAACTTTTTTGAAATGCGTTTTTTTCTGGATATTTTTTTTGTTGTTGTTCTGTCTCTCGCTGTTAAAATAAACCTACCATTAAAATATAGACTGAACATTTCTTTGTCAGTGGGCAATAGTTTGTACAATATAGCGCTGTTACTGCAGCAGCTGAGATCTATTGGAAAGGCGCTGGTAGAATATAATATTTAGATTAGACACAGTAATGGTCCTTTAACAAAGGTTGAGTTTGTTAAAACAAAGGTTTGTTTTCAATCATTTGGCTCACTCACAGAATGGGTATGTGTGAAGAAGTTGTCTAGCACTGTAAAGTAAGAGGCAAAGCAAACCTATGTAATGAACAAATATGGATCCCCACTTTTACATATACACTACCTTTTAAAAGTATTTACCCACCCATATGGAAAAGCTGTATTTATGGGAGCCACTGGGGTCTCGCCATAGGAAATAACATGGCTGCAGTATGAGCAGGGTATGTGGTTTTATTCAAATCTCTTCACGGTACCAAAACCGAATGAAGATGTCAAACCCATTCTAGATCTCAAAGATCTAAATCCGTTCCTAAACATTCGCTCTCTTCGCATAGAATCAATCCGGTTAGGTCGTATCCACCCTGCGGGGAGGAACATTTCTAGCGTCAATAGGCATCAAAGATGCGTATCTGCATGTGCCATATTTTGCCTGTTCACCCGAAGTTCTGCAATTCGCAGTGGAACAGCACCTTTTCCAGTTGTGACCTTGCCCTTCGGGTTAGCCACCGCGCCCTGGGTGTTTACGAAGTTCTGAGCCCGCTTCTAGCAAGACTAAGGGCCCAGGGTATAGCAGTAATTGCATACCTAGGCGACTTGCTGCTGATAGATCAGTCAGTAGCCTGGCTAGACCAAACTGTGTTCAGCATTTCAGTGATGTACGATAAAGAAAATAGGATTTCTTTCTCGTACATCACGGGACACAGAGCGGCATATTCATTACTATATGGGTTATATGGAGTACCTTCAGGTGTGGACACTGGCAATCTCAAACAGGAAGTCCCCTCCCTATATAACCCCCTCCCCTAGAGGGAGTCCCTCAGTTTTTTCGCCAGTGTCTTAGGTGTTGGTCACGGAATAGCTTTGCTCCACATCCTTGGGATTAAGGGCGGGCTAACCGGATCTGTCCAAGGAGCCTCAGTGCCAAAGTGGACAGTACCCGGGCCCCAAACCGTGGGGTTTTGCCTATAATGCTCCTCTTTGGAGGGCTGGACCCTGGGCCCAGGACTTGGAGTTCGTAAAGACCATAAGTTCCTGTTTGCCAGGGTGCTATATAGGTCCAGGACAGTGGGTATCTTCCAGGACCCCAGGGCCTGAAGGTCTACTACGCTACCCACGGAGATGGGAGAAGATTGGACCGTTTTGCTAGACAAACGTCCTGCAGCATGGAGCAGGTAAGAGGGGAGCCTGCGGGACTTGGTTCAACAGCAGGCTCTCCAGGGTGACCTAAAAGGGGGGTAGCCTAAGTATGCTCTGCATTGGCAGCCTTGCTCACTATGTCTGAGAAGACAGGATGATCTCATTCCCCCATCACTGGGTCCCCCTGTCTAAGATGTGTTTGCTAGCTACCTGCTGCTTTCTTCCCAGGGCTAGTAAGGATCCCTATGTGGTCTTTTGGAGAGTCCTACCTGGCCGGGGGTTTGATTCTGCCGCCTGAAGCTGCAGTCCTGGGTCTCCAGCAGCGCGGCTCCTCCATGTGCTTCCTTCTCCGGCATACGCGCGCGCGTGCGCGCACACGTCTTATAGACGTTTTTCGCGCCGTTCGGCGGGGGGGGCATGCCTGCAGCGTCATCAGGGGCGCGCCTTGTGTGCTGTTATAATCAGCAGGCTATAGTCAGTGCTCAGTCTGAGGCTGATCTGGAAGGGAGAGGACGCAGAGCGGCAGAACAGTGACTCCCGGTGGCGGATGAGGGGTAGTACATGCTGGACTTTGTTCCAATGCTTTTCTGTTAAGCCAAAAAATCCCCTTTTGCAACAGGTTGGAGGCTGGCAAACTAAATTTGGCAAACTAAATTTGGGGACTCTGTATGTTTTAAAAAAAAAAAAAAAAAGTTATATATTATAAAAAAAAAAAAAAAGAACATACGGGGCCCCATCGGTTTTTGGGCATTAGTGAGCTATTGTCTCCTAAACCCTAGTTTTGTACTCCTGGCCACTACAGTCTGTTGTTGTAGGCGGAGTCCCTCGATTTTGTATTATGGCTTCCAAAAGTTCGGGGTCAAAGGGTACAAAAAAGACCAAAAAAAACAAAGGGGTTCCCCCTCTGATTCTGATGATATGCCGATACTTTCCCCGCAGCTTATTCCCATGAGGGTCGCCTTGGATGAGCCATTGGGGGGGTCTGGTGCTGAGGCTGGCCCAGATCAGCCCAGCCCTGTGTTTATCACAGAGGAGATGCTAGCCGTATCCCTAGGGGGGCTAGAAGAAAAATTAGCAGCGATGATCGCTAAATCTATTCCTGGCAAGAAACGGGCTAGATCCCCATCGCCAAAAGGTATATCCTCAGATGCTGAAATTCTCTCTCAGGAGGAATTGGAATCGCAGGAGGATCAACTAGACCAGAACCAAGAGGGTTCAGGGATTGAGGGATCTACCTCTGAGGAACCATTTTCAGACTCCCAGACAGAGAGACTGTGGGTGCAGTCTTTGACGGACATGGTCCGCTCGGCATTTAATTTACCATTGCCAGAGCCTCAGGTTCCTGCGGTATCCTCTCTGGGCTCTTTGAAAGCTCCTTTGAGCAACGCGGTTTTTCCGGTCCATCCTCTTTTAGAGGAATTGATCTTTTAGGATTGGGTACGACCGGACAGGATTTTTCTGCCGCCGAAGAGATTTTCGGTCCTTTACCCTATGGAGGAAAAATTCTCGAAGAGGTGGAAGCTCCCAGTGGTGGATGCAGCCATCTCATGTGTGAATAAATCACTAACTTGCCCGGTGGAAAACATACAAATGTTTAAAAACCCGGTTGATAAACGGTTAGAGACACTTTTAAAGGCATCCTTTGCTACGGCAGGAGCAGTGGTACAGCCAGCTGTGGCTGCAATTGGAGTTTGTCAGGCGTTAAAGGACCAGACAAAACAAATGCTAAAAGACATGCCTACCCAACAGGCAGAAGAGTTTTCTGACATTCCCAGAGCTCTGTGTTTTGCGGTAGATGCTATAAAGGATTCCATCCAGCAGGCCTCTCGTTTATCACTATTCTTGGTACACATGAGAAGGCTCTTATGGTTGAAGAACTGGGCGGCGGAGCCCCCATGCAAAAAACTTCTGGCAGGGTTTCCCTTCCATGGAGGACGACTCTTCGGAGAGGATCTGGATAAATACATTCAGACTATTTCAAGTGGCAAAAGTACCCTTTTACCAGTCAAAAAGACATTCCGGGGTCCTACATTTAAAAGGCAGCTCTCTCCTGTCTCAGGGCCCTCAAATTCCAGGCAGTATCGACGGCCGCCTGCGCGATCAAACTTTAACAATAGATCGCAGGGACAGGCCCCTGGGGGTAAGAGACCATGGTATCGCAAGCCGACAAAGCCAGCCCCTAAGTCTGCCTTATGAAGGGGCGCCCCCACTCTCGCGGGTGGGGGGAAGGCTTCGTTTCTTCTGAGAAGTTTGGGAAGCCAAGATCCCCGACAAATGGGTCCGGGCGTCTGTAACCACAGGCTACAGACTGGAGTTTTTAAAGTTTCCTCCGCCTCATTTTCAAGAGTCAAGGCTACCAAAAGATCCAGCAAAGAAGGCCTCGATGCTGGCAGCCTTGGATCACCTACTTTGCCAGGGCGTGATAATAGAGGTACCAGCCCAAGAGCAGGGGCTAGGTTTCTATTCCAATCTCTTTGTCATACCAAAGCCCAACGGCGATGTCAGGCCAATCTTGGACCTAAAGAGTTTAAACGTTTACCTAAGGGTTCGTTCCTTCCGGATGGAATCCGTCCGGTCAGCAGTCGCCACGCTCCAGAGGGACGACTTTCTGGCTTCCATAGACATAAAGGATGCTTACCTTCATGTACCAATCTTTCAGCCGCATCAAAGATTTTTACGCTTCGCAGTGGGGCAGCGACACTTCCAATTCAGGGCGCTCCCCTTCGGGCTGGCCACGGCCCCCCGGGTATTCACGAAGATCCTAACCCCAGTTATGGCCAATCTAAGGATCCAAGGGGTCACAGTCCTAGCATACTTGGACGACCTTTTAATCATAGATCACTCACGGCCGTGTCTGCAACAGGCAGTAAACCTCACGGTTCAGTACCTCGAGAGGTTCGGCTGGGTCCTAAACCGGGAAAAATCAGCGTTTCATCCTACAAAGCAGTTGGAATACCTCGGCATGAGGTTAGACATAGAACAGCAAAGGGTGTTCCTGCCCCTTGTAAAGGTCGAAGCTATCAAGGGGTTGGTTCAGTTGGTTCTAAGCAAGAAAAAACCAACTATTCGCCTGTGTATGCGATTACTAGGCAAGCTAGTGGCCACGTTCGAGGCAGTACCATACGCTCAGATCCACACTCGCGTCCTACAGGCAGCCATTCTAGCAGCCTGGGGCAAGAGAGTACATGCCTTGGAGTCCCCTTTGGCGCTATCATCAAAGGTCCGACAGAGCCTGGCCTGGTGGTTAAACCCTCAGAATCTTCTAAAGGGAAGGTCCTTCAGTCCCATTGTCTGGAAGGTAGTTACCACAGACGCCAGCCTGGCAGGCTGGGGGGGGCGGTCTTGGAGGGGTTCTCTCGCCAGGGAACCTGGGCGGAAGCAGAGAGGCAGCTACCCATCAATGTCTTGGAGATCAGAGCTGCTCGCCTAGCCCTCCTGGCATGGACTTCCAGATTACAGGGGTCCCCGGTGAGAATCCAGTCAGACAATGCCACAGCAGTGGCATACATAAACCACCAAGGGGGAACCAGGAGTCAGGCCGCTCAGAGGGAGGTGAGCTTGACTTTTCAGTGGGCAGAGGTTTATGTACCCTGCATTTCGGCGATATTCATTCCCGGAGTGGACAACCTGCAGGCAGACTTCTTAAGTCGCCAGATTCTGTCGCCGGGGGAGTGGTCTCTGCATCCCCAGGTCTTTCAGACAATCTGCCAGAAGTGGGGAATGCCAGACATAGATATAATGGCATCCAGGTTCAACAAGAAACTAGACAGGTTCGTGTCTCGAGCGAGGGACCCTATGGCCTGCGGAACCGATGCGTTGGTTTGCCCTTGGCATCAATTCAAACTTCTATATGCATTCCCTCCGCTACAGTTACTTCCTCGCCTGTTGCGCAGGATCAGAGTGGAGCACAAGCCAGTCATTCTAGTAGCTCCAGCTTGGCCCCGGAGGACATGGTACTCACTAGTCCTGAAGATGGCAGTGGGAGACCCTTGGACTCTTCCTCTACGACCAGACCTACTCTCACAAGGCCCGATCCTCCACCCTACATTACAGCGTCTAAATTTGACGGCCTGGAGGCTGAATCCCTGATTCTCAGGGGTAGAGGTCTGTCTAGGCAGGTAATTCCTACCCTGATTAGGGCTAGAAAGCCGGCCTCCAGGGTGATTTATTACAGGGTGTGGAGGACCTACGTAGGCTGGTGTGAATCCAAAAGATGGAATTCCCGCAAATATACCATTGATAGGGTGTTAAGTTTTCTCCAGCTAGGAGTGGATAAAGGCCTGGCATTAAGCACAATCAAGGGACAGATTTCAGCTCTGTCAGTGTGGTTTCAGAGGCCGCTGGCCACCCACTCGCTGGTAAAAACCTTCATACAGGGGGTCTTACGTATTAATCCTCCTGTCAAGTCACCAATTTGTCCATGGGACTTAAATCTTGTCCTGTCCACTCTACAGAAACAACCCTTTGAGCCATTGGCTGAGATTCCTTTAGTTTTACTGACAAGAAAGTTGGTATTCTTGGTCGCCATAGTTTCGGCCAGGAGAGTGTCAGAGTTGGCAGCCTTATCGTGTAAGGAACCATATCTCATTCTACATAAGGACAGGGCAGTTCTCCGGCCCCATCCTTCCTTTCTACCAAAGGTTATATCCAATTTTCACTTGAACCAGGATTTGGTACTTCCATCCTTCTTTCCGAAACCCACATCTAGAAAGGAGGGGTTGCTGCATACCTTGGATATTGTCCGGGCCATGAAGGCCTATCTTAAAGCTACAGAAAAGATCCGGAAAACAGATGTGTTGTTCGTTTTACCAGATGGCCCCAAAAAGGGGCAGGCAGCTGCAAATTCCACCATCTCGAGATGGATTAGACAATTAATCATTCAGGCCTACGGTCTGAAGAGGTTGCCTCCTCCTTTGTCGGTAAAAGCCCATTCTACCAGGGCCATGGGCGCCTCCTGGGCAGCACACCATCAGATCTCTATGGCTCAGATATGCAAGGCGGCGACGTGGTCATCAGTCCACACGTTTACATGGTTTTATCAACTAGACGTGAGAAGGAATGCGGATTCAGCCTTTGGGCAGGCAGTACTACAGGCTGCGGTTTAAGATCCTCGGGATCGGGGGCACCCTTGGTTGTAAAAGAAAAAAATATATATATATTTTTCTTGACTAAGTTGGATTTATTATTATTATTTGAGTATACCTCTAAATTAAATCTCTTTTGAGAAGATGTCTCCCTCCCCTCATTAAAGCATTGCTTTCGGACATCCCATATAGTAATGAATATGCCGCTCTGTGTCCCGTGATGTACGAGAAAGAAAAAGGGATTTTTAAATACAGCTTACCTGTAAAATCCTTTTCTTGGAGTACATCACGGGACACAGAGCTCCCACCCCTCTTTTGGGGAACATTTTTGGGAGGCATACTGCTTGCTACAAAACTGAGGGACTCCCTCTAGGGGAGGGGGTTATATAGGGAGGGGACTTCCTGTTTGAGATTGCCAGTGTCCACACCTGAAGGTACTCCATATAACCCATATAGTAATGAATATGCCGCTCTGTGTCCCGTGATGTACTCCAAGAAAAGGATTTTACAGGTAAGCTGTATTTAAAAATCCCTTTTTTTTATAACAGCTTACCTGTAAAATCCTTTTCTTGGAAGTACATCACGGGACACAGAGGTCCCTCACCTCTTGTTGGGATACTTATTGCTTGGCCACAAAAACTGAGGTACTCCCTTTATGGGAGGGGTTATATAGGGAGGGACTTCCTGTCTTTGATTGCACCAGTGTCCATCACCTGAAGGTGTCCTATAACCCACATAGTAATTACTATGTCTGCTCTGTGTCCCGTGATGTACTCCAAGAAAAGGATTTTACAGGTAAGCGGTTATAAAAATCCTATTATTCCATGTGACTTGAGCATTTTATGGACACTGAGGGACATTTTATTAAGCAAACTATTAGCATATGGTAATTGGATGCAAATTAGGCTCTGTGACAGGTTTAGATTGTATTGGCAATCCCAGCACCTATAATACTGGGCAACCAGCTGCAATCGATTTTTTTAATTCATGAGACAGATTTGTCACTGAAAAATTAGATAAATCTGTTGCACTGTCCACTGCTCCTGGTTATCATTGCCTTGTTTTGAGACAGAATTGATAAATGTCTCCCAATGTATTATTACAAACTATACTGTACATAGAAACACTTGACTAAATTACTTATATTAAGCTGATTCCTTGATAACAATTTGACATACCCTTAAAGGAACACTAAAGGTTTTTTATTAGTTTAATTGATTGCTGTAAGCTAGGTCATTTAAATATCACTTATCTCGTTTTTCCTTTTGACCTTCAAAATACAGTAATCCAGGTTTGAAAATGCCATTTCCTGTCTCTCCTCTTCTTGCTTTCCACCAGCACCTGAGCTGTTTTGCATGGTGGAAAGCAGAATGTGCTCACCCCCTCCCTATGACTACAGCCCTGCGTGAAGATGCTCTCTTATCCCTCACAGACATGGAGGCTAAGCCTAATGGGAACTGTAGTTCCCATTAGGCTGTGATGTAGCAAGAATGAATGTGCACTGCAAACCAGGAAGTCAGTGAGAATAACGATTCAGGAGTGACAGAGGTGAATAAGACAGCTCAATTTCAACAGGTATCAAACTAGTTATAATGCAAAACATTACTTTTTACTTTATCAGCTACTGTCAGACTTTAATTTAAGAGGAAAATATTTTTGTCTTTACAACCCCTTTAAAGTTGACTTTCTGTAATGTTTTAAACTTTCCATCTATTAAATCTTCTGCCCTTTTTTGTTTTAACTTTGGATAGTAAAACATTTATTTTTTTCTGCCAGTAAATACCTTATATAGCCCACTTACTGTTTCTTGTCTGGTTATTAGCCTAGGCTTATGACATAATGGACAGCTCTCTCTCTGTGTTGTGAGAGTTTGCCAGGCAGAGAGGGGGGGGGGGGTGAGTCATACGAGGGCCAATGAGAGCTGAAGGGCTGCAGAGCTGGAGGTGTGCCTCTGTGTAAATCTAGGAAGTGAACAGGCAGCAGCTTCAGCTGCCCACAGTTAAAATGGTTGCAGCCAGACTTAGCTGAGGGAGATTTCTGCAGCATATTTGGCAAGTACAGAATCACAATATATATGAAATAATATGCAAAGTGGTTGCAGGGAAGCTTCAGAACGGCAAATATGTTTTTATTACAAATTATGTGTGCAGTCTGCAGTTCCTCTTTAAATAATGCATACAATATCTATTTTGGAATTTTTACATGCTTTAGGAAATAGCTAGTCTGAAGAGACAGTTCACAGAGCTACTGTCAGATATTGGTTTTGTGCGGGAAGGTCTTCGAGCTAGAGACATTGAGAAGAGGTGGGCCCAGAAAGGAGATGGAGTCATAGAAGCTACCGGGCAAGAGGTAAGTAAAAACCTTAATAACCCTCCTACCCTAGATCTGTCGCTTGGAGTTAATTGCATTTTTTAGATTTATAACATCTGTAAATGTTTTTGTTTGTGAATCACTTTTTTCGTTAAAAATCTCTTTAGAAACTCCTACATATTTCTAGGATAAAATGATAGAAAAAGGCTCCTGCTACTACACCCAAGCAAAGTAATAGATGTGTTAGGCATGGTCCACAAGTCTCACAAACGTGCATATAATAAATATCACCCCAAGCTATATTTCAAAACAAGCCTACATATAAAACAAGTAAATCGGCTTGATACAAGCATGAATACAGAATTGGTAACTTATTGTCCTTTTCTTTTAAATAAAACTGCTTTAGCAACCAATATTTTCATAATGTCCAATATAGAACCACTATGGCAGATTTAAACAAAATCTTCTTTATTATCCATTGAGGGACACTGAAATTCAAATACTGATGCAATACCCTACTATATATAGAGGATTGTCATGTATCGATTCAAGCGGCACTTGATATTATTAATCAATTTGGGCTTAATTCTGGAGTGTGCATAAATAGGGAGAAATCACTGCTCCTTCCTCTTACATCGGTTGCCCTTTCTGTTGTCCCTTTAGCCCCTGTTCGGAGGGCCTCTAAATTTAAATATCTGGGGTTGGAGGTGCAGCGTGACCTTAATGCGTATGTTTGGGACAACCTTCTTTCCCTTTTGCAACACATGCAGATCAAGTGTACTGTTTGGATCTCTTCGCTCTTTAGCACTATTAGCGGTGTTAATCTCCTTGATGATTTTTGCCGAAAGAGATGCATATTCTACGATCCTTCTTTAATTGTATAGACTGTATTATCTCTGTGTTTTTCTGGGCTGGGGGATGCCTAGATTCTCACAATCAAACCTGTATTTACTAATTAATCGTGGAGTTCTGGCATTGCCTAATTTTTTATTGTACTACTGGGTGGCTGTTTTAGCTACAGTACATTGGTGGTTCAGCCTAGTGATAACGCAGTGGTGGTGGTGATCCTGGAGCAGCTGTACTGGGTTCCTATGCTGAAACTGTAACCATGTATCCAGCTATTACAACCCCTAAGATGACCCTGAGGGTTTGGAAACAGGCCAGGATGGTACAAAATCCACTTCACCCTATACTCTGCTATGGGGAAACACTGCACTCCCTCACCTGCTCACTGTGCTGCATTCTGTCATATGGGCTACATATGGCATAAAACACTGCAAAATATAATACTACGGGGGACTCTTACTCTTTGATGAACTTAAACATACCTATATACTACCTAATAGGATGTTCTTTCATTTTCTACAACTGTGACATGCAGTTGCTGTTCAATTGCCAACTTTCCCAACCATTAAGACTGACCCTTTAAGTATGTAAATAGAGAAGGACCTACCTAAACCTCTGTTCTCTATTTACTCCTTTCTATCTCCCTTGACCATTCCCAAAATGGACTCCCTTTGTAATAAATTGCATGTGGAAACTCCATCCCTCTCGAAAAAGAAGACTGCCTTCTGAAATATGTCCCTGCCATGAAATCTGCCAGAGATCGCTTTATCCAACTGAAATGTATCCATAGAGTCTACCCCTCAGCGACAGCTTGCCCTCGTTGTGATTATGCAGAGGACACGTTTGCTCACATGTTTTGGTCTTGCTCCAGATTATGTACTTTCTGGGCAGGGGTATTTGATACTATTAACACAGTTGGCAACCTGTCTGTTCCTATGAACCCCTTAGTGCTGCTTCTAGGACTGATTTTGTGGCGGCCTCTAAACATTCAGGCACTGGGCTTTGAATTGTGGCACTCTCCAGACCTTCTTATACTGGTAACATTTAGCCACAAAGCATATTCCAAACAAGTGCTTTTCGTTAAGAGAAATATGGGAATCGGGGTTACTGCAGAATTATACTTGCCTAGGTGGATATAAAATGAAAGCCTCTGAGGTAAAATGTATTAATGTTGAAGTGGGAAGTACCATCATCCTTGAGATTAAGATATAGAGTACTTGAATCTAAGGTCCCCGAACCACAGAACCAAGAAGAGGGGGAGGGCCAATTAGGACTATTGCGGTACTGATACAAAGATAAGAAATAGGGATAAAGATTTAAAACAATTGGTAAATTTTATTCAAAACACAGACAGAACAAATTACAAAAATAAAATTGTGACAACCATCCAACAGCACCAAAATGTATGTACTGTTGTACTGTTTATTTCTAGATCTTCTGCTGATGAAGCGGTATATCCCGCAAAACTAGTTGACAGACTGCCATAACCCTCAACTCATCGTGCTGTGTTCCCCTTTTGGGGACTTCTGTTTTGGTGCTGTTCGATGGTTGTCACAATTTTATTTTTGTAATTTGTTCTGTCTGTGTTTTAAATAAAATTTACCAATTGTTTTAAATCTTTATCCCTATTTCTTATCTTTGTATCAGTACCTTATGGCTTACTAGCAGTTTTTGGATCAATTACCCTGGATGTGAACCATTCCCAGACCCTGCAGCAGTAGGGCTGGCCTGTAATGTTTGCTTCAGGTACTGGATGCTGCGTTTGGTGCTCACCTTGCTACGTGGTGTGGGATTCTTTACAGGTCTGCAGTCATGGTCAATTTCTGTAGCACCCAGTCTCTGAAGAACCCTTTGGGGGCATGTCCATCATGATGGGCAAAGCCTGGACAGGACCAGCAACATGTACAGTGTTTCCCTTTTACATATTCTTGGCTATACCTGTCTTGTTAGATCGTTGTTTGGATCTGTAGTATACACTACATTACACATACATATACACTTCATTATATCCTGTTATCCTTTGACACACACAATGCAGTGCTAAGCACACAAGCGGTTTTGAAGGCATAGGGTAATTTTACACATCCAGTGTCCTTTTCTCCAGCTATAATGTTATTATAGTGATCATCTATTTAAATTTGGCAGTCTCTTTTCCACCTCACTACCAAAAGTTTGTCTCTGGCTAGTGACCTAAACTCATAATTGAGCACTTCCCGCTGCCATTTTCTGACAGGGATGAAAGCTGACAATATGCTATATCTCACCTGTTGCCTGATATCCCAGAGACACATTCACAGTAACTCTGTTAACACCTGGGTTATTGTAATTTCTTCATACCGGACACGTCATCCCACCAGTTTATTACTTTTAAAGGTCATATTGTTCCTTTTTTCAGTACTCCTCGTATGTGTTTATTTTCTCCTCCTAATGCAGTCTGTAGGGCCCCTGGTATTTGCCTGCTTCTCTCATCAAACAACTTCATTTATAAGACTGCTCCAAAGAAATCCACCCAGGGATCTTGCAGCATCTCAAATTCACTGATATTTGACAGTTAGGCACATTCCAACTTCCATGTTGAATATCCATCTTTCCTGGGGTCATACAAATCTCTCTCCTCCAGACTCTGCAATCTACCATGTGAGTTAGTTCTTATGTAGCGTGATAAGGACCCCATCTCAGAACTTGTTCCCATACCTCATCCTGCAGTTTCTTTTGTTTTTGGAATCTACACACACCCTGCCATTGATACCCTACAGGTCTTGGTTAAGGCCTGTATATCCTCTTCCCATCACCTTGACCTTTGCACTCTCTCTGGCAAGAGGTTGCTCTTCCTCATCGCCTGTCCCTATGACTTTCTGTAGAGGATATATAACCTGGTTATAATGGATTATTTTTATGTCATTCCAATAAAGATTGTATTTTAGTTCTATATGTATCCACTAAATTATTCTGGTATCACAAAGTCCCATTCACCCCATATTTCTCCCCTCTGTGGGATTCAACATGTATTGTTGGGACTGATACTGAGGTGGAATGGGGTATAAGAACACTACAATTTTAAGTTTAAGCAGAAACACGCATAAGTAGTGGAATATGTGCATATCATTAAAACTAGGAAGAATTATAGGCTATTTATTTTTATATTTCATGTTTATATTTCATGTTCGTCCATTGTTTGATTTACCACTAAAGACGATTAGATATTAACATCTTTAAGGCTAAAAAAAAACTAGCTTGCTCTTATTATACTTGCAATTTACTTGTTTGTGGATATTTTATTTTTGTACAGGCAAACACAAATGCAGACAATATAAAGCTGATGTCAGCAATGTTATGTGCGGCATTGTATCCCAATGTTGTCCAGGTGAGTTCTTCATTATAATGTCTGGGAATGTACTTTGTGTCCGACTAGCACTTTTTTCTCTTTTCTCCAAAGTACAATTGCTTCTCTAATGTTTAGAGAACAACTAAGGAAACGTAGCAATGCTGTGAATATTGTTTAATTCTCATGTTTTTTTCACACGGGGCGGATCAGTATTGATCCGCTCCGTGTGTGTCCGTAAGCTCAGCAGGGATCCTATGTAAAATCCCAGCTGAGCTGTCTGCTGACAGGGCGGTCTCCGCACACTGTGCAGAGACCACCCTGTCTTTCCTCCGCTCTCCCCTATGGGGAATCGGATGAACACGGACCGTATGTCCGTATTCATCCGATCCGATGGACGGAAGAAAAATAGGACATTCTTCCGTCCGAAAAATCGGATCATTGCGAATGCGGACAATTACGGGTGTCGGCGGATGTTTATCCGCCGACACCCGTAATCACATAGGGACCAATGTATGTCCCGTTTTCATCCGCAAACGGGTGGATGAAAATGCGGACATACGGTCCGCACATGTGAAAGGGGCCTTAGAGCACTTAACCCAGTCTTCTATATTTGAATATATCAATCTGAATAGAACAGCATAGGTGAGAACCTTGATTCATTATTAAAGTGGTTTTAAATTCAAGACATTTTTACCTTGCATTCTCAGCATTGCAGGTAAAAAAAAAATGTCCCAGTATTTGAATGACCGGCTTCCCCAAACCCCCCTACACACTTAAGCCTCGTAAACATGATCAGGCTTCCATCTGACTTTTCCGTGGATTTTTGTGGGAAGGGGCATCGGCCATGAACTTGGTATGCATTCACACGGCAGAACATTTTCAGCCAACATACATCAAACCACGTTGTTTTTCAGCTCTTTACCGCCACTCTTTGGGCAATTTCTGCTATTGTTGTCTGATGTTTAACGTTGGTTCGGAGTAGAGGTCGACCGACATATCGTCCGATATTTGGCGTTTTAAACTTCAGCAGCGCAACTTGCTAAAAAGCTTCTGTAATAGAAATCAATGCAAGTTGTCTGAGAAGTTTTCAGTGGAAGCGACTTCTCCCTCCTGGGCAGCCTACCAAGTCGGAGATAAGAGATACAATGTTTCAACTTCAAAGGAATGAACTCCTGTGTAGGAGTTCTCTGTTTAACCATTTAAAGACTACATTTTTTTGACACTTGTTGCTTACAACAAATAAAAATCCTGTATTTTCTGCTAGTAAATCAATTAGAACCCCCAAACATTATATATTTTTTTAGCAGAGACCCTAGCAAATAAAATAGCGAATGTTTCAATATTTTATGTCACACGGTATATATATACAGTCCCTGACAAAAGTCTTGTCGCTTGTGTACAAATTGACCTGAAGTGCCGCTAAAATATATTTCTAATCAAGTTTTTGTTACAAGAAATGGGTAATATTAATGCCAACAGCTTTTGTAATAATGTTTTAGTGCAAAACAAAACTGACAAAAAGTATTCTAATATTCACAGCTCGGTAAAGCCCATTGAGTCAATTTTTGCCAAGACATAAGTGTTGTCGCCTTGTCATATGAGCTTCATCTGTGACTAATAATGGATCAATTAGGTCTCAGGTGTGTATAAAAAGAACCCCAGTACACTAGACTCAACTACAACTACACCTCTGCAAACATGCCTAAGATTCACCCGGAGACTAAAGTGTTGATTATCAAGAGGCTGAAGACCAGATCCACTGCTGATGTGGCAGACACCTTCAATGTGTCTCAGCGTCAAGTTCCGAGGATAAAAAAAAGATTTGAAGAGACTGGAGACGTTTTGGACAAGGCCAGGTCAGGCCGACCCCGCAAGACAACTGCTCGAGAGGACCGTTTGTTGGCTCAAAAATTCAAGGCCAGCCCATTTTCCACTGCAGCAGAGCTGCACGAGACCTGGTCACCTAAAGTACCTGTGTCAATCAGAACAGTTTGTCGGATTCTTTTTAAAAATGGCCTCCAAGGTCGAATCAGTGCCCATTAGCCAGCACTAAACAAAAGACAATTGAAAAACTGTGTGGCATTTGCCAAGGGCCACAGCCTGCTAAAAGGATGGACTCTGGAAAAGTGTCAGAAGGTGGGTTTTTCAGATGAATCTTCTGTTGAATTACACCACAGTCGCTGCAAATATTGCAGGAGACCTTCAGGAAACACGCATGGAGCCAAGATTTACCCAGAAAACAGTGAAGTTTGGTGGAGGCAAAATCATGGTCTGGGGTAACATCCAGTATGGGGGTGTGCGAGGGATCTGCAGGGTGGAAGGCAACATCAATAGTCTAAAATACCAAGAAATCTTAGCTACCTCTTATATTCCCAACCATAAAAAAGCCAAATTTTGCAGCAGGATGGTGCTCCATCGCATTCTTCCATCTCCACATCAAAGTTCCTTAAGGCAAAGAAGATCAAGATGCTCCAGGATTGGCCAGCCCAGTCACCAGACATGAACATCATTGAGCATATGTGGTGTAGGATGAAAGAGGAAGCATGGAAGACAAAACCAAAGAATATTGATGAACTCTGGGAGGCATGCAAGACTGTTTTCTTTGCTATTACTGATGATTTCATCAATAAATTGTATGAATCCTTGCCAAACCCCATGGATGCTGTCTTTCAAGCTCATGGAAGTCATACAAGATATTAAATTTGGATCTCACAGCACCACTACTTAATTTGCTGACATATTTTTGGGTTTTCAGTAAAGTTGTTCAATTTCTGTATAGGCGACAAAACTTTTGTCTTGCCAAAATTTGACCTTTCTGTCTTGATTAAATGATACATCTTTTTTCAGTGAAACTAATTTATTTCAGTGCATAAAAACATCATTGGGGGGCTTTAGCTTTTCATATGAGCCATTTCTAACACCAATTGATTAATTAAAAGTCAGGTTAATAGCAGGAGTTTCTACAAAATAGAGGAGCGACAAGACTTTTGTCAGGGACTGTATATATACCGTATTTATCGGGGTATTGCGCGCTCCGGCGTACAGCGCGCACCCCTAATGTCGACCTGTACTTACAGTTTTGGTGTCTTGCGCGGCGTCCATTGGTGGCCTTGCCCGGTCCGGCGTCTGTCTTCGGTGTCCTCCCGGCTTCTCCAGCGCTGTCTCGAGTTGAATCCCCGCTTCCCGCGCTCAGTTTGAATGCTTCCGCCGACATATACTGAGTGAGTGCAGTACACTCGGGTACATTCGGCCAGCCTCGTGCTCACGCTCTGTGATGTTTATGCGTGAGCAAAGCCGAGCCTGGCCGAATGTACCCGAGTGTACTGCACTCGGTATATGTCGGTGGCTCAGTTCAAACTGAGCGTGGGAAGCGGGTATAGGCGTAAATCGCGCACCCACGATTTTCCCCTTATTTTAAGGGGAAAAAACTGCGCGGTATACGCCGATTAAATACGGTATATATATTTTTTTAATCTAAATTATACATACCAGTGCACTAATTGGAGGCTTGTTGTGTTTAAAATGTTTAAATTTAAGAAATTTTCTGTATCACTTATTACTTAGCAGAGTAATAATGGAACTTCCGCTTTTCGGAATCCTCCCCCCCACATTTGGTACCTTTCAGGGGGAGGAGGGAGCAGATACCTGCGTAATGCCAGGTATTTGCTCCCTTTCCCGGGCATAGATCACCGCGGTACCTGTGGTGACCTACGCCACATCTGGCGCCTACTACGCCCCCACTGTCTTCTGGGAGACCCACAGGTCACAGAAGACAGCAGGGACCAGTGGGATCGCGCATGCACAGTAGGGAACCAGGAGCTGAAGCCGCAAGGCTTCACTTCCTGATTCCCTTACCGAAGATGGCGGCGGCAGCACCCGAAGGAGAGAACGGCTTCGGGCACCCAGGACAGGTAAGTGTCCATATATTAAAAGTCAACAGCTGCAGTATTTGTAGCTGTTGACTTTTATTTTATTTTTTCGCAGAACTCTGCTCCTTTCACACTGGACCATCATTCTAGCGGCGCTATTTGGCTGCTAGCAGGGCGCTTATATCCCAGCTAGCGGCAGATGAAGGGGTTAAATGCTCCCATGTAGCGCCACTGCTGAAGTGCTTTGCAGGCGATTCGGCAGCGGTGCCCGTTCATTTCAATGGGCAGGAGTGGTGGAGGAGCGGTATACACTGCTCCAAAGATGCTGCTTGCAGGGCTTTTCTTCAACGTCCTGCCAGCGCACCGCCTCAGTGTGAAAGCAGGCACTTTAAAGGCGCTATTTTTAGCCCAAAAGCCCCTGAAAAAAGCCCCAGTGTGAAAGGGGTCTAACTGTTAGATTTTATGAGATGAAGGGGGGGGGGGAAATCGACCTAACATATCGGCCCAAAAAAATCTGCATTTCGCGATTTCTAAATATCGGCACTGGCATGAAAAAAAACCCATATCGGTCAACCTCTAGTTCGGAGCATGCGTGTCTGTACTTTCCACAGTGACTTCTTTTGCATGCAGTACCGCATGTAGCCAGAGGTGGAGGTGCTGGAGAGGCTCAGAGACACTCTGTAAAGGAGTGTTTCCGAGCAGCTCTAAGTGTCACCGGTGCCCCTGCACCTCTGGCCAAATGCGCTACTGCTTACCCCAGAGTCTTAAATCCTGCTAGTTTTGCGAGACAACGCTCGCAAACAGAGTCAGGATTTTTAAGAAATAATAGCTTGTATTGCGAAATGCTTGCTATTGCGAGTATCTATGGCCGACTTGGGCCCCTTTCACGCTAGGGGGATCCGTTTTGATGGACTCCGTATGCTCAGCGGGATAGCTCCACTAATCCCCGCTGAGCAGGTGGATGACGGGTCAGGTCCGTCTCCACTCACTATGCAGAGACAGACCTGTCAGAGTCCCATTCTCCTTTATGGGGAGATCGGAACAAAACTTACAGCCTGTCCATTTTCAACCGATCCCATCAGATCCGACCTGCTGGACGGATGGCAAAGGTATTGCCATCCATCTGTTTTGAGCCGATTTTGGGACAATGGGTGGCCCGATCGGGTCCGTCTGAAAAATTGACAGGCAGACTGATCGGCCGATTGTGCGGAAGAGGCCTTAAGATTAGCTCAGAAGTAGCAGCTACATTCTGCTGAGACCAGAAAAGTAGATAAAGGAGTGTTCCAGCCGCAATTTTTTTTTTTAAAGTCAGCAGCTACTAACAGTGTAGCTGCTGACTTTAAATAAGGACACTTACCTTGTCCTACTTGCCCGCGCTGATGGGCCCCCCGATGCCGGTCACACGATCGCTCCGGGTCCCGCGCCGCCATTCACACTATGGGAAACAGGCAGTGAAGCCGTACGGCTTCACTGCCCATTTCCTACTGCGCCTGCGTGAGTCTCACGCTGGCTTGTGAATGGGCGGCTGCTCTCTGAGAACACACACAGTTCCCAGAAAGCAGCGCGCCCCATTCATTAGGAGAAGGAGAAGAAGAAAAGGCACCGCGGAGTGGAAGAGGCAGATTACGGACTTCCGCATAGCAACAGGTATTTCGGGTGAGTATTTTTATTTTATTTTTCAGGTTTTTTTTATTTAATTTTATGGGAAAATGTTGTTTTCCTGGGTGGAACTCCGCTATAAATGCTAAATATTCTCAAGGTCTTCTAATTCAGTTTTCTACAAACAGTTTACAAATTATGACCTCCAGGATGACTAAAACTGAGGCTCCTGCTTTTCATGTTTTTTTTGTCTTCCTCTGGAACAACTGTTGATATAGGGTTCTGTATATGATATTTTTCTATTTATTTATACAATTGTTTTTATTTTTCTATTAGTTAAACTAGATTTGTGTGTTTCTAAAGACTGTATAAGCACAAACTTTGTTCTGTGTCCACAAAGGATGATAACTCAAAGGTCTGCTGTGTCTACCAAAGACTGATAAAAGAATGTGGAAATGTTTGTACATGCTGTATAATGTTTTCATTTTAGTTTGGTATCTCTCTCTGGCTGTTCATTTTCAGCAAGTCTAGCAACAGTCGTCTTTTTTTTTTTTTTTTTGTTTCCTTACCACCGTCCTCTTTTCGGTGCTTTTTACAAAATCTGTAGGATGGGGTTGGGGGTGCATATAGCCTGTAGGAAAGAAATAACTTATTACTGATTATTTGTTTCCTTATATTTGTAGGTGAGGGCACCAGAAGGAAAATTTCAAATGACAAGATCAGGAACTATGAAAATGCCTTCAAAAGCAGAAGAGATGAAATTTGTAACAAAGAATGATGGTTATGTTCACATTCACCCCTCCTCAATAAACTACCAGGTATGCTAATAAGCCCAACACTTCTGATGTGTACTTTGACATGTATAATTCTCATTTTATAAAAAGAAAATAGCAGTTTTGTGTCAGAAACACTGGGGTTGCCCATTCTGGTACACTCTCACGGAGCTTGTTCCATCTCATTCACCAGTACTGGTGGTTTCCTGCATGCATTGAGCTTTACAACATCACAGCTTATTCAACACTTTTCTCTCTGCTTTCCTTCCTAAGTCTTGTTCATACCATGTTTATTGAGCTGCGTTTTTCGCACACCACCTCACATGTATGATGTGAGCAGGGTACAGAGAAAACTGTTGTTTATGCCCTGTTCAAACAATACATTTGCTGTGGTGTGCAATACAATTTAAGCTCAGTGGACATGTGAACAAGCCTCTTGTGGTGTTCTCCCCCCTTGTATGTCTGCTTCTTTCAACTTTTGTTGTTTGTTTCAACTTTTTGTTTTGCGACTTCACACTCAAAGTAAAGGCTTGGGCCATCTCCATTTACAGCAAAGAGGAAATGGAACAAATGCATACAGGTTTAGTCAGGGCAGACGGGGATACACTCCTGGCAGACACACACACACACAATCTCTTGGAGCCAATAAACCGGACGCAATACATTCAAAGAACAGGCATACACTCAGTCAAAACACACATAGAACACACTTTACAGTATGACTAATTAATACAGTTAAGTATTTTTTTAAATGCACCATCTGGTCATTATTCTCTTTATTTCTGCTCTTAATGGCTTCTAACATAATACAGTACTGACATTCTTCCTGAAAGCAATGCATTTTTGTGCACTTGGAGACACATTTGCCTGTCACAAGGTGGTGACTGGTGGTGATTTATAGTGGCTAGGCTGTAGCACAAGTGCAGTGGTGCTTAGCAATATACAGGAGATGAAAAAACCCTCTGACAAACCTTTAGCATTATTCCTTTGCATATCAAGTCTATCAAAAATGTTTTTTTAAAAACATGGCACCATTTAGCCCTTGTTAGTATGAAACCTGTTTGCACAGGCCATGGAATGCATTTATAACATGCCTTTGACTGTAGGAAGACTGTGTCATGTTGTATATGGACATGGCATCTTAGTGAACACAACATACAGGGATATGGGAAATGATTATTGACATTGACGCACATACACCTACACAGGTTGAACTGGATGGACTAGCATCTTTATTCAACCTTACCAGCTATGAAACTATAAAATTATAGACTTGTGCATGTGGGGCTTCGAAAATATGGAGAGAGTCAATGTAAGACTATGGCTGCTGTACTTATACTAATTCTGTTGATGATGGCATTTTAAAAAAAATGTGGAAAAAATTATTATTGTGCTTTATTATACTATAATGGGTTTATATTTTAGGTGCGGAATTTTGATAGTCCATACTTGGTGTATCATGAAAAGATTAAGACCAGCCGTGTGTTTGTGCGAGACTGCAGCATGGTGTCGGTGTACCCCCTAATTTTGTTTGGTGGTGGCCAAGTAAATGTTGAGCTACGAAAAGGGGAGTTCCTAATTTCCATGGATGATGGGTGGATTCGCTTTGTAGCAGCCTCACATCAGGTAAGGTTTAGGCATTTAGACTTTCATACAGTATATTCACGATGGCAAGAGAACTTGCATAGCAATCCAAACAGCAAAAGGTGGTTCTTGCCGGTAGAATTGTGTTTCCTTTCAAATTTTTAATTTGTAGATTTCATGGAAAAGTTAAAGGGGTTGTAAATCCTCAAGGTTTTTCACCCTAATGCATTAAGGTGAAAAACCTCCTATGATTTAGCAGCCCCCCAGAGCCCCCATTTTAGTTACCTGAACCCAGTCTTTTCAGCGAAGGGGACGAGCACACCAGCTCCAGTTGGTATCTCGGGTCCTGATTGTATAGATTGACAGCAGCGCAGCCATTGTGGACACAGCAGCAGGACATGGGAGCGTGCCCGCACAAGTGCCCCGGGGGAGAGAGGCTCTCCAACGGGGCACTCTAGAAGAGGATGGGCCAGGAGCACTACTGAGGGACCCCAGAGGATGATGATCAGGCCACTCTGTGCAAAACCAACTGCACAGAGGAAGTAAGTATGACATGTATGGTTTTTTGTTTGTTTTTTTAAACAAAACTTTAAATATGCTTTTAAAATTTTCCAATTAGATGCTATCAAATTTCATTGTATCCCTTCATAACCAATCTTATTAGGTAAAATATATTCAAATCCTTTATCTTAATCGTACAGTACAAGACACAGGTTTGATATTCATAGTCTGTGTCTTTAGTTTTTTCACAGTGTCCTAGGATGATGGACCTTTTTTCCTTTTACAGAGAAGTCACTCTTGGCTTAACTAGTTTATTATTTTATCTTTAGGTTCTTCATTCAACTCTTCACTGTCCTCTAATAAAACAGGAGATGCAGTGCCTTTTGGATCTGTGCAACCTTGGTAAAACCTTGGGAGTCACAATTGCACCCCACACCTTGGCTTGGTGCAACGCATGTAGTTAGCCATAGGTTGCTAACCAGGTCCAGGACTGATGGTCTATGCCTATGGATCCCAGTCCCTGAGGACCCCATTCAGGGGTATGTCCATTGTGATAGGTACCAGCACTAGGGACAAGTAAGATAGGGTCACTTTGTATCTCGTGATTGTTACTGTAGTCCCACAGAAAGTATGAGACATAAATTGCTTTACACATTCTTATTAGAATGCATTAAATTTACCAGGGAACCAGGAATGTGTTTTCACTTATACAGTGTAAACATTTCAAACTTTGTGCTAAAGATCAGAGCCAAGTCTTAATCTCGGGTTCATGACCAGGTGTTACCTCACACCACAGATCACACACTTTACCATTATTTCCTACTGCAGATCTTTATTAAAAACTTGGGCACTTCCTCCTGGTCTTTTGACATGAGGATGCCACCTGGATTACTGTGTACTCCTCCTTGGACAAGCTTACCCCATTTTCACACCCTGTGAGTACCTCATGGGGGATTAACCTCACTAATAGAAAAAGCCACATGCAAGGGAGCTGCTGAAGACCTGCAAAACATGCAGACCACTCAGAGTGACGACATTTCTCATGCACCCAGAGCAGGACCCTGTTTTACCACCGATCTCTGCATCTGAGTTGAGGTACATCTCAGGCACACAACATGTGGTCTACCTGATTTTGGCAGTTTTCTCTTCTGGCTTTAATGCAGCCTTCATTGTCCAAGGCTCAAAAGTTACAGGCTCCCTCTCCACCTCTACCGTCTCTACCTGAGTTGGATCTGAATATGCCTGCTCTAGAAGTGGTAGACATAAAGGGGAAGGAAAAGGTCAGAAAAGCAGTGGTAGAGGGAGTCGAAGAAGATTTTTCACTCCCAGGCTGTTATGCACCTGATGTTATGGCTTTACACAATGTGCTAGCCTATTTTAATATGTACACTTCTGCTGTGTGCAAAAGCCTTGGCCTTGCCTCACTTAATTTTCCTCTGTCACGTCATGCCTTTTCAGTTACTAAATAAACCTGTTAAGTCTAGAAAGAAATTCCCTGTTCATCAACAAATACAATAGGTGTTCAATGAAGATTGGGTCAATCCAGAAAATATTTTTCACCCCCTCCAAATATCATTGCCGACCTCAATTCAATGCAAAAAGTGTCACAAAAAAGTGGTCTGTCATGGTAGTAGACCCTGCTGTTTCAGTCTTTAAACATCTTCCTGTACCTATAGAAAATGTTCCTTTGTTCAAAGATTCTGAATACAGAAAGTTTTCTCTCTTTACACTCGCAGGCCCAGCTCTGCAACCAGCTGTTGCTGCAATCTCTGTTTGTCAAACTGCAGCTAATTGGACTAGGGCAATGAACCAACAACCTGATCCTGTATTCCAGGGCTGTACCTTGGCTTAGCGATTACAGTCCCCTTTTGCCTTGCTATTTTATGTTGATGCCCTAGAACAAGTCATAATAAATAATTCTCCAGAATAGATCTGATTCCTGTTCATATGCAAAGAATCCTATGTCTGCCTGTAATAGACGCCTCATTCATATCCCCTTTAAAGGGTGATGTCTGTTTGGTGTGCCACTTGACAAATTCATTAAAAGGATGTACACAAGGAAAGGTTCCAAATCTGGTTTCAAAATGTTTTCTGAAATCCAAAGAACCTGGTGTACAGACATACTCTGACTTCTAGGAGATGACCCCTGGCTGCTTCCAAACAGGTCATACATGCTGTCTTATGTTCCCCTGTTCATCCTGCTGCTCAGTCACTGGCTTTAACAGCATGGCCATTGTCTGCCATTTCCCACAATGCTATTGTACATAAAAGTCCTTCTTTGTCACAGGCAATTCAAACCTAGACATTACCTATGTACCTCACAATCTGGCCTTCCTGTAATCAGGGCTTGACCTGAACTTGACCTTAAGTATTCTTAGGGGACAGGTTGCAGTCGTGTCCATTCTTTTCCAAATACCTCTGGTTTTGTTTTCCCTTGTAAAGACCTTTTTTCCCCCAATTGTTTCTTGGATCAGCCTACCCTTAGAGCACCTTGGGACCTAAATTTTTATAACATTTTTGTCTGTTTATTTGTCCATGCAGAAACCAACCTTTGAACCCATCAGGGAACTCCCCTTGGATAAAGTCTCCTGTAAGGTAGCCTTTTTGGTGCCATCTAATCTGTAAGGCCCCTTTCACACTGGGCGCATGATCCGCCCGTGAACCTCCGTATGCTCAGCGGGGATGGCTCTGTTGATACCTGCTGAGCCGGCAGATGACAGGGTGGTCCCTGCACACTGTACAGGGACCGCCCTGTCTTTTCTCTGCTCTCTCCCCTATGGGGGGATCGGATGAACACCGACCGTCTGTCCGTATAGGGTTTTCCTCCGTCTGCAGAATCGGAGGAGTGCGGAGGCGGACAAGATCGGGTGTCAGCGGATGTTCATCCGCTGACACCCGCAATCTCTTAGGGACCAATGTATGTCCCTTTTTCATCCGCACACGGATGGATGAAAAAGTGGACATACGGTTCACAGGTGTGAAAGGGGCCTTAGACATATCTCTTTTAGATGTATCTGTTAGATCTTCCTTTCTCCCTAAAGTGGTGTCAGGCTTCAACCTCAGTGAAGACATAGCCCAGTCCTTTCTTCATTGTGTACCACTCCCAACGGAAATTGTTCTTCATTGTCTGGATGTGGTTAGAGAAATTAGAGTTTTCCTCAAAGCTACAGGTACAATCAGGAAAACATACTGTCCTTTCATCTTACCCTCAGGACCTCGAAAGGGAAATCCTGCCTCAAGATACACAATTGCTATATATAGGTAAGACATCTGTGACTAGACCCTTGCTCGCTCGCTTCCGCTCTCCCGACACTCCTCTGCTACTATTGGATCAGATTGCAGATTGCAACGTCTGATGATTCAGTCATCCAAGGCTCCGGGATCCGAACTACAGCTATGTGCCGTTCGAGATCTATTAGAACAGACACCAGGCAGGCTCTATGTAAGTTCAAACAGGACTCTTTTATTGAAAGTACACAACACACTTTTATACAGAATTTGGAACATCCCGCCCCCAACAACCGCTTTCCTATTGGTCAATTGTAAAGTACATTTGTGGTTCGCACTCAGGTCCTCTTCCATGCAAATGAGGACTTGAAAATGATGCAGCAGAGATTGGTCAGATAGTTTGAATACTAGTACTGCTATGTGTATTGAGACAGAAGCCCCAGGGCAATCAATGTACACAATAGGCCGGTAGTTTGAATAGAAAGGCTGCTATGTTGATTGAGACAGAAGCCTAAGGGGGCAATCAATGTACACAACAGATAGACACAGAACAATGGAGCTGTCTGGGAGGGAGTTGGCCTTAAGACAGAGCAGAAGACCCCCCACAGTGTAACAGATTTCAAGTAGAAACACTTCTGCCTTCCAAGGTCCATGACAACATCTAATCACAAGATCTTGCATTTTAAATGACAAAGCACCTCCTGCACGAACACATGCTCAGTCTACTAGATTAGTAGGCAGTTTCTGGATATTCTGACATCAAGCCCCAGTTGCCCAGCTGTCTAAGGTCACCACCTGTTTTTTTTTGTTCATACCTTTTTTTAGTTTTTCCAGGTGGACATTCAGTCTTCTATAGATGCAGCTTTTAGTTGCCAGGTTCTTGCAGTGGCACTCTGAGTTGGGTCTGTTGATCCTTTTTCTTGTTGGGCATGTGACACAGTTTTGTTGTTGCCCAGGCTTCTTATTTATTGCTCAGAGACTTCCAATGGTCAGTGAATATCAAGCCTCTGTCTTGTACTAGGGTTGTCCCGATACCACTTTTTTAGGACCGAGTACAAGTACCGATACTTTTTTTCAAGTAGTCGCCGATACCGAATACCGGTACTTTTTTTAAATGTGTCCCCAAAATGCAGCCATGTCCCCCACATATGCAGCCATATCCCTCCAGCCATGTCCCTCCATACCTAGCCGCCGCCGCATGGAGAACATCACAGCATTCATTTGAATAGCTGTTTTGCCCGTGCGTATAGACACTCCCCCTTGCTCAGGATTGGAAAGATCACGATCACCCATCCAATCCCAAGCAAGGGGGAGTGTCTATACGCAGCGGGAACACTACAGCTATTCAAATGAAAGCTGTGATGTTCCCGCACGTCGTTTAACCCATGCGGCGGCTTTCGATGCGGCGGCAGCGGCGGGGGGGGTATTCTATTTAGGTATCGGGGGTATTTGCGGGAGTACAAGTACTCCCGGAAATACTCGGCATCGGTCCGGATACCGATACTGATATCGGTATCGGGACAACCCTATCTTGTACTGTATGATTAAGATTAAAGGAATTTTGACTTGCCTGTAAATTTAATATTTTGGAGTACAGTACGGAACATGGTTCACCCTCCCCTCTGTTCTTGTGGTGTTTTGCATTGCTTTCTGCAAAACTGAGGACACAGAGTGGGTTAGGGTTACAGGAGGGCTGCCCTCAAAGCTTTGCAAGTGATCATTTTAGCTGGATTGGCCCTTAAATGTCACATTAGTTGCCTGGTCACAGGTTGCAGACCTGCATAAAGATACAGCTATTATTACAAATATGTACATGATCCATGCCATGTTTCTTTCAACAGATTGCAGAACTAGTGAAAGAACTTCGCAGTGAACTAGACCAGCTTTTACATGATAAAATTAAGAATCCTACAATGGACCTGCATACCTGCCCACGTGGCTCCCGAATTATTGCCATGATCGTCAAACTGGTGACGACACAGTGATCCTGAGATAATATTGAAAGATGGTATTGTCCTTTTACTTCTGCAGTTGGACTGAAACAGCTGAAAATGTTTATTGTATGTGAAAACATAAAACTGTGGTATGATATGTAACAAGCTGAAGGATCATTTGACTTTCAGTAAAAATTATTTATAAGACCAACTCAATCATGAATATCAAACGATTGTTAAAGTACTGATCATTTTTTACTTCTGGATAAACATTTAGTTCATGCGGAATAAGATTGGTTGTTGCCTCCAAGATGCCCACACACTAATCTGCCTATAATCATGGTTTACAATTAAAGCTACTCTCCTGAGAGAATTATGCAGGCTGCCTCTTTTTCTTAAAATGACAGCTGTCTTACTGTCAAATATTGCTTTGGCTTCACTGACCTAGGACAAGTATAGGGTTATGACTCTACATACATTTCCTTGGTGCTTGTTCTTGGTGTGTGACATATATTAAAACCATTGACGGCCAAGCACCAGTTAGATTTCTCTCATGATAGATGTAATTTCAATTTACTAAGGGTCAGATATTGGTAATTTCGAAAATGTAGCATTTAGAAAATGCGGTTATTTGATGAATTGTCAGTATGAGGTCAGTCATCATAATAAAATTGTATCCTTTTGGGTACAGAATAGATTGGGCCTATAAGCTTTGGCCATAAGCAGATAGACACAATAAATTACTGCTGCTGATTGTACAAAGAACCTGCAAGGATAAGGCAATTTTCCATAAAAATTCTCTAAAGATGGTTTAGCAAGGACTGGCAGAGATTCGATCCATCTATGGGCAGGCTCATTGTACCCACATCGATTGACTTGGGTACAACCAGCATGTTGTGGTTTCAGCATGCGATTATTGCTAGCGGCTGTAGCTGCTAGCAATAAACATTGTGTTCTCCTGGCAGGGAGCGCTCCCTGTGCCCCCTCAATGCAACAGCTCAGTGGGAAGGAGTCCATATTAAATACTGACTGTGATTATGGGGGATATGAGCTCACTGTGCAGGGATGGCTAGTGTTGAACTAAATTACTGCCATAGAAGATCAAATAGCTCATGGCTGTTCTGAGATAATAATATAATGTAAAAAAAAAAAAAAGCAGAGGGCAAAGGACTACCATTATTGCCTGTAGACTCCTGCAGCTGACCTTTACTGTATTACTAAATAACCATTTCTTTTGTTGGCTGTAGGGAGGTGGCCAGTTTGGTAGATGCAGTGATTTCTTTCATAGTTGTTCCTTTAATGATGGGTAATCGCATGGGGAGGGGGGACATTTAAGAAGAAAAGGTGCTAAAAGAAAAAAATCATCTGAATCAGCTCTTTGTGGAATAGTTGTTTTCTTGCAACGGTGAGCAGCACAGCAGGAAACGAACAAATCTCACTCCAAATTTCACAGTGTTTTAGATCTTACGCAGGTGATATACTTATGAGGCTATAGTTGCAGCAAGTGCAGTATTTAGGAGGAATTCAAGGCAAATGGTAGATTTTGCAGGCAAAGCTCCATCAAAATTTCTACTTAACAAATATTCATTTTTTGAACTCGGGTCATCTTTAAGAAATATCAGGCAATTTAGTTCTACAAAATATCATAAATAAATTCTTGGATTATTTCATAACCCAGAGAATTAACATACATGCTGGTATATACATTCTAAAACTGTGCCTCTTTTAAAAAAGGACATTCATAAATCAAAAAATGATCTGAATGAGCTGGTTATAAAAGTATATAAAGCCAACACCTCTCAAAAGAAATTAAAATATATAATATTTAACATTTTTGCCCTGAGCTTATCATAATCTGTGATTTTCGAGTATATACTGTAACTAATATATTTTAACTCTCATGCACACTGGACGTTATAAAAACGAAACTAGTTTTGCAGTGAGTTTTTCAACGTTTTTTGCAATAGCGGTTTTTAGCAATTTTCTGCGTTGTTAATTTTTATTCCAATGGATCGAAAACATTAAAAAAACCTTGGTGAGCCACGTTTTTTGAGCGTTTATCTGCGTTTTTTTACATTAGAGCATTTTTACAGCTAAAAAACTCCTCTCAGAATCCACACTAGTCTTGGGGTGGGCATTGACACATAGGATAACATGCTGGAGAGATTATTGACTAGAAAAAAGGGATTTTTTTATAAACGGCTTACCTGTAAAATCCTTTTCTTTGAGTACATCACGGGACACAGAGCCGCATAGTCATTACATGTGGGTTATAGAGTACCTTCAGGTGATGGACACTGGTGTAATTAACTACACAAGAAGTTTCCTCCCTATATAATCCCCTCCCATATCGGGAGTACCTCAGTTTTGTAGCAAGCAATCTCCCAAAAATAAACATTCCTCCCCAAAAGAGGGGTGGGAGCTCTGTGTCCCGTGATGTACTGAAAGAAAAGGATTTTACAGGTAAGCTGTTTATAAAAAATCCCTTTTTCTTAATTGTACATCATGGGACACAGAGCCGCATAACCATTACATGTGGGATGTCCCAAAGCAATGCCCAATGAGGGGAGGGAGACAACAAGGCTAGAATAACCAATTAAATTGAAAAAGATTTAATCCACTTAGATAAAGTGAAATAGCTTCAAGATAACCTAGGGGTACCCTGGGCTAGAGGATTTTATACTGCTGCCTGCAGGACCGCCTGCCCAAAGGCTGCGTCGGCACTCCTAACGTCCAACTTATAAAACTTAGTGAACGTGTGCACCGATGACCAGGTCGCCGCCTTGCACACCTGAGCCATAGAAATCTGGTGGTGTGCTGCCCAGGAGGCGCTCGTGGCCCTAGTTGAATGGGCCTTCACTGATAAAGGAGGGGGGGCCCGCTTCAAGCCGTAGGCCTGAAAGATCATCTGTTTAATCCACCTGGCCAGAGAGGATTTTGCAGCTGCCTGACCCTTCTTGAGGCCATCTGGAAGGATAAATAGTACGTCCGTCTTTCGAATCTTTTTTGTGGCCTTCATAGATCTTCATGGCCCGAACGACGTCTAAGGTATGTAGCAATCCTTCTTTCCTGGAAGTAGGCTTAGGAAAGAAGGCTGGCATGATCAAATCCTGGTTCAAGTGGAAACTTGATATGACCTTCGGAAGGATGGGTGTGGACGCAGAACCACTCTGTCCTTATGCGGACGAGGTATGGTTCTCTGCATGACAAAGCTGCCAACTCTGACACTCTTCTAGCAGAGGCATAGCCACCAACTTTCTAGTTAGTAATACCAGAGGGATTTCTGCCAAAGGCTCAAAAGGCTGTCTTTGCAGAGCTGACAGGACCAGGTTTAGGTTCCAAGGGCAAAGGGGGGCCCTGATTGGGGGATTAATATGTAAAACCCCCTGCAGGAAGATCTTTACTAGCGAATGGATGGCCAAGGGCCTCTGAAATCATACTGCCAAAGCCGAAACCTGCCCCTTTTAAGTGCTTAGGGCCAGCCCTTTGTCCTCTCCCAGCTGTAAAAATTGTAAGACCCTGTCAATAGAATATTTCCGGGGATGCCACCCTCGTGACTCACACCAAACAATATAGGCCCTCCAAGTCCTGTAATAAATCACCCTAGAAACCGGCTTCCTGGCTTGAATCAGAGTGGGGATCACCTGGCTAGACAGGCCCCTACCCCTGAGAATTAGGGATTTAGCTGCCAGGCCGTCAAACTTAGATGCCGTAATGCGTGGAGGATTGGACCTTGCGAGAGAAGGTCTGGGCGGAGTGGGAGCGGCCAGGGTGCTCCCACTGACATTCTTACAATAAGAGAATACTACGCTCTTCGAGGCCAAGCTGGGGCCGCCAGAATCACTGGTCTGCGCTCTATCCTGATCTTTCGCAATAGGCAGGGTAGCATCTGCACCGGGGGGAAAGCATATATTAGAGAGAACTGGCGCCAGGGGCACACTAGCGCATCCGTCCCGTAAGCCGATGGATCCCTGGTTCGGCATATGAACTTGTCTAAATTCTTGTTGACTCTTGATGCCATGATGTCTACATCCTGGATGCCGAACCTCTGACAGATCTCCTGGAAGATCCGGGGGTGGAGAGACCACTGCCCCGGGAGTAAGCGCTGGCGACTTAAGAAGTCCGCTTGAAAATTGTCCACTCCAGGGATGAACACTGCTGAGATGCAAGGCACATGGGCTTCTGCCCATGTGAAGATAAGGTTCACCTCCCTCTGGGCGGCCCGACTCCTTGTGCCCCCTGGTGGTTTATATATGCCACTGCTGTGGCATTGTCGGACTGCACTCTCACTTGTAATCCCTGTAGTCTGGGTGTCCAGGCCTCAAGGGCTAGCCGTGCAGCCCTGATTTACAAGACATTGATGTGAAGAATCCTCTCTTCCTCTGACCACGCTCCCTGCTGGGTCTGCTCCTCTAGGACAGCCCCCCAACCCAGCAGGCTGGCATCCGTGGTTATTATTTTCCAGGAGATGGGATAGAAGGATCTCCCCTTTGCTAAATTCTGAGGAACCAGCCACCAGTATAGACTCTGCCGTACCTTTGGGGAGAGGGCTAACGGACGATCTAAGGCCTGTACGCTTCTGTTCCACGCTGAAAGAATGGCAGCCTGTAGGGTTCGGGTATGGAACTGCGCGTATGGCACCGCTTCGAAGGTGGCCACCAGCTTGCCCAACAGCCGCATACATAGGCGGATAGTTGGTTTCCTCTTGCTCAGGACTAAGTGTATTGTTTGTCTTATAGACTCGATCTTTACCTTAGGTAAAAAAAAAAATTGGAGTTCTGTGTCCAGCTGCATGGCCAAATACTCCAACTGTCTTGTGGGTTGCAATGCCGACTTGTCTCGGTTTAAGAC
Source organism: Rana kukunoris (assembly GCA_029574335.1). Lineage (NCBI taxonomy): Eukaryota > Metazoa > Chordata > Amphibia > Anura > Ranidae > Rana > Rana kukunoris. The sequence continues at coordinate 397,792,240 of CM056052.1, forward strand.
CCAGCCGAAAGCCTCTAGGCGCTGAACCGTGAGGGCTACTGCCTGATTTAGGCTGGAAGCTGATCGATCTGTAACTAGGAGGTCGTCCAAGTATGCCAGGACTGTAATCCCCTCTGCTCGTAGATTGGCCAAAATGGGAGCCAACACCTTTGTAAATACCCTAGGGGCTGTTGCCAGCCCGAACGGGAGAGCTACAAATTGGTAGTGGCGGTGAGCTACTGCAAAGTCCAGGAATTTGTGATGTGCCGGCACGTGAAGGTATGCGTCCTTTATATCTATTGAGGCTAGGAAATCGTCCTGCTGTAGGGTGGCGGCCACTGAAGGTATGGATTCCATACGAAAGGAACGAATCTTTAGGTAACAGTTTAGGCGTTTTAAATCCAAATTTGGCCTTGCGTCGCCATTGGGTTTGGGTATTCTGAAAAAATTGGAGTAAAACCCCAGTCCATTCTTGGGCAGGAACCTCTATAATTACTCCCTGGAGCAAGAGGCGATCCAATGCTGTTAGAAGTGACGCCCTTTTTATCAGGTCGTTTGGTAGGCTTGATCTTTGAAAATGAGGTAGGGGGGGTTCCCAAAACTCCAGTTTGCAGCCTACGGCCACAGAGGAGCAACCCAAATGTCGTGCACTTTGGCTTCCCAAACCTCTGAAAAGAACCAAAGCCTTCCCCTCACCCGAGCAAGTGGGGGTGCCCCTTCATAAAGCTGACTTGATGGCAAGATTTGTTGGTTTGCGAGACCAAGGTCTCTTGCCTCCTGGGGCCTCACCCTGTGACCTGTTGCCAAAGCATGGACGCTGGGAGGCCGTCGAAACTGCCTGGCAGTTGAGGGGCCTGAACCTGCCCACATGAAAAGGGAAGCCTGCCAAGAGCTTTTTGCATAGCGTTTCAGCCGACCAGTTCTTTAGCCACAATAGCCAACGCATATGTACCAGAAAAAGAGATAAACGGGACGCCTGTTGGATGGAGTCCTCTATAGCGTCTACTGCAAAACAGAGCGCTCTCGAAAAGGTTGGCCAGTTCTCGAGCCTGTTTCTCTTAAAATTTGTTTTGTCTGATCCTTTAAGGCTGACGAATTCCAATGGCAGCTACCGCAGGCTGAACCACTGCTCCCGCTGTGGAAAAGGAAGCTTTTAGTAGCGTTTCCAAACGTTTGTCGACCGGGTCTTTAAACATCTGGATGTTTTCAACCGGACAGGTTAAAGACTTATTGATGCAGGAGATGGCTGCGTCCACTGTGGGGAGAGCCCACTTCTTTGAGAATCTCTCCTCCATAGGGTAGAGTACAGAAAGTATTTTAGGGGGAATAAAAATTCTGTCAGGTCGGGACCAATCCTCAAATATCAGGTTCTCCAAAAGAGGGTGGACCGGAAAAACCACGCTACTCAGCGGTGCCCTTAAGGAGGCCAATGAGGATACCGCGGGAGCCTGCTGCTCTGGCACCGGTAATTTGAATGCAGTGCAAACCATGTCTGTCAGGGACTGGATCCACAAGCTTTCTGATTGGGAGGCTGAAAATGGTTCCTCAATAGTGGATTCTTCAATATCCGAATCGTCTAGATCAGGGATCCTCAAACTACGGCCCTCCAGCTGTTGCGGAACTACACATCTCATGAGGTATTGTAAAACTCTGACATTCACAGACATGACTAGGCATGATGGGAATTGTAGATCCTGAACAACTGGAGGGCCGTAGTTTGAAGACCCATGATCTAGATTCTGTTTGGTTTGATCCTCCTGTAGGTCTAACTCCTCAGGGGAGAGGACCTCCGCATCTGAGGACATCAATCTAGGAGACGGGGATCTAGCCCGTTTCTTTCCTTGCAATGAGGTTGCAATCAAGGTTGTCAACCTTCTTTCCAACCCTCCCAGGGTGGCTGCCAGTATCTCCTCCGTGACATAAACGGGGTTGGGTTAGTTAGGATCAGCCACCGTCCCAAGCAACCCTGATGGCTCATCCAGGGCAACGTCCACTGGTCTATCTGGTGAGGATGGGACTACCGAAGTCTGGCCCAAATCCTCTGAACCCGACAGGGAACCCTTTTCTTTTTTTAGAACCTTTTGCAGCCTTTGGGAGCCATTGCACAACCTTGAGGCACTCCTATAACCAACAACTTACTGTTGCAGCAAGAAGTGTGAAAAAAAAGGCAAAAGGAAAATAATCCAGGAACAACAACTGAGGGAATTTCCACCAAGTATTGCTACCTTACCAAGCCGGTTAACCTGAGCCCAAGGTTGAAAAACTGCTCAGCTACTGCCGAGATCTTTGGCTGAATTTTTTAAGTAACTGGTCAGTGTGGAGCACGCTCCAGAACTGAAGATCTCATAACCGCCACTAGGTTTCACTATTAGTCTGCTAGATCGCAGGCTCCAGCGCTTTGTGTCTCCTCCAACCTCCTGTCTCTGGCTCCCAACCTTAAATACTGAGACTGACGTCAGGCGCCGAGGAACACCCTGATGCTGACAGGACTGCCCCCCCCACGCACGCCGCCGCCATAAGAGACGAACGTGCATGCGCGCGTGACCCTATGCCGCTCCGGACGCTGTACACATCACTGGAGGATGAGGGGGGGCTGGAGAGGATGCCAGAGGAGAAGGAAACCCACGTGGCGCCGGAAATCCGACACCCAGGTATAGCCACTAACCCACCAGGGGTAGCTGGACTTTGCTGGAGGGGATATGCCTCCCTATACTTTTTAAAAATAGGAGGTTTAAGCGGAGCCCACCTCCATTACCATGGGGCTGCAGTAGCAAGCCAACCAGCCAACCTGGGGGAGATACATATACATACACTTAATTTATATATATATATATATATATATATATATATATATACATACACATTACCTGGGTATATTGAATCCCATCCTGTCCCCAGGACATAGTGGAGATAGTAGCTGATGCCAAGCATACTATAGGCCAACCCAGACCCCCAGGAAGAAACCTGCCGTCGAACGAAGTCCCGCAGGCTCCTTCTTACCTGCTCCACACTGCAGGGTATTGCAAAGCAAGAGGCCCAATCTTCCCCCATCTCCGTGGGTATTGTGCTAGACCTTCAGGGACCGGGGTCCTGTTTAAGGACATCCACACCCCTGGACCTATATAGCATCCTGGCATCAGAAACATTTAGTTCCTTTAAGGGGGCATAAAGAGCTGGAGCCCAGGATCCAGCCCTCCAGGTGGAAGGCATTATAGGCAAAAACCCCATCCTATGCAGGGCCCGGGTACTGTCCACTTTGGCTTTGAAGCACCCTGGACGGATCCAGTTAGCCAGCCAAGGTCCCAAGGACTTAGAGGCATAGCTATACGTGACCAACACCTAAGACACTGGCGAAAAAACTGAGGTACTCCCGGTATGGGAGGGGGTTATATAGGGAGGAAACTTCCTGTGTAGTTAATTACACCAGTGTCCATCACCTGAAGGTACTCTATAACCTACATGTAATGGCTATGCGGCTCTGTGCCCTGTGATGTACGATAAAGAAAAAACATCTGAAGCCAAAAACAGCAGCTGTAAAAAAAGGTCCAGTGTGCATGAGGCCTTATAGCCATGTCTTCCTATGTACACTTCATTATTCTTCCCTACCAAATTTGGTTTACCGTACTAATCTATCTGCTGGGTGGCTGTAAAAAAAAAGTGAGGCCACCAATGTTTTACTACTTTAGTTTATTCTCTTTCTCTAGCCTGGTATATAAACCATGCATGAGCAGCAGCACATTGAGATTGTCCATGTGTACCAATTACCTATACAAAAAAAATGTGTTTACAGTGCTTGACAGCACTATTTACTTCAATATAACCATGCATGGATCAGAATGCTGCCTCTCCTTTTCCCCAGTCTAATTAATGCCTTGCAGAAGTTACAGAAATGTAAACCAACCACAGATTCAGGTGCATACACTAGCTTTATTCGATTTTTAATAAATATCTTGCCGTCTTTTAAGATTTTTTTCCAAGTGGGAAGAGGGGGGTAGGGGGTATAGATGAAAATAGTCTCTTCAGACTTCTTTATTTGCATTATTGTCAAAGCAAAACTACTGTTTACTATATAAAAATAATCCACTACTCACATTTAGGATCCTTAGACAGTAGTCTATATACAGTAGATTAGTAATGGTTATAGCTGTGTGGGGTCTTTGTGGGGAGATTTCTACGTGTTTCCGTTTTCAAAGTGCATTTACCATGTACAGTACTACTATGGGAAATTCACTGGGAGTGAATGACAGTGGCTTTTTGGGAGTTCTCAGTAGAACTAAATGAAGAATGCATTTCAGAGAAGGGAAATGGGAGATTTGGTTTGTAGCAATGCTCTGCAAAAAATCTCTTCAATTGGGACATCAATAAAAAGCTGACAGTAGATCTTTTTCTAACACTCTATCCAAACTCCCCCAAAAAAGTTTATTTTTTCAGTAATTGTGTGCCTTGAAGGATAGCGTGCAGTAGCCTGTAGCAGAAATATGTTTAATTTATTAGTTTGCCTTCTTAGGTTGCTTAGGTTTATTATGCTAAAAAATATTTAAGACATGGATCAAAAAAAATCAACATTTTGTACTTTTTTTGTTCTTACTGTTTGGGGTTGAACCGCTTTTAAAACGTTGTCTTGGAATGACAAGATAATTACAAGAAAAACAAGCTGAAGAAAAGGTCCAGTGGGATTAATTGTATTGAGTGGTCTGCGTATTGATGATAATGAATATTACCTTGCTCTTAAACATGACTGTGTGTTTAATTAACCTATCCGCATTGGAGTGTGGAAGGAAACCCGAGTCTCCAAAGGCAGGAAACGCATGCAAGCACAGAGAGAACATGCAAACTCCCTGCAGATAGGGTCCTAACTGGGACTTGAATTAAAGGCTCCAGTGCTGCAAGGTGTGGTTTGTACTTACAAAAAGGAAAAAAAAAATTCAGGTAGTTTTGTCAGTTTGTAAATTATCTTTTTGTTGGCAGATCATGTGTTTAAAAAAAAAAATGCACATCAAAAAAATGCACATCAATAGAATGTATGTGTTGCCAAGCATACATTGTAAAATGATCTAAGAATTGCTTTTTATTATTAAAAAAGAACTTGTGCATTTTTCACATATTTATTAAATGGTAATATTTATGCCAGTAGGATGTTGCAGTGGTAATTTTGCACAGATTACAATGTATACAAATAAATGTGTTTTTAAACTTTTTTCATTTCAAAGTTGCAGATAAAATGCATAAGTGACTGGACACCAACCATAAACCGCTGTCTCTTTTTGGCTGCATTCACACCTAGGCGACACGATACGCCGCGTACGCGGCTTATCTTGCCGCCTGTAGAAAAAAAAAAAAAGTTTAATCTTTTTTTAACATTGCGGTCTATGAGGGAACGCCAATGTCGCCTGAAAAAAAGGGTCCGGGACTTTTTTCAGGCGACAGGCGTTGAGATGTGAACCATCTCCATAGACCGCAATGTTATTTCACATCTCGAGCGACAAGAGCGACGGGCGACCGGCGTTTTGTCGCTCAGATGTGAATGGAGCCTTTAAGTGAAAAAAAAAAATGATATGACCATCCCTTTTAAAATCACAATTAAACATCCATGGTATATACATTACAAATTATATTAACCAATTAACCACTTCAAACCCGCATCACGTCCAAAGACGTGAACAGCGCAGACCTGAGGCGCCGGGTTGACGTCTTTGGACGTGATTTGCTTGTAATTCCCCGCGCGCGCCACAGGGTGGCGCGCGGCGGGGAAAAACAGTCCCGACGCATCACCGAGGATACGATGCGTGTACCCGGCGGCCGCGATGTCCGTCAGGTACACGCGATCGTCGGTGAGACAGCAGGGACGTGGAGCTCTGAGTGTAAACACAGAGCTTCACGTCCTGTCAGTGAGGTGACAGATGCTGTTTCTCTTGTACATAGGGAGACAGCATCGGTCAACTCCCCCAGTCACCCCCCTCCCCCCATACAGTTAGAACACACCCAGGCAATACATTTAACCCCTTCCTCACCCCCTAGTGTTAACCCCTTCAATGCCAGTCACATTTATACAGTAATTAGTGCATTTTTATAGCACTGGTCGCTGTATAAATGTGAATGGCGCCAAAAATGTGTCAAAAGTGTCCGATGTGTCCGTCGCAATATCGCAGTCCCAATAAAAATCGCAGATCGCCGCCATTACTAGTAAAAAAAAAATATAAAAAAAAAAAATCATAATTATGTCCCCTATTTTGTAGGTGCTATAACTTTTGCGCAAAGCAGTCACTTATTGTGATTTTTTTTTTTTTTACAAAAATACGTAGAAGAATACGTATCGGCCTTAACTGAGAAAAAAAAATATAAAAAAAAAAAAAAAAATGGGATATTTATTATAGCAACAAGTAAAAAATATATATATATTTTTAAATTGTCGCTCTTTTTTTCATTATAACGCAAAAAATAAAAACCGCACGGGCGATCAAATACCACCAAAAGAAAGCTCTATTTGTGGGGAAAAAAGGGACGCCAATTTTGTTTGGGTGCCACGTCGCACTACCGCGCAATTGTCAGTTAAAGCGACGCAGTGCCGGAAGCTGAAATTTCGCCTGGGCACGAAGGGGGTTTATGTGCCCAGTAAGCAAGTGGTTAAGGACCGCCGCACGACAATATACGGCAACAGAATGGCACGGCTGGGCACAAGGGCGTACATGTACGTCCCCTTTAAGAAACCAGCCGATAGTGTCCCGCGATCGGGTCACAGGAGCTGAAGAACGGGGAGAGGTGAGTGTAAACAAACCTTCCCCGTTCTCTGTGGCTTGTAACTGATCGTCTGTTCCCTGTCATAGGGAACAATGATTAGTGACGTCACACATCCAGCCACGCCCCCCTACAGTAAGAAAAACACGATAGGACACACTTAACCTTTTAGCGCCCCTAGTGGTTAACCCCTTCACTACCATTGTAATTTTCACAGTAATCGGTGCATTTTTATAGCACTTTTCACTGTGAAAATGACAATGGTCCCAAAAATGTGTCAAAAGTGTCCGATGTGTCCACCATAATGTCGCAGTGCATAATGGTCCGGGTCTTAAGCAGTTAAGAAATAAATACATTTTATTTATTTCAGGTACTTAAATAGCGCCGTCAATTTAAGCAGAGCTTTACATATACATTTTGCATTCACATCATTCTTTACCTTCAAGCAGCCTAAAGTCCCTAACACACAATCATACATATACTAGAGCCAATTTTTAGCAGGATCCGATTAACCTACCAGCGAGTGTGGAAGGAAACTGGAGTACCCGGAGGAAACCCACGCAGGCACAGAGAGAACATGCAAACTCCAGGCAGAGAGTCTCGTGGTCGGGATTCGAACCAGCAATCCTTTTTGCTGCTAGGTGAAAGTGCTAACCACTACACCACTGTGCTGCCCCATTATGTGACAAACACCACACATACAGTAGCGTAACACTATTTCAAACCGCCAGTTTACTGTAAGCAAACATACTGACGTATGGTAGATATCTATCAGGCATATCTGAATACACACCACGCATGCACCAGTGTGATGTCGTCAGACATGCACATTCCAAAGCGTGTGTAGTTAGAAATAACGTAGTCAGGGAGCACAAAGTCTGATCAGAATGGAGCACAATTATATAACAACTATATCACTTATTTTCTGAATACCCCATAATCAATAATAAAACTAAATCCACAAAATAAAATAAAAACACTATCACAGAGACTATGGTTTTATTTATACGATAAAAAATTATTATATTTATTTTAATAATTCATTTTTTAGGGGAAGACTCTCAGCGTCTTACTAATTCATCCTTCCCCCTCTCAAACAAAGCATACAAAAAAGTACAATATTAAAGCAGATATTGCAGTAAAAAAGCAAGGTCTACTTAAAGCATTTCATCAAGCAATACTATAAAATAAACCACATTCAGTGCAATACATGTAAATTTGCCCATGTTGTACTCTTTTTAAAAGGTACAAAAAAATTGATTTGCCAGGAATGTACGTTGGCTCTTAATTTGTGATTGTGGGCTAACGCAAGCACAGCATTTAGCGAAGTAGTAAGTGGTGTCATCCCTGCGCATTGTCTTTTGCTAAATGACTCAAACTATTTCCACTCTCATCTTATCCACAGCTCAGGAGCTGACTTGTAGCCTAAAAAAAGGACAGGGAGTTGGCACTGGGGGCTGAACCCAAAGGTAAGGTAAGTATACTTAGAGACACTTCGATGACTGGCTTGGTACCACTAGATTGGCGAAAGGCAGATGTGTCTATATTTAAAAAAAGATCAAAGTCTTTACCAAGTAATCACAGACCAGTTCATTTAAATTCTATAGTCAGAAAGATACTTGAGAGTTTAACAAAAGACGACATAAAAGTTTTTACACCAATAAAAAAATGTAAGCAATTGTCAGAATGGATTCACAAAAGATCAAAAATGTCAAACAAACCAGCTTTCTTTTTATGAGTGGCTGTTTATATAGTTTACTTGGACTACCTGGACTTGGTATACCTTCCGGCTTGGTACGCTCTGTGCTGGAAGAATCATGGTGATTGATGCTGCTCTATATCATCCTGTGTAAGTAATATTTGGTGGAGAGACCCAGAGATAGTTTCCAAACCAATATTAGTCTATGGGCCTCTTTGAAACTAGATATACTCCATACCCACAGTGAGGGGTGACCTCACTAAAGCGAGATTAGACCTTTTAAAAGGGTCTAATTATCTGGGAAGAGGCTCATTCTTATCTTGGGGTGGAGCACTAATTGGTGATCACCTTCAGCACTAAGGAATAAGAATGTGTATGTGTTGAGCACTACTTTTAATAATAACTTTGGGACTTTAAGGCCTGATTCACAATTCTGCGGTGTGAATTCCAGCTCTGTTATCTCTGCAAAAAGATAAGAGAGCTGTTCAGCAGATCATCTCCGTTTTAGCTGCGAATTTGGAGACCTGCGAATCAGATGCACCTGAGCCGCACCGCAATGCCTAGAAAACACAGTACGAATGCATCGCACATATGTGTCAATTCGCATAGGTGTGAACCCGGCCTAATTAGTTTTATCCTTTTGGATTCTGCACCTTTCAGTTTTTGCTTGACATGAATTTCAACTTTACGTATATTCATTTTTCCTTTTATATATTTATTGGTTGTATTTAATATTTGTTTTTAGCACTTATGCACTTTATGAAGTATTGTTTATCATTTTATTTATATGAGGATCTGAACACAATTTAAGATGGTGCAACATTTTTTTTTATTTCTTTTTATGGCAGATATTATGTGCAATATTGTGTGTGCAGCTGTCACGATTATTGATTAGCACTAGGGTTATTTAATTTTGCAGATAATACTGTTTAGTATTATACTTAGACTTTAAAAAACAGACACGGGTAATGTACAAGTTAAAATTTATAGGCTTAGAAAATTCAGTTTGTAAACGAGTAGAAAACCAGTTAAAAGCTTGTATTCAGACAGTAGTAGTAGTCTATGGCAGTGTTTCTCAACTCCAGTCCTCAAGACGCCCCAACAGGTCGTGTTTTCAGGCTGTTTTCAGGCTTTCCATAATTTTTTACAAGTGATTTTTACAAGTGATTTGATCAGTTTTATTGCCTTAGTAATTACCACAGCTGTTTCATCTGAGGGAAATCCTGAAAACATGACCTGTTGTGGCATCTTGAGGACTGGAGTTGAGAAACACTGGTCTAAGGTATTGGTGGTGTACCCCAAAGATTCAGTGTTGAGACCCTTGTTGAGACCCTTACTTTTTAATATTTATATTTTTATAAATGTTTTAGAGTTTGGAATTAAAGCTGGCCATAAATGGTTCAAATCTCAGTTCAGCAGGGACCGACCGAGATTCAATCCATGAATGGGCAGACTGATTAAGTTGATCCAGCACAGAGCATAATTGGACACTCCCAGAAGAGGATAAGGTTATGATGTGTAAAGTTGGCCATACATGGAGCGAAGTTCGGCCAGGTCAGCAGAAAATTGGCTGCAGCACTGATCAGTGTATACTGATGGTAAAGGGAGTCCTGCTTTCAAAATACAAAGACATAGTGGGGAGGCTTTCACCACCTCAAATATGTGGTTGGGGAAATTTAGTTTTTATTTTAAACTGAGTAATTTTAAGCTTAAGAAATTTGGAGGCTGTAATCTTTTTTTTTTTTTTTTATAAGCAAGTTCAGCGGCACATTGCAAGTGAAAAATAATTTATGGAAAGTAAAAAGATACTGCACCTTTTGTATATACGGAAAAAAAAAATGAGGAAGCTTGAATCCTTAATGGGGATAGTATTGACATTTAGACAAAATAAATGTGAATAAAACCCCCGGATCAAATGGCTTACATCCAGTATTATATGTAAACCATTGTTTCTGCAAAGGTAAAGCATAATGGGCTACTATGCATCGCATAGTAGCCCATTATGTGTAATTTACTTGAAATCGAAGCCTGCGATGTTCCTGACTTCCTCGCCTCCACCTTTCACCCTCTTCCTTACGGGTATTGCTGCTCCGGCGCTGTGACTGGCCAGAGCAGCAATGACATCACTCCCGCAACGGCACTCTTAGTGCGTCTGCGCCGTAGACGGTGCATTATTTATTGCAAATTTCTCCTAAACCGTGTAGGTCTAGGAGATATTGCAAGCACCTACAGGTAAGCCTTAATCTAGGCTTACCTGTAGGTGAAAGTTCTCAGAGCGGGTTTACAACCACTTTAATGACTGGCATGGTACCACTGGATTGAAGTAAGGCCAATGTGGTGCTTATATTTAAAAAGATCAAAGTCTTTACCAAGTAATTACAATCTGGTTAGTTTAGTTTTCTATAGTCGGGAAAATACTGGAGCATTTAATGAAAGCATATAGAAGAGTTTTTGCTAGGAAATAAAATGTTAGGCAATAGTCGGCATTGATTTACAAAATGCCAAAGTTGTCAAACAAATCTGATGTATTTTTATGGAGAATCAAGTAAAAACTTAAGGCCCATACACACGATCCAATTTTACAACAATAATTGTCTGATTGACGTGTTGTGTTGGATAATCCGACCGTGTGTATGCTCCATCAGACAATTGTTGACTGAATTAACACTAGCCAACTGTCTGACAATAAATCTGTTATGTCGGATTATCCGATTGTGTGTACACAAATCCCTCCAACTAAAATCCAAAGTACAAACACGCATGCTCAGAACCAATGTTAAACATTAAGACACCATTAACAGAAGTTGCCCAAAGGGTGGCGCTAAACAGCAGCAAACCATATGTTTAGGTTTTATTGGCTGAAAATGTTGTGCCATCTGTATGCATAGCAAGTTCACAGCCAACACACTTCGGACCAGAATCCACGGATTTGTCTGATGGAAGTCTGATTTTGTGTACGATGCTTTAGACTAAAAAGAGTGGCTGTGAATATAGTATACTTGTTTTTTTTGTTTTTTTTTTACCACGTGTTTAAACACATTTGTTCCCCACTTGTGGCTAATGTGTAAATTAAAGTCTACAGGCTTTAGTTTGTAAATGGATAGAAAACTGGATAAAATACTGTATTTAGAGAGTAGTAATGATTCATAATCTGAAATGTCTACAGTTATTAATGGTGTAACCCCAAGGTTTAGTGTTGGAGCCCTTTCGTTTTGAACACTTATAAATGATATATGGTCTGGGATAAAGTACAATTTCAGTGTTTGTAGATGACACTAAGCAGTAGAACAGAGGTCTCAAACTGGCGGCCCTCCAGCTGTTGCAAATTTACAAGTCCCATCATGACTCTGCGAGTCATGCTTGTAACTGTCAGCCTTGCAATGCCTTATGGGACTTGTCACAACAGCTGGAGGGCTGCCAGTTGAGACCCCTGAAGTAGAATGTCCTTACAGGATGTCTTCCGTCAATCAGGAGTGCAAGTCCCTAGAGAGGCAAGGCTCTCATAGACATCGCTAGATCGAAATGGGGCTGCACACAGATGTATTTTTTTACCTAACCTTGTGCCTTTAGAACCACTTTAATAATTGCATGCAATGCCAAGCTGCAGTTTCTAAAGCTGGCAAAATATTTTTGTATTAAAAGATGGTATAGAAGCGAGGCAAAGGCAAAATGTTGCCCCTGTATAAATCATTAGTAAGACCTCATCTAGAGTATGCAGTTCAGTAGGGCTGCAACTAACTATTATTTTCAGAATCGATTAGTTGCCCGATTATTGTTTCAATTAATCGGATAATAGCCTTAAAAAATAAAAATAAATAGCATTTAAAAAAAAATTTGGGCCAATTTGTTGTTGGGCAGATGAACCAAAAAAAAAATAGCACCGTTTTGCGATAAAAAGTCCTTACCCTTTCCAAATACGCAGCAGCTGAAAAAAAACATGGATGTGAACATGTCCCATAGGAAAACATGTAAATGAACTGTAGTGTGTTTCTGCAAAAAGCACCAAAAAACAGAGGTGTGAACCCGGTCTGAGATGTTTAGTAACATAATGGGGGTTAAAAAAACAAAAATAAGTACAAAAAGAGCAAATAATCGCTACTGTAAGGGGTTCATTTTTTTTACTGTAAGTAATATTTACAGCAGCAATTTGTTTTTTTGTACTATAAAGGGCTATTTTTTTTTTTAACCCCATTATGTTACTGGCAGATTAATCGATTAATTTCATAATCGATTAGTTGTGGATTAATCGATTCGTTGTTTCGGCCCTACAGTTCAGTTTTGGACACCAGTTTACAAAGAGGATATAATGGCAACTGGACAAAGTGTAGAGAAGGGCAACCAAAACGAGGCATTGAGAATCTCTGTTATAAGGGGGGGAAAAAAATACAGTAGCTAAACTGAATGTATTCTCTCTTGAGAGGCAGTTAAGGGGGGATATGATCAACATGTATAAATACAATAAGTGGTCCATATAGTGAACTTGGTGAAAAGTTATTCACGTTATTACAGCAGGGCACTCTTTACATCTGGAAGAAAAGAGATTGTTATTTATTTTTTTAAACAAAGTTTTATTCATAATCCAATCATACTAGCATTTGTACATAGAGTTTAGCATGAAAAACGTGACATTTAGCAAAGCCGGATTCAGTAGTGGAGTGTTTTTTTTTTCTCCTTTTTTTTTTTTCTTCCCCCTTCCCAATCAACTTTATTGTAACGGGCTGAGAGGAGGTTATAGGGTAATAGGATTATCCATATCCCTCAGAGGGTGACAAGCAATTATTGTGTTAAGAGTCTGATGATAAACAGTAGGATATTTAACAATGATCCATGGGTAAAACAATACTCAAGACAACAGTTGAGCTGATCTAATGTTCTCTTTTTACAATACAAGGAAGTACCAGTATGTTATGCCATTAGCAGACGGTAATCACTAGAATACTTGAAAAGTATCCAGGGTTGCCAGATGTCGTAAAAGCGGGTGGAGTTTTCATTTCTCATGGCTATCAACTCATCCATTCTGTGGATATAATGCACCCTGTTTAACCACTCCTTGATTGATGGGCATTTAGTGGTCTTCCAGTGTAAGGGGATCAATGTTTTCGCTGCTGTAAGTAAATGTCTAGTCAGTGTCTTTTTATACCTGCTGATGGACAGTCGGTTAATATGTAGGAGACAGGCAGCAGCGTCGAGTTGGAGGTCAGTGTCCGTGATCAGCTTAATGTGGTGTATTATTTGGGACCAAAAATTACGTATAAGGGGGCAGCTCCACCAGATATGTATGAAGGAACCTTCACCAGTTTTACATCGCCAGCATCTGTCTGAACTGTCAGGTGACCAGGACCTGATGTCCATGGGGGTAATATACCATTGGCTGAGGACCTTGTATGAAATTTCCTTGAAGTTTTGAGCTTAATGAACAAGTATGAGCAAATACACAAGCTTTCTTCCATTGGTCATCAGTCAGTGTGATATTTAGGCATTTTTCCCATTTGGTCTTGTGTCTAACTGCCCTTTGTGGTTGTTGGTTACAGAGCCAGGTGTACGCAAGTGATGTAGTTTTTAAAATGGGGGAGCCTGATAGGCAGATTTGCTCTAGTTGGGTAAGAGTCTTGTAGTATGCCGACTTGAACCCGCCATTGACCAAAAAGTCCTGTAGTTGTAAGTAAAACCAGAATCCGGGGAAGGACTCCCCAAACTCTGATTTCATCGATTGGAGGGGTTTGATCCTGTTGTTCGATATGCAGTGAGTGCCCAGGAGTTTTCCCTTATTGGTCGGGTTTAGTTTAACATCTAATCCAGGTGGAAAGTCCGGATTATCCCTTATCGGGGTCAATGGGCCTGGTATGTTTGCCAGGTGAGAGGCCAGAGCCGAACTATGCCAGACCGTCAATGTCGCTGCCACTAGGGGGTGAGTGAGTCTGTTTGTCCTTTTTGAGTCCATAGTCCAGGGATAGTATGTTATCGTTCTAGTATGGTGAGTCTTCTCCAAAGCTACCCAATCTTTGGTTGATTGGTGACAATGCCAATCTATAAGTCTGGTGATGTGGGCTGCTATAAAGTATTTTTTGAAGTCTGGGAGGCCTATTCCCCCCATGCATTTTGGTAGGGTGAGTTGGGAGAAACTAAGTCTTGGCTTCTTGCCAGCCCAGAGGAACTTCAATTGAGCTGTGCGAAGTTTGGCAAAGAAAGAAGAGGGGAGTTTAATCGGCAGGGTGTTAAAGTAATATAATAATTTTGGCAAAACTGTCATTTTGAGAATGGATGCCCTGCCAAACCACGAGAATGTCCCTGAAGTCCATCTGTGTAAGTCTTTGGTGATAGCTTGTAATAAGGGTGTGAAGTTTGCTGAGTAAAGGCCGTCGATTGTCGGAGTCAGTCTTATCCCTAGGTACTTGAGATGTTTTTGTTCCCATCTGAAACTGATTGTTTTTCAATTGTTCAAATTCATTTGTGTCTAGGGTCAAGTTTATCGCTTCAGACTTGCTGCGGTTGATTTTGAAATGGGATATAAAACCAAAGGTGTCGAAGATTTTTAGTAAGTTGGGCATTGAGATATGTGGTTTAGAGATAAAGAACAAGAGATCATCCGCGTAAGCGGCAATCTTGAACTCTCTTTTGTCTATGTGGAAGCCTCTGACATCGTGTGATAGGTTGATGGTCCTTATTAGTGGTTCCAAGGATATAATGAATAAAAGGGGTGATAGGGGGCAGCCCTGTCTTGTACCATTGGTGATCTCCAGGGGTTCTGAGAGGATGTTGTTAATTTTGATTAGGGCCCGTTGGTTGGTGTAAAGCGCCTCTATCCAATTAAGCATATGGCTACCTAATCCTATATGTCGACACGTAGCCATCATGTATTCCCAGGAAACCCTGTCAAAGGCCTTCTCCGCGTCCGTGGACAGGAGAAGGCCCTTGATTCCCAGCCGTCTGGCATGATGTATCAAGCTCAGAGCCTTCAAGACATTGTCCCTGGCTTCCCTACCCGGCATGAAACCGACTTGTTCAGGGCCAATTACTTTGGAGAGAAAAGGTTTCAGTCTGTTTGCAACTATCTTAGCCAGCAGTTTAATGTCGATGTTTAGCAATGAAATGGGTCTAAAGTTTGCACATTCGGAGTGATCCTTGTCTAGTTTTGGTATCACGGCAATGTGGGCCGTGAGGAGCGAGTTGGAGTTATGTTTATTGCAGGCTAGATAATTAAGGGCCTTGAGCAGTGGGGGTGTAAGTAATTGAGGGAACGTTTTGTAGTATTGTGCCGTGAATCCGTCAGGGCCCGGGCTTTTACATGGTTTAAGTGAGCTTACTGCTTCGAGCAATTCTTCCTGTGTTACGGGGTTCTCTAGCAGGTTAGCGTCTTCTATTGAGAGAGAAGGGAGTTCACTCTTCCTTCTTCCTCAAAAATTCCCCAATAGATTCCGCCATAGTGTGTGGAATATGAGCTGGCTTGTGTTGTGGTGGTAGGTTATATAGTCTAGAATAGAAGTCGTGAAATTGTTTTGCTATGCGGGTGGAGTCACACTCAAGGACACCCTGTCTATTTTTGATGGCGTGTACAAGTCTTGCGGAAGAGGCCTCTTTTAGGGCTTTAGCCAAATATTTACCACCTTTGTCGCCATGTTCATAGAATATACGTTTTTTTTTAAAATAAGGATTTCTGGGCTTGCAAATTTAGTACTTGTGAAAGGGACGTCCTGCAGGTGGAAAGTTATTTTCCCACCTGAGCAGAGAGTTTTTTTGTGCTGCAATTCCAAGTGTGCTATCTTATTTGACAGTGATGTTATCTCTTTGTTTCTCTCTCTTTTTTTAATTGCGCCCCATCTGATCAGGTTTCCCCTCACCACAGCCTTATGGGCCTCCCAGTTGTTCAGTGGGTTTGTGTCCGAGTCTGTTATTTACGAAATAAGTTTTGATGGAGTCAAAAATGTCGTCCTGTATAGTCTGGTCTGTCAATAGGGCAGGGTTGAGTCTCCAGTTAAAATTTGGTCTCGTGGGGAAGCCTGGTTTCAAAGTCAGCGATACGGGGGCGTGATCTGAGAGGGAAATGATGCCCATCTCAGATCTGGTCACTCTGGGTAAATCTCTCTGAGTAATGAAGATCATATCTAGTCTGGAATATCGCTTGTGGGGAGCGGAATAGAAGGAATAGTCTCTTTCAGTGGGATGAACTAATCTCCATGAGTCTATCAGAGATAGTGACATGAGTAGCGCCTTTATTCTCTTTAGGACTCTGTAGGAAACGTGTGTGTGTCCGGTGGATGAGTCCTGTAAAGGGGAAAGTGTGATAGGGGATCCCTCCCATGTACCTTTCAAAAAGATGAATCTCCCTTCCTGGTCAAGTAGGCTATTGTTAAGGACAAATGGAGCATTTTTATTGATTAAGATTGACACACCTTTCGTTTTGGCTAAGGGGTTAGTGGCGTGATAAGCTACTGTGTATAGGTTGTCTGTCATTTTCGGGATATTTTGGCCCTTGAAGTGTGTTTCCTGCAAGAAGACCAATAGTGGCTTAGTCTTCCTAATTTCCTTAAAGAATTTGGAACGTTTTTCAGGAATGTTCATACCGTTAATGTTATGAGAGATCAGTGTGGGGGTTTTACCAAGAAAAGAGTAAGCCATTTGGAACCTTGACTTAGAATCTCAAAAAATAAAAAAAAAAGAGGGGGGGGAGTTGGGGAGGGTCTGTGGAGGGCCCACAAGAGTGTGGGGGGGGGAGGGAAGTAAGTGTGTTGGTGTAGGAAAACCAACACTGTTCGTGAGTCGTAGCCCTCTCTTTATACCTTGTATAAAGGGGCTCTATAACAGCTTCTATAGTAGAGGTGACCTATAAATAGAGATGTCAGTGCGACTCTGGTGGGAGCACGGGAGGCGCCCTTGTAGATGGAAAAGGAGACTATACTACTTGTTAAAGTCCCGGGTCAGAGACGTGAAGTTGCATTCGATCAGATGTTAATCTTGGCCAAACCCCAAAGGGGTAGAGAGTATTTGTGAATCAAATCAGTATGTAGGATTAATGATGCACCTACCTATGTGATACAAACCACAGTGAACAGCAGATTATTGTAAACCAATGTGAACCTTTGTAAACCTATGTAAACCGAGAACTATGTTTTATAGGAGAGAACCAACTCTACATGCAAATAATTCAAATACCGACTGGGCCGGAACATAATTGCAGCACAGAACAATCTTATTTAGTACTGCGTATCATCCAACATGCTGAAAGTGCAGGTCCCTGCATACAGTAAACTTGTTTGTTGTCTAAAACCGGTTTGGAGCCTCCCAACCACAGACTTCAGATATATCTGCCGACCTAGGTTCTATATCCCGTCCACATCTCTTTGTGTGTGTGGGTGTTTATACGTATTGGAGGTGACCTGCCCTCCTTGCTTAAGGTTAGGGACGTAAGCAGGCTAACTTGGGATGCCATAAAACAACTCACAGTTTTTCTCGGTGGAGGCACAGAGTCGCATCTCCCCTTGTGCATCCCTGGAGGCCACCAGGAGAGTTGTAGAACGTAGGCATGTAGGTGGCACCTCCGTCAACGCCAACTTAACCCTAGGAGGAGATGTGACAAGGAGGGGTAGAGAGAACAAAGAAAGGTAAAACAAGGTAACACAGTACAAATGGAAGGAGCATGCAATAGATCTTTAAGGGGAGGTATAACCTTGCCCTGTGTCACCTGGTTCTTATTAAACAAAGTGGGAGTCTATGGTTCATTATCCTGCAGCCGATATAAAACAAAACAAAACTGCTGCAGACATTTCAAGGTATACTGTGCTCACAGTGAGGAACGTGGAGGATTGGTGCCCCCTGGTGTCCAAAGAGTGCAAGACTTCGCAGTGTGTGCAACCGCTCTAGGCAAATAAAAAAAAAAAAAAACAATACAAAATAAGTAGAATAATAAAATAGAACAGTTAGAGGTTAATGCCATCAGTTCGTAAGCAGATTCTTCCCCTTAGTGCCTCATGACTGCATGTTAGATGGCAAGGTAAAGTGGGGTAGGGTAAACTAAGGATACAGCACTGCTCCGACTTAAAGGTTGTGATAAGTTCTAGGCCCCAAAACAGTGTCGGCGGGTCCATCATGCCGCACATTACAAAAACCGAAGGGCAGGTAAGCAATCAAAAAAAAAAAAAATAGAAAAAAGAAAAACAATGAAGGGAGATATGCGGTGTACAGTACCTTTGCAGAACTGTTCCTTACCGGGAAAGGTCGAAGGTACAGCAGCCCTGGGGATCCCAGGTATAGTGTCTCACACCGCTGGGATGCTTTCCCCAGGAATGGCTGTGGTGGTACAAAGTGCAGCTTGCTGGAGAATAGGTGTGTCGGCACGTCTAGCGGTCATCTCTGCTGTGTAGAGTTGGGGTGAATCTCTCCAAAACTTCAGCATAACTGGACTCTCATCTTGGGGCCCCTGGCAGCCGGAGACGCATGGTTGTTCTTGCGAGGGGTCTTCCGATGCTTGCCTGGAGTGTAGGGAGATTTGGACGGAGATGGATCCTGTGCTGGGGGATGGTGAGTGAAAGCTGGTGGGATCAAGAACTCTGCGTACCAATCCGGTAGTTCCACCGGAGCTATCTGTATGTTCTCACAGAACTGCTGCAGCTCACTCGGGACTCTGAGCATGAATTGTCTGCCATTGTAGGTGGCTTGTAAAGCGAACGGATATTTCCATCTGTAGGTTATACCTTTTTCAGACAGCACCTCTAGCAGCGGCTTCAGAGCTCTCCTGTTCTTGAGAGTAATGGGTGAGAGGTCCTGGAAGAGCTGTATATTCGCGTCGCTGTAGGTAATCTGGCCGTTTTGCCTGGCTTTGTGTAGGATTTCTTCCTTCAAGGTAAAGTTTGGTAGCCGGCAAATTATATCTCTAGGCGGCATGTTGTCCAGGGCTCTGGGGCGCAGCGCCCTGTGGGCCCTATCATACTCTATGGGTGATGCTTCAGGCCTGTCTAGGAGGTTGTTGAAAATGGAGGACAGCGCGGGTTGGATTTGGTCCTGGAGTATAGTTTCGGGGACCCCCCGTACCCTGATATTGTTGCGGCGCCCCCTATTGTCCAAATCCTCTATTTGCCTATTGGCATCGATCAGTTGTTGAGAGTGTACCTCCACAATGTTGTCCAGCCTCGTAAGGGCCTTATCCCTTCTCTTTCCCGCTCTGTCCGTCACCGCCATTTGTTCTGAGAGCCGCAGTAGCTCGGTCTTAATGTCTGTTATGGCCATCGAGAAAGAATTCTTGATATCCGCCGCTATCTCCATCATCATGGCATAATTTAGGGGGCAATCTGGTCTATTGCCATCCCCGTCCAGCTCCTCTGACGCTGCAAGTGAGGCCTCATCATCCTCCGTGTCCTCTCTTTCCTCGTGTCTTGGGACCGGCGCCATCTTCGTTTTCTGCTGTCTGCTCGTATAGCGGAATTTGTTTAGGTCTGTGGTTGTCGCTCTGCCTGCAGGTGTACCCATCGACCTCAGGTGCCAATTGGGGTGATTCTTCCGAATCTGGGTGCTCATAATCCTCTTAGAAACGGCCGTTTTCTAAGCTTTTTCTGACCCTGGGACCAGAGCTCCTCTAGTCTGCGTCCATCTACTCCGCTCGCAAAGCCACGCCCCTTCCAGTACTTTTAATTATGGCTATAAGTGGATTAGGAGCTGACTGGACCCTGAAAACTGAGGCCAGACCGCGTGTCTTATCTGCAAGAATTGAAAGAGCATGTGTCTGGGAAGTGAAAATTTTTCGCTAAGCGCGGTGAAAGGTTTGAGAGTTCCGTCAGTGAACAGTTGGTGCAAGTAGATAGAGGATACCATAATTAAACCATCGGTCTGCATCAGGCAAGTGTAGAATTCTGAAAGATTTTTATTGTGCCATAAAGGAGTATAATCATTATAGATTGGTATCCCTAGCTTGGCAGAAGCTAAGTCCCATATGCGTCTGTAATGATACAGCAGGGTCCGTCTGTCGTCCCCCAGACCCGCACCACTAGAGCCCATAGTCAGCGCGTAGATTGGGTCGTCAGTGCGTCAAGCCCATCTCGGGCAAAGCAGCTGGAGAAATCGCTCCTTGTCTGTCTTGTCAATTTGGTACAGTTGGGATAATTGCGAGGCAATATAGTAGAAATCAACGTATATCTACGTGCCTGCCTTGTCGGGGGTCCGATCGGGACCCCCCCCCCCCGGTACATGCGGCTGTCCCTGTGGCTGTCCGAGCGATCCGGGATGAGGGGGCGGCTATTCGTTTTTGTCCGCCCCCTCCGGATCTCTCCCAGCCAATCCGTGCGCTCCCCCGTGTGTCACTTCCTCCTCCGCTCTCGGCGGTATTTTCAACCGCCGTGTGAGGAGAGATCGCATCACATAGTAAGTCTGCACAACAATACACTGACACCAGTACACGCAGGCACACTTAACCCCTTGCGATCACCCCCTCCCCCTGTCACAGTGTCACTGAATGCAGTAATCATATATGTATGATTACTGTATTTAGTGTCAGTGTGACAGGCAGTTAGTGTTAGGTTCAGGGTAGCCCCCGTACTACCCCCCCCCCAATAAAGAAAGTTTTAACCCCTTGATCACCGCCCTAGTTAACCCTCTCACTCCCTATTGCCAGCGTCACTAAGCAATAATTTTTATGATCGCTGTATTAGTGTCGCTGTTCCCGCTAGGTAGCTATTTTTATTTTTTTTATTGTGATTTTTTTTTACTAAAGACATGTGGCTAAATACATTTTGGCCTAAATGTTTAACTAAAATTTAGTTTATTTGATTTTTCTTATAACAAAAATTAAAAAATATAGATTTTTTTTCAAAAATGTCGCTCTATTTTTGTATATAGCGCAAAAAATAAAAATCCCACAAAAGAAAGCTCTATTTGTGGGAAGAAAAGGACACAAATTTTGTTTGGGAGCCACGTTGCACGACCGCACAATTGTCAGTTAACCACTTAAGGACCCCCGCACGCACATATACGGCCACAGAATGGCACGTACAGGCACAAGGGCGTAAATTGACGTCCCCGCCTAAGTGCGGTTCGGGGGTCCCATCGGGACCCCCTCCGCGGCGTGCGGGGGTCCCCCTGGCTCCGGGAGCGATCCGGGATCTGGGGGCGGATGTCGGCGAATACCCGCCCCCCCGCGATCGCTCCCAGCCAATGGGAGCGCGCTCCCAACCTGTCACTTCCTCCTCCTGTGTTTACACAGGAAGGAGGAAATGATGTATTCTCTCATCGCAGCGCTGTTTCCCAGCGCTGCTGATGAGAGAAGACATCACAAGTAAGTGTGCACCAACACAACACTGACACACACTCACATAGGCATATTAACCCCTTGTGATCGCCCCCCCCCCACCCCCCTGTCACAGTGTCACTGAATGCAGTGATCTAATCACTGCATTTAGTGTCAGTGTGACAGGCAGTGTAAAAAACAGTTAGTGTTAGGTTCAGGATAGCCCCCCCCCTAATAAAGTTTTAACCCCCTGATCACCGCCCTAGTTAACCCTTTCACTCCCTATTGCCAGCGTCACTAAGCGATCATTTTTCTGATCGCTGTATTAGTGTCGCTGTTCCCGCTAGGTAGCTATTTTTTTTTATTGCGATTTTTTTTTTTACTAAAGACATGTGGCTAAATAAATTTTGGCCTAAATGTTTGACTAAAATTTAGTTTATTTGATTTTTTTTTTAACAAAAAGTAAAAAATAGTGTTTTTTTTTCAAAAATGTCGCTCTATTTTTGTATATAGCGCAAAAAATAAAAATCGCAGAGGTGATCAAATACCACCAAAAGAAAGCTCTATTTGTGGGAAGAAAAGGACGCAAATTTTGTTTGGGAGCCACGTCGCACGACCGCGCAATTGTCTGTTAAAGCGACGCAGTGCCGAATCGCAAAAACACCTTGGGTCATTTACCAGCGTATTGGTCCGGGTCTTAAGTGGTTAAAAAGACGCAGTACCGAATCGCAAAAAGGGGCCTGGTCCTTTACCTGCATTTTGGTCTTAAGTGGTTAAGCACCTGCCAAGCCAATTTATGTCTGTTGTTTCCCCATACAAAAGGTTTAAGAAGGACCTCAAGGGATTTAAAATGTTTCAGGGGTAAGTACACCGGGGAGTGCCAAAGAACATACAGGGAGTGCAGAATTATTAGGCAAGTTGTATTTTTGAGGATTAATTTTATTATTGAACAACAACCATGTTCTCAATGAACCCAAAAAACTCATTAATATCAAAGCTGAATATTTTTGGAAGTAGTTTTTAGTTTGTTTTAATTTTAGCTATTTTGGGGGGATATCTGTGTGTTCAGGTGACTATTACTGTGCATAATTATTAGGCAACTTAACAAAAAACAAATATATACCCATTTCAATTATTTATTTTTACCAGTGAAACCAATATAACATCTCAACATTCACAAATATACATTTCTGACATTCAAAAACAAAAACAAATCAGTGATCAATATAGCCACCTTTCTTTGCAAGGACACTCATGCAGCCTGCCATCCATGGATTCTGTCAGTGTTTTGATCTGTTCACCATCAACATTGCGTGCAGCAGCAACCACAGCCTCCCAGACACTGTTTAGAGAGGTGTACTGTTATCCCTCCTTGTAAATCTCACATTTGATGATGGCCCACAGGTTCTCAATGGGGTTCAGATCAGGTGAACAAGGAGGCCATGTCATTAGTTTTTCTTCTTTTATACCCTTTCTTGCCAGCCACGCTGTGGAGTACTTGAACGCGTGTGATGGAGCATTGTCCTGCATGAAAATCATGTTTTTCTTGAAGGATGCAGACTTCTTCCTGTACAACTGCTTGAAGAAGGTGTCTTCCAGAAACTGGCAGTAGGACTGGGAGTTGAGCTTGACTCCATCCTCAACCCGAAAAGGCCCCACAAGCTCATCTTTGATGATACCAGCCCAAACCAGTACTCTACCTCCACCTTGCTGGCGTCTGAGTCGGACTGGAGCTCTCTGCCCTTTACCAATCCAGCCACGGGCCCATCCATCTGGCCCATCAAGACTCACTCTCATTTCATCAGTCCATAAAACCTTAGAAAAATCAGTCTTGAGATATTTCTTGGCCCAGTCTTGACGTTTCAGCTTGTGTGTCTTGTTCAGTGGTGGTCGTCTTTCAGCCTTTCTTACCTTGGCCATGTCTCTGAGAATTGCACACCTTGTGATTTTGGGCACTCCAGTGATGTTGCAGCTCTGAAATATGGCCAAACTGGTGGCAAGTGGCATCTTGGCAGCTGCACGCTTGACTTTTCTCAGTTCATGGGCAGTTATTTTGCGCCTTGGTTTGCCACATGCTTCTTGCGACCCTGTTGACTATTTTGAATGAAACGCTTGATTGTTCGATGATCACGCTTCAGAAGCTTTGCAATTTTAAGAGTGCTGCATCCCTCTGCAAGATATCTCACTATTTTTGACTTTTCTGAGCCTGTCAAGTCCTTCTTTTGACCCATTTTGCCAAAGGAAAGGAAGTTGCCTAATAATTATGCACAGTAATAGTCACCTGCACACACAGATATCCACCTAAAATAGCTAAAACTAAAAACAAACTAAAAACTACTTCCAAAAATATTCAGCTTTGATATTAATTAGTTTTTTTGGGTTCATTGAGAACATGGTTGTTGTTCAATAATAAAATTAATCCTGAAAAATACAACTTGCCTAATAATTCTGCACTCCCTGTAGAGTATCTTGGGGAAGAGGACCATTTTAATGAGGTTCACCCTGCCCCAGACGGGCCCAGGTCCGTAGTTTGGATTTAACATGGGATACTAGGGGGTCTAAATTTACATAATCCGCCAGTGTTCTGGATATGCAGATCCCTAAATATTTGATGGTACTTACCCGTTGTAATGGCAAACTGTCCTGAAATTCAGTCCGTGGGAAGCTGTCAAGAGGGAGAATCTGGGACTTATGCCAGTAAATTTTTAGCCCGGAAAAAGTCCCAAACCGTTCGATTTGTCTGGAGAGCCACGTGTAGAGAAGGACCCGAGTCCGTCAGGTATAATAGTGTGTCATCTGCATACATGCTGATCTTTTCAGTCAGAGTACCAGAACTCAGTCCCCTGATCTCTGGGTTAGCTCGAACGGACATGGCCAAGGCATATAGTAGTGGTGAGAGAGGGCAGCCCTGTCTCGTGCCTCTGCTGAGGTCAAACAGTCGAGACGGCCAGCCATTGGCCACCACCCTAGCCGTGGGTGCCCTATACAGCAGTTGGACCCACTTGATGAACCGTGGTCCAAAGCCATATCCCCTCAAGCAGCTCCAGAGATACCCCCACTCCACAGAATCAAACGCCTTTGCCGTATCTAATGTCACCACCACCCAAGACCCAACTTCAGTATGTGTAGCTTGTAAGTTGATGTACAGTTTGCGTAGATTAAAGGAAGTGTTACGGCCCGGCATGAAGCCTGCCTGATCTGCGTGTATGAGGGATAGAATGACTTGGTTTAGTCTAAGGGACAGCACCTTGGCCAGTATTTTAATACCAACTTGTAGTAGAGAAATGGGGCGGTAGGACTCAGGGTAGCCCGGGTCCTTCCCAGGTTTGGGAATAAGGACTATCGTTGCTTCCCGCATAGAGGGGGGCAGGGTAAAGGTTTTGAATAGGTGATTAAAGAGTGCAAGCAGTTTGGGAGTTAGTAGTTCACTGAATTGAGAATAAAATTCCACAGGGAGACTGTCAGAGCCCGGGGATTTAGATCTAGCAAAACTGGCGATCGCAGTATCTATTTCTTTCGTGGTAAGGGGTGCCTCAAGTAAGTCTACCCGATTCTTCGTCAATTGAGGAAAGGTGATGCTGCGAAGGAAAGCAGTCTGTAGGTCCGTCGGGTCAGTCACTGTCGTTTTATCTAGGTCTGTAAAAAAGTCCCTGAATTTAGAGGTTACACTACTCGGGTCTGTAATCTGTCTTCCCCCTGGGCCATAAAGGGTTATGACAACTGGGGGCCTGTCCTCACTATGCACCAGGTATGCTAGGAGCTTGACTGCCTTTTCCCCATATTCAAAGAGTTTTTGTTTAGTAAAAAATAGCTTTTGACGAGCCTTTGTAAACTGTAGTTGGGTTACCACTCTAGTCTGCATCTTAAGTTGGGCCGCCGTTTCCACGGTGGGATTGGCAGCGTATTCTCTTTCAGTGGAGTCCAGCTCCATCACCGCCCTGTCAAATGCACCAGCAGAGTCCATTTTAATTTTGTTTATGCGTGATATCAGGGTAGTAAAGAAAAGAGATTTAACCTTCAAATACAGAAAGGCTTCTTCACACCTGTGCAGCCATTTGTCCCAATACACATCTATGGCACTGCCTACAAAGGGACGAATGCAAAACCTTTGCAAGAAAAACATGGCCCTGCATGGAGCACGTACGTAACTGGTCATGGAAACAAGGCCTAACCATTTCAAATACTTAGGTTTGTGTGTGTGTGTTTTTACCTGCAATTTGAGCATGCATTATCACTTCCCGGAAGGTTGGAATGGAACAGTTGTGACAAATGATGCTCAAAATCTGAAGCATTTCTTGCTATTGAGCTATTGCCACTCTGTCAGTGGTTACCCTATTGCTCTGTTATACATTTTTCAGCTCTTTGTGGTAATTGTCCTAAAAAAATAATGGAACACATATGGATCTCTTTGTTTCATTTTTTATTTTTATTTCAATGAACAGAAGTATGTAAATAAAGTCTCATTGGCTTGTCAGATAGCCTTGTAACAGTCCTTGTATGCGAGACAATATAATTTCATTAGTGCTACTGCAGTTATCTGGTCCATATGGAGGGTCAATACTTAGTACTCCGGCCACACACAATGTGCTCAGTGAGTCTCCTTGTACAGTAACAGGAATATTGTTTTGCTCCAGCCAACTTTTCAAGCTCTGTTTCCTGGTCTCCAGATCTTCACTGGAATGTAAACTGGTTTCATAAAGGCTGAACATATGTGAAAGTCTCTTTTTAATGATGTCATCCGCTTCATTGATTACCTCTACATTTTGTATGGCATGCCCCATTACCACCCGAACCAGCGTTTTCTGGGCTTCTTCAAAATGAGCCAGGACAACACTTTAAAATATATAAAATAAATGTTTAAAAGAAAGCAGCTCTTAATAAATGTTATAAGACAGACACTCTAACGCTTTCAAAATTTCTGCATAGGAATTACTTCAAGTGATCTGTTTTTCACCCAGTTAACCTCTTTTTTTCTTTTTTTTTCGATTGTTGAAAATGATCCAAAGTTGTGTATTTGTGTGTGACAAGAATAAACGGACCACTAGGTTTCTCCATTCATTTAAAGGGAAACCTAATATCAGGAGTGTCAATCAATGGGTTTATGAGTGAGTGAAATGCTACTTGATAAGAAAATAGTACCTTCGTCCAAAATTTAATAGAAAGATCAGTAATTAAGGACTTTCAAAATGGACTCTCATGGTACAGTAGAGAATTACAAAAATATAAATTTATTGTACAAAACAATTGATTAAAACATAGGCAGATATGCAATATAAAAAAGGATTCTAATCAGATTCTGCCATATAATTACAGAAACAATTCTCCAGTTGCAAACTCCACATGTTTTGCGGTGACCCGCTTCCTCAGGAGTATACTTTCAGAGAATAATAAATCTAAAAGAGAAACATATAAACATCAAAAATAAATATATAATCAGGCAGCAGAAAACTGAGGCAAATCACCAAAATGGCTACCACGATGGTGGATCGTCATATATCTAGGACCTCAATACACTTAAAAACCATACTATGTCCCTTTAAAAAACCCTGAGTTATAGGTCATGCTAAAAAGAGTGTTGTTACAGGAGTAAAAAAATACTCACCACAACTGCCAGCACCAAAAGGTCTGGGCATCACAAGGCCTGTGAAGGCAATCTCCTGGGCGAGTATGGGAACCAGGTAAAAATGTCAATGTGTAAAACACAGTTTGAGAAAAAGATGGAGGGGGGGGGGAAATGTACCATATGAAGAAAACTTCCCAAAATTGGGTGCCTCCAAGGCTGGGATGAGAAAACATCTCAATCACCCACATCTTGATAATCAATAACTTATAGTTTTAATTATTTTGTGCAAGTCTATACTGTACAACAAAAGTCCATTTTGCCTCAATTGCCGATCTCTCTATTGGGGGTTAAGAGTGAAGTGATGGCTTTGAATTATTTAATCCCATAACGAGTTTATTTCCCCAGCATGATGCTCTGTGTTGGGAATACGTGGGGAGCTTGGGTGATGTCATCACGCACATATGAGCCAGGAAGTAACCGGAATAGCTTGTAAAAAACGACTGTTGGTGACCCACTTTATATTGCATTACTGCGCTTCATTGGTTGGGTACGCTATATAATGCGAGTGAATTATTGAAAAAAAAAAAAAAAAAAGTTTTAAATGGTAAAGCACTGTAGTGTTTTTGCCCTGAGAGCTTGAGAAGATAAGAGGTACATGATGGAATTGGAGACCAGAGAACCCCGCAAAGGGGAAACAGGCATTTTATGACCTAATATAATCTATAGGTCATGGAGAGAAGATTGGAGCATACCTGGTGTATAGCACAAAGTGATGAAAAGTAGATCTGAGCACTGCAATTATGTACAAGAATGCACAAGACACATTGGGGGAGATTTCAGCCTGGTACACACCTGAAGTTTATTTTTTTTCTCCCAGTGAGGCTGAATAAAAATAAATAAAAAAACCGACAGGTTAACCTACTAAGTGATGGTGCAAAAATCTCCTCCAATGTGCCTTTTTGTTGCGACAGGGGGACCTTTCCCGCCCCCCACCAGAACAAACTGATCAGCGTTCGCAGCAGCCCTCCTGCAATGGAGCATTATTACTTTCCCTCGGAATTCAGCTTTAAGGCACATCATGCGGAATTGATTTGGGCTGATTATGTGGCCTCCCCTAAATCCATTTAATGCACCCTGGTAAACAATCTAATTTCCACTGCCCCCAGGTCAATAGACATCTCACTCACACCATCTTAAGGCCCATACACACGATCTGACTTTTTCATAACAAATGTCCGACGGACCTGTTTGATCGGACAATCCGACCGTGTGTACGCTCCAGCGGACAAATGTTATCTGTGTAACAAGACAAACTTTCCGGCAGCAAATGTCCTACATCTGCTAATCCGATCATGTGTAAACAAGTCCATCAGACTAAAGTCTAAAACACACATGCTCAGAACCAATGCTAAAGATTAGACAACAATAGCAGAAGTTGCCCAAAGGGTGGAGGTAAAGAGCTGAAAAATCACAATTTGGTGAAAGTTGGCTGCGACGGACACATACATCACGTCACGAGATGCTGAAAGAAACCAAACGTCGGTGCGGCTCTATACGGCGCCTGCGCACTGGCGTTCGGCTTCTCGTGACGCGCTGTATGCGTCGGTCAGATGCCTGTCAATCAATTAGGAACGCCCAACCCCGACCATCATACCCGGAAGCGGCGGTGAGAATACATATGGAAAACAGTATGTACGGGACGTATTTTTTTTTAA
Organism: Rana kukunoris; assembly: GCA_029574335.1. Lineage (NCBI taxonomy): Eukaryota > Metazoa > Chordata > Amphibia > Anura > Ranidae > Rana > Rana kukunoris. Next base: position 397,821,141 of record CM056052.1, read on the forward strand.
AAAAAACAGCCGATTCTAATTGTGATAAAGCTCATAAATGCAATGTTAAACATTTATTTTTAGGTGAACCTCCACTTTAATAAAAGATATTTAGCGATACTTAACTATTATGAGTTTATTACTCTTCTTGCATTTATGTGGAATCTGGTCTGCAAGATTTGGTCTCACCTTCACAGATTCATATAAAAGAGAGGCGCAGTTGTCCCCTGGGTGGATCTCTAAGCACGGTTTTAAGCTGACCAGAGATGGTTTGAATCATGCATGGGCAGGCTGAACGTACCCAAGTTGATTGATCAGATTTTAAAATTGCTCCGTCTATGGCCAGCTTTACCTTCTGTGTTTGGGGGGTTAAAAAAATGTGTTTGCACCTGGTGGTGTTATAGTTGCTACATTCATGGTGGAGGGAAAAAAAAGTGTTTTGTACAGTCACATATGGACTAGTGGGGTTTTTTCATTATATATGAATTTGTCACATTTATTTAATGTACTGTATATCAGTGGCAGTGTGTCCATAAGGGACACATGTGCACCGCCCCCTCTATCCCCAATAGATAAATTCTTGCAATGCATGAATCTATGGTCGCCTCTGCCACCCCCTATTCAGGCCCTGGCTCCTTTTCGGGCGCCGGAGCCTGAATTGCTGCAGCAGGGTATTTTTTTGAAGCACCTGATTAGAGCTGTAGGCTCCAATAGGCGTCAAAAAAGGTGAACAGCATGCGCACACATGTGCCATGTGTTAGGAAAGCGCCTTCCTAACACTGAACCGCCTCACTGGTCTGTTACCGGTCACCTGATTGGCTGAAACGACAGGCGCTGTGATTGGACACCTATCAGGCCTCCAATCATAGCAGAGGACAGGAGAAGACATCGAGGAGTGTGGAGGTCACCGCTGCCGTGACCCGCTGCCCCACTGAGACTGGGTAAGTGCCGGACGGGTGGGGGGGGGGGGGTGCACACTGGCAGCGTTTGATGGTTTTTTTTTTTCAATTTGTTTGCACCCCCCAAAAAAACTGAGCACCAGCTGCCACTGCTGTATAGCATATATAAAACAAAACACACACACGGGGTGTGTGTGTGTGTGTATATATATATATATATATATATATATATATATATAATATATATATATATATATATATACACACATACACACACAACGTATCAATAATTGTAAATATGAATTCTTACAGATTTCATTTATATCACAGATTTTGTTAGGATGATTTGTTATACAAGTTATGTTATAGATATTTAGCAAGGGTTTCTTTATTTTTGATCTGTGTGTGGTTATTTGAAGGCAGCAGCTTTGGTATACAGATATATAAGTGTGAACATTTGAGTGCAGTGTAATTTGGTATAGATTAAGTTTGAACATTACCACCTTCACAGTGACCAACAATTTCTCAGATATTGAATGCAGCCACAGTTAGTAACATCAATTCACTCTACAGAAACCAAATAACATTTGGGGGATTTAGCAGCCATGTGTATTTATCCAACCTACAGACCAGCAACAGTCCACAGGAAAATGTTCTTCATGTACGAGACATTGAAAAGCTCCATTCAACTGAATTGACTAATAAAGGTGTGGCATGTAACTGAAAAAATCTGCATGTATTTAGGTGCTATACGTTGGGTGGAGTGGCAATGCATTGTTGGTATGCAATGAACTTTACACATGTAAAACAGGATTTGTTAAATTGGAGGTTAGGGTCTCAAGTCTCCTACTGCTTCCAGGAAGAAATGTTTAGCACAGTTTTGTTTTTTTGGTGTTATTCCAAAGAAGTTGTTTGGGAAGAAATTAAATAAACTTAGCATTACAAAGGACAATGCAGATGAGAGAACAATGAAAATAATAAAATGTTTACTCTTGCTTAGTAGCAAAACATGGCAAAGCAAAAGATCAATATTTCAGTTTACCACTTGACCTCCAGAAGTAGCTTTTTTTTTACTTTCTGCTATAAAACATATACAAAAAAAATAATAATCGAATTTCTTAATAAATTAAAGAAAATCGTAATAAATTAAGGTCAATATGTATTCTGCTACATATTTCTGGTCAAAATAAAATCCCAATAATCTTATATCGATTGGTTTGCGCAAAAGTTATAGTGTCTACAAACTATAGGGCAATCAAAAGGTTAACTGTATGTCTAGCCTATATCTATGTGATCCAGTGCACAGGTGCTGAAGTGGTTAAAGGGTAACCAAATCTGGTACCTTTTGCACAATATAAATAAAAATAGTTAAAGTCTTGCGACAATCCGACAGCGTACGCGCTGTAAAAAAAAAAAAATGATGAATGACGTTAGAAAGTGAGTCTCAAGCCCCATACACACTATCGGTTTTCCTGCAGGTTTTTGTCTTCAGGTTTACCAAAACCATCTAATATGAGGTCAAACCTTTCAATTTGTATGCAATCAGGCAGGCCCTTGCACTACATGGTTTTGGTAAACCTGAAGAGAAAAACCTGCAGGAAAACTGATAGTGTGTATGGGGCTTAAGGCCCGGCCATAGACGGTTTGAATCTCGGCCAGTTCAGCACAAACCGTTAATGTGCAGGCTAAATGTACCAAGTTGATCAAACAACTTGGGTACAACCAGCCTGCCAGATTCTCTTGCAATTATGCTAGCAGCTGCTATAGAGGGCTAAACAGTAACTGCATCTCTCCCTATTCAACCATTCAGATAACAGAGGACAGTGGAGATTGTTTTTCTCTTTTTCAGCTTGCATTCATAATAGTCTCCACTATTTGGTTCAGCTAAAACAGGGAGAAATTATCTGGGAAATATATATAATTTTTTTTACAGTTCCCAGATCTTATTCTCCCGCGTTTAAATATATTGGTGTTTACATGCGCTTAGACCAGCGGTCTCAAACTGTTGACCCTCCAGCTGTTGCGGAACTACTAGTCCCATCATGCCTCTGCCTGAGAGTCATGCTTTTAACTGTCAGCATGGCAATGCCTCATGGGACTTGTAGTTTTGCAACAGCTGGAAGGCCACTAGTTTAACCACTTCCTTACTGGGCATGTAAACCCCCTTCCTGACCAGGTGAAATTTCAGCTTGCGGCACTGCGTCGCTTTAACTGACAATTGCGCGGTCGTGCGATATGGCTCCCAAACAAAATTGGCGTCCTTTTTTCCCCACAAATAGAGCTTTCTTTTGGTGGTATTTGGTCACCTCTGCGGTTTTTATTTTTTGCGCTATAAACAAAAAAACGACGACAATTTTGAAAAAAAATATAATATTTTTTACTTGTTGCTATAAAAAAATAGCCCAATTTAAAAAAAAAATCAGTTTAGGGCGATACGTATTCTTCTACATATTTTTGGTAAAAAAAAAAAAAAAAAAAATCGCAATAAGCGACTGGTTTGCGCAAAAGTTATAGCGCCTACAAAATAAGGGACAGAATTATTATTTTTTATTATTTATTTTTTTTACTAGTAATGGCGGCGATCTGCGATTTTTATTGCGACTGCGACATCATGGCGGACACATCGGACACTTTTGACACATTTTTGGCACCATTCACATTTATACTGCAATCAGTGCTATAAATATGCACTAATTACTGTATAAATGTGACTGGCAGGGAAGGGGTTAACACTAGGGGGTGAGGAAGGGGTTAATGTGTATCCTGCATTGTGTTCTAACTGTGGGGGGAGGGGGGGGTGACCGATCTGTGTCCCTATGTATAAGGAACACAGATCGGTATGCTCTCTCTATGACAGGACGCTGTCATTGTGAGAGCCGGCAATGAGAAATGATCTCATATGTTTACATATGAGATCATCTCTCATTGGCCCATCAGATCGCATCGCAAACTCTGATTGGCCGTTCGCGGCGATCTGTGATTGGCTGTGTCCAAGGGACACGGCCAGTACACAAGTTCCCCGCTGCGCACTCTGGAGCGCGCGCTGGGAACACAGAAAGAGGCTGCCGTGAAAACACGGCAGCCCAGAGATTTAGAACCACCCTGCGGCCGTATATAGTCGTACGGCCGTAGGGAAGTGGTTAAAACCCCTGGCTAAGACGCTTACAGGGTATCTAACCTGCCTGTGGACACAGAATTATACCACCAAATTCTTAAGATATTTTTCTTTACCTGGTGATCTGGCCAGCCAGGTCTGTTTTTCAATGAAACAAGCCATCCTGCAGATGTAACAGAGCACAGCCATTTACTACTGACATGGGGTGCTTACAACGATCAGCTTTTATTGTAAGAAAAAATCCCAAAAGGAAAAAAAATAAAAAGCTTAAAAAGCGCAAGCTGTAATTCAATATGTTGATGTATCTAAATCTGCTAGCACATCTAACACTCCCCCCGCCGCCAGATAAATAATGCTGCTGTCCAAAAGGCTTCTGTTGCTCCTTCATCTGTTGCTCCTAGGGTGCACCCTAGTATTGGAGGGGTTTTAAAGAACAATGAGGTGGCCCCTAAAAGTCACATCTAGGTATTCTGGAGTGGCAACCTCAGCCTGGATGCCAACCATGCTGCTTAGTCATGGGGTTGGAAGGGTTTCATTGGCCAGATCGCCAGGTGAAAACAGAAGGAAAAAAGCCTAGAAAAATAAGAAAAACTAATGCAATCACCACATCCAAGGAATATTATGCTGCAAAATATAAAATCGTTGGTTTTGGGATTTAATACCGCTTGAACATTCTCTATTATTTTAGTAAAATCAACTCCTATGGCTTTCACACATTGTACACTGGTTTAGGTAGGTGTATACGTCTGTTTTCAGAGTTTAAAGCTTTATTTATGGTTTGTATTTAGCCAAAAGCAGTTTTTTTGTACAGAGAGCAGAATGCCTCTGCTTACCTGGCAGACACTGGATCAACAGTTATCATCCATCCTTGGTATTCATACTTTTCATCAGCCATGACTTTTACCTCTTTGTTGACATAAGACTGCCATTCCAGGGGAGTTTTTTCAAGCCAATTAGTCATGTTTTGTTTTTTTCCCTTTGCTAGGAGGAAACGTAACCAAAAGCATTAATCAAAATAAACAAAAAAAGAACAATACAGCTCAAAATGGCAATGTAATAGAGTGTATGCACACCCTTCAGGTGATACGCCCTAATAAAATGACAATAGGATTCTCAACAAATGTAGATACCTTCTTTGTAATATACTTTATATTGCTTTACATATTGTATAGATGCAACAATTACAAATAATATAAAAACAACCCCAGCTAAATGCAGAGATGTATTATGGCCTAGGCCAACAAGGCCCAGGCCTAGGGCGGCTCTTTGTGGGGGGTGGCTCAATGTTCCTGTGTACACAGCCAGGAGGAGGAGCTGAGGAGAGACACAACCGAGAGAGGCGTGCTGTTGGTATGTGGGACAACTTCAGTGAGAGAGAGAGAGAGGACACAGTAACCAGGAGGGGGGCAGGCAGATACGAGGTGAACGAATGAAGTGATGGGAGAGGGGAGGGTGGTATGGGGAATATGTGCTGGGGAGTGATTTGAGAGGGAAGATGATATGTGCTAGTGGGGGGTCTGATTCCCCACCCCCCCCCCCACTAGCACATATCTTCTTTCTTCTCAAATCACTCCCCAGCACATATCCCCATACCACCCTTGTCCCCCAAATTAAAAGATGCTCTGCCCCCCTGTGCTCATCCCACTCTGTCGCCCTGTGCTCATCCCACCCTGTCGCCCTGTGCTCATCCCACCCTGTCGCCCTGTGCTCATCCCACCCTGTCGCCCTGTGCTCATCCCACCCTGTCGCCCTGTGCTCATCCCACCCTGTCGCCCTGTGCTCATCCCACCCTGTGCTCATCCCACCCTGTCGCCCTGTGCTCATCCCACCCTGTCGCCCTGTGCTCATCCCACCCTGTCGCCCTGTGCTCATCCCACCCTGTCGCCCTGTGCTCATCCCACCCTGTCGCCCCGTGTCCTAATCCCAGGAAAATGACAGAACGGGTCTTAAAAAGAAAGGGGTGCGTCATATATAAAGTAGGGAGTGCGCAAGTTTCACCAGGCCTAGGGCAGCACAAAACCTAAATACACCCCTGGCTAAATGAACCAGATAAAATGCAATCAGTGTGTGGACCTACGAGCACCATTACGCCCCCACATCCTTTGTATGAAAACTTAAAGGAGCCAGGCAGAAACATGTCAGCCAATCACTATACAATGGACTTCAGCGGGTGGCTGAAGGCCAGTAAAAATAGGCAGTTGAGTTGTGGTTTTGCCGCTCCCAAATTGACAAACTGCAGGTTAATATGGCCAACAGCAACGCTAGTACACATCGCTGAGGACAAATTCTACCACATGTCACATTTGCCAAACAGTACTTCAAGCTGCAAGGGAAAAGGGAATAGCTGCTCCAGGAGGGAACCGACATGAATATTCTCTGCTGCAGATAACTCGGGTGCAGGCAATGCACTTGGCAAAGCAGGAACAAAAATCGTCTCTGGACAGCCGCACTCTGAACAAAGTGTAGCCTTTATTAAAAGAAGGATAGCACTACAAGTCACATCAAAATAAAATAAAACCCGACTGCTGACACGTTTCGCACTGAAACTAGTGCTTAGTAATAGCTATGGAATTTTTGTTCCTACTTCAAGCTGCAACATGGAATATCAATAGAAAGTCACCCTTCAGCTGAAGAAAAAGCACATTCAGGAGGTGGCAGCTCCCGAACTGCTAACAGAACATTCCTAGTCTCATGTCAATTATTCTATATACAATGTATACTGCTGTCCCTATGTAGTAATAAAGAAAATGTTGCTTGTCCTGAGAATTAAAGCAAAGTTTCACCCAAAAATCGGAACCCTCCCCCCCTCCGGTGTCACATTTGGCACCTTTCGGGGGGGGGGGGGGAATAGATACCTGTCTAATCCAGGTATTTGCTCCCACTCCCGGGCATAGATAGCCTCGGATAGGGCCGATCCGCCCTAAAGGGTCACTATACAAGCCGATTGGGGCCACGTAGGGCCCCCCAAATTACTAGAGGATCCGTCTGGTTTGAAGTAATTTTCAGCCCCCCTCACCCCGATTCTCAACTCACTGGCTGCATGGGAAAAGAGGTAAGAAGTCAGCACCCCTGCTTCTCACTTTAATCTAAGATGTCATTTCCGACAGCAGAACACACCCTCCCCCCGCTTCTCAACTTTAATCTTTAATGTGACATGTCCCCGACGGTGGCAGCCCCCCCCCCCCTTCTCAACTTTAATGTGTCATGTCATTTTTGGGCAACCCCCCCCCCGCTTCTCAACTTTAATGTGGCATGTAATTTTGCTTAGAGCCCCAGGGAGGTGAGGATCGGCACTGGCATTGTCCGACCCCTCCCCCGCTGTCTTCTTAGACACACACAGGTCCCAGAAGACAGCCAGGGACCAGTGATAAAGCGCAGCGCAACTCACACATTCGCAATAGGGAGGGACAGATCGGCTTTGGGTGCCGACATCGCGGACGCCCTGGACAGGTGAAAACTGTGCTTTAAAGTGATTGTAAACCCCCAATGTGGAAGTTGTACATAGCAGCCAGTAAGGCTAGAATAAGGCTTACCGCTAGGTACAGTAAATATTGTCTAAATGTGCACCATTTAGGGGATATTTACCTTGTAGTACACCGATGAGGTCATCGGCGCATTGGGCTGTGAAGAACTCTTAAATAACGCCGTTTCCTTTACTAGCGAGTGCAATGACTGGTGGCACCCACTGAGAGTGACGTCACGCGACTCCGGACAGTCACTGAGCCAGAGTCTGTGGCCCCGGAAAGGAGGGGGAGGGGCGTGTGGGGAGATGGCTGCAACCACCGGCGGGGACTTTGCAGATTTTTTTGCAGGTAAGTGGCAAATAATGTACTAGTATGTGATGCATACTAGCACATTATGCTTTTACTTTGCAGGGAACTAAAGAAGAAGTAAAACCCATCAGGGTTTACTTCCTCTTTAAGAGTTGAACAAGCTGTTTGGCACACTATACAGCAGAAACAATACTTCCACCTTTACTGCAAGCTGGGTGGACATATAATTAAAAAAAAAAACATAGGAGGAATTCATCAAAACTGAAGCACCTATGCATGCCAACCAATCAGCTTCAAGCTTTTATTTTTTAATCCTTAAGTGGACAAGCTGGAGACAAAAGTTGATTGGTTGCCATGCACAGCTGCTGCAGCTTTTATAAACTCCACCATGCGCTCTAAGCTCCAATCACTAATAATTGTACCCCAGTGATCTCCTGACCTGCCTGGAAACCAATGTGCTATAAAGCAGAATCATCCATACACTACCATCAGAGTGATCAGCCTTCTGTGAAAAGGAAATCACACAACACATGTCCACATGCAGACATCACATCCGGGTGAACGACCCACAATGCATCGGTTTGTAGTTTTCGTACGGTGTGCAAAGTAGGCGGGGATTCCTGTACTGCTTCCTAGTAAAAAAAAAACATTTCCTGTACGGAGCTGACTGTGTGCGGAATGCGGATTGGCCCTTCTAATCCCAAAGTCATTGTTCTGGGATACAAAGCCTCAGCTTGTGTCTTTCTATAACAAGTAGATCTGTAAGTATTTTCTAAATGTGAGACGATTTCAAATACCTTCAGGCTGAGGGGGAGGTCAGACGGACAGCCACGGCTTTTTTTGTATTTTCAGGTGTTAGGTTCCGTTCACACTGCATTGGGCAGCTATTTAATCGCAGTCCCACCGCGACCATGACGAGAAAAATATTTTTTTTTTAGAGCGCAGTGTGAAGCAATCCACCTCATCACACCACGCAGTGGGCAATAATAATGAAGTATCACTGTGTGACATTTCAATAAAGTTTGTTTAAAAAAAAGGGAACGGTGCGCCCCCAATCAGCGTATCAGCCATCCTATTGCATCGCAGCTGCTGTAAATAGACCCCTTAGGCTGGGTTCACGTGAGTGTGATGTCAGACATCGCATAGGATTCGCACTGCATTGCTGTGCACATCACATGCAATAATGTCAATTTAGCCAGGCAAACTGTATGGCTGAAATCGCATCAAATTCGCACCAAAATTGTGCAGGACCCTATGGTGAACACCCAATTCTTATACCATTAAACAGTTGGCACTGCAATCTGCAAACCGATTTTGGAGGCGTCATTAAATTGACATGTCAAATATTGCTGGCAATAGCACTGACCGAATTGGTGCAACGCTGATTTTGGGGCGCCACACCGATTCCTAAAAGTAGTTCCTGCGCTACTTTTGGCGACTTCGGGGTGCGATTTCAATAGACATCTGTGCAGGAACCCGCACAGATGTCACTGAAATCGCTCCCGAAGTCGGACTGACATGCAGGTATGAAATTGTGAGTTCAGCTGCAGAATTTCTAACCCACAGTCAGAGTGAACCTAGGCTTACTGTATAGTGGTGACACACGCTTTGAATTAGGGGTGCAACGGATCAAAAAACTCACGGTTCATTCCTCAGGTCAGGAGTCACGGATCGGATTATTTTTCGGATCAGCAAAAAATAAATAAAAAATCTCCCCCACTGAGGAGGGCCGCCGCCGGGTGCACCAAGATGGCTGCCGCTCCGGAGCTAGGCCGAAACCGGGGACTTTCCTAGGCTGAGGGTCTGGAGCGCTCCGCGGATAGCGGGGTGTGCTGACCTGAACAGGGTGACCGTTCGGATCACAGATCGGTGATGATCCGTTGCACCCCTACTTTGAATTGATGTGCAATTCAGTCAAAACGTTTAAATCTGCAAACTATCGAATAGCTATAAATTTATTTCCGGTTGATTTAGATTTTGTTTCGACTGGATTTGATGAAATAATTGATCGGCCAGAACAAAATATGTGGGCTGGTTTACACTGCCCTATGCGAACTGCTGGGAGTGTCGGTTAAATGTTAATGACACCCCCAAATCAGTTTGCATATCGCAGTGCGACACATTCACACCTGCGTTTCTGGACAACAGTGAGCAGATGCAAAAAATTAATAAAAATCAGGTGACCTATCGCCTCCCAGATGCCTGTCAAATGCCCTCTGAAAAGTGATTCGCTGCAATTGTTTTTCAAAGGGCAACAATCCCTAAGGCCGGATTCACACTTGTGCATTGCGTTTTTGAGCTCCATTCTCTTTGCCAAGTTCTCAATCAGCTGTTTAACAGATCCACTGCGTTTTAGCTGCAGATTTGATGACCTTGGAGAGGGGAGGGAGGTCTCGCCGCTTTTATCATGAGTGGTAACTCCACACCAAATCCACACCATGTGCATACCAGGCCCTTAGGTCTGGTATGGATTTTAACAGGAACCCCTATTTCGAAAAAACGGCCAAAATCCTGAACCGTACCAGGCCGCATGCCCTCAACATGGGGGGTGGGGTAGGGGGGCGTCCTGCGGCCCCCCCACCCTAAAGCACCCTGTCCCCATGTTGATGAGGACAGGGCCTCTTCCCAACAACCCTGGCCATTGGTTGTCGGGGTCTGCGGGCGGGGGGCTTATGGGAATCTGGGAGCCCCCTTTAATAAGGGGGCCCCCAGATCCCAGCCCCCCACCCTATGTGAATGAGTAGGGGATACATGGTACCCCTACACATTCACCTGGTGGAAGAAAAATGTCAATAAAAAAAAAACACTACACAGGTTTTTAAAGCAATTTATTAGGCAGCTCCGGGGGTCTCCTTCCAACTTCGGGGGTCTTTTGCGACTCTCCGACCTCTTCTCCCGCTCTCCGATGCTTTCTCTCTTCTGCTGGGCACCACCGCTATCTTCTTGCAGCTTTTTTTTACTAGTGGGGGCCCGGTCTTCCTCATTGCCTTCTTGAGATGTTGACTCAACGCTTCCTCCCGCCGGTTGCATGGTGCGCAATGATTTACATATATGTATATATGCCCATATAAGTCATTGCACACTGTGCAACCGGCATTACAGCGGGAGGAAGTGCCGAGTCAACATCTCAAGAAGGCGATGAGGAAGACCGGACCCCCGCTAGAAAAAGAGATACAAGAAGATAGCGGTGGTGCCCGGCAGAAGGAAGAAAGCACCGGAGAGCGCGGTGAAGAGGCCAGAGAGTCGGAAGAAGACCCCCGGAGCTGCCTAATAAATTACTTAAAAAACCTGTGTTTTTTTTTTTATTGCCATGTTTCTTCCACCAGGTGAATGAGTAGGGGTAAGATGTACCCCATACTCATTCACATAGGGTTGGGGGCCGCCTTATTAAAGGGGGCTCCTGTATTCCCATAAACCACCGCCCGCAGACCCGACAACCAACGGCCAGGGTTGTCGGGAAGAGGCCCTGTCCTCATCAACATTTGGAAAGGGTGCTTTGGGGTGGGGGGGCCCCTGCCCCAAAGCACCCCCTCATGTTGAGGGCATGCGGCCAGTTCAGAAGGGGGGGGGGGCGCTCGCTCGTTCCCACCCCCTTTCCTGACCGGCCGGGCTGCATGCTGGGATTGAGCCTGGATTTTGGGGGGACCCCCATGCTGTTTTTTCGGCCTAGGGGGTTCCCATTAAAATCCATACCCATATCCATATCTATGCTCGAGACAATACCACAAAAGCCATTAATTTACTACAGATAGTGAACACCACTAAGACGAGGTGTGTGTGTTCCTGAATACGGATGCAGAGAAGGCCTTCGATAGGGTGAACTGGAGTTACAGTATGTAGGATTTGGCAACAAATTATTACAATGGATTTCTGCTATATATTCCTGCCCGTCGGCTCGAGTAAGGGTTAATGGAATACTATCAGAGACCTTTAAAATCTCAAATGGGACACGGCAGGGATGTCCCCTGTCCCCACTCCTCTTCGCCCTGTCGTTGGAACCGTTTCTCTGTACATTACGCCTGAATCAAGATATTGTACAAATAAAGAATATCCAATGAAAGTATCCGCATATGCGGATGACACTTACCAATCCGGTGATCACAATACCAAACTTGATGAGAGAATTCGAGAGATATGGCTCGAACCTACGTATTAACCTGAATCTGAAGATATGGGTGTGAATTTATCACAAACAGCGATTATCATACTTGAAGCAAAATTTCCAGTTTAAATGGACCGATAGAGCTTTAACGTATTTAGGGACTTTGCTCCCAATAAAAGTAGCAAAGATTTTTGAATTACATTTTCCACCCCTATTACAAAAAGATAAGACACTTATAGATAGATGGAATTCGGGATATCATACCTGGCTAGGACGCTGTAATATTATTAAGATGAGTATACTTTCTATATTTTTATATCTATTGCAGGGGCTACCAGTACATATTGCTTTAAGCTATCTTAAACAGAGCCAGAGATTAATATTTGAATTTATATGGGCACAGAAACACCCTCGGATACAACGGAAGCAATTAATGTTCACTAAAGCACAGGGAGGCCTGTCGGTACCGGATCAAGCAGTCCATTTGAATAGAGTTATTGGAATAGACATTTGGGGCCGGATTCACAAAGCACTTACGCCAACGTATCTCGAGTATCTCGAGATGCGCCGCGTAAGTGTAAATATGCGCCGTCCTATCTGTGAGCCGTACCCACAGAACAAGATACGCCAGAAAATAGGCTTCATCCGACCAACGTAACTTGTCTACGCCGGCGTATCATGGGTGCATATTTACGCTGGACGCATCTGGCGCACCCATTGATTTTGTATTCAAATATGCAAATGAGGGAGATACGACGATTCACAAACGTACTTGCGCCCGATGCAGGCTGTGCGTAAGTTGTACGTCCGGCGCAAAGTTATGCCCCATAAAGCAGGTGTAACTCGGCAACAGACGTGCACAGGTCAGCTGGAGAGCAGCTGCAGCAGCACCGTTACGGACGAGCTGAGCAACCACACTTGCAGGACATCTGTATGCCAACATGCCAGACAGGGCCGCCATCAGGAATGATGGGGCCCCTTACACAGCTTCAGGCATGGGCCTGGGGGGTCCTGCCGTGAATTGAGAAAGACAAAATAAAGAAAAATATATATAAAAAAAGGAACTTAAAAGAATAAAGAAAGAAATTAATAAAAAAAAGTTTTTTATTTTTTATAAATTTGACAAAAGGGGCTTGCCATCTGGGGTCATGTGCTCACACACACCACATTCACCTTGCATTGGATTAGCCCAAGTCCACCATGCAGGACTTGGGAGCAACAACGCCACGCCAAGGCCCCAATTATGTCGCTGTCCATTCATACCACATTCACACGGTCGTGGGGATAACCTCTCCCTGACGACCCAGGGTGACGCACCTTACTGGCAGGAATGTCACCCACATTCACACACCAGTCACACTGTAGCCTGCACTACTGACCGTGTGCAGTCACTACCAAAGAAAAAAGCTCATAACCTGAGCAATAAAACTAAAGAAAAAAGCTCATAACCTGAGCAATAAAACTAAAAAGGCACTCATTTGCCCTGTTGTGGGCCAGGCATGGTGCCACGGCTCCGGCTCCTGAGTTGTCTGGGGGGAGCCTTGGGTGGGGCATCTGGGGGAGGATCATCCCCAGGTCTGCCACTCCAACACTTACTGAAGTGAAGGACGCGTAGGCTTCCAATCTCTTCTGAATTCCTTGCCAGGGCGATAGGATCTAGCTTCCCTGTATCTGTCCGGCAGATTATGCCTGAAGGCAGGGCCCTTCTGAGGCCTGGGTCTCTTGTCGGAGGGGATAAGCCCCGACTTTCCCCCAGTGACCTTAGAAATCGCTGAGTCCAGTTTCGCGCCGAAGTGGTTCGCGGCGTCGTAAGGTATTTTGCACCAGTTAGACTTTGAAGCTCTGTCAGCGACCCAGGGCTTCAGTCATAAGGCTCTGCGAGCCATCACTGAGGCTAGCATGGATCTAGCGGAGGAGCGAATGATGTCAACTGAAGCACCTGCCATGAAATCGCCTGTTAACCTGATTTCTTATAAGGAAGAGATTACTTCGGCCTGGTCAGTCCCTTCTAGGAGGACCTTCTCAGCATTGGCTGCCCATGCAGAGATGGCCTTAGCCACGGCCGCTGTGGTAATAGCTGGTCTGCAGGCCCCCCCCCCCCCCAGCCGTGGAGTATGCCTTCTTTAGTTCCGAGTCGATCTTACGATCGAGGACATCTCGGAAGGAGACCGCGTCCTCTATCGGCAGGGTGACATACCTAGCGAGCCGCATAAGGGATGAATCAACAATGGGAGCATTAATAAGGGAGGTGACCCTTTAAAGGGTACAATTTAGTGAGCTTGTTGGACAGGCTAGGCGGCTTGTCCGGTTTTTCCCATTCGTTCCTAATGAGATCCTCCAGTTCTTCAATGAAGGGAAATAGCTCAGGATCTCTCGTTAGCTCAGGGAAATATTTCCCAATTTTCTGAGGTTCCGCTCTGGCTTCCTCCCAACCAATAGTCAGTCTCCTTAACGGAGTGGGCAAAAGGCTCAACTAAGCCAATATCAAATCCCGATGCTAACTCACGTTCTTCATAGTCAGAGTGGGTCTCTGCTAGCTGGACATACGAGCCAGGTGCAGATGATGAGCCTGGGATAGGATCATTAGGCAGAGGGACCAAGGTCTTCAAGATTGACTCCCGTACCGACTCCCTTATGAGTTCTGTAGCCACTCTGGCGTCTGCCTCCTTTTCTCTAGTCGCTTCGTTAAAGCAGGTGCGACAAGCTAGTTTCACTGGCAATGCAGGAGCACCGCACACCCAGCAAGCGTTTGCTGCAGGACGGGTATGATAATGTTTGTGGTGAAATGAGGGTGACCGTCTGCGGCAAAAGCGGCTATTACGGGAGCGGCTGCGGCGTGATTGGCTATGCCTCGACCGACAGTGACGGGAGGCTGATGTTGACCTCCTTCTGCGGGACCTTTTGCTTGATGCATGGCTGGAGCTCCCTCTATGCCGCGGACTTGCGTCTCTAGGCCTGATGGGACTGCAAAAACAATGCAGTGTTAGTGGCCAGCACTCTTTAGTCTCTTCACTACTTGCCTATCTTGGACGGCCTCCTTACCTTGTTTGTTGGTGGTGGTCTGCGAGGGCAGTGGGCTCCATGAAAATGTGCAGGGACAGCAGCAGGTGGAGAATCTGAAAAAAGCCCAGAGAGGTGGTAAGCAGGGAGAGAGGTGAAAGGGCAGAAGGGCCTGGGGAGAGGGGAAAAAACTAAGTACCTGGAGAGTCTTCCTGGGAATTTTTAGGCAGGGCAGCAGCCTTAGAAAGAAAAAGGAAAATTCAGCCTTTTTAAATCTGGCGACGCCGTCGCGGCACTGGTGGTGCATGCGCAATAGCGTCCCGCACATCCCGACGCCATCTTGGATGAGGGCGAAGGAAACCGCCAACGTCATCACTCCGCTGCGCGCATGTGCAGAGCGGCCAGAGGACGCGGCGACTGAGAGGGACAGCAAAGCCCAGCAAGGCTGCTGGGCAAAAAAAAGTAAAATAAAGAGAAAAATAGAAGGGACAAAAGACGGGATAAGTGCCAGTGCCTAATGGAGGGAGCAAAAGAGGAGCCATTGCCAAAATTAAGCTTATTTAAAGCTTGTAAAAAATGCCAGGATAAACTGCCAGGATGAGACCTGAACAAACCCCTGAGACCACCAGAGCGGGGTTCCCGCCATAAAGCTCTGTTAGAGACTGTACAGGGGGGGACTTCCAAACAGGAGAGACCTGAACCTGCTGGGGCGAATGCGGTAAGAGGCAAATCTTCTTGTTACGTCCAGTCTTGTCAGGTGAGGATAAAAAAGAGAATGATGCGGGGTGTTTCCTCTTCAAATTTATAGATAACCAATCCTGTCAGGTTGTGGGGGCGGAGTCACAACCCAGTGTGTGCTGCCATGAATGCGTCAGGAAAATAATTTGACAGTTAGTCAATATGGGATGCATTTATGCATCCAGCTTTATCCATACTGGGACCTGGCTGACAATAGGAGAACTGACTGAACAAAGGAATAGATTCTAACTTAAATTTTAAAGTGCATTACAGATTACCCACTTTCTCAGGTCCCTCCCAGAACCAGGATGGTTCATTAGACTCCTTACTACATTTGAAAAGCTCTGCAGTGGTAGGGGAGCAATATCCCATACACTCTGGGTAAGTTATGGGTTACTAAATACACAGTCGGAAACATACTCCCTGAAGTGTGTTTGGGATTGGGAACGGGAGCTGGGGAAGACTTTTAGCCAGGAACAGCAACAAAAGATGGTTAAACTTATACATGAAACATCAAGATGTGCTAAAACACAAGAGACCAACTACAAGATTTTTTACTACATGGTACAAAACACCAGAAAAAAAAATTCCTGACACTCCAGACCCGTGCTGGAGATGTCAGAAAGAGAAAGGTACCAGGTTACACATCTTTTGGGACTGTCCGAGGCTGAAAAGCTTTTGGGTGGAGATCCTACGAATTCTTCAACGCTTTACAGACTCAATAATACCGGAAGAGCCAGCATTTTTCCTCTTACATGTAAATGACATGTCGGAGAAGGCATACAATGAATTAATTATCTGTCATCTCCTAGATGCTGCAAAAGCTTGTATACCCCTAAAGTGGAAATCAACATCACCACCAACATTACAGATTGTAGAGTGAGGGAGATTAGGTGGTTGGAAGATCTGGTGGTCTCCTCACGCCACCAGCAAGAGAGATACTCCGGGACTTGGGGGTCCCTCAAATGCCTTTCTGAATTCCGATGAGGAAGAAACTTCTCAACAATGCAATAAACATGCAGGACAACTGATTAGAATAAGGATATAAAGTGGGAGTGTAGGCGGGGTCGTCGTCCCTTCCGGTGGACAGAGTTAGACATACAAACGTATATGTATGCCTATATATGTTTATGTGGTTCATTGGGTTTTTTTTTTTTTTTTTTTTTTGTGGGAAAGGGGGGGATATATAGGAAAATAATTACATAAGGCAGGGTATCCATGTTCTTGGTGTACCTAGTGTTATGGTTGCTTATTTTTCATAGGTATAGGCTATATGAGTATAATGTCTTATTCAGGATTTTGTGAATATTGATGTGATGTATCTATGTTATGTTTATTGGTATACTATTGCTTTATTATTGTTGGTTTGACATGGAACTGCCTTTTTTGTTGAAAATAAAATGGATATTTGGGAGAAAAAAAATGCATACCAGACCTAAGGGCCTGGTATGCTCATGGAGGGGAACCCATGCCGTTTTTTATTTAAATTTGGCGTGGAGTTCCCCCTCATGATCCCTGTTCATAACGCAACACATGTGCGAATCAGATTCGTGCCCATAGAAGATAATGGGCCTGAATTCGCACCTGAGCTGCAATGCCTAGAAAATGCACACTTTTTTGGGCAATGCGCAGTGCGAATGCATCGCACATACAGTATGTGAACCAGCCTCATTGAAATCAATGTATTTTATAATGTTATGCGAATTGGATGCGGTTTAAGCCGCAACCAATTCGCATAGGTGTGAACCCGACCTAAGGAACAACCAAAAGTGAAGTTGTCCTTTTTCCAGAAAACTTGTGATAAAGTAAGAGTTGGCTGTCATGCTGGATAAAAGGCATCTGTACTTTTAGAGATGTGGAGCATGTATACAAATCAAGAGTCTGGGCCAGATTCTCAGCGGCGATACGCCGGAGTATCTCAGATACCCCGTGGTATTGCCTTTTTTTTTGCCTCGTATCTATGCGCGTGATGCTTAGCATCACTTTTGCATAGATACGCTGCAACATCCGACAAGTGTAAAACCATTACACTTGCGGATCGTAGGTGTAATGACAACTCCGGCCACTAGGTGGCCTCTACGTTGTTTTCTCATTTGCCTATGCAAATGAGGCTAGTACGCCGATTCCCCATCGCTTTTACGCCGCCCCGTCGTCGCGTACGTCGTTTTCGTCCGCGTAAGGTTACACCAGCTTCTATGTGGAGTAACCTTACGAAATGCCGTCGGATGCCATGTTAAGTATGGCGTCGGCTTTTTCCGTCGCTTACGTCGTTTTACTAACTCGTTCGCGAATAGGGAGTTGCGTAAATGACGCTCACGTCGTTTTGACGTTGGTTTTAACGACGCTTTCCGGCGTGAGCTGGAGCATGCGCACTGGGCTTTTTCCCCGGCCGGCGCATGTGCAGTTCGTTCGACGGGGGGGCGCGTCATTTGAATTACGCGGGCTTACGCTGGGCCATTTTCGCTACGCCAACGCAAACGACGGAGCAAATGCTTAGGGAATACGGCACTTGCTCTAGTACGATGCGGAGGCGTAGTGTAAATGGCTTACGCTACGCCGGCGAATTTCTTAGAGAATCTGGCCCTCTGACTTTCCAGATATGCTTGTTCAGAGTCACTGATCTCATGTCGATCTTTGACAAGCAGTGAGGGGCAAATATGTTGCCTCACTGCTTGTTTTAACCCATGCATTGCAGGCAGTTGTGATGCAGTCCCATTTACTTGAATGGTGCGATTACATGCGATCTCTGAGTAATACGCGTTCAGCCATACAGTTTTATATTCGCACAGAAAATAGCGCAGGGACTTTTTTCCCCACACTAGAATCGGATCGCATGGGTGTTCTCACCTATGAGATCAGATTTCTGTGCGAGTTCACACTGCGATCTATGAACAAAACTTGTTAATGACACCCGCAGCAGTTCACACAAGTCTGTGGGAGAAAAGCGATGTGGGAACCAGCGCTAATCGCACTGGTTCCTGCATTGCATCAGGTTTAATAAATAAATAACTGACCTGAGTGGACACAGATGTATATAGGTGATCATCCACAAGCTCATAGAAATGAATTACTGTGTGTTTTTCATATGAAAATTGCCGGAGAAAAATAATTCCTGTGTGAAAGAGCGCAGTCTGGTATTGCTCCAACTTTCTAACAGAACAAACTGTCAAGCAAAAGGTTGTTTCGGCCTTTCACATTAATGAGGACACTGTTTTACCATCCTTATGTCCTTGGCCGAAAAACCTGAAAGAGGCCACTTTGCATTCCTTGGACGTGGTTCGGGCCCTACGAGTGTACTTGTCTGTTGCGCCTCCGTTTCGGAAGTCGGACTCACTGTTCGTGTCGGTGACTGTCCTAAAAAGGGTGTGGCGGTCTAGTCGGCCACCATTTCTAGGTGGATCAGACAGGTCGTGCTTTAAGCCTATGCCCTAAAGGGGTGGGCGCCTCCCTTTTAGGTTATGGCGCATTCGACCAGGGTGCCTCTTAGGCTTTTAGCCATCAAGCGTCTGTTTTACAGGTGTGTAAGGCAGCGACCTGGTCGTCAATCCACACCTTCTTAAAATTTTACAAGGTGGATGTGAGTGCATCTTCGGATGTCTCCTTCGGCCACAAGGTTTTACAGGCGGCAGTTGAAGGTTGGAGTTCCTCCGTTGAGAAACACTGGTTTTGTTTGGGGTGAAGCTTGGTTTGCTGTGTTGTTTTCCCACCCCTCGGAAAAAAATTGACACTGCTTGGGGACGTCCCTAAGGTCAATGCTGCTGTGTCCGTCCATGAACGGAAGAGAAAATAGGATTTTTGTACTTGCGGTAAAATTAATTTCTCTGAGTTCATTGACGGACACAGCACCCACCCCTCCTTTTTGTTTGTACTGCTCGTTATGAACTGGAGCTGCATGAGCCAGAGAGTGAGATATACCAGAGGGACCCGCCCCCTGGGAGGTTCTGTACTAAGGAAAGTGTTTTAACACTTGAAGTGCTGTTTTTTTCTGCCTAGTCTCTCCTGAAAGGAAGGATATATAACCCTAACGTCAATGCTGCTGTGTCCGTCCATGAACTCAGAGAAATGGATTTTACGGTGAGTTCAAAAATTCTATTTTTTCCTTCCATCGTCGGATTGGGTGAACACGGACTGAGCCAGCAGGGACCACCCTGTCACCTGCTGGCTCAGTGGGGATCAACGCAGCGATCCCCGCTGAGCATACAGAGGTTTACGGGGCGGATAATTACTGATCCGCCCTGTGTGAAAGGGGCCTTAGGGCTCGTTCACACCACATGCAGTGCTTTTTCTTTTCTTTTTTTTTAAACGCATGGAAAGTAGGTTATTTGGGTTTCAATGGCATAGTACACACCAGTGCAGTGCGTTCCGGTGCTTTTAATTTTTAGAAAACCAAAGTACAACATGCTGGCTTTTTTTTTTTTTTTTCCTGCACTGCACTGGACTGTGCATACAGAAACACATGCAGAGGACAGATTTGTGGTATGAACGGCACTTATCCCAAATGGGCTGGCTAAAAGTAAAGCGTTCGCCAGAATTGAGCTTCAATTTGTAAAGCTAGTCATAGATGGTAGAATTTTTTTAAATGAAAATTCTTGGGAAAAGAAGGTTCTAAGAAAGTTTATACAATTTCCTAATCATTAGTGGGTCAAATCAATGTTTCTTTTCATCAGCAGAGCCGAGAAAATTTCAAGGGAGCAGGTTGGAAAATTTCTAAGGCTCCTTACACACGGAGCGGTCTGTTTTTCGGTCCGCTCCATGTGTCCGTCAGCTCAGCGGGGGGGTCTCCGCTCAGCTGTCGGCGGACAGGGCGGTCCACGCACACTGTGCAGGGACCGCCCCTTCTCTCCTCCGCTCTCCTCCCTATGGGGAGTCGGATGGAAATGGACCGTCTGTCCGTTTGCATCCGATCCGATCCACCGGACGGAAGAAAAATGAGGTTTTCATTAGGTAAAATCCATTCACTCTAAAATCAAATAGTAAATGCAAACAAAATCTTTCAAACAAATGTTCTGAAAATGTTCCTATACATTTTTGTTTGAAATTCTATCCATCTATGGCCAGCTTTAGTAAGGCCCCTTTCAGACTGGGGCGGGAATCGATTAGTTGTTTCTGCCCTAGTTAATACCGCCCGCAATGCGCCTCTGCAGAGGCGCATTGCGGGTGGTATTGCCACGGTTTCCCATTGTTTTAAATGCGAAGGAGCGGTATACATGCTGTTGCTCTCACCGCTCCAAAGATGCTGCTGACAGGAGATTTATTTCTCTCCCGCCAGCGCATCGCCTCAGTGTGAGTATGCAGTGAAGGGGGTTTTCAGGCGGTATAGCAGCGCTATTTTTAGCGTTGTACCACCTGAAAAACTCCTCAGTGTGAAAGGGGTCTAAAGTACAGATAAAACAGTGAGTGCCTCTAAAGGTCCATACACACGATCGGATTTCCCGATGGGAATTGTGTAATTAAAGCCTGTTGTTGGAAAATCCAACCGTTTGTACGCTCCATTGGACAATTGTCTGATTTCCTGCTAACAAATGTTGGAAAATTTTAAAGCTATCCAACAACAAATGTGTCTTGTCAGAGTCGGGCGGGGGCAAACCTGCATGCTGCCACAGATTTGTTCGCAGGCTTGTTTGGCTTGCGAACCCAGGGACACTTTTGTCTCTCAGCTGGCCCTTTGTCGGCCTGGAGACGCTTACCTGCGCACCCAGACTGACGAAAATACGCTTACCCTTTCTGGATTGTGGGAGCAGCGTGATCTTGCCCCCAGTGACATTCTTAATGTCATCCAGCGAAGCTCCAAATAGACTTATTCCGTGGAAGGGCAAATCCGCCAGAGCCTTCTTGGAAGTCTGGTCCGCGGACCAGCATTTTAGCCAAATCGGGCGACGTAGCGCCACAGCAGATGCCGAGGCTCTGGAAAGCAAGGGAGCTGTATCCAAGGCTGCATCGCAGACATACTTAAGGCCATGCACCAACTGGTCAGCCAGTTCCACGCAGACTGGGGAAGCCTGTTGCTTCTCCAACTCACGGTGCAACAACTGTGCCCATTCTGTAAGTGTCTGTGACACCAGGGCTGCGGCCAATACTGGCTGCAATGCTGACCCCAGCACCGTGAACATGGACCGGGCCACCGCCTCAGTCCTCCTATCTGCAGGGTTCTTAAAGGCAGGGGTCCCCTCTACCGGAATTGTGGTTACCTTGTTTAACCTGGATACCAGGGGGTCCACAACTGGGGGAGATGTCCATTTTTTGAGGAGACTCTCCTCAAAGGAGTAACGGACCGCCATGCTTTGTCTATGAACTTATCAAAATAAGTTACGTAAGGAAACGCCTTAGCAATGCAGGTTGGCTTGTGGAACCCAAAGGGGATCGATACCTCAGCCCCCGCCACATCCTCCAGTTTGAGGGTTTCCCACACTGCAGTGATAAGTGCTCCAACAAGCGCCTTTTCCTGCGCTGACCTGGACACGATAAATTTGCTGTCCCCTAAAAATAACTCACACAGCCATTAATGTCTAAACCGCTGGCAACAAAAGTGAGTACACCCATAAGTGAAAATGCCCTCCTGGGCATGCAGTTCACCAGAGCTTCACAGGTTGCCACTGGAGTTCTCTTCCACTCCTGCATGGTGACATCACAGAGCTGGTGGATGTTGGAGACCTTGCGCTCCTCCACTTTCCATTTGAGAATGCCCCACCGATGCTCAATAGGGTTTAGTTCTGGAGACATACTTGGCCAGTCAATCACCTTTACCCTCAGCTTCTTTAGCAAAGAAGTGGTCTTCTTGGAGGTGTATTTGGGGTCATTATCATGATGGAATACTGCCCTGCGGCCCAGTCTCTAAAGAGAGGGTGATTATGCTCTGCTTCAGTATGTCACAGTACATGTTGCCAATCATGGTTCCCTCCATGAACTGTAGCTCCCCAGTGCCGGCAGCACTCATGCAGCCCCAGACCATGACACTGCCACCACCATGCTTGACTGTAGGCAAGACATACTTGTCTTTGTATGCTTCTCCTGGCTGCCACCACACAGACTTGACACCATCTGAACTAAAAAGGTTTATCCTGGTCCCATCAGACCACAGGACATGGTTCCAGTTATTCATGTCTATAGTCTGCTTGTCTTCAGCAAACTGTTTGCAAGCTTTCTTGTGCACCATATTTAGAAGAGACCTCCTTCTGGGACGCCAGCCATGAAGACCAATTTGATGCAGTGTGCGGCTTATGGTCTGATCATCGACAGGCTGATCCCCCGCCACCCCTTCAACCTCTGCAGCAATGCTGGCCGCACTCATATGTCTATTTCCCAAAGACAATGTCTGCATATGACGCTAAGCACGTGCACTCAACCTCTTTGGTCAACCATGGTGAGGCCTGTTCTGAGTGGAATCTGTCCTGTTAAACTGTTCTATGATCTTGACCACGGTGCTGCAGCTCAGTTTCAGGGTCTTGGCAATCTTTTTATAGCCTAGGCCATGAGTGCTCGAGCTGTTGCAGAACTACAAGTCTCATAATGCCTCTGCCTTTGGGAGTCATGCTTGTAACTGTCAGCATTGCAAAGCCTCATGGAACTTGTAGTTCTGCAACATCTGGAGGGCCATAAGTTGAGCACCCATTATTTTTTTCAGATCCTCTGAGAGTTCTTGCCATGAGGGGCCATGTTTAACTTCCAGTGACCAGTATGAGAGAGTGAAAGTGATAACACCAAATTTAACACACCTGCGAGCTTGTAATACTAATGAGTCACATGACACCAGGGAGCGAAAATGGGTAATTGGGCCCAATTTGGACATTTTTCACTTAGGGGAGTACTAATTTTTGTTGCCAGTGGTTTAGACATTAATGGCTGTGTGGTGAGTTATTTTAAGAGGAAAGCAAGCTGTACACCTACTACTTTACATTGTAGCAAAGTGTTGTCAGTGACAACTTGTAACATGAAAAGATATATAATAAAATATTGACAAAAATGTGAGGGGTGTACTCACTTTTGTGAGATACTGTATATGTATACACTGGTGTGCATGAGGCCTTAATGTGATCAGAATCCATTAAGGCCTATATACATGATTAGACTTTTTGATAACGGACGTGTTTGTTCGGACAATCTGACTGTGTGTATGCTCCATCGGACAATTGTTTTTGGTTTTTCATCAGACAAATGTTCGCTGTGAATGCTCTCAAACTTTCCGGCAACAAATGTCCGATGGAGGATAATTTGATTGTGTGTACACAAGTCCATTGGACTGAAGTCCAAAGTACAAACACACATGCTCAGAACCAATGCTAAAGATCAGACAACAATATCAGAAGTTGCCCAAAGGGTGGCGGTAAAGAGCTGAAAAAAAACGTGATTTGGTGAATGTTGGCTGAAAAAGTTCTGCCGTGTGTATGCATATCATGGCCAACGCCCCCTTGTAACAAAATCCATGGAAAAGTCTGATGAAAATCTGATCGTGTGTATGAGGCTTTACAGCAGCGGTGCCCAACCTTTTGAAGAGCGAGGGCCACTTAAGCAACTTGGAAACCGGTCGCGGGCCACAATGAGTGGAGCAGGCGGATAACAGGTCCGTGTCCATTCTGCATATGCAGAGCAGACACCGACAAAGCCCACTCTACTCTATTGGCCCTCTGGATCCCCCCTTCTGTGTGTTTTTTTTTTTTTTTTTAAGCAGATTGGATTAGAGGTAGGTGTAAACGGCCACAAGCCTGTTTACATGTGTTGCTCCATAGGGGTGAACGGAGGGTCCAATTAGGTTGGACTGATCGCATCAAAAGGGCCTAAGGCTGTTTTCACACTGATGCACTGTGGTTTACCCACACCGAAGGTAGAGCGCAGTGCAAGTAAGGCTTTCATGCGGGTTAGCTATACTTTGCCATAGACTTCTATTATATCCTGCAGGTGTGGTGCACAAAACCAGAAGTCTATGGCTCAGTGCAGGTAACCCGTGGGTGTTATGCGCTGTGCCTGCAAATGAAAGCAGCCCAGTAACCACTGCTGAACCGAGATGCCCATATATACACTGTGATTTCAGTAATAAACTTACCTTTTCGTAACAGTCTTCCATTCAGGTATCGCCGGCTGTTGCTGTCCCAGGCAGATCGCATTTGGTAACACTCCGCCTGTAACAGGAGCTGGCACTATATAGAAAGCATCGGCTTATAAGGCTCTGTTCTACAGCTGCTTGCTTCCTCTACCCCAGAAATCATTCACCACACTGATGCTCTGGGATGGTTGTTCAGCAACACATGATCTGGGCTTGCCAACCCACTATCCCAGAGCAGGAGGTCGCGGGCCACATCAGAGGGCTCCGCGGGCCACTGGTTGGGCACCCCTGCTTTACAGTAATAACTTAGTTTGGGAGCATAATTCGTTCCAGAACCATGCTTGTGATCCAAAACACTCTTTTATATCAAAGCAAATTTTCCCATAAGAAATAATGGAAACTCAGATAATTTGTTCCACAACCATTTATTCATATAAAAATTATCAAAATATGAGCAAAAAATGTTGTGTTTTAACACTTGCTTACTGGGCACTAAGGATGAGCTCCAGCATGTTCGCACAGTACACGTGCAGAGCCCGCCAAGAAGTCTGCACGGCACTGCGCTAATCACAGCCAGGGAGACATTGTTCTGATGCTCGGCTGCAGAGATGGGGAAATGTTTCCCTGGCTGTGATTAGCGCAGCGCCGTGCAGACTTCCTGGCGGGCTCTGCACGTGTACTATGCGAACATGCTGGAGCTCATCCTTACTGGGCACATATACCCCCTTCCTGCCCAGATGAAATTTCAGCTTTCAGCCTTGTCGCGCTTTGACAATTGCGCGGTCGAGATCCACACAGAGATCCACGTCCCTGTCTCTGACTGCCGATCGTGGGCACCTGGCAGACATTGCGGCTGCCAGGCACGCGCATCGGCACCTGCGTGACACGGCAGGCACAGCTTTTCCCCCCGAAGTAAGCAGGAGAACGCCCATGGACGTCCACCCGGCAGGAAGGCGCCATGCTGTAGACGTCTTTTGTCTATAGCGCGGGCGCCAAGAGGTTAATGTAAAAAAAAAAGAATGTTAAAGCAGAGTTCCACCCAAAAATGGAACTTCCGCTTAATCCACTCCTCGCCCCATTACATGCCACATTTGGCATGTCATTTTTTTGGGGGGAGTGGGGGCTTCAGGAGGAGTGGGACATCCTGTATTAAACATAAAAAAAGCTGGAACTCCCCTTTAAGGAGTCTGAAGCTCATCCATGTAAAGCCGCTGTGTACAGGCAGTCCCGAGTTGCGTACACAATAAGGACTGTAGGTTTGATCGTAAGTGGAATTTGTGTGAAAGTCAGAACACTGCATTTGTAAGTGTAACTTCCGCCTGCGCAGGCATGTGGGATGTTCTGGGTGCTTCTGGCCATGCAATACATGTAGTACTGCAGTGTGGGATGTTTCTGGCGCTGCAAGATAGCTGCTCTGAGGTATCCAGGACCAGCGTGGAGCACAAGCAACCGACATTAAAGCGGGGGTTTACCCTAAAAAATCTATATACCATTAGATACAGCATACTGCGGACATCTGCAGTATGCTGAGGGTTTTTTTTCCCCGCTGTACGTACCGGTTTATCGTAGTTTTCACCCGGGTTCTCTCTGCCCCGGAAATAGGCGTTCCTAAGACAAGGTGTAGATGATTAAAGTGCGTCACGCCTTCCGAAAATACCTGAAGTGGGACTCGGCTTTTTACTGCGCCTGCGCAGTCAGCTCTACACGGCAGGCGCCGTAAACAGCCGAGTCTCACTTAGTCTATTTTCGGAAGGTGTGACGCGCTGTACCCACATGTCAATCATCTACGCCTTGTCTTAGGAACGCCTATTCCCCGTGGGGAATCAGCTCGGAGCTGGGTGAGAACTACGATAACACGGTAAGTACAGCAACAAAAAAAAAAACAGCATACTGCAAATGTCAGCAGTATGCTGGATCTAATGGTAAATTGTTGATTTTCAAGGTGAACCTCCGCTTTAAGGTCGTTCTCTAGTGTTCATAACTCTGGGACTGCCTGTATGTGTATACAGCACTACAGGTGGCCTGTGGCCAGAAGATGGCGGGGGGGGGGGGTGGTGATATGGTGGCTTCCAGCACTTCCTGGAGAATTCGAGACGTTCAGGAACTGTTGACATCACTTCCTGGTGCTCCGAACGCACGTTACACCCGCCCCACCCAGCTGGGAGTGTCTCCAACAGCTTTACTTCACATATACACATCAGCTTTCCACGGATGAACACCAGACTCCTTAACATTGTGAGTACTTTTGCTTTTAGAATATATTTACTGCTCGTATAGCAACACATTTTTTTTTTATTTCTTGTATAGCGTGTTACTGTTAAACCGAAGTATTACTGTACTTTCCATGCAACATTGTCTTAGCGCCAGCTTTTAGACCTGACTGTTCCTCTTATATGCAACTAGAAAGTTTTACGTTCTATGTAGCGCTCCTATGTTCCGGTAATTAGTACACTGAAATGTGACGGTTTATGAATGGCGTATGCTTAGTATCGGGGAAGCTCTGCATTCATTGTGTGTCCATCGAGCGCCATAGACACCACACGCATACACACACAAAAGGGGCGGAACGTCCGCAGGCTACTGCCCTATCCACCCACTCTTCCTGAATGTGGGCGTTCCTAAGACTTGCGTAACACGCTTTTAGCCAATGGGAGCCTGGTACTTTTGCAGGCTGTTGTAGCTCTTATAAGAAACGAGCAGGCGCTCCGCCATATTCCAGCTCTAATAAGGGTTGTTGCAGGAGAGCCTTCGGGAGGACTGATGTCGCGATACGGGAGGTATAGTGGTGGTAAGTGTACACGTCGCTGTGTGACGAAGCGTGCTTTAGGGACGCCATTGTGTTGAATGTGGTGCATGGAGCTGTGTTGCCTAGCAGGCGCTTCCAAGGCATGTGTGGCCTGCAGCGGCCATTTTGTGAGGCGCGCTAGTCACGTGCTCGGTGTAGTGATTCGGGCGGTGTATTGCTGTGAGAGGAGGGAAATCTCCAGTCATCTCTTGGAGAGGTTTGTATCGTACATGAAGAGGGGCGTGTTGGGCCCATCACCTCTATTGTGTCCTCACCGGCTGAGTAGAGCGGGCTTCGTGTTACCTCGTGTTTACTAAGCGCGCTAATCTCTTTCTCTGGTCCTGTGTGCGAACACTGGGGCTCTGCCGCCATCTTTGCTATAACGCATAGCATGGCGCCAGGACAGATCTCCCGCAATACATGCAGCACCCGAGCACTCCAATGGTTCGGAGATTTTTTTTTTCTGATGGGATTATCGGTTTGGCGGGAGCATTGTACACATTTATTATTTCAGCTTCCCAGTTATACGATGTCTCCATTGGTTTTCTATATTGGGCCGCTGTGTTGTACGAATGCATGTTTTTTTTAAAGCGTTTTCTGGGCGCCGGTTACCCAGCATGCAACATAAAACTTGGACTAGCGACTAAAAAATGCAGGTCCATTGCTATGGCTTCATTTAGACGGGGGACTGTGTTTTTGGTGCCGTTTTGAAAGATCCTGCATGCAGGAATTTTCAAAACAGTGGTGTGAAGAGCCCGACCCCGCAGGACTCTGCTCGGGGAGCTGAGAACCGAACCGTCGGCGGTGTTCGATGTCTCGGTTCTCAGCACGCCAGGGTGTGCAGCATTCACCTAGGTTGTAAGTATGTTAAAGCCGTGTGTGTGTGTGTGTGTGTGTGTGTGTGTGTGTGTGTGTGTGTGTGTGTGTGTTTTATAATAAAATATATTACACCTTGCTTTTGCTAGCCAAATAGCTAGGGGGAACAATGCAAGCAACCTCTGCCCATCCATTCTTTGAATGGATGTTTGTTTTGAATTTGCCCAACTTGTGACAAATTTTGTTGACAGGGAAACTATTTTAATTATCAGCTATATTGTCAGCCTATACTATGTGTTCTAGGATTGGAATAAAGGTCATCATTGTCAATAACTTTTTTTTTTGTGGGGGGGGGGGGGTGGGCTGTTGGGCTGCTTTCACACTGAGCAGCTGTGGGCGTCACCGATGCTGCGTTGACCATTAATTTCAATGGGTAGGAGCCTCCTACAGCACTGCAAAGATGTACCATCCTGCCAGTGCAACGCTCCAGTGTGAAAGGAGAGGTGCTATTTTTAGTGTTCTAGCGCCTCAGTGGGAAAGCAGCCTAGGGGTAATATTGCATAGTTAAAAAAATAATAATCTTGCCTAGTATGTAGTCTGCATATCTTAGGTTTTGTCTTTCTATATGCTTCCTTCATCAATGATTTGATGATATATTTTTTTTTTTTCCCCATCATTTGCTATTAGGTTTACTGTCTATTTTCTATTCTTAGACGCAAAAGTCTACGTGGGCAATCTTGGTACTGGTGCTGGCAAAGGCGAGTTGGAGAGAGCTTTTAGTTACTACGGTCCTCTGCGTACAGTTTGGATTGCAAGAAACCCTCCAGGATTTGCTTTTGTTGAATTTGAAGACACAAGAGATGCTGAAGATGCAGTGCGTGGCTTAGACGGAAAGTATGTTGAACTTTTAGTATGTTCAACTTTTAAAAGTCTTTTATGTTCTTCTGAAAATACTCTGCATTTCAGAGCTGGTGTAGAAACCTGGAGAGGAAAAAAAGTTGGGCATATAGCAACCAATTTGATGGTACAGTGATTGTCATTAAAGCGGAGGTTCACTTCAGGGAGGAGGGGGTGCAGATACCTGTATAAAACAGGTATTTGCACCACTTCCTGGTATAGAGTCCCGCCCTCTGCTGTAAGGCCTCCTCACGCACACTGGACGTTAAAATAACGCTATAAAAATGCTTGTCGCTTTTCAGTGAGGTTTTTTTTTTTTTCCCACGTTGGTGTGGTTTTGGCAACTTTTTTTTCATGGATAAAAAACGTTTAATGCTGGAGAGTGATGTTTTTGAGCGTTTGTCAGCATTAGAGCATTTTTACAGCTGGAAAACGTCTCAGAACCCGCTTTTTTTTTCTGCTCTGCTCAAAATCGCCACTGCCCAGAGCTAACAGCTTATGTGTGCATGGATACATAAGATAACATGATGGAGTACCTTTTTTTTCAAGTACTCGCCAATACCGATACATTTTTATTTATTTTTGTCACACAATTTTAATTTTGTACTATTTTTATTCTTAAATTACGTTTTATTTTTTTAATTGGCCCTGTTGGGGGGGGGGGGGGGGGGGCTTTGGTGAGATATCAGGGGTCGTAACAGACCTCTGACATCGTCCCTTTAAGAAAGGGACTAGTGACACAGATTCCCCAGTCCATTTCTCTGCAGCCTCAGCTGAAATGAATGGAGAGAAGCTTTTTCATTCATAAACTGAAGCATCGTAATCACAGGTTACGATGCTCACTTATGTGAATGCACAGTCCGTGATCATTGACTCTGTCCATTCTGAAAAGGTAGGAGCCGGGTTTAGCGGTCTCCATCCTGACAGATTGAAGGGGGAGATCGGCACGGACGGGGAGAAGGCAAGACGGCATGGGCGGGGAGAAGACCGCGCAGAGAAGACTTTTAACTCCCCCCCCACCACCCGATACCTGACTGTACAAGTATTGGGTGAAGCATTGGAGCACACACACACATCCCCCCCCACCCAGGAAATGCTTGGTATCGGTACTGATACTAGTATCGGTATTGGGACATCCCTAGTTTTTAGTGTGCTGTAGAGGATGGATGATGAAACCACAGAACATTAGGGGGACTATAATGGTGTTCACCACTGAAAAATGTTATATGCTGTTGAGGCTTGATAATCATGGATACAATGTATGCTGTGGTAATTTTGTAGTAATGTGTTTTTTTTTTTTTTTTCCCCCCTCTGATTACAGGGTTATCTGTGGCTCAAGAGTTAGGGTAGAACTGTCAACCGGCATGCCGCGTCGTTCCCGCTATGACAGGCCGCCAGCGCGAAGGCCCTTTGATCCAAGTGACAGATGTTATGAATGCGGTGAAAAGGGGCACTATGCATACGACTGTCAAAGGTACAGCAGGCGTAGAAGGAGCAGGTACAGTTCATCTTGACTGGCTGTGATCCGACTCGCTCAACAAGTAAAAAATGTTTGCTGTGGTTTTTTTTTTTTTTTTTAAAGCAGCAGTCCTTAAGTGAATAAATGTAATCAAATATCTGACTGCCCATTAGACTAGATGATGCAGGCTGTAAAACTTTAGGGTATAGCTCTTTTGCTGTAGTATTAGATTTACTTGGTTGCCTAAAATACAATGTGTCAAACATATATGACTGGGCACAACTGACAGACCTACGCTTTACTATAGTCTCTCTAAATTATTTGATGTGATCCTATTTATCCTAAGGGGGGGGGGGGGGTATATCTGATCAACATGAATTCTATGGCCTGATTTTTCCTTAGTTTATAATTTTGGCAGATCTGTCTCTTGCCCTAAAACTGTATGTTTGACAGGTTAAATGGAAGCTTTTTTGCATGCTCTTGCAGCTTACGGGAGGTTCAGAGGAAGCCCTCAGAATAATATAGTAAATAGTAGTTTTTAATATTGGGTTAGTATTTCTCAGTATCTGCTGTGGCCTTAAATCGGTGGCACAACTGAGAACTGTTAGAATGGTGGGCTGCTGCTTTTCTGTTCTGGTACATTTGGCTTGTTTTACTTTTGAATTGTTCAATTATATTAATAATCACCTGGTCAAAACCTTACAGGTTTCTTCGTTTGAGTCAGTCGCCTTGATTCAGAATGTCACGAGCCTTAAGATTTCATACTGAGGCGCCTTGCAAATCCGACATTATGATTCTGCTAGACCTTGAGGTGATCAGCATAAGAGGCCAGATCCCCTCAAACCATCTACATCTAGATCCACCTTTATGATTCTGTAGAGGTCATGAAATCTAAGATCTACTGTGATCGCCGTATCAAAGTAATATTGGCTTACATTTGGGGCTCCCCTCCGGTTTAGAAAAGAACTGCAGATTGACCACATTCCCATCTAGAAAAAATCTTCATGCGTCAATCAAGCCTCATCTGGCTCATATGGCTGTCAGTTTGATCGTCGTTAGATTGGAAGACCTACAGTAGATGAAGCGATCGGCTGGTAGATCCTTCTAGACCGTATAGATCTTCTAGACCTTGGGCCAAAGAGGGTCGACCTGCAGACTTGCAAGGTTTATTTTAACTACCACTTCTAGTCTTTATATTTTAGAATATTTACTTTTAATGTGAAAATGGAATTCCTTTTTTTTAACAAGTTTTTTTTTCTCCTGGGTAGATCTATTCGAGGCAAATAGGTTGCCTATTATTTTTTTTTATTTTTTTCCCCAGACATTGGCAATGCCTGGTTAAGTTGCATTGTTCTTTGTAATTTAGGCATTAAATAACTTGTTCTCTTAAAATATTCAGGTCTAGATCCCGCTCTCACTCAAGATCTCGAGGAAGAAGATATTCCCGATCACGTAGCAGAAGCCGTGGTGGTGGTAGGAGGTCAGTTCATATAGTGTCTACCATTCATTCAGTACTTTACAATAGAAGGTTTGCTGTGCTCACTTAGGTCAGGTTGATACTGGGGGCGGGGGTGGGTTGATACTGGGGGCGGGGGTGGGTTATCTTTGTCTTCCAGTGTTTTATAGATGGTGTTATAAACTACTCTGGGCACGAGCCGCTTTGCCCCCCCCCCCCCAAACAATACCCCATAATGACGTGAAAGAAGTTTGTTTGAAATCTTTGCAAATTTATTAAAACATATGTACATAAGTATTCACAGCCTTTTCCATGATGCTCAAATTGAGCTCAGGTGCATCTTGTTTCCACTGATCACCATCCTTGATGTTTCTACACATCTGACAATTTTTACACATTTTTGGGACCATTGTCATTGTCACAGCAAAAAGTGCTATAAAAATGCACTGTTTACTGTGAAAACGACAATTGCAGTTTAGGAGTTAAGTGTGACCTCATGTGTTTCTAACTAGGGTGCTGGGGCTGGATGTATGACGTCAGTGATCGTCTTTCCCTATATAAGAGAACAGCCGATCACTGCCACAATGAACAACGGGGAAGGTGTGTTTACACACACCTCCCTGTTCTTCAGCTCCGGTGACCGATCGTCGAGCTTCGGACCGGGTCGCGAGCATGACGGGGGGCTCGCGCCCCCACGGCTGGGCTTAAAGAGACAGTTGTGATTGTGCCATTCTGCTGATTTATATCGACGTTAATGGGTCCTTAAGTGGTTAATATATACTGTGCCTGCATTGCTCTATATGGGGGTTTCAGCTGAAACCTTATATGAGTAATCTTGTGAACCAGGGATGTCGGGCAAAACTTTTTTTTTTTTTTTGGTGTTGCCAAGAGAACCAATGGATGACTGACTGACCTGACATTTTTGTTGACTGTCTCTTAACCCCTTCCATACCGGGCATTTTCACCCCCTTCCTGCCCAGACCAATTTTTAGTTTTCAGCGCTGTTGCACTTTGAATGACAATTGCGCGGTCGGGCAACACTGTACCCAAATTAAATCATTATTTTTCCCCCACACAAATAGAGCTTTCGTTTGGTGGTATTTGATCATCTCTGCGGTTTTTATTTTTTGCGCTATAAACAAAAGAGCGACAATTTAAAAAAAAAAAACACAATATTTCTTCCTTTTTATTTAATACATCTCGCAATATATTTTTTAAAAAAAAAACGTTTTTTCCCCTCAGTTTAGACCGATACGTATTCTACAAAATAGGTGATAGATTTATGGCATTTTTATTTTATTTTTTACTAGTAATGGCGGGGATCTGCGTTTTTTTTTTTTTTTTTGTGACGTTGCGGCGGACATATCAGACACTTTTGACACGTTTTTGGGACCGTTCACATTTACACGATTAGTGCTATAAAACTGCACTGATTACTGTGTAAATGTGACTGGCAGGCAAGGGGTTAACACTAGGGGGCGCTGAAGGGGTTAAAATGTGTCCTAAAGTATGTTCTAACTGTAGGGGGAGGGGGACTCATAGGGGGAGGAGATCGATGTGTGTTCCTCTGTACTGGGAACACACATCAGTCTCCTCACCGCTGACAGGAGGTGGATCTGTGTGTTTACACACACAGATCCACACTCCTGACGTGATTGCCGGAAATCGCGGGTGCCCGGCGGCAATCACGGCCGTCGGGCCCCCGCGCGGGATCGCGAGTGGTGCCGCGGGCGCGCCCTAGAACGCCGTGAAGACTGGACGTTGTGCAACGTCCAGTCTCATCGGCGAGGGGATCACCATGACGTGATTCCCCTATGGGCTGGAAAGGAAGGGGTTGAAGTGGAATTAAACCCTTCTATCATTTTCAGCCAAGGACGCTGCCATCTTGGCCTCTGTTTAATCTTCAACTGCCGTGGTGCTACACATGTGATCAGTTATGACACCAGCCATTGGATGGTTTGACAGTTTGGTTGAGAGCACAACCAATGTGACAGTTGGCAATCCCGGCATGCCGAAATGTAACTGTTTTTTGAAACTGTTAAATCGATGGGTTTACTTCCGCTTTAAGTTAGACTTTTGTAAGAGCTTGTAGTCTGTATTGGTTGTAATGACTAGTTAAAATGCAGACATAACTGCAAGACTTTCATATTTTCATGTTCTGTTTCTTTCTGTAGGTCCAGGTCTGGTTCTCCACGGAGATCAAGATCTCCTTCACCACGTAGGTCCAGAACTGGAACTCCACGCAGAACTCGATCTCCCCCTTCTGTTAAAAGATCTCGGTACGTAACTCATGTGAAATTTATAGCTTACTAATAGTCTCCCAGCTACTGTGGAGGAAACCATGTAGAACCTACTCGGGATTCTCTTGACTTCAATTTTGTCATTCTGGGGTTTATTTACTAAAACTGGCACACTTAGAATCTGGTTCAGCTGTGCATGGTAGCCAATCGGCTTCTAACTTCAGCTTGTTCAGTTGGCAATAAAACCTGGAAGCTAATTTGTTTCTATGCATAGTAGCACTAGATTTTGCTCACTCTAGTTTTAGTAAATAACCCCCAATGCTCCTATATTTGCATAAGGGGGCAGAGACTTATCGCTCTGCACAATAGTGTAGCTCCTCCAAGTCGCTGTGCCAATTACTATATCGGAAGTATGTGTGATTATATATTTTTTTTATTTTCTTCCTCCCCAGATCTAGGTCAAGGTCCAGATCCAGGTCTGTGTCACGCCCCAGGTCTGTGCCACGCCCCAGAAGCAGGTAAGATATACCGGTATTTTACTCCCATACAGGCTAGAATAGCTGTAATTTTTCCAGCTGTTTGTCTTGGAAATGTATTTTTGCAACAATCAATATGCATAATATACTGCTGGTTTAGGAACTTGGTCATCCATTGCTGCAGAACACCTTGAGTACTTTACTAGATTAGATTATAATGTAAGGTTGTTTTTGTTTTTTTCCCCCAAGATTAGAAATTTCCACAAAGCTTTGTACTGGGAACATCATTTTAAATTGATTAGAAATGCAGGGAAAACCAGGTGTGGTTAAAACTGAATTATAACCCTAGGCCAGTGTTTCTCCAGTCCTCAAGGCCCCCCAACAGGTCAGGATTTCCATTTTGCACAGATGTTTTGATCAGTTTCACTGCCTTAGTAATTCCCACAGCCTTTTTATCTGAGGGAAATCCTGAAAACATGACCTGTTGGGGGGGCTTGAGGACTGGAGTTGAGAAACGCTGCCCTAGGCTAACCTAGCATGGTCTCCAAACAAGCTGTGAATGCAAATTACTTATTATTTTTTATTTTCTCTGTAGGTCAAAGTCAAGATCTGTTTCTCCAAAAGGAGCAAGGTATATATTGCCAGATCATGGTATTTTTTTACATCTTAACATTTCCCATGAATAATTGGTTTTAAAATTTTGATATGTGGCATGTTTCACATTTGGTATTACTTGGGGAAAGTGCCTTTTTAGTATACTGATTTTTAGGGGCAGTCAAGGAAGTTTTGGTGGGTATAGGCTTCCTTGTTGTAGAGTGATGCGATCAGATTTAATTTTCATTTGTGGCTTACAAGTAGGGGTGCAACGGATAAAAAAAAACTCACGGTTTGGATCGTGTCACAGATCGGATCAGCAAAAAAAAATAATCTCCCCCACTAATATTCGCATTCTCCCCCCCCCCCCCCCCCCCCCCACAGTAGTGCA
The DNA here is from genome assembly GCA_029574335.1 of Rana kukunoris. NCBI lineage: Eukaryota > Metazoa > Chordata > Amphibia > Anura > Ranidae > Rana > Rana kukunoris. Next base: position 397,856,898 of record CM056052.1, read on the forward strand.
GACCTCAGACGGCGGCGTGTTTCCCTCGAGCGCAGGCTCCTCCTGTGGGTGTGAACATAGGAGGAGGGCCGTCGCTGGGTGTACCAAGATGGCCGAAGCCGGGGACTTTCCTAGGCCGAGGCTCCGGAGCAGATTGCGGGTGTGCCGATTCGAACAGGGTGACCCGCATGGATCGGTGATGATCCGTTGCACCCCTACTTACAAGTAATTAGAATCTATACAATGTTAAACCATTTTAGTTTCCCACTGTATGGGGTTTGAGTCCTGGTTATGAGTTTAAAACTGGATCTGAAAACTTCTAATATATAATATATTTATTTCCAGTCGTTCACCATCCAGAAGCCCGAGGAGGAGCATAAGTGCGGAAAGGAATGGCTAAATGACCACTTAACATTTATGGCGCTCCTGCCACAACTTTTTTCACTTTTTTTGTTTGTTTTTTTTTAAGTCTCACTTTGGTAGGCTAGCATATGTCTTTTTATATCCTGTCCACATGAAAGTGAAACATTTTTTTGTATCTAAATTACTTGTGCAATGAACATGAGTTGTCCTGATTTAGTGTCTGCAGGAGGCAGATGTAAGTTTGCATGGCTGTAGATAATTTCACTTTTTTAGAACCTGTAAAATAAAACTTGCTCAGTGGCCAACTATGCATATCGTTTTGGCTTGCCTTCAGAAAATGTCTCTCATGGGGCTAGATATATCAATACTGATCATGGATTTGGTTAGCAGTGTGCCACTGATATCTTCATGGACTGGCTCTTTATTTTGTTCAGCTGTTGTTAATTCCAAAAATTAGTTTGAGACATGTATTTGAAGCTTGTTTCCTAAAGCTTTAAACTGTGTGTCTCTAACTGGCCTCCCCCTAGCTGTTGCGTAACTAAAAGTCCCTTCATGACTCTGCCTGTGAGAGTCATGCTTGTAACTGTCGGCCTTTCAATGCCTCATGGGACTTGTAGTTCAACAGCTGTAGGTCCACCAGTTTGAGACCCCTGCTTTAAACACTGTTGCAGATCATAGAACTTCAAGTAATGCGATGTTATAAATAAAGTTTTTTTGTTTTTCAAAGTTCTGTTTCTGTGTTTTTTAATGGTTTATAGAAGGGGCTTAGAAATATGTGAAGGTTAAAAAACAAGTGCACATAGATAATGGAGAGATATAGATTGATCTATCATTCCTTTTTTAGTTAAACATTTTTCAGCCCTGCCTGACGCCACACATCCTTTTCTGGTAAAAATTGCTTTGCTGTCTGTAGTCTTCAGATATTATAGCGTGTATTGTCTATCGTATAGTGTCTAGTATGATGTTAGTAAATTGTTCTCGCAGCAAAACACCAGGTCCTCCAGAGAACGCAATTTTAATTCAACGACTTCAATACAGAATAAAGTCCAAAGAATCCACAGATGATACAAAAAAGGTCCAACAGAGTAATTCAGATTTCTACCTCCGCCCCCATACTCCTACAGAGAGAAAAAAAGGAGTACCTTCTCTCTGACAAGATGAACTGAATGTCAAAGCTGACTAACAGAATAAATATCCTTTTCACTGAATAGCTGACAATTTGATTGGCCGTCTTTGATCTGAAAGACATGACCCAGCGTCTTGTCTTGCAGATCGTCGGGTAGATGTCACTCCCAGCAGGAGTCAACAATTAGTATTAGGGAGCCAACTAGCATACATCCTTGCATACCAATTAGCTCTCTTTAATAAGTAATTAGATTACCTGTGGCCTAAGAAATGGTTTGATATATAAGCAAGAGCTCATCCTGTCCAGTTGGCTACTTGACAACAGACAAGCGTCTCTTAACGTGAATTACAGGTCTGATGTGCAAAAAGGACTTCCTATATCCTTCTCTTTGTCCTTTCTCTTTTGATGTGAAACTAATGTGGTTACTAAGGTTTCGCCTGGTCAATCTTGGACTCGCATAATATATATATAATATTCATATATATATATATATATATATATATATATATATATATATATATATATATATATATATTATATAAGTAACACCCAACATATTACTACATATACTACAACATATTCCCTCACTTGGATCGGTTCTAATTACTAGAACTGATCCATAACTCAAACAACAAACGTCATTATGGTTTAAGGTACTGGATGCTTTACAATGGCTCATATAAAATATTAAGTTGACTGGTTACATCTCTCTTCACCAACCTCTAAAATATCCCCATGAAACAGTTATTAGATAATATAACTTTAGACCATGACTGGAAAAGGGTTCGATAAACATAAGTGGCCCGTATCCGTATAGCTGTTAGGCCTTATTTCAAAGATTGCTCTTTCTTGAGTAAATTACACAACGATCTTGAATATTGTGCAAAAAACAAGCTGATGTCACCGTCCATTCTGACTTCATCACATCTCTCACCATCTCACTGAAAGTAAAGCTTGGTATGTTTTTGGAGGTCCAATCCACATAAGTCCAGGATTCTCTCATCGCCAGGCTCCAAGTTTTCATTTTTAAAGATGCTTTTGCACAAACACCAGCAAGATAGTAAGAAGAACCATTAATGTACCAGCAGTCCCTTTCAAGGTCAAAAAGGTTTGGTTATGGCAGTAAAATTTCTGTGCTGCAAACTGTTTTCTTGAACTTGACAGCTTCAATTATTAATCCACCAATCAGGATACTTGGTTCCTTTAACATCAAACCCTCAATATTCTCTGTTCCTATTTGAGCAATGATGACCTGTTGTGTCATTTGTTGATTGCCAGCAACGATTTGCATTCGTAATGTGCTGTAGGCCGACCCCCTCATTGCGTATAATAGAGCCGTTACTTGTATCATTCAGTCCATAATTCTACCAGAATGGTATGCCAACATACATATATATATATTCCCCCATGCGATGGTTTAGATATTATCAGCTTGACATCAGTGTTTATCAGATCTTCTGTCCAGACAACGCGGCAGTGGAAATTCTTGCCAGTATTTTTTATATGAAAAGTAGAAAGGTCTTTTTCATCCATATGTGTCACAACCTTCAGCATATTATAAACAACTGATTCAACGTGTTTCAAATCACGACTTGAGTGATGAATTTCACTCACCCCTCTTATAAATTTAGGAAAGCCACCCAACTTACTATATACTATATGCTATGTTAAGCCATTGTGCAGCATCACCTCAGATGTCAAATCTATTGATCAATATGCATTATGTCATATGTACAGATGTTTTAAAATTATTTTAGGTTTAAATGCCTCGCTCTGGAAACATAATACAAATAAAAAACAAAATATTTCGGGGAAAAGGGAGAAAATGAAAAAAATAGGGCATTGGGCAAGTTCGTTGAAAAGAAAATGGGGGGAAAAAAATGATAAAAGGGAATTTGAATGTTCAAAAAAAAGTCCATTGCTTGATGAATATTGAGAGTGTGTCTATATCTCCCCCACTAGCCAGCAATTACTCCTGCTATTCACATACAAACGAGTATCTCCACCCATGGACTGTACCTGAAAGACAAAAACTCTCAGAAAAAACTCATTAGCAAAGTCCTTAAACAAAGTATTATTTACAGTCTACAGTTTAAAGCTAGTTCACCCCCACTGCTATAGAAATGTCATTTCCATTCAAAAACAGATCTGGACCTTTCAACTGTTCTAATAGTGTGTAATCTATTTTCATCTTATCATACTCAATTTTAAGGTGGTCATATTTCTGTTTTAAGTGAGGAAATGGTATCCAGGTCTTTTTCTTAGGATTTCGGCCAGCTCTGTTTTTCATATTAATATCACTTATGTTTGATGCAGAGTTCCCTCTCTTGTTGTGATCATTAGATATTATCTTCTGATCTTTCTGCCTAAACAATGTGGCTACATCAATTCTGACAGCTTGCTCGTTTGACTTTCTCCATAAATGATCTGCTCTCAATAATACGTCTTTTAAATCATGAGGATTCGGGGTAACTAATAAAATATTTTGTTTGATTCTAGATGCTTTGCATGAAGATATCATACTGATATGTATGGAGCCTCCCCGCTCAAATGCAAGATTATTACCAACCAATAATTCCATAATAGTTGCTATCCTGTGCGACAATTCATAGGGAGATTCACTCTGCATTTGGTGGATCTTCCCACAAATCGCTACATCAGAACGCACTCCATACAAGACACATAATAATTCCAGCAATATGTCTTGTTCTCAGAGGCTGAATACAGATCTGTTTAATTCTCATCCAAAGACTATTCCCTATAGAATGTTGCAAAACTCTTTCTAAGTCAGATGGGTTGAGACTGTACATGTCCCTGATATTCTGCAAGTCACAAAACCATTTCAAAAATCTGTTTACATCATGGCAGGGAACCATTCCTATTTCTTTAAGAATTGCATCTAGTTCTTTTGGTTTCAAATGCTTCATTACTAGCCGAACCTCCCCTGTATTAATATTATTGTTATAAACCGTGGTGGGTGCAGCTGGCAATTAATTATCAGATTTAATATGAGGTTCTGTTTCATTTGATAGAAAGTTTGTGTTTGTATTTTGCTGCAGATTGCTGAATCCAAGATTCGATGCACATCTGCATTCCTGAGATCTCTTCTCTAATTCCATAATTCTTAATTTTAATCTCTCATTTTCCTCTGATAATTCATCACAACGTTTAGATTTCTCAAGCAAAGCTCCACCAATGGTAACTGCATGCAATTTTAAATTTACTGTCTCAGTTTCTGATTGGTTTTGTAACCGCTGACAAACCTTATGGGTATTATCAACTTCACTCTGTAACTGCGCAATTTCCTCAACTTTATCATTCAAAGAACTTTCCATTTTTAAACAGCAAGATAACAAGCCCTGCACAATACAACCTTTTCTCTTACTTTCTGAAATTTTGCTATCAAAAACACTTTTCTCTAAAAATTCCTTCATCATAGTCCACGTCTGCTTACATTTTTCTGGCATTTCATAAGGACCGCCATGACGCTTAATACATTTTGATACCCATCTGTTAACTTTATCCGAACTGACACTAGCTTCACACCGAGTAAGCATTTTGACTATATTATTAATAATTTAAAGAAAAAAAGGAAATATTTTACTCACCGCATTTGAAGCTCCACCTTGCCAGTTCCTGTCTTCTGGTACAGGACAGTCTTTTTCTTTCTTCAGTTTCCAGTCTCCAGAGAATAATTCTGGGGTTCCAAACTTGTTTAGTCTTGTATATCAGACTCTTATGTCACAACCAGACATAGAGTCACAGCACAGGTCTTTTTCTTCCATCAGACTTCTTGTCCAACTCACAGGATTTCTGTCACCACCGACTTCTGTTACCAAGTCCTGATAATGCGCTTCTGGTCACTTGCACGGCACCAATGTAGTCTTCAGATATTATAGCGTGTATTGTCTATCGTATAGTGTCTAGTATGATGTTAGTAGATTGTTCTCGCAGCAAAACACCAGGTCCTCCAGAGAACGCAATTTTAATTCAAAGGCTTCAATACAGAATAAAGTCCAAAGAATCCACAGATGATACAAAAAAGGTCCAACAGAGTAATTCAGATTTCTACCTCCGCCCCCATACTCCTACAGAAAGGAAAAAAAGGAGTACCTTCTCTATGGATGAACTGAATGTCAAAGCTGACTAACAGAATAAATATCCTTTTCACTGAATAGCTGACAATTTGATTGGCCGTCTTTGATCTGAAAGACATGACCCAGCGTCTTGTCTTGCAGATCGTCAGGTAGATGTCACTCCCAGCAGGAGTCAACAATTAGTATTAGGGAGCCAACTAGCATACATCCTTGCATACCAATTAGCTCTCTTTAATAAGTAATTAGATTACCTGTGGCCTAAGAAATGGTTTGATATGTAAGCAAGAGCTCATCCTGTCCAGTTGGCTACTTGACAACAGACAAGCGTCTCTCAATGTGAATTACAGGTCTGATGTGCAAAAAGGACTTCCTATATCCTTCTCTTTGTCCTTTCTCGTTTGATGTGAAACTAATGTGGTTACTAAGGTTTCGCCTGGTCAATCTTGGACTCACATAATATAATATATATATATAATATTTATATATATATATATTATATAAGGAACACCCTACATATACTACAACACTGTCCTCTTCATAATACCCATAGGTAGGGCAGTCTTATTCGTTCCTATGAGTAAGCCATGTTCTGCTTGAATGTAGATTACCCATAGATGTGAATTGGGCCATTGCTGGAAAGGCAGCTCGGGGCAGAGCTGAGCAGTGAAGATCGCTGGGGCAGGAAAACGGGCATGTTTTCAATATGACATGCTGCGATTGGGGGGTCTAAAAAGATGCTTTATTAAAAGTGAATATGTCCTTTTTTAAATCATTGATTCCACTTGCATCTCTAGTATTGAATGCTATTGGAATAGTGTAGGTACCTCGTATCTTCAGAAGGAGATTCCAAAACAAGCAAAGTCCTTGTATAGAAAGAGAGAGAGAGATGAAACATTTTGCCCCTGTACAAATTGGTAAGACCTCATCTGGAATGTGTAGAGAAGGGCAACCAAACTCGGTGTACTTGGTGTTTGAGTTTATTTAACCACTTCAATACCGGGCCTATTCTGGCACTTCTCTTCATGTACAAATCATCATTCTATTGCTAGAAAATTACGCAGAACCCCCAAACATTATATAGGGTTATTTTTTTAGCAGACACCCTAGGGAATAAAACGACTGTCATTGCAACTTTTTATCTTCCACGGTATTTGTGCAATAATTTTTCAAACGCTCTTTTTTGGGGGGGGGGGGTGGTTTCATGAATTAAAAAATAACAAAACCGTAAAGTTTGCACAATTTTTTTGTAAAATAGGAAAGATTGTTACACAGAGTAAATAGATACCTAACATGTCACGCTTTAAAATTGCACACTCATGGAATGGCGCCAAACTTCGGTACTTAAAAATCTCCATAGGCGACGCTTTGAAAATGTTTATAGGTTACCAGTTTAAATTTACAGAGGAGGTCTATTTAGAGAATTGTAGCTGGCACTCCTAACGCACGCGGCAATACCTCACATGTGTAGTTTGAACAGCGTTTATGTGGGCGGGACATATGTGCATTTGCTCCTGCGCGCGAGCAACCAGGGACATTTAATTTTTTTTTATATTTTACTTTTATGTAAACATCCCTTGTAATAGGAATAGTGCGCGACAGGTCCTCCTTTATGGAGAGATATGGGGTCAATAAGACTTCCCCCCACATCTCTCCTCCAGGCTGGAAAGCATGAGATCTTGAAAAAATGTCGCTGATCTCATGATTAGTATTGCTTACTAGCCAAAAATTGCGGCTTTTACTTCTGGGTAACCGGGCGTGACGTCGTCACATCGCGCTCAGGCCTCGGACAGTCATAGAGATCTGGTCACCAGTCCTCTCTATGCTTGCTAGCCTGCGCCGGACGATTCTTTCTCCGGGCCCCCGATGCCACGGGTGAGCCCGGAGAAGCACCGGATGATGGCGGGAGGGGGTGGTGTCCCCTCCCGCTACCTATAAGAACGATCAAGCAGCGGAACCGCCGCAGTGATCGTTCTTATGGTGCACAGAATCGCTGGCACTAAAGAATATCATCTGAATGATGCCTCTAGCTGCCCCATCATTCAGATATCACCACACAGCCCAGGACATCATTTCACTATGGCTGGGTATTAAAGTGGTTAAGGTCATCAGAGGACAAGGGGGCACTCTGTCTAGGAGGGGGGGGGGGGTGAAATTTCATTGCCAAATACAGAAAGGCTTCTTCACAGCAAGAGATGTGGAATAGTCTCCCTCCAGAGGTGGTTCTGGCAAGCTCAGTAGATTGCTTTAAAAAAAATAAAGTCCTGGATTATTTCCTTATTGTACATAACTGGGTAGTGACACTATTTATAGATAAACTTGATCCAGGGAAAATCAATTTGCCTCTTGGGATAGGGAAGGATATAAATCCCCCCCCCCCCCCCCCCCCCCACAGTCTGAAGATTGCTTTATCTTGCAGTGGATATAAAGTCTATGCACCCCTGTTAATGTCAGGTTTCTGTGATTGTAAAATAAGACAAATATTATTAGAACTTTTTAATGTGTGACCTATAAACTACAGCTCAATTGAAAATCAAACTGAAATCTTTGCGGGGAGGGGTGGTGCAAAAATAGACTAAAATGTGTTTGCATAACACATGGTTGTACACACCTCTTATAACTAGGGATGTAGTGGTCTTCAGAATTAAGCAATCACATTCAAACTCGCGTTAAATAGCAATCGGTACACACCTGCCATTATTTAAAGTGCTTCTGATTAACCCCAAATAAAGTTCAGCTGTTCTAGTAGGTCTTTCCTGACATTTTAGTGACTTCCTACAGCAAAAGCCATGGTCTGTTATAGAGGGCTTCCAAAGCATCAGAGGTATCTCATTGTTAAAAAGGTATCAGTCAGCAGATGGGTACAAAATAATTTTTAGGGCATTATATATACCATGGGACACAGTCATCCAGTGGAGAAAATATGGCACATAGTGACATTACCAAGAACTGGACGCTTTGCCTAAATTTATGAAAAGACGACAAGAAAACTGGTCAGGGAGGCTGCTAAGAGGTCTACAGAAACATTAGAAGAAGCTGCAGGACTATCTGTCTAGTACTGGCTGTGTGGTACATGTGACGACAATCTCCTATATTCTTCATATGTCTGGGCCATGGGGTAGAGTGGCAAGATGGAAGCATTTTCCCAAGGCGTCTTCCAGGACAGCCCTTGAGAGATGGAGCTCCTCCCTGGACAGGAAACACATCACCTCCAGCTCTTTAAAAGGCGGTCCCTCAGGCATCTGGTCAGTTTTATGTGTTTCCTCAGTCGGAGGAGACATGTCACCTGGGAACTGTCTTTTGCAGAGGGATGGATCCGGGAGGGAGTCCATCTCCAGGGGCTGAGGGAAGACAGCTGGGCTGTGCTTACCCGAACGATCTCTCCTCTTTTGGCCGCGGGTTCCCTCCGACTGGGTCTGGAGTTCCCCGTTTCCTCCTTCCCCCGGTGCCCGGCGAGGGAGTTGGCGGTGATGGCTTGCATCAGGCGGCGGCGTTAGCAGCAAGGGAATTCTTTCCTTGCGGTGGACGCCGTGACCCGGAAATCGCTGGGCGTAACTTCCAGGCCGGGATGCGCGTCATCACTGAGCGCCGGAAGCTGTGGTTCCTGTTTCTGGGGCGGGAAGTTTGGAAGGCCGAGCCGGCGTTTAAAAGGCAGCAAGCGTGGGCTGAACGCTGCCTGTATACAGACACAAGATAAACGCTGTACACGCGCCAGGGGAGTCTAGCGCCGGCTCTTCACAGGTAGGCTGGCTGTGCCAGAGCTCTTTTTTCCTGTGTATTTCACCTATTTTAGAAGGGGAGCTAGATAGGAATGTTTGCCTATGTTTAGCTCAGTGGGCACCTTAGGATGGCAGGCTAGAGATACCTTTTTCTTAAAGGAGGACATCTCTTTCTTTTGTTTCCTACCAGAAAGATCCAAAAGACCACAGTGTTAAAGTCCCTTCTAGCAAAAAGAAGTGTGCCACATGTAATGCAAGACTAGCATCAGGATATACCAAAAGCCTATGTGGACCCTGTATTTCTACTGTGATAAGCAGTGAAGAGGATTCCCCACTTAACAAATTTTTGGGTTCTTTTAAAGATGAAAGCAACTTTTCAGTCCTTTAGGAAACTTATTGCTGATTCGCAAATCCCAATGCCAGCCACCACACAGCAAGAGGTGCCCACCTCTCCCACTCCGGTAGCGTCAGGAGCAGGTGATCCTGTGGAGAATGAGGAGATTTCCCTTAGAATTCCTGATTCAGATTCCTCCCATTCAGATTCTGGGCAGGAAGATGATCAGAATGACTCCCGCACACCCACTAGATTCAAGCTCTCCCAGGAGGAGGTAGATGAATTAATTGGGGCTATTCATGAAACGTTAGAGATGAAGGAAGAAAAGACTTCTCTCTCATGACATGATAAAATGTATCAGGGGTTAAGCAAGAAAAAGCAAAAAGTTTTTCCGGTGCACAAGCTGATGTCAGACCTCGTGCTTAGGGAATGGGAGGAACCTGACAAAAGGCCTTTCTTTTCTAGCGGTTTGAAAAGAAGATTTCCTTTTGAGGAAGACCCTAAGGCAGTCTGGAACCAGTCCCCAAAACTGGATGCCCCCCTGTCAAAAGTCTCAAAGCACTCAGACTTAGTGTTTGAGGACATGGGACATTTAGCAGACCCCATGGACAAAAGGGGAGATGTTATCCTCAAGAGATCCTGGGACGCAGCCATGGCTAATCTTAAACCAGCCCTGGCAACTACGTGTGTAGCGCGTAATTTAGAATTTTGGCTCAAACAGCTACAGGAACACCTGACAGCAGGTACTCCTAGAGAAGATTTATTGAAATCTCTTCCAATGCTGTTTAAGGCAGTTGGTTTTATCGCTGATGCTTCGGCAGAATCGGTAAAACTTTCAGCCAGGTCAGCTTCACTGTCAGTAGCAGCCAGGAGAACTCTTTGGCTCAAAACTTGGCCAGGAGACACCTCATCTAAATTACGTCTTTGTAGCGTTCCTTTCTCAGGTAACCTTTTGTTTGGCACTCCGCTAGATGAAGCGTTAGAATGCACGGCGGATAAAAAGAGGACCTTTCCTGAAAAGAAAAAACCTTTTAACAAGAAGTTTTTTCGTTCCTTTAAGGGGCAAAAGAAAACGCAAGAGAAAGGAAAGCCAAATAGATCCTGGGGGGCGCAAGGAGGGAAGCAAAAAGCAAAAGTGCTCTTTAACCCTCCTGACAAAAATCCCAAATCTCAATGAGGCCAGGATCCAGGTGGGAGGAAGACTGGGGGATTTCCTTCCACAATGGATAAAGTTGACCTCCAACAACTTTGTCAGGGGAGTCATAGGAAAGGGCTATGCCCTGGAGTTCAGTCAGTTGCCACCGACAAGATTCTTGGTTACACAGCTGGCAAAGAACCCGGTAAAAGCGCAGGCACTACAGCTTCTCATAGGAGAATTTGTAGATCAAAAAGTCCTAATACCAGTTCCCAAACAGGAAGAAGGTCAGGGTTTTTACTCGCACGTCTTTCTGGTACGAAAGCTATCAGGGAAGTATCGCCTGATTTTCAACCTAAAACCGTTGAATACAGTCATTCGGTACAAAAAATTCCGGATGGAATCTATTTATTCTGTCAAGAATTTGCTTCAGAAAGACTGCTTTATGGCAAAGATAGATCTGAAAGATGCCTACCTCCACATTCCTATCAGAGTAAGCTCCCAAAGGTTCCTGCGCATAGCTGTTCGGATGGGGGAAAAGATTTTCCACTATCAGAGCCAAGCCCTCCCCTTTGGCCTCTCCTCGTCCCCGAGGATCTTTACCAAAATCCTTGCGGAGACGTTGGCCCCGCTAAGACTCCAAGGAATAACAGTCGTCCCATACTTGGACGACCTGTTGTTCCTGGCACCCACAAAACAAAGGCTACTCGAGGACCTAGTGGTCGTCCAGCAGTGGTTGACTCAGTTAGGCTGGATAGTCAACAGGGAAAAGTCAATCCTCATTCCCACACAGGAAATCCTGTTCTTGGGCTACATAGTAAGTTCTACAGAGCAAAGGACCTTTCTCCCACAAGAAAAGATTGATCATCTAAGTCAGCGAGTAGCTCAGTTGCAGACAAATCTCCCTGTCACAGTAAGGGAGATAATGTCAGTCCTAGGCCTCATGACAGCCTCCATCCCAGCAGTCAGATGGGCCAGGTTCCACCAAAGGCCACTCCAGTCTTTTCTCCTTCAAAATCTCGCAGGGAAAGACTTGGAGGAGAAAGTATACCTGCCAGAAAAAACAAAGCAGGCTCTCTGGTGGTGGAGAAACCAAAACCACCTGAACAAAGGTCTGCTGTGGAACCCACATGTGACACGCATTTTGACTACGGACGCCAGCAACCAGGGTTGGGGAGCCCACCTAGAAGGTCGGTGGGCACAAGGCACCTGGAGTCATCTAGAAAAGAAACGCTCTTCAAATTATCGAGAGTTAAAAGCCGTAGCCAAAGGGATTGCAGCGTTCCAGGGGCAGCTCAAGCATCCACATCTACAGATCAGGTCGGACAATACAACTACTGTAGCGTATTTGAACAAACAAGGAGGGACCAGGAATCCCACCCTGATGGGCATAGCAAAGGAAGTTTTTGTATGGGCAGAAGAGAATCTCGAGTCACTTTCAGCTGTCCATCTCATGGGTACGCAAAACAGTCTAGCCGATTTCTTGAGCAGACAATCAGTCTCTCAAGAAGAATGGTCTCTGGATCCGACGGTCTTTGCCAAGATAGTGTCCAAATGGGGTCTTCCGGAGGTCGACTTGTTCGCCAACAGGAGAAATACTAAGCTTCCAGAATTTTTCTCACTGAACCCCAGGGATCGACCGGTGGCAGTCGATGCCCTTCAAAGCGCATGGTCATTCTCCCTGACATATGCTTTCCCACCTCTGCATCTCTTACCGAGGGTCCTGGCCAAATACAGGATGGAGAAGACTTCCCTTATCCTGATAGCTCCTTTTTGGCCAAAAAGGGCGTGGTTTTCGCTTCTACTAGCGTTGGCGGATCGTCCACCATGGATGTTGCCGTGCAGCCAAGATCTGTTGACTCAAGGTCCAGTACGGCACCCCAATCCGGCCTTTCTGAATCTAGCGGCCTGGTTTCTGAAATAGACATCCTGAAGTCTAAGGGTCTATCAGAGTGATCAAAACTCTGTTACAGAGTCGCAAACCAGTTACCAGAGCGATTTATCTGAAACACTGGAAGAGATTCAATCTCTGGCTAAAAGAGAATGGAAAGAGGGATCATGATTCCCCAACAATTTTGGAGTTCTTACAAGAAGGCATCGACAAGAAGCTGGCCTTAAGCACGATTAAGGTTCAAATTGCTGCCCTTTCAGTTTATGTTCAGCGCTCCCTACAAGAGGACCCGCTTATCAGTCGATTTTGCAAAGCAATTGCCAAACAACGCCCGGCCCCATGCTGTAAGGTCCCGACATGGGACCTATCTCTTATGTTGAAAGCAATCATTAAAGAGCCTTTTGAGCCGATATCAGAGGCATCCTTAAAGCTGGTTACTTTAAAGACAATTTTTTTGATCGCTATGACTTCTGCCCGCAGAATCAGCGAACTTCAGGCTCTCTCAATTAGAGATCCTTATATGCAAATTTTGGAGGATAAAGTTATTCTAAAGACAGATCAGTCCTTTGTGCCAAAAGTCGCCTCTGCTTTCCACAAGGGTCAGGACATTATACTTCCTTCTTTTTGCAATAAACCAAGAAATAGCAAAGAAGAACAGCTACACTGGCTGGATGTCAGAAGATGTCTTTTAGTCTATCTGGAAGCAACTAAAGGCTTTAGAAAATCAGATGCACTGTTTGTTCTTTTTTCCGGTAATCGAAAAGGAAAACAAGCTTCAAAAGGGACTCTAGCCAGGTGGATTAAATTGGCCATCTTGGAAGGGTATAAAGCCCTACACTTGGATCCTCCGCAGGGGTTGAAAGCACACTCTACAAGGGCGTTAGCCACGTCCTGGGCAGAAAGAGCCGGCTACCCCGGAGCAGATATGTAAGGCCGCTACGTGGTCAAGCATGTCCACGTTCATTCGACATTACCGACTGGACGTCCTAAGTAGCCAAGATCAGGCCTTTGGGAGGAAAGTCCTGCAAGCAGTAGTCCCACCCTAATCTGGTGAGTGCTTGCTCATCCTCTCAAGGGCTGTCCTGGAAGACGCCTTGGGAAAATCAGAGTTAGTCTTACCGGAAACTCTGTTTCCAGGAGTCTTCCAGGACAGCACGTTCCCACCCTATGCTTTAAGGTAGGTATTTATGTGGGTATGTATATATGCATGGATAATATGTATGTATGTCATTAACTGTTTTTCAGCTCCGTCCTTCGGTTCTTGGATTAAAACTGACCAGATGCCTGAGGGACCGCCTTTTAAAGAGCTGGAGGTGATGTGTTTCCTGTCCAGGGAGGAGCTCCATCTCTCAAGGGCTGTCCTGGAAGACTCCTGGAAACAGAGTTTCCGGTAAGACTAACTCTGATTTTCTTACGAAGGAAAAACATCCAAGCTTGGATACATTTTTCTGACACATGAAGTCTCCTAAAAGCACGTGGGGAAAATGTGTTCTGGTCTAACAAAGGTTGAACCTTTTGGCAATACTTCCAAAAGATATGTTTGGTGCAAAAAGAACACCATACCCACAGTGAAGCATGGTGGTGGCCACATAATGCATTGGGGCTGTTTTTCTTCAGCTGGAACAGGGGCCTTAGTCAAGGCAGAGGGAATTATGAACAGTTCCAAATTCAGACAGGACTGCAAGCTAATCTGCTGCTGGCAGATTTAGACCAGACTCTTCTAGTAATGGGTAGTCTTGGGTCAGTCAAGTGCAGTGTTGGCCTCAATTTGCAAATTTCAGCAGTAAGAATTTGCATTCCTATGGTTGGAGCTTGAGTGTGCTGCTGAGCCTGCACAATGCCATGACATGCTGTCGGCAGCCGCAGCTATTTGTTGCAGTCTGCACAGCCATTGATCATTGTAGGTGAATGCTGGCTGTGACAACAGTCATAGATCGATGTGGCGTCTGCAGCTATTCACATTTGTAAATTCCAGCTAGAATCCACAGCATGTGCAAATGAAAGCCCTACATGGATATTTCATTGCATTGTATTCTCTGCATGGTGTAGGAAGTTCTTTGTATCGAGTTCTGCGTAATGCGTTCCACCAGTGGCTCGGGAAAATAAAGCACTTTCTAAGGCCAGAGCTGTGGCAGATACTGGTAAGTCGGAACTTGTATCTGAAAACTCGCTTTTTTTTTTTTTTTCATTGAAAAGCAGCTTTATTGAAAAATATGGTACAGTAATTATTTAACGGTCCATTCAGGAAAATTGTCATGGAACAACATGAAGTAATTTGCATAATGTTCTTGCAAAGAATATATATAGTACAGGAGTTCAGATATCAACAATCATGCTGTGATATACAGTCATAAACAGTAATACTAAACCATAAAAACCTCAAGAGTCCCAAAGTTATATGTAAAACTGTAGCAGCGCTACTTTCAAACAGGCGTTTGAAATTCTTCTATATATCAAGTACAATATAGGAATTCGATGATAGTGCAGATGGATCACACACAAATTAGTCCTTAAACAAGTGCGCCGTTCACCACGTGGGGGGGATATTTACTCCCCTGTTGGGGATGCACTCACCACAAGATTGAAATAAAAGGGCCTGGATAGTATATCTGTGTATATCCCGGAAGAAGCACTCTCCACCAGCAGGAATGTTAAGTTCTAAACCGCATACATATAATGGAAAAAGACTTGTATAGTGTAATACAGCTTTAAATCATTTATTAAGCCCCAAACATCTTCTTTATAAAATGTGCGTACCACACTGTAAAAGTATTCAAGCATAAAACATCGGTACTGTGCCTGTATGCCTCTCCCTTTGAGCCTGTGAAGATGCAGATGTCTGCCAAAAATCTCCTGTTCCTGCTCCTGGGGGCTGTACAGCTTCTCTGGTCAGAGTATAAGCGTCACTCTCTGACGCGTTTCGTCATTGGTTAGACTTCACGTGTGAGCGGCAATTTACCGTAATGCGCCGGTTCTTCTAGACCTGGCGAGCACGGACACTTTCGCGAGCGCATCCCAGGGGACGCGCAAACGTGGAAGTGCACGAGGACGTCATCCCAAAGTAGCTCCACCACGCTGTAGCAGTAAAATGTCTATGGCGCGGTGGGCGAGTGGTTAAGCACCTGAAATGTTTTGGGTCCTGAAGTGGTTATAACCTGTAAAGTATTCCATTGGTGACCCATACGATAGGATCCAGGATGGCAGGGATGAGCCTAAAGATCGAACATTATGGGCCGTCGCGGCCCATAATCCACTGTCATCCCAGTGCATTGCTGGCTGATGATTGGCCAAGCATGCACTATGACCCGCATGCTTTGGCCAATCACAGCGCCGTCAGCGAAAAGAGCCATAATTGGCCAAAGGCAGGGTGCCAATTATGGCTTGGGGGTTAAGTCCACGCCCCACACTATAAAAGACCGCCTGCATGTCGGCTCTGTGTAGTGTGTTTCTGGTGTTGAGAGAGAGTAATTTCGTTTAGTTTGAGCATGCCGGCGATTCAGTTAGCTGCAGTGTATGTGTGAAGGCTGGACGATAAGACAAAATGTAGTATCTATATATAGATACTACATTTTGTCTTATCGTCCATGGACGGACACAGCCTTCACAAGTCTTGACAAGTGGGTTATGTTCCTGTTCATAGGCGAGGACTAGGCAGAACATGTTAGATATTTAAATACATATTACTCTAACACAGTTGAAGAGCCCCCTCGGGACATAACCCTCCTCCCTGCAGCATGCAGCCTCAGTTTTTTTCTGCCTAGCAAATAAGAAGAACGTGGCTCCCTTTTGTACCCAGGTCCCCGAGGAAATGTTTTGCTTTATTTTCTTTTTAATTTTCGTTATTTGAGAATCTATCAACTGCCGGCTGGATATATAGATCCTTGTAGTCTCCTCAGTCCGGCCAGCGAGCGTGAGCACACCATAGCTAATGGCTGGGTCTGCCACGATATATACCCCATTAATCCTGGGCTGTTCCGTGGGCTTTTTGCTCCAGGGTCCACACATGACTGGGCTGTGGTGTTGTCTAACTCACAGTGGACCGGGGCGACAGCTACTCCAACACTGTTGTATGCCTGCCAGGAATGCACCAGCGGGTCTTCGCATGGACGGGTAAGTACAGTCCTTCCTGCTTCGGCGGGTCGGTACGGCTGGGGTTAGGGGGTCCTCCCTTTCTCTGCTCTCTATCACGTTTCCCTCTGCTGCTATACCGCTGCTACTAGGGTGGACCTGTGGGGGGGCTCCTTTTCCCACCGGGGTACTGTGGGGTGTCTGGGCCCATTTTTAGCTGTGGGGTGTGCTTTGCCTTAGGGAGGCCCCTTTCGGCCTTCTCATTCACATGGCGGGGTTTCATCGCCATTTTTTTGCAGTTTACTGTTTGCATTGGAAATTCCCATTGGTGGCCATTTTGTTGTGGTCACGCTATGGCGCAGCTTGTTATTGCGGTCGACCATTTTACTGTGGCTGTGCCCTGTTATCTTTTGAGGCGTCCGGCAGCCATTTTGTGTGGGGTTTTGGCCTCTAGTGCTGGCTTTCTGCACGGTGCGCAGCACATATGTCCTCACAGATTTTTTCCTCACAGCACACGCTGTGTACAGAAGGCAGGCATCGGCTCTGAGCAGTCTCTTGCTAGGTTGCTGAGTCCACTATGCAGATGCTGGTGGAAAGCAAGAAGAGGAGAGACAGGAAATGGCATTTTCAAACCTGGATTACTGTATTTTGTAGGTCAAAAGGAAAAACGAGGTAAGTGATATTTAAATGCTCTAGCTTACAGCAATCAATTAATCTAATAAAAAACAAATCTTTAGTGTTACTTTAAGTTAAGTTAGTTTGCTAGGTATTTTTGTCCCGAGGTGGCCTATATGGGAGTATGTCCATCTAAACGCAAAAAAGGTGGATAGCCACTGTTGCAATGCTATACTCGTCTTGACGCCCATTGCTTAAATTTGGACATTCTCCCATGCTTATACATCTCAGACAGTAATGGCGGCAGAGATATTGCTGAGAGGGTTATGAAAAACAAAAGATCATCCGCAAATGCAGCCAGTTTATGCTCCCTCCCTTTTAATCTAATGCCCCTAATATCTGGGTTGGTCCATATAGTCCTTAAGAATGGCTTCAATGTTAAGAAGATAATAGGGCATAGTGGACAACCCTGTCGTGTTCCGTTCTTAATGGAAAAGGGCTCTGAGAGTACCTCATTTATCTTGATTCTAGCTTTTGGGGAGAAATATAAACTCATAACCCAGTTCTGCATCCCCCTCCTCAACCCTATGTGTTGCATAGTCGCCCTCAGAAATGACCAGTCTACACTATCAAAAGCTTTTTCTGTGTCTGTGGATACTAACACTAGCGTTTTTTGATAATATTGAGCGTAATGTATGGCGCTTATGACCCTTTGCGTATTTTCCCTACCTTCCCTTTCTGGAGTAAATCCTACCTGATCAGCGAAGGGTATATACGGTTGAGAGTATTTTCGTGAGAATCTTTAAGTCTGCATTTAACAGTGGGATTGGATTCGAGCACTGAGCCGGATCTTTCCTTTCTTTGGGTATCACTGTTTTATGAGCCATCAACGTTTCTGCTGGTATTATATGTCCTTCTCGTACCGAATTAAAAGCCTCCACAAACCTTGGTGCCAGTTTTTCCACAAACGTTTTATAGTATTACAGGGTAAATAAATCCGGGCCCGGTGCTTTACCTGGTTTTAATGTTTTCAGGGCGTCTAAGGCCGCGTACAAACGAGGAGACATGTCCGCTAAAACATGTCCGACGGACCATTTCAGCGGACATGTCTCCTCGGATTTTGGTCCGATGGCGTGTACACACCATCGGACGAAAATCCCCTCGGACTGAGGACGCGGTGACGTTGACGCCGCTACGTCACCACTCCAGGAAGTAAAATACTTCCACACATGCGTCGAATCCATTCGACGCATGCAGGAGATTTATGTCCGCTGGTTAGGCGTACTAACCAGCGGACATGTCCGACAGACAGGTTTCCAGCGGACAAATTTCAAAGCATGCTTTGAAATTTGTCCACTGGAAAAACCTGTCCGCTAGGTCGTACACACAATCGGATATGTCCGCTGAAACTGGTCGGCGGACCAGTTTCAGCGGACATATCCGATCGTGTGTACGCGGCCTTAGAATTCTTTAATGGTGATTGGGTCATCAATGTCTTCTGCTTCTCTTTTCTGTCAATCTAGGCATTTCCGAGGCCACTATATATTCCCTAACCTTCTCTTCATTACATACCCTAGGAGGTTGATCTTGAGCCCCCAGTTGGTATAGGTCTACATAGTAGTCTCGGAACGCCTTCGCAATCGCCTGTGATTAGTTTACCAATATATCTCCCTGTGTTTTAATATGTTCAATGTAGTTTTGCATCCTAGTCTCTTTAAATGCATTCGCTAACATCATGCTAGGCTTATTTCTGTATTCATAAAAAGCTTGTCTACACTGAGTCATTGCTGCTTTCGCTTTATCTGTTAGCAGGGCATTCAGTTCCTCTCGCAAGCGAGTTAATTCCTCCTCGCTCTGACGTGCTTGCGATTATTAATGCAAAGTCTCTAACCTCCTAATCTTCCTGAGCAAGGATTCTAATTGGGCCCCCTGTTGTTGTTTTCTGCGTGATCCTGCTGATATATGCCTGGAGAGTACATGGAGAGTTCTCCAACTATCTCTTACTTGCTGCTCCTGAAGCATTCTTTTTGCTTTTCCTAATTTTATATACGACAGATGGGAGGTTCCCCTTAAGGCATCTAGGGCTGGATCTAATGCCATATTTAAAGGGTTTGTAAAGGATTTTTTTTATCTTAATAGCTTCCTTTACCTTAATGCAGTGCTGTTTTCATGTCCTCATTGTTTGTTTTTTGCTCTCAAGTTGCTGTAATTCTTCTCTGATCTCCACACTTCCTGGTTGTCTGTTTCCTGATAACCACAGTGCTGGGAGCTTTCTCTCTGTGGTCACTAACTTCAAGGAGGTGTGATTACTGTGTGTCTAAAACCCCACAGCACCTCCCCTTTGGATCAGTTTTGTTTTCCAAACCATCACTGCTCTGTGGCTCTGTATGGTTTGAACAGCAGAGAGGCAGGAAACAACATGCGAAAACGAAACTAGAAACTACAGGTACATTATATGATTGATTGTTATCTATTTTTAACAGATTTAAGTCTGCTCCCATCAACAAGATTCCCTCCTTATTTTGATGTATTACGTTCATATGCGTCTTCAAAGTTGCTACTTGACCCTCGTTGGGTAAATATATATTCACCAGAGTAACTTTTTGATCATATATTAGGCCCTCTACAATCAATAGCCTCCCCTCCTCATCTGTAATTATCTTTGTTTCTTTCCATGGTATCTGACTTGACAAAACAATTACCACTCCTTTTGCATTTGAGGTCTGTGATGCACTATGATACACAATTGGATATCTATAGTTTCCCAACTTTTTTTTTTTCCAAATGTGTCTCTTGGAGAAATATAATATGCGATCCAAGTCTCCTGAGTTCCATAAATAACTTACTACGTTTTTTTGGTAAATTCAAACCTTTCACATTGTAACATGTCAAAATTATTTTAGTCATCTTGCTATATCAGTCTTTCTCCTTCCTCCTTTATTCTACAATTAGATCTGTTGTTGAAAAATGCAACAAGAGAAGCTCAGAGGGATTTGTCACATAGTGTAAGGTACCTGCAAAAGGTAGTGTCCGAAGTGGAAGTAGTATGCTGGAGATCCAGGTAAAGCGTCGTCAGGCAGATTCGGTCGGCAACGGATCAGGCAAATAGTTCACAATCGAAATCCGGAGAAGGGTCAGGCAGGCAAAGGTCATACACGATCTGGCGGTAAGGTACAAAATCAGCAGGCTGTAGAATAGTCAGGATATCAGGCAGGAGTTCAATACAAAGAATATCGCTGAAGTCAAAACACCCAGGAAGTAATCCAATAAATGGGCGCTGAGTGATGACCTCACTTCCTATTTAAAGGCTGTCCAGATTGAGAATTGTCCACAGTTGGCAGCAGGTGGAGCTAGTGAGTCCAAGGTAGTGTTGAACACAGTAAGGACATTCCCAAGGTCTAGATCTCTTCTGTGGCACAGCAGGTAAGGCTGTGGTTTAAGAGACCAGGGAGATCCCGGTTCAAATACACCCCGGGACATGACAGGGCCCCCTCCCCAATGGACCCCTCTGGGGGCCTAGTGGGGCATAGCCGGAAATGAGGCATGGAAGTCTCGTATAAGAGAAGGGGCATGCAGATCTTTGGCTGGAACCCAGGATTGGTCTGTGACAGGATATCCCTTCCAATGAACCAGATACCGGAGGCCACGGCCCTGTCTTCTGCAATCAAGAATCTTGGAGACTTCAAACTCAGTTTGTCCATCAACAAGAACAGGAGGAGGTAGCTGTTGTGATCTGGAGTAGTGGTTGAAAATTGCTTTTTTGAGGAGGGAAATGTGAAACACGGGATGTATCTGGAGAGAGGAAGGTAATTTTAAGCGATAGGAAACTGGCCCAACTCGAGCAATGATCCTGTAAGGATCAATGAATCGAGGGCCCAATTTGGTAGAAGGTTGTTTCAGTCTCACGTACTTGGTTGATAGCCAAACTCTGTCCCCCACCACATATGGAAGTATATGGCGTCTTCGTCTGTTGGAAAAAAGTGTGTAGTTGCCTGCTGACTTCCATAGTAATGAACAACTTTTCTTCCAATGTAGTAGAATATTTTTCACCCGCTGATCTGCTGCTGGTACACCAGAAAAAGGCTGAAGTAGGGGAAAAGTCTGAAGCCGCGTACACATGGCAGAGAACCTCGACGGGCAGAACACATCGTTCCGCCCGTCGAGGTTCTCTGCCGGCCGTCAGATTCGGCGACCCGCCCGTCGGGAATGGCAACCAGCCATTCATCCAGGCGGGCCGTCGAGCAAATAGAGAATATGCTCTCTATTTCTGCTCGACGGCATTCCCGACGGGATGCTCGCCGAGAGCGTACACACGGCCGAGGTTCTCGCTGGAATGCAGCTTCCAGCGAGGTTCTCGCTGGTTTCCAGCGAGAACCTCTGTCGTGTGTACGCCGCCTGAGGGTGATAGCCTAGGGCTGCGTAGAATGGTGTGGTATGAAGAGCACTGTGCCAACGGGAATTTAGGGCGAACTCCGCTAAAGGCAAATATTCAGACCAGTTAGAGTATAAGGCATTGACATAATGTCGAAGGTAGGTTTCTAGGGTCTGGTTCATGCGTTCGGTTTGACCATCAGTTTAAGGGTGATGTGAGGTAGAGAGCGAGTGCGTTACTCCCAGTTTCTTGCAGAACGCTCTCCAGAATCGGGAAACGAACTGGGATCTGCGGTCTGAGACGACATTGGTAGGTATGCCATGATGTTTTACAATATGGGAAAGGAAAAGAGTGGACAGTGCTTTAGCTGTAGGTAATCCCGGGAGCGGCACAAAATGAGACATTTTGGAAAAGCGATCCACTGTGACCCATATAGCAGTCATGCCCTCGGACTTGGGTAAGTCTACAATGAAGTCCATGGTCAAATGGGTCCAAGGCTGGCGAGGTGCCGGAAGTGGATTTAACAGTCCAGCAGGCAATGTTCGGGGCACTTTATTAGCAGCACAAGTTGGGCAGGCAGCCACATAGGGCCAGATTCAGGTAGATGGGAGCATCTTTAAGCTGGAGTAACGTTTCTCATTTACGTTACTCTGGCGAAATTTTAGGAGCAAGTGCTGTTATTCATGAAGCACTTGCTCCTAAAGTTGCGGCAGTGTATCGAAAATGAGCCGGCGGAATTCAAATTGGGCGGGTACGGGGCGTGTATTATTTAAACTAAGCGTGATCCCGCGGCGAACGTACTGCGCATGCGTCGACTGTCAATGCATCCCAGTGCGCATGCTCACAACTTCCGTCGGCACCACTTTCTTGGAAACGACAGCGCAATGTGTTCCGTTGGACGTTTAAATGCGCCCGTAGATGCGCCATTCCGGCACTAAAGTATATCCTGTTCCCCCTCCCCGCAGTGAAGTTACTTTTGTTCTGAGATGGCTGCTCCTGTTCCCCGCAAACACAGGAGAAAGCTGAACTTTAAAGGCCAGGAGCTGTCAGCCGTCATCTCGGCTATGGAGACCTATGATGTCTTCCTCCATGGCTGTAAAAGTTGACAGACAAGCAGGGACAGAGGTGTTGTCCTGCAAGTGGGGGTGCTCAGCTAGCTCTTATCGTCGGTAACGCTGCTGTAGCTGCTCTCCTGCTGACCTGTGGCCGTCTGGAGTAAAGATAAAGCAGCTATTTGTAGAAATAACTTTGCGCCGGACGGACGAGATACGTGCGGCGCATGTAGCCAGCGTATGGTGCTAATCCGTTCTAGAATTGGGAAATCTCCCTCATTTGCATATTTGCAGGGGAAATCAATAGGCGCGACTGATGCGCCAAGCGAAATTTTGCGCTGACGATACTCTGGCGTCGGAAAGTTAAGCCAGTCGGGGAAAGCCCGTTTTCTGTTGCATCCAGTTTGGTGGGTACGGCTACATAGATACGACGGCGCATCTTCACAGTTACGCGGCGCATATCGAAATACTCCAGCGCAAGTCTTGCTGAATCTGGCCCATAGTCAGTAACATCCTTTTTCATACGAGGCCACCAGACATGACGCTGCAAGGTCTTATAAGAGTGATGGTGACACCAGGATGACCGGATAACATGCCATCATGTGCCAAGAGGAGTACAGGTTTTCTGAGACTAGGGGCTACGTACAGGCGACCTGGTGGTTTCTTCAAGCCCTGGGGAACACGGTTCTGGGTTTCTCGTAGCTGTTGGGAAAGAGCCGTAGAGATCTGTGCGACAATTTTGTGAGGTGGGACTGCTCGGCTGGTTGATCTTCTTCAGAGGTAGAGAACTGTCTGGAAAGAGCATCGGCTTTTTTGTTTCTATGCCCTGGAACATAAGAAAGGACACAATTAAAACAGGAGAAAAACAGAGCCCATCGAGCCTGACGTGAGTTCAGACGTCTAGCAGTCTGAAGATACAGTAGGTTTTTATGGTCAGTGAGGATAGAAAAAGGCTTGGGAGCTCCTTCCAGAAGATGTCGCCATTCAGACAATGCCAATTTCATGGCCAGTAGTTCTCGATTCCCAACATCATAATTCATCTCTGCAGGAGAAAACCTTCTAGAGAAAAAAGCTACTAGATGGATTCTACCAGATTTTGGCTGTCTCTGGGAGAGTACGGCACCTGCTCCAACCTCAGAGGCATCAACTTCAACAATGTACGGGAGATCAGGATTTGGATTCTGAAGAATTGGAGCTTTACTGAACATGTCCTTTAATCGCTGGAAAGCTGATTTTGCTTCTGAAGACCACACCTTGCAATTTGTACCCTTCTTAGTCAAGTAAGGGGTGCCGCAATGGAGGCAAAACTCTTAATGAAGCGTCTGTAGTAATTTGCAAACCCTAAAAAGCTTTGGAGTCCTCTTAAAGTGGTCGGTTGGGGCCATTGCAAGACAGCGGAACGTTTTTGAGGGTCCATTTGGAAACCGTCAGCACTTATGATGTACCCAAGGAAAGGAATACAGCATTTCTCGATTTTTGCATAAAGATGGTTTTCTCTAAGTCGTAATACCTGTTTCACATGTGAGATGTGCTCTAGATGAGTCTTGGAAAAGATTAAAATGTCGTCCAAGTAGATGATCACAAAACGGTTGCTGAAATCATGGAAAATTTCATTCATGAAACGTTGAAAGACTGCAGGTGCGTTACACAACCCAAATGGCATGACCAAATATTCAAAGTGTCCATTACGAGTGTTGAATGCTGTCTTCCACTCGTCCCCCTCGTTAATTCGAATCAGATTATAAGCCCCTTGTAGGTCTAGCTTGGAGATGATAACAGCCCCCTTAAGTACATCAAACAGTTCAAGAATGAGAGGCAAAGGGTAGGAGTCCTTTACGGTGATTTGATTTAACCCCCGATAGTCTATGCATGGTCGAAGGCCCCCATCTTTCTTTTCAATGAAGAAAAAACCTGCTCCTACTGGAGAAGAAGAGGGTCAGATAAAACCTCTTTCCAAGTTGTCTCTTACGTATTCCTCCATAGACTTTTGTTCAGGCAGAGACAGGGGGTAGGTCTTTCCTTTGGGAAGAGGTGCTCCGGGAATCAATTTAATTGTACAGTCAAATGGACGATGTGGAGGTAACACCTCTGCCTTTTGCTTGCAAAATACATCTGCAAAGTCATGGTATTCATGAGGCAAGGTAGGTGGGATAGTCACAGGAGCCAACATGCAAGCAGAAAGTTTTTTGGGTTGAGACAAACAGTTAGGGCGACAGGACGATCCACAGGAGGCTAGTTCTCCATTTTCCCAAGCAAAAGAAGGGTTGTGAAGTTGCAACCATGGGTAACCAAGGATGATAGGCAGAAGCGGAGAATCAATGAGAGACAAGACAACTTCCACTTTGTGGAGGAGGCCTACCTGAAGGGTGATTGTCGTAGTCTCGAATTTCACAATGCCATCTCCCAAGGGCTGTCCATTCAGGGTGGTAATGTTCAGCGGTCTAGACTTTGGAACAAACGGGATGTTGTTCTTTCTTGCAAAAGTGTAGTCCAAGAATATGCCAGCAGCTCCAGAATCCACAAAAAACTCGCAGAAAACAAGCTTAGAAGGTAAATGGATAGTAGCCGGGACAGTAATCTTGGTCTTGGAGGATCTACCTGTCAGGTCTAAGCCAGCTCCTCCAACACTGGTTAGACCCTGTCTTTTACTGGATGGGAAGGGCAGACAGATGCTAAATATCCTTTAAGTCCACAGTACAGGCATAGGCCCAATGAACGCCTCCTTTGTTTCTCTGACTCAGTTAGGTGGAGACGGCTCAAAATCCAACAACAAAGAAAAAAAAAACACTCACTCCTACTAAAAAAAAAAAAAAATACATCCCATCTACCCCTGTCCTAATTCCACCCCCCCCCCTTCCTCATACATAATACCAATATTAAATCCCACATCCTTCACCTTAGCATATCCCCACCCTCTTGAATGGGCGGTAGGGTATAGGAAATACTTGCAAAAAAAAAAAAGATTTTTCATAAATTAACACCCCCTCCTTCTTTAGACTTGTAACCAAAAAGTCACTGTTTATTATTAAATACGTTTTTCCTCAGGGGAGAGAAAAATAAAATAAAAACGTTTTTATTCTTCCTGCGATGCTAATTCACCCCTAGTGGTCTGGGACCTCCCTCTGAATTTTCTCTTTCAGTACATTTTCTTCTGTCCCCTGTTCTTTTGAATTAGTGTTGT
Organism: Rana kukunoris; assembly: GCA_029574335.1. Taxonomy (NCBI): domain Eukaryota; kingdom Metazoa; phylum Chordata; class Amphibia; order Anura; family Ranidae; genus Rana; species Rana kukunoris. The sequence continues at coordinate 397,882,827 of CM056052.1, forward strand.
TGTGGGGAGTGGAGTATATTCCATCCATTCTGGTAATCCTAACCAGTTGCGTACCTCGAGGGGCTCTCCCCCCAAAAATGTAAAGAATTCAGGAAGCTGCTCTGGTTCCCACAAACTAAAGCTCCGTCCTTTCTTTTTCACAAGCACATCCAGTGGGTGTCCTCATCTATATGTACCGCCATTCGCTAATATATAGTCCAAAATTGGTTTCAGCATTCATCTCCTCATTTTCGTTTGTCTACACAAATCTGGAAAAATTTGTATCCAATGTTCCCACCTGCCATGCTGCTCTAAGAATGTCCTCTTTCACCCAATAAAAGTGTATCCTACATAAACCATCTTGTGGATTACTCTGGGTGCGGTTTATCGTGGTGGGAACTTTTTGCACACGCTCTATCTCAATGTCAGTCCCTGTTTTTTTTGTTTTTTTTTATAATCGATTCAAAATATCCATTACCATGTTTCTTAATTCTGGACCATCGATATTTTCTGGTACCCCTTTAAGGTGGATATTATTTCTCCTACTCCTGTTCTCGCTTTCTTCCGATTGGAGCTGTAGCATAGTAAACTGCTGTGTTTGTGTATAGACCTTGTCTTCCAACATCCTAAGGTGCTTATCTGTTATACTTTGCACATTTTCCACTTTGCACAGCCTCTCCTCAGAGTCTCCCTCTGTCACTACAGTTGAGAGACACCCTTTGATAACATGTGTTTACACGAAACGCGTCAGTGACGACTCCACTGCTGCCACAATTTTATCTATTATATGCGCTGTATCCTCATCGAACATGTAAGTGCCGTGACGTCATTGTGTTCCGTCCTGAACGTCGGCGGTGTTTTTATTCGAGTAGCGAGAGGCATCGGAGTGGAGAGATTACGGCTTTGAATGTTACATGCCTATTTCCACCGATTAATTGTATACATCCTGGACCCATTGCTGAGTTCCATACTGACCATACACGGATTGGTTCCAGGGAGACAGGACTTCCCTATGCTTTATGAGACTGATGAAAAACAGTCTCTCTTTCTGGTAAGCAGGCAGTCCTACTACACGAGTGCAGTGTGGAGATCCCCCTTTTTCATCTGATAGCACATTGGATTTCACTTGATCACCTTTCTTGTCAGCTTTTTTATCACAAGATTTAATGCTGGACTTTTTTCACTGGATCTTATCACTAAATAGTTTTGGAGTTTCCTCTTTCCTACACTTTATCTTCTTGCTCTCTTCAACTTTCAATGAGCTTGAATTTATATATGAATTTATGAATTTTATTATTTATTAATTTGTCAGCGCTGCACTTCCGTTTTGTTTTTTATGTTTTATTGAATTGTTGTACACAATTTTTTAGTGCCAGCAGCTTACTGTTCACCACTCAAAATACTATGGCCCAGATTCACAGAGCAATTACGCCTGTCTAACTGGTGTTAGACAGGAGTAATTTCAAATTTTGCGCGCCGTATCACTAGTTTGAATCCTCAAACCATGATACGGCGGCTTCGGGCTTCGATCCGAGAGGCTTACGTCTTCGTAAGCCTTCGGATCTACGCTGCAATATTTTTGCGGCCGCTGGGAGGAGTCCGCGTCGTTTTCAGCGTCGGGATATGCAAATGAGTTTTTACGGCGATCCACGAAGATACGAGCGGTCTTCGCAATCGCTTTCGTCTATTTTTTTCTACGTACTGTTAGACCAGCTTTTTGCTGGTCTAACGGTGCGTAGCCCATGTTAAGTATGGCCGTCGTTCCCGCTTCGAATTTAAATTATTATTATTTTTTTTTACGTAACTCGTTCGGGAATAGGAATGTCCGTAAACAACGCTACTCAAAAAAAATGACGTAACGACGTGATTTCGCGCAATGCACGGCGGGAAATTTCTGAACGGAGCATGCGCAGTTCGATCGCCGCGGGAAGGCGCCTATTTTAAATGCTTCACGCCCCCTACTCGCGTAGATGGCTTGCGCCGGGAGAAATACACTACGCCGCCATAGTTTACTGGACAAAATCTACCGGGATTCCACGTAGAGCCAGGTGAAATACGGCGGCGTAGTGTATTTCAGATACTCTACGCGAATCTAATTGTATGTGAATCTGGGCCTTAATATTTTCTACACTAGCACAGCGTCAGCCGTCTGGTTTATTTTGTTTATGTAAGTGCAATATCCATTACATTTGAAATTACTTTTACGGTATCACACCATGTCGTCTCCTCTTTTCCTTTCCATACTCTTCTGAAATGACAACGGAGTGTTAAATTTACGTTACACGAGTCGCCGTAAATTAGCGAGGCAAATGCTGTATTTACCAAGCTAAGTTACGGCGACATAGCGTAAATGGGCCAGCATAAGCCCGGGTAATTCAAATGTGGATAAGGTGGGCATGTTTTATTTAAATGTGTTGTCACCCCACGTTTTTTACGTTTTTTTTAACTGCGCATGCGCCGTCTGTGGACGTATTCCAGTGTGTATGCTCCAAATTATGACGCTAAGACACATTCGTTTTGACGTGAATGTAATTGACGTAAAGCCCCATTAACGGACGAGTTACGCAAACGACGTAAAATCTGAAAAATTTGACGCGGTCCCGACGTCCATACTTAACATAGGATGCGCCATCTTTTTGGTAATTTATCTTTACGCCGGAAAATGCCTTACGTAAACAGCGTAAATTCACTGCGTCGGCCGGGCGTACGTTTGTGAATAGGTGTTTCTTTCTCGTACATCACGGGACACAGAGCGGCATATTCATTACTATATGGGTTATATGGAGTACCTTCAGGTGTGGACACTGGCAATCTCAAACAGGAAGTCCCCTCCCTATATAACCCCCTCCCCTAGAGGGAGTCCCTCAGTCCCTCAGTTTTTTCGCCAGTGTCTTAGGTGTTGGTCACGGAATAGCTTTGCTCCACATCCTTGGGATTAAGGGCGGGCTAACCGGATCTGTCCAAAGAGCCTCAGTGCCAAAGTGGACAGTACCCGGGCCCCAAACCGTGGGGTTTTGCCTATAACGCTCCTCTTTGGAGGGCTGGACCCTGGGCCCAGGACTTGGAGTTCACAAAGACCATAAGTTCCTGTTTGCCAGGGTGCTATATAGGTCCAGGACAGTGGGTACCTTCATAGGACCCCAGGGCCTGAAGGTCTATTACGCTACCCACGGAGATGGGAGAAGATTGGATCGTTTGGCTAGACAAACATCCTGCAGCATGGAGCAGGTAAGAGGGGAGCCTGCGGGACTTGGTTCGACAGCAGGCTCTCCGGGGTAACCTAAAAGGGGGGTAGCCTAAGTATGCTCTGCATTGGCAACCTTGCTCACTATGTCTGAGAAAGACAGGATGATCCCATTTCCCCCATCACTAGGTTCCCCTGTCTAAGAATTGTGTTGCTAGCTACCTGCTGCTTTCTTCCTAGGACTGGTAAGGATCCCTATGGGGCCTTTTGGAGAGTCCTACCTGGCCGGGGGTTTGAATCTGCCGCCTGGTACTGCAGTCCTGGGTCTCCAGCAGCGCGGCTCCTCCATGTTCTTCCTGCTCCGGCATACGCGCGCGTGCGCGCACGTCTTATAGACGTTTTTCGCGCCGTTCGGAGGGGAGGGCGGGGGGAGGCGTGCCTGCAGCGTCATACAGGGGCGCGCCTTGTGCTGTTATAGATCAGCAGGCATTGTCAGTGCTCAGTCTGAGGCTGATATCAAAGGGAGAGGACGCAGAGCGGCAGAACAGTGACTCCCGGTGGCGGAAGAGGGGTAGTACATGCTGGACTTTGTTCCAATGCCTTTCTGTTAAGCCAAGAAATCCCCCTTTTTGCAACAGGTTGGAGGCTGGCAAACTAAGTTTGGGGTCGCTGTATGTTTGAAAAAAAAAAAAAAAAAAAAAGAAAGAGACTTATATATATTTAAAAAAAAAAAAAAACATACGGGGCCCCATCAGTTTTTGGGCATTAGTGAGCTATTGTCCCCTAAGCTCTAGTTTTGTACTCCTGGCCACTACAGTCTGTTGTTGTTGGCGGAGTCCCTCGATTTTGTATTATGGCTTCCAAAGGTTCGGGGTCAAAGGGTACAAAAAAGACCAAAAAACAAAGGGGTTCCCCCTCTGATTCTGATGATATGCCGATACTTTCCCCGCAACTTATTCCCCAGAGCTCTGTGTTTTGCGGTAGATGCTATAAAGGATTCCATCCAGCAGGCCTCTCGTTTATCACTATTTTTGGTGCACATGAGAAGGCTCTTATGGTTGAAGAACTGGGCGGCGGAGCCCCCATGCAAAAAGCTTCTGGCAGGGTTTCCCTTCCATGGAGGACGACTCTTCGGGGAGGATCTGGATAAATACATTCAGACTATTTCAAGTGGCAAAAGTACCCTTTTACCGGTCAAGAAGACATTCCGGGGTCCTACATTTAAAAGGCAGCTCTTTCCTGTCTCAGGGCCCTCAAATTCCAGGCAGTATCGACGGCCGCCTGCACGATCCAACGTTAACAGTAGATCGCAGGGACAGGCCCCTGGGGGTAAGAGACCATGGTATCGCAAGCCGACAAAGACAGCCCCTAAGTCTGCCTTATGAAGGGGCGCCCCCACTCTCGCGGGTGGGGGGAAGGCTTCGTTTCTTCTCAGAAGTTTGGGAAGCCAAGATCCCCGACAAATGGGTTCGGGCGTCTGTAACCGCAGGCTACAGACTGGAGTTTCTAAACTTTCCTCCGCCTCATTTTCAAGAGTCAAGGCTACCAAAGGATCCAGCAAAGAAGGCCTCGATGCTGGCAGCTTTGGATCACCTGCTTTGCCAGGACGTAATAATAGAGGTGCCAGCCCAAGAGCAAGGGCTAGGTTTCTATTCCAATCTCTTTGTCATACCAAAGCCCAACGGCGATGTCAGGCCAATCTTGGACCTAAAGAGGTTTAAACGGTTACCTAAGGGTTCGTTCCTTCCGGATGGAATCCATCCGGTCAGCAGTCGCCACGCTTCAGAGGGACGATTTTCTGGCTTCCATAGACATAAAGGATGCTTACCTTCATGTACCAATCTTTCAGTCGCATCAAAGATTTTTACGCTTCGCGGTGGGGCAGCGACACTTCCAATTCAGGGCGCTCCCCTTCGGGCTGGCCACGGCCCCCCGGGTATTCACGAAGATCCTAGCCCCAGTTCTGGCCAATCTAAGGATCCAAGGGGTCACAGTCCTAGCATACTTGGACGACCTTTTAATCATAGATCACTCACGGCCGTGTCTGCAACAGGCAGTAAACCTCACGGTTCAGTACCTCGAAGGGTTCGGCTGGGTCCTAAACCGGGAAAAGTCAGCGTTCCAGCCTATAAAGCAGTTGGAATACCTCGGCATGAGGTTAGACACAGAACAGCAAAGGGTGTTCCTGCCCCTTGTAAAGATCGAGGCTTATCAAGGGGTTGGTTCAGTTGGTTCTAAGCAAGAAAAAACCAACTATTCGCCTGTGTATGCGATTACTAGGCAAGCTAGTGGCCACGTTCGAGGCAGTACCATACGCTCAGATCCACACTCGCGTCCTACAGGCAGCCATTCTAGCAGCCTGGGGCAAAAGAGCACATGCCTTAGAGTCCCCTTTGACGCTATCATCAAGGGTCCGACAAAGCCTGGCCTGGTGGTTGAACCCTCAGAATCTTCTAAAGGGAAGATCCTTCAGCCCTGTTGTCTGGAAGGTAGTTACCACAGACGCCAGCCTGGCAGGCTGGGGGGCGGTCTTCGAGGGGTTCTCTCGCCAGGGAACTTGGGTGAAAACAGAGAGGCAGCTCCCCATCAATATCTTGGAGATCAGAGCTGCTCGCCTAGCCCTTCTGGCATGGACCTCCAGATTACAGGGGTCCCCGGTGAGAATCCAGTCAGACAATACCACAGCGGTGGCATACATAAACCACCAAGGGGGAACCAGGAGTCAGGCCGCTCAGAGGGAGGTGAGCTTGATTTTTCAGTGGGCAGAGGTTCATGTACCCTGCATTTCGGTGATATTCATTCCCGGAGTGGACAACCTGCAGGCAGACTTCTTAAGTCGCCAGATTCTGTCGCCATCCCCAGGTCTTTCAGACAATCTGCCAGAAGTGGGGAATGCCAGACGTAGATATAATGGCATCCAGGTTCAACAAGAAACTAGACAGGTTCGTGTCTCGAGCGAGGGACCCTATGGCCTGCGGAACCGATGCGTTGGTTTGCCCTTGGCATCAATTCAAACTTCTATATGCATTCCCTCCGCTACAGTTACTTCCTCGCCTGTTGCGCAGGATCAGAGTGGAGCACAAGCCAGTCATTCTAGTAGCTCCAGCTTGGCCCCGGAGGACATGGTACTCACTAGTCCTGAAGATGGCAGTGGGAGACCCTTGGACTCTTCCTCTACGACCAGACCTACTCTCCTACCTACCGATCCTCCACCCTACATTACAACGTCTAAATTTGACGGCCTGGAGGCTGAATCCCTGATTCTCAGGGGTAGAGGTCTGTCTAGGCAGGTAATTCCTACCCTGATTAGGGCTAGAAAGCCGGCCTCCAGGGTGATTTATTACAGGGTGTGGAGGAACTACGTAGGCTGGTGTGAATCCAAAAGATGGAATTCCCGCAAATATACCATTGATAGGGTGTTAAGTTTTCTCCAGCTAGGAGTGGATAAAGGCCTGGCATTAAGCACAATCAAGGGACAGATTTCAGCTCTGTCAGTGTGGTTTCAGAGGCCGCTGGCCACCCACTCGCTGGTAAAGACCTTCATACAGGGGGTCTTGCGTATTAATCCTCCTGTCAAGTCACCAATTTGTCCATGGGACTTAAATCTTGTCCTGTCCACTCTACAGAAACAACCCTTTGAGCCGTTGGCTGAGATTCCTTTAGTTTTACTGACAAGAAAGTTGGTTTTCTTGGTCGCCATAGTTTCGGCCAGGAGAGTGTCAGAGTTAGCAGCCTTATCGTGTAAGGAACCATATCTCGTTCTACATAAGGACAGGGCAGTTCTCCGGCCCCATCCTTCCTTTCTACCAAAGGTTATATCCAATTTTCACTTGAACCAGGATTTGGTACTTCCATCCTTCTTTCCGAAACCCACATCTAGAAAGGAGGGGTTGCTGCATACCTTGGATATTGTCCGGGCCATGAAGGCCTATCTTAAAGCTACAGAAAAGATCCGGAAAACAGATGTGTTGTTCGTTCTACCAGATGGCCCCAAGAAGGGGCAGGCAGCTGCAAAATCCACCATCTCGAGATGGATTAGACAATTAATCATTCAGGCCTACGGTTTGAAGAGGTTGCCTCCTCCTTTGTCGGTAAAGGCCCATTCTACCAGGGCCATGGGCGCCTCCTGGGCAGCACACCATCAGATCTCTATGGCTCAGATATGCAAGGCGGCGACGTGGTCATCAGTCCACACGTTTACAAAGTTTTATCAACTAGACGTGAGAAGGAATGCGGATTCTGCCTTTGGACAGGCAGTACTACAGGCTGCAGTTTAAGATCCTCGGGATCAGGGGCACCCTTGGTTGTAAAAAAAAAAAAAAAAAAAAAAAAAAAAAGTTTTTTCTTGACTAAGTTGGAATTATTATTATTATTTGAGTATACCTCTAAATTAAATCTCGTTTGAGAAGATGTCTCCCTCCCCTCATTAAAGCATTGCTTTCGGACATCCCATATAGTAATGAATATGCCGCTCTGTGTCCCGTGATGTACGAGAAAGAAAAAGGGATTTTTAAATACAGCTTACCTGTAAAATCGTTTTCTTGGAGTACATCACGGGACACAGAGCTCCCACCCCTCTTTTGGGGAACATTTTTGGGAGGCATACTGCTTGCTACAAAACTGAGGGACTCCCTCTAGGGGAGGGGGTTATATAGGGAGGGGACTTCCTGTTTGAGATTGCCAGTGTCCACACCTGAAGGTACTCCATATAACCCATATAGTAATGAATATGCCGCTCTGTGTCCCGTGATGTACTCCAAGAAAAGGATTTTACAGGTAAGCTGTATTTAAAAATCCCTTTATCTCGCTGATTTACATATTCTAGGCGTAAATCAGCGGGAACGCCCCTAACGGCCAGTGTAAAAATGCAGTTAAGATACGCCAGCGTAGGAGACTTACGCCGGTCGTATCTTAACAATATTTAAGCGTATCTCACTTTAAGAATACGCTTAAATATACGCCGGCGCAGATTCATAGTTACGACGGCGTAACTGTTACTGAATCTGGCCCTAGATATTTTGTTCCATTCCACCGGTTACCATTTTTTGTTTTGGATTTATCTTCACAGTGTATTTCCATTATCTATTTATGTCGATTTTACTTTGTTATTTTAATCTACACAGTATTTATAAGCGCTGCACTTTCACTTATATGCTTTTATTATTTGCTTCTTTTTTCAATTAGCTGTGTTCAGCAGCTTGACACATTTATTAGCAGCGCAGTATTACCCACCATCCCTCTGTCACTCGGTCTACTCCACCCCGCAGTTGCTGGGGAAGAGAGATCGCCTCTGCCAATGCTGACACTTCAGGCAGTGCTTCCTGGATCAAGGCACCCCCGTCTTCACTCTCACTTTGCCGCAAGTCCTGGCGTGTGTCCTGCCTTCCCGACATATAACGGGTAGGATAAGCGTGCGCCAGAGTATACAGCGCACCTGAGCCAGTCCCGCTTATCCCGCTCTTCCCCCACCTTTGCATGAACGGTAGTGGTGATGGTAGCTGTGCTAACAGCTGTGCTTGCAGCTCCCCCTGTAATCCAATGGGGGTTCTCTGGTTTTTTTTTTTCAGCTCTTCTGACGGACTCCTGCATGGACCGCTACGCTCTCAGTGCTGCCGGAGCCTGCTCACTCCATCACCTGCTCCCTTCCCCCCCGAAAACGGAAGTCGTCTGTTACCCTTTTGAGCACAGTCTTTTGAAGAAATGGGCTTCTCCGGTGGTTGACCCCCCGGTTAAATAAGGTGACCACTCTCCCTATAGAAGGGACCCCTGCCTCCAAGGACCATACTGATAGGAGGTCCGAGGCGTTGACCATCTCCATGTTTACAATGCTGGGGTCTGCATTGCGGCCTATTGTGGCTGCAACCCTGGTGTCTCAGACACTCACTGAATGGGCAAAGGTTTTGCACCAGACTGTGGAGGAGCACCAGCTCCCTCCCGAATTTATTATACTGGCGGACCAGTTGGTCCAGGGCCTTGTATATGTCTGTGATGCTACCCTGGATGCAGCCCCCTTGATATCCAAAGCCTCTGTTTAGGCGGTGGTTTTACACCACCTGATTTGGCTGAAATGCTGGTCTGCTGACCAAGCATCCAAAAAAGCCCCGGCAGATGTACCCTTCAAGGGTGGGAGGCTTTTTGGTACCTTGCTGGATGACATTATTAAGGATGTCACTGGGGGTAAGAGCACTCTCCTCTCTCAGTCCACCAAGGGGAAGGAGCCGTGCCGTAAGCTGGGTCCTTTGCTTCCCACTCAGAAGAGGTATTTTCATCAGTCAGGGTCCATGGGTAAACGCTCCCAGGCCGACAAAGTCTCAGCTGGGGGACAGAAACATCCCTGGGTGCGTAAGCCGAACAAACTGGCATCCAAACCCACCATTAAGTTTTGCCCCCGCTCGATTAATGGGTGGGGGGACGGCTTCGCAGGTTCACAGCTCGGTGGACCTCCCTGCTCTCCGACCAGTGGGTCTGTGAGGTGGTCTCTTTGGGGTAGAAGATAGTTTCTTTCATATCTACCAAACAGACTGTTTCCCTCAAGTCTCCCTCTCCTTCCGGCTCTTCGGTCTGCCCTATTGGGGGCAGTGCAAGACTTGCTAAGTTGCGGGGTAATTTCACCTGTTCCGCAGGACAAGAGGTTTCAGGTATTTTATTCAAATCTGTTTGTGGTCCTGAGGAAGAACGGGGTAAAGGGGTTGAACGTGTACCACCGCCCTCCCATAAAAGACGTATGACGTAGGTGGTAGGGATCACCTCAGACGACGTCAATGACGAAACTAAGGTGGAGCCTACGCACTCACGTCACTACCGGATTTCCGAGCAGGTGATGAGCACGCCGTGACCACTATTGCTTGCTCGTCTACTTTGTGTGTGTTTCGCTGTACTCATTGTAGTACTTTTAGCTTAATTAGCATTTTTTGCTGCCGTTTTTTACTTTTTACTTTAATAAAAACCAATATACAATTTTTCTACTACACCATGGGAGCCTTCTGATTTTTATTTTTGAGGAATTTTCAGCGCCTAGTCCTGTCTGGAGTGAGCTGGAGAGGAGGATCTGCAGAGGTCGGGCGAGTTTTCAGGAGCACCGGTGTGGATTCCATCTGTTATGCTGTCTGCCCCTGCAGGGGCGCCGTGATTTGGTGAGTGGGGACATGTGGGGATCATCCTTAGGCCTCGTACACACGATCGGACATATCCGATGAAAACGGTCCGCGGACCATTTCCATCGGATATGTCCGATCGAGAGTTTGATCCGATGGCGTGTACACACCATCGGATCAAATTCCCCGCCGCCGGACGGCGCGGTGACGCGGCGGTGACGTTGACGCGGCGGTGACGTTGACGCCGCCGCGTCATCGCCACGTCACCGCACCAGGAAGTAAAACACTTCCGCGCATGCGCCGAATCCATTCGGTGGCGGCGCGGCGGCGGTGGGGGACGACATGTCTGCTGGTAAGTGTACTAACCAGCAGACATGTCGGGCGGACAGATTCCCACCGGATGGATTTCAAAGCATGCTTTGAAATCTGTCGGGTGGAGAAATCTGTCCGCTAGCCCATACACACGAGCGGAGATGTCTGCTGAAACGGTCCATCGGACCGTTTTCAGCGGACATATCCCCTCGTGTGTACGCGGCCTTAGTCATCTGATTGTACCCCTGTCACTACGGAGCCCCGACGCTGGTTTTTAAATATCTCCTGTATAGCCTCACCAATCCTACTTATTAGGAGGAATTGTGTCCCGGTTCCGTTGGATCTTCCCTGGACCTGATTCTGGACTTTATTTTTATTTCATTTTTTTATTTCAATTAGTTATGTTCAATTTCAATTTTAATTATAAATGTAACTTTATTTAGGTATGTGTAATATGAACTTTTAGTAGGTGGCTACCAGCACCTCTCCTACTATTATAGCTGCACATCTACCCATTTATGAAGGGACTGTGATTTGTGTTTAGACCTTTAACTGGATTAATTTATATGTGGTGGATATCATATGTCAAGCACACAGCTGATACATCTTTATGACACCATCACAACTGCTCACCTATGTGAGGTGGCCTATTATCACATTATACACTAGAGATTTTATATAGATCACTTAGACCAGTGGTTCTTAACCTAGGGTCCGGACCCCCTTGGGGGTCAAATTACGATTTTCCAGGGGTCACTGAATCCTGGTCTGTTAATGAAGCCTGCCCAGATTTTTCACAGTTGCCCAGCTGGGCTGTTCATGGAGCCAGCAGTCACCCAGTCATCCTCTTCACAGCCGCCCAATCAGTTCACGGCATGGCTGGGGGGCAGAGACTAGAGGTTAACTGACTGGTGAGGAATGTGAAGTGAGAGGCGCTTGAGGGAACCCTATTTCCTGATTTTGGCATAGGTGTCACTGTTGCAAGACACCACGGAGTTGGGACACAGTGAGTCCAGAGACACAATAAATAACAAAACCTGTGATTAGAGTTGCCATTAAGAGTCACCAATACAGTTCTCAGATCAGCAGATGACCTTGATCAAGAGCACCTAAGTTGGCTGATCAGAATTCGCCCCAGCATTGCCACTAATCCCATTCCACCCACCAAGGAGTAAGAGAAGGAATAAAAATAGAGATTACATTGAAGGGAAAGGACAGGAAAGATCACTAGAGAGAAAGATGGGGAAAAAAATAAAGAAATTAGCATAGGGAGAGATAAAAGGGAAAGAAATTAGAACAAAGAAAGAGTGGTACATCCTAAAATGTAACATAAGGTGTTTTAATAATGTATGAGTGGAAGGGACTTGGGGAGCACTAAATGTCCATGGGTTAGGGGCCCAAATTACTTGTCTTGCCTTGGGCGCTGACAACCCACACTATGAAAATAATTTTACTGTTAGGGGTCCCCACAACTTGGGAAATGTTATCAAGGGGTCACGGCACTAGAGAGGTTGAGAACCACTGACTTAGACACTGGGTTAGTGTCCGTACATTTATTTATTTATTTTTGTTTTTGGATTTACACTGCGTGTTCACTTGTTTTTTTCACCTTTGTGTTTATATAGGGGGGGGGGGGGTTGTTTTACCCCCTTGTTATTTGTTCAGTTTTTTGATTTATTATAATTTATTTTGAGACCACTTTTAGGTAGTGCCACCACCCCACTCTTTATTTATACAATTATGCTTCCTTGGGAGTATTTTAGGGGGGCTGTTTGATTTTTACCTAAGCGCAGACTTTATACAACCATTTTGTGTGATCTTTGTTATGCCCGGGCGGTCGGGGGAAAAAGACGGAAAACCAACAGATGGAGTCTCTTGTTAAGCGTGTGGTGCAAAAATCTCTAAAGGAATGGGGTACATCCCACACATGGAGCCAATCCACCACCCTATCTGGCACCCTGGCTGACGAGGCCCAGGAGGATCCCGGCCCATTCCAGCCCTATGATGCCTCCCCTGATTCCTTGCACAGAGAGATGGAGGGAGATGAGTTCATCGGAGGCTTCGACTACTCCCTAGTTTCCCCACTAATCAAGGCAGTCAAGGAGGCCCTTAAGTGGGAAGACACTTCCGCTCCCCCAGTGAAGCAGAGCAAGTTCTTTAAACAGTTGGGGAAGGAACATTTTATTTTTCCGCTCCTTCCCCAGTTGAAGAATATGAGGAATGGGGTAAGGTGGACAAGAAGGTCTCTATGTCAAACAAAACCTCCAGATTATACCCCTTCAAGGCTAAAGAAGTGAAACATCTGGAAAACGCTCCCCTCGTCGACGCAGCCCTGATGCGGCTAGCCAAACATGTCACTTTTCCCTTAGAGGACACAATATCCTTCAAATACAACCTTGAAAGAAAGATAGACAAAGACCTCAAGAGGATCTATAGACTAGCTGGGATGGCTCGCAAGCCAGCCTGGTCCCTTGCGACTATGTCCAAGGCCATAGATGCCTGGTCAGAAAATGTGGACTCTGTACTCAGGGGGGTCTCAAAAGATCTGGTCCGGGGCTTGGCAGTTCAGGAACTGAAACTGGCAGTGGCCTTCCTGGGGAGGCCTTGATCGACTTTATCCGCCTGGCCCACAAGGCCCGGCTAAGCAGGTCTTGTGGTTGCGCCCTTGGTTTGCCAACCCAGCATCCAAGCAAGCCTGGTGTAGGATCCCTTTTGAGGGGCCCTCGTTGATTGGTAACAGGCTAGACAGTGCCATAACTCGGGCTATGGGTGGGAGGTCGAGGGGTTTCTGCCCCAGGACAGATGTCTGTTTGGTCAGAAGAGGTCCCAGCGAAGACACAGTACTGAGCGTTCAAGAGAGACACGCTCCTACAAGCCCAGACGGGATTTCAGGAGGAATTGGAGCAGAGGGCAGTCACCCTTCCAGAAACCCGGTGGTCTGAGCCGGCTAAGTCCTTTTGAGATTGGGCCCACCCAGGAGGGTCGGGTGGGGGCTTGTCTGCTTTTCTTCCGACACGTCTGGGTGGCCTCAATCTCGGATTACGGGACCATCAAAATGGCCACACATGGTCCTTCACCAGTATCCCCCCTCCAGATTGATCTCTACCCTTCTACCACAGTCAGAAGAAAAGAAGCAGGTGTTGCTGTACTATGTGGATTCGTTGGTGCCTGTCCCAAAGGGGCGAAGTTTCCCAGGGTGTGTATTCCCCTCTCTTCCTAGTGCAAAAGAAAAAGGGTTCATGGTGATAGATCTAACTTACCTAAACAAATTTATAAAATATGAGAGGTTCAAAATTGAGACCTTGACTACCATACAGCAAGCCGTGCAACCAGGCGATTGGCTGATCTCAATTGACCTAAAGGACACGTACTTCCATGTGCCTGTGTTAAAGGAATTTTGCAAATACCTTTGGTTCCAGGTCGGGCAAAAACAACTGCAATTCACCTGCCAGCCTTTCGGACTGACAACCTCACCTCGCGTTTTATCGAAAGTTCTTCTGGCCGTGGTGGCCCTCATCAGAAAAAAAGTGGTATGCCTGTACCATTACCTCGACGACCTCTTGGTTCTGTTCCAAGACAAAGGGCATCAACTAGTCCACAGGGAGCAAGTTATCTCTACACTAATCATTTTCGGTTGACTCCTAAATCTGGAGAAGAGCCATCTAGAACCAGTCCAGCATCTGGTACATTTAGGAGCCCAGTTCGATACGGTGGAAGGCACTATCTTCCTTCCAGTAGAGAAGATCCCAGTCATTTGGGAAACAATTTCACAAGCTTTGGGTTCCTCAGGCCCGGGGGCCTCACAATGCCTGAAAATTGTCGGTACTATGGTCTCTATGACCCCCATGGTCACTGTGAAGGTTACACCCCTTTCAATCAGGGCTTCTCCAGCAATGGAAATCAGGGGATGTAAATCAGTTCATTTACATAATGCCAACAATGAGGAATAGCCTCTTTTGGTGCCATGAAACGCATCAAGTTTTAACTTTAGGATGCGAGGCCAAGTTTGCTTTAAAACCATGAATTCTTATGATTTTATTGAATATTTATACTTATTATGATGATTATAATTTATTGGACCTGTAAATATACTGTATCTAATGTATCCATTAATTGCTCTTGCTTGTACTAATCATGTGTATCAATGACGTTAAATATGTTATGATTATTATTGTTGATTATGTTTATTCCTGTGGAAACCATGTATTATATATTATTTGCTTGGGTCCTTGTTCTGTTTTCTCCCATCACATGGGTCACATTCACGTGCAGGTTGGGGAGCCCTCTGCGGATCAGAACTGTGGCATCCTCCATTCGACTCACACAGTGCCCGCGCGCCGCCGATCTCCGTTCCCTGCGACGTAACGGTGCACGGGGGCGGAGACCGGCGCCAAATTCAAAAAAGTAAACAAACACATTACATACAAAATACTGTAATTTTATAGATTTTTATAGAATTTTATAGATTACAGTACTGTATGTAAAAAATACACACCCCCCCCCCTTGTCCCTAGTGGTCTGCCCAGTGTCCTACATGTACTTTTATATAATAAAAAAAAAATTTTGTTCCTGCAAACTGTAGATTGCCCATAGCAACCAAAAGTGTCTCTTTATGTCCAAAGTGATTTTAGAGCAGCTGGAAAATAGCGATAATAAATTATAGGTCAAATCTGAGCATGTAGGCCCTTTACAAAATAATCTAGAGTGGGTGACTGAGGACATAGAGAAGGCAAATTTATTAAATGCTTTCTTCAGCTCTGTGTATACAATGGAGAATGGGGGAGCTCATGTCGATATAGGGGGTGGGAGTGACACAGCCCCAAATCCACAATGGCTCAAAAGTGATATGGTCCAGAAATATTTAGACAGAATAAAGGTGGATAAAGCACCTGGACCAGATGGCATCCACCCACGGATCCTAAAAGAATTGAGCTCTGAAATTTCAAAGCCACTGTATCTAATATTTAGGGACTCATTAATGACAGGAATAGTACCACTGGATTGGCATAAAGCCAATGTGGTGCCCATATTTAAAAAGGGAACAAAGTCTTTACCTACCGTGTTTCCCCAAAAATAAGACACCGTCTTATATTTTTTTTTCCTCAAGAAATCACACTATGGCTTATTTTCGGGGGGTGTCTTATTTTTATTACAAAAAATAAAGGTTGCCTACCTGAACCACACTTGCGCTTCTTAGCATTTCCTCTGTCCACCTGTAGACTGAGATTATCGTATTCTGCACGCCATTTTTGGACCATTCGGATATCCAACTTCTTCTCTTTGCAAAAAGCCGTAAGATTCTTGCCTCGGGAGTCCTCCACAATTCCTTTCTTGTACTCAACAGAATAACTCTTTCTTTTTGCACTCATCTTGTCTGGTTGTACAAAAAGATAGGCCAGCAAAGCTGATGTGGAGCACAGTGGAGCTGGGGTGATCTGTTTGTGTGGGGTGAGAGAGGGGTTTGCTGGTCAATGCTGGGAGAATCTTTTTGCTTTACAGAGTGTTCTTCTCCTCACAGCTCCTGAGCACCAGTACAGTAACGTACGCCTATCACGTGTTGTTTACCGCGCCGCGCCGCATACGACACGCCTATCACTACAAGATTCGACACTACATCTTATTTTCGGAGATTCGACACTACATCTTATTTTCGGAGATTCGACACTACATCGCTACGTCTTATTTTCGGAGGGGTGTCTTATATTTCTATCTTGCGTCGAAATCCCGCTACGGCTTATTTTCGGAGTACGTCTTATTTTCGGGGAAACACGGTAGTAACTATAGACCTGTTAGTTTAACTTCTATAGTTGGGAAGATACTGGAACGTTTAATAAAAGACCAAGTGGATGAGTTCTTGCTGGAAACAAACTATTTAAGCAGCAGACAGCATGGATTCATGAAAGACAGAAGTTGTCAGACAAACCTGATTTCCTTTTATGAAGAGGTAAGTAAAACCCTGGACAGAGGCGTAGCAGTGGATGTGGTATACTTGGATTTTGCAAAAGCGTTCGATACAGTTCCCCACACACGGCTCATGTGTAAGGTAAGGTCTACAGGATTAGATACAGTATATCAGTTTGTAAATGGATAGAAAACTGGCTGAAAGACAGAATTCAGAGAGTTGTGGTTAATGATTCTTACTCTGAATGGTCCAAGGTTATCAGCGGTGTACCCCAAGGTTCAGTGTTGGGTCCCTTACTTTTCAATATATTTATAAATGATATTGGGTCTGAGATCAAAAGTAACATTTCTGTTTTTGCAGATGACACCAAGCTATGCAGTGGAATAATGTCCTTGCAGGATGTCTCCAATTTACAAGCCGACCTCAATGCTCTGTCTAATTGGGCGACTAAGTGGCAGATGAGGTTTAATGTTGATAAATGTAAAGTTATGCACTTGGGGGCTAAGAATATGCATGCATCATACATGCTAGGGGGAGTACAACTGGGGGGGATCTGTAGTGGAGAAGGATCTGGGTGTTTTAGTTGATCATAAGCTCAATAATGGCATGCAATGCCAAGCTGCGGTTTCCAAAGCGAGCAAAGTCCTTTCTTGTATTAAGAGAGGTATGGTCTCCAGAGATAGAGATATCATTTTGCCCCTGTACAAATCATTAGTCAGACCTCATCTGGAATATGCAGTCCAGTTTTGGGCACCAGTTCTCAAAAAGGATATCGGAGAACTGGAGAAAGTGCAGAGAAGGGCAACCAAGCTGATAAGAGGCATGGAGGAGCTCAGCTATGAGGAAAGATTAGAGGAACTGAATTTATTCACTCTTGAGAAGAGGAGAATAAGGGGGGATATGATCAACATGTACAAATACATAAGAGGTCCATATAGTGAACTTGGTGTTGAGTTATTCACTTTAAGGTCAACACTGAGGACAAGGGGGCACTCTTTACGTCTGGAGGAAAAGAGATTTCACCTCCAAATACGGAAAGGTTTCTTCACAGTAAGAGCTGTGAAAATGTGGAACAGACTCCCTCCAGAGGTGGTTCTGGCCAGCTCAGTAGATTGCTTTAAGAGAGGCCTGGATTCTTTCCTAAATGCACATAGAATAACTGAGTACTAAGTTTTGTAGGTAAAGTTGATCCGGGGTAAATCCGATTGCCTTTCGGGGGATCAGGAAGGAATTTTTTCCCCTCGGGTAGCAAATTGGATCATCGCTCTGCTGGGGTTTTTTGCCTTCCTCTGGATCAACTGTGGGTATGGAGTTGGGTGTATGGGAGGATGTACTGTGTTTTACTTTGTTTTATTTTTATTTATTTTTTATGGTTGAACTGGATGGACTTGTGTCTTTTTTCAACTTGACTAACTATGTAACTATAATCACTTGCAGAATTGAGCGATAGCGATTTGTGGGGAAATTCGTCATAAAAAAATAAAAGTAATGCCAGCGACAATTCTGCAACTGAGCAAATTTCAGTATTTTTGATTTGATTACATTAGTGAATAATTTTTATTATAATTACATTATCATTTGTTATAATTATTTATTATATTATAATTTTATGATTTTGTGTTTCAAACTTTATCATACCAGAGATGTCTACTAGACTATTGTTTGGACAAATTTAAGTGAGTTATTTCTAAGAATTGCAGGCCTACAGTATAAAACGCAGAATTTCCATGCAAAATAATTGTACCGCTTTTGGTACATAATTCCAAACAGAATCATACCGCCAGGGAGGTTAAAGAAGTCAAGCCCATTATGTCCTGGGCCCAGAAAAATCTAGCAAATAATTTGGCAGTCTTTATCCCCGGGGCTCAGAACATCCAAGCAGACTTCCTGTCCCGAAAGCAGTTGAACAACGACTAGTCCCTCCATGCTCAGACATTTAAGCGCATCCTGTCCCTGGGAGTCAATCCCGAAGTGGATCTATTTGCGTCCCTCTGCAACTTCAACATAAGGAAATATTACACACGGGCCGTTGCAGCCAGGCCTTCGGAATAGATGCCCTGACAGACCAGTGGAACTTTAACAGGGCATATGCAATTATTTGCAGAGACTCCAAGCGGAAGCAGTTGAGGTGGTGGCGATAGCACCTTTCTGGCTGAACAGGCCATGGTTTCCCCTCCTGACCCAGCTGAGCTTTTGGGATCTGGTGCCTCTTCTCCTCAGGCTGGACATTCTTTCTCAGGGGACAAGTTTGCACATTTGTCCGGCAGTACTGAGACTAATAGTCTGGTTCTTGAGAGGGAGAGGCTGGAACTTCTCGGGTGCGCCTCAGGAGTGATTTCCACTCTCATGAGCTCAAGGAAGTCGAGCATGAATAAAGTCTATGGGAGAATATGGGCCAAGTTCGTTAAATTCTCTTCCTCTGCTGGCAGGTCATATAGAGACCCTGGAATCCAGGATATCCTCAGCTTCCTTCAGTCCGACCTAGATCTGTCTCTATCCATCAGCTCCCTCAGGGTTCAGGTCTCAGCTCTGTTGACCTTCTCTGGAACGTCATGAGCCGTTCACCCTTTTAATTCGGCAGGTCTTCTGGGGAGCAACAAGACTTAGGCACCAAAAAAAATAATCAAGATCCCATTTGGATCTTCCTCTTGTTCTTGATTCACTAACTGCTCTCAGTACCACAGGACTCACTCCGCTCTCTATCAAAGAGTTTTATGCAAAATTTGCCTTCCTAGTTGCTATTACTTTGGCCAAAAGGGTTTCAGAGATTAGTTCTCTGGGTTGTCAAGAGCCTTTTCTGACTTTCTTCCCAGATCGGGTGATCTTCATTCCTATAAATATGGTATGCTGCGCTGCTAGAATTAATACATCAATAATATATGCGATATAGATGATAAATATGCATTGAATACAAAAAGAAAGAACTAAAGAACCAACACCAAGTGCTCCAATGTATATCAAAATGACACAAAAAAACAAGCTGGTATGAATGACAATGTTGGCAAAGTTCGATTCCAGGGAAAAATTCAAACTTCAGTGAGTTCAGAGAAATATCCCAATTAGGAAATTGTGATTCTACAGGACAGAAGAGAACCTCCACCTCCACCTCTTAATGCAGATCTGCTTACCAGATAGATATTAATCATGAGCGTCAACAGCACATCTGGCTAGGTTGCCTTAGCGAATATCCACGTGGATTCCTGTGTGAATCTCCAAAATCAGTCTCAAAGCGGCTCAAAGCGGCTGGGTCCCAAAAGCAATCACTCCCAAAGTGTAGCCCAGAAAAGAAAAGGGATGCCAACATAGAGTAGTAACGTTTTAGAAAAATTTAATAAAAGAAATTAGTTTGCACTTACAAATATCGAATCCTTTGGTGAGCATAAAAATAGTAAGCCGGCCGGCTCTCACAATCCGCCCGTCCTTCCGGATGGTCGTGAGGATAAAAACAATGGTGTCGTCAGCACGCCGTTCCTCCCTACGCCGTTTCGTCCAATAGCAGACTTCTTCCAGGGGCACGAGCGGCGTGCTGACTCGCCACCTTTTGATTCGTTTGCAACATTCTAAGACCGCCCTTCTCTGACGTCTGGGGATCATGAATAGCGATCGGCCATCTTTAAAGAGGGATCGCTTGCCAATAGTGTGTATTTGCACTTTCAGTGCCTTGAAATCTAAAATCACCCTTTGTAGTAAGGTCGCCCTAAACAGACGTACGGGGATCTCAGGCAGCAATCAACCATTTTGGAAAAGGGATCGCTTGCCAGTAGTGTATTAACAGGGGTTGATAGCTAAAATTAGGAATCCACCTACAAGCAAAAAATATATATATATATAAAGAGCGTCAGTATGGAGTATGAGAGTTGTATGGCAAATACAGCTGGTATGACCAACTGCAAGTCTACCACACATTAACCCACTAATGGAGGAAAAATATATACGAAATATATACAGATTTATTCTATATATAAAAAAATATATAAAAAAAAAAAAAATAGGGACAATCATTCCATATACACTAAAATACGAAAAAAAGGGGAAAGAAAAAATACATAAAAAAAGAATTTATATAATATTGAAACAAAACAATTCTTTAGTGTATGGATAGTGTATATCAATAAGGATATAACACTACCTAAAATTAGAATAATGTTATTCCCATGTATATATTAGTTGAATATTATAATTTCCTCAATACATGTTAAAATTGGTTAAATAGCTGTTTGAAACATTACCATGACAACTACAATGCACCTTACCCTATACGATCATTGAACAACACCATCCCGTTGTATGGTGACAAGTAGCAGCTGACTTCCGTCAATAAAAGGCGAACATCAGCTGACCAAGAACTACGTCCAGGAAGAAGCTACGCCATTGGGTACGGCGAAACGCGTCGACGTCACCACCGACGCTAGTCACATGACGACAATACCAGCTGTGTTTGAAAGAGATGAGAGATGAGCGATGACGAGAGAGCCGGAGAAGCCAGTTTCAACTACAGCGTGGAGACTAACATCTGATCGCGGAGCCCCGTTGCACTCATGAGCACCACCGCAGTACATGGCCAATAAGTGCTGTAAGTGATACTAAGACCAGGCAACAAATTCCTATAGCATCTGCTATTTCAGCCAAGCAATCGAGGATCCGTCTCAGGTCTGCAATAGTATACCCAGCCAACATACGGCGCTATACACAATCTGCCTTTGGATGGACACTAACAGTCCCTTGGTAAAGTACAGAACTTTCTTCTAAATATCATGCATGATTTTGAGAAACATTACAGGACATTACCTGCAATAATTACGTCTGTATGTACTGCCGGTGATGTGTAATCTTTAGTGCCTCATACGATATTATCATCAAATATGGGAATGTTACAACCTAATATTTAATTATTGACCCACAATAAAGGGACATTTTGTATGCTCCACAATACGAGCACCTTTGAATTTACATTAACGCTCCCATCCTTATACAATATCATTCTGACATCATTTTGAGGATTGACTCCACCAATCAGATCTGTCTCCACATATACCAGCATCAGACTATACAGGAACTAATTACCCTCACGAGACCTAGCTAATTGAGTTGAATGTAATGAGCGATTACACGATTGACTGGGAATCTTACATTGCTGCAGCAAGGATAAAAATTTCTCTCTCTTTTCTACCTACCACTCACCTCTCTCTCTTTTCACACACCAAGTCCAGCCAACAGACATCACACCGATTTGGTAACGATTGGCCGATAACCAGGTGATACATTGTTTTCCCTGATTAACACTTATATATTTAAATTAATTCATCCAATCCAAACTAATAATACCAATTGTGTGAATACAGTGTCGAGATACTGTTGACTGAACTTCCTCGTCCGGACTAGTGTTGTGATTTTTGTTGTCTATTGTGTGTCTTGTTTGTTATTCATGTTCATGGTACCACATCAATTCTGACCATTGATTTGTCCTCTTAAAGAACAAATTTATATTCCTTTTTGTATTAATTATGCTCAGATAGTTTAATAATTAAAATTCTCCTTTCTTGTACTAAATACAAATTTCGGATCATTTGTTTAGTTGCCATAGTAACCCCCTTTTCTTTTTTTGATCTCCTCTGAGATCATATTCCCATCCACCCCTTTCTTTGTCCCCCTATTACTCTTCATACATTTACTAGTTATGTAAATTGGTTACGGCAATATAACCATCACTTGATGAGAGATCTGAGGTAGCCGCAAACGTACTTGCCCCTACCAATTAAAAACTTGCGAACTTCCCCTCCCCCAACATTTCCCCCTCCTTTTTACTAATTTCTTTTATTAAATTTTTCTAAAACGTTACTACTCTATGTTGGCATCCCTTTTCTTTTCTGGGCTACACTTTGGGAGTGATTGCTTTTGGGACCCAGCCGCTTTGAGACTGATTTTGGAGATTCACACAGGAATCCACGTGGATATTCGCTAAGGCAACCTAGCCAGATGTGCTGTTGACGCTCATGATTAATATCTATCTGGTAAGCAGATCTGCATTAAGAGGTGGAGGTGGAGGTTCTCTTCTGTCCTGTAGAATCACAATTTCCTAATTGGGATATTTCTCTGAACTCAATGAAGTTTGAATTTTTCCCTGGAATCGAATACCAACACTCTATGAACTTTGCCAACATTGTCATTCATACCAGCTGTTTTTTTGTGTCATTTTGATATACATTGAAGCACTTGGTGTTGGTTCTTTAGTTCTTTCTTTTTGTATTCAATGCATATTTATCATCTATATCACATATATTATTGATGTATTAATTCTAGCAGCGCAGCATACCATATTTATTGCTTACATTTTGTTTATCTGACATTTGTGCTGCAGCAGCACTCACGCTTATTTTTACCTAAGATTGCTTGGTCTTGCCACCAATTTAATCTTTTGGTTCACATCAGACCTGCGCAGTAATTTCCACTGTTTTTTACTTGATCTTCATTTCTATGCTTGGCTCAAACCGGAAAGTCACCATGGTGTTTCATGAAAACCAATAAATCGTCCTTCCTACATTCAGGTCCCCAGAGTCTACCGAAGTGCATCCTCTGGATGTAGGCAGAATTCCTACAAGTGACCTCTTCTTTCAGACGTTCTGATTACCTGTTTGTCTTGCACTACGGCCTTAACAGAGGGAAGCGAGCTTCACCCAGAACTTGCGACCTGGATCGTCCAATCCATTCAGCAGGCTTATAGGGCTTGGCTCCTCCAGAGGCAGTGACAGCGCACTCTACCAGGAGCATGGCGGCCTCATGGGCAGCAGCTCGACATGTGTCTTCTGATGTCATCTGCAAAGCAGACTCTTGGGCCTGAATTAATACCTCATTATTGCATAGAACCTGCTTCTCTTTCCTCTGTGAACATTGGTTAAAGAATCCCGTCAGTCGAGGTGGAAAATTAAACCTTTTTTGTTCAGAATACCCTCCTGTGTGGCTTAGCTAGTTATTTTCCATACATAGTCTGCCATGGAGTCCGTCAGAAAAACGGAAAATGTATTATCAAATACTTACCCTAATTTTCCTTTAGAGCTGAAACGATTAATCGATATTATCGATAATAATCGATAATGAAAATCGTTGTCAACGATTTTCATTATCGATTAGTTGGTTCGTCTGCACCTTGCTTTATGTCCGTCCAAAGTAATCTTCCTGTCCTGTCCTACTAGTCCGCGCCGCATTGTCCTATGTAAGGCGCCGCCGTATGACGAGGCACATCCGCGCCGCGTGTATGTGTAAGGTGCCGACGTATGACGCTGCACGTCCACGCTGCCTCTCCGTGCTTCTCCTCGCCTCTGACGTCAGCACCCAACTGAACTTCTGAGCCCCGCCCGCTGCTGCCTCGAGGCGAGAAGCGAGAAGCAGCCATGAGGACTGAGGAGAGCCAAGCTGTAAAAAAAGGTAGAAAACACAAGTACCAGTGCAATACCACTACCTAGTACCCAATACAGTACTAGTACAGCAACAGTACCTACTACTATACATGCATTTTTATGACAATAGGAATTGGTGTTCCTGGGTGAGGGGAGGGAATAGTGCCCCATTGGTGTTCCTGGGAGGGGGGAATAGTGCCCCGTTGGTGTTCCTGGGGGAGGGGAGGGAATAGTGCCCCGTTGGTGTTCCTGGGGGAGAGGAGGGAATAGTGCCCCATTGGTGTTCCTGGGAGAGGGAAATAGTGCCCCACCATTGGTTTTCCCAGGAGGAATAGTAGTATCCCATCATTTGGTGTTTCTGGGAGGCATAGTGCCCCATTATTTGGTGTTCCTGGGAGGAGTAGTGCCCCATCATTTGGTGTTCGTGGGAGGAGTAGTGCCTGCAGGTAACATACTTTGTAAAAAGAGAGCCAGTCTTAGCCCAGAGCATCTCAACATGTTGACTTTTTTACATTCCAGCACAAACTTTTTTAAACAGTAGTTCGCCTCTTTTCAGAATGTTTGTTTTTGTATTGCTGCAAAGTTCTGCAATATTAAACGCTTTTAAATCTGCTGTTTGAGTGTAACACTTAGTTTTTTCATTACTAGAACCAAAAAATTTCACATTACGTTTTTTTTTATGATTTTATCCAATTAATCGATTAATCGAAAAAATAATCGGCCGATTAATCGATTATGAAAATAATCGTTAGTTGCAGCTCTATTTTCCTTTTCTGATGGACTCCATGGCAGACCGAGTTCCTACCCATGGGTCTAAGAGTCTGCTAGTTACGGAACACAGTCCCAAGCGGTGAGCTTACACTTATAGGTATGTGGTCCTATAGCATTGGAGAGGAGGCTGGGTTAACCCACACATGGTCTGCCATGGAGTGCATCAGGAAAGAAAAATTTACAGTAAGCATTTGATAATAAATTTTCAGTTTTTCCGATTTAAATACTGCAAAAACAAAACAAAAAAACTGGTTGATCTAATTTGTGAGATATTTCCAACTTATGTTTTTTTTTTTTTTTAATATAAATTTGCCAACATAATTAATGGCACTGATGAGCAAGATCCTTGAACAAGCTTTTCTAATTAGGTTTACTTAAAAAACGTGAAAAAAAGTAAACTGAAGAGAATAAGCCTGAGTTCACACTGTAGTGAAGCAGGAAACCAGCGTGATTCCAGGGCCGGTTCCCGCATCGCGTCTTTCCCACAGGCAGTTCACACTGCCTTCTGGGAACCGCTGTGGTGTCAATACAATGTTAAAGAGGAACTGCAGTCTGCTCAAATAATTTGTAATAAAAAGATCTTTGCCATTCTGAACCTTCCCTCCAACCACTTTGTATATTATTTTATATATACTGCGATTCTGTACTTGCCAAATATGCTGCAGAAATCTCCATCCACTGAGTCTGGCTTTAACCATTTTAACTGTGGGCAGCTGAAGCTGCTGCCTGTTCACTTCCTAGATTTACATACACACACACACACACACACACACACACCCAGCTCTGCAGCTCTCATTGGTCCTCTTATGACTCACCCCCTCCCTTCCTGGGAAACTCTTAGGAGAGAGAGAGAGAGAGAGAGAGAGAGAGAGAGAGAGAGAGAGAGAGAGAGCTGTGCCTGATGTCATAGCCTAGGCTTTTTATTAGACAAGAAACAGGAAGTGGGCTGTATAAGGTATTAACTGGCAGAAAAACAATGTTTTACTATCCAAAGTTAAAACAAGAGCAGAATATTTACTAAAGTTGAAAAAATTACTGAAGTTCAGTTTAATGACACCCCCAGTGCAAAGTGTGGATTTGGACAGGAATCGGATCGCATGGGTGTCCAATATGGGAAAAAGAAAGTCCCTGTAACTTTCTGCGAATCCAATGTGAGTTTATTCATACAACTGAATTTGCATTGCACAGACATCGCATGTGATCGGCACAGCAGTGCGGTTGCAAATCACATGCAAGGTCTGTGTTCGCTATAGGCTGAACCTGGACTAATCTTCTACAACTTATACCCTAGTTTTAACCAAAAATGTTTGTTTTGGAAGGATACTGATGTGTTGAATACCCCAACCGCTTCATGCGTCATTTTGGAATTCTAATAAAGAGATCTCTACATAAGATCTCTTACATTGCAAATGCCAGGTACCAGAATGCTGCTGATTTTTGCCATTTACGGTAATCTGTATATCAACCATATAGATCAGTGGTTCTCAACCTTTCTAATGCAGTGACTCCTTGATAAAATTTGCCAAGTTGTGGGGAGTCGGGACCCCTAACAGTAAAAAAAAATTGTAGGGGGGACTGTCGGCACCCAAGGAAAGCCAACTAATTTGCACCCCTAACCCCCGGATATTAAAGTGGATGTAAACCCCACATTTTTCTTGATGTCACAATGTAGAGTATAAGATTTCCTATCATCTGTGCCCAGTCTTGCCACACAGTTGATCCAGCTCTGAGTAATCCTCTTTTAATGTTCAGTGAAAATGAACAGCCTTCCAGATAAAAACCTGCCTAAAAAAGTCAGTTTTCTCTCTTCTTGCTTTGAGTGACAGGTTATTTACAGATCTAGCTTGGACATGTTTATCATATGTTATGTTTATCATAACATGAGGTATAAAAAATGAGAAATCCACCCCTCCCCCACATAACACATCCTGATAATATACAATGAACTTTGGATCACCTCATATTATGATAAACATGTCCAAGCTAGATATGTAAATACTCTTACCAGATTCGGTGGACATACAGACCATTGGTAGTATGTCAAATGGGCAAAGAATGGATCCTCAGTCAGGTGTAATTCATGTAAGGCACATCAGATGATATCTCCAGGAATCTCCAAATTTCTTAAGTCTCACCCTTCCAGGATAACAGGGAAGTTCCCAATGAAGTATGGAATCATATGGAAGCACATGAAAAGAATAGAAGGAGGCTCCACATAGTGCGGTTAAAACCCAATTGATAGGGTATAGCAGCTTTAATCATAAAAACAGGTATATAACAATACCATACAAAATAAAAGTAATAAATTAAAAAGTACAAGCCAGGTGAATGAGCAGGTACAGGTGATCACAAAAAAATGAAGCGTGGTAAATAGATAAGTGGCTGCAGGCCATGTACCCTACATGTTTCGAGCTATAGGGCTCTTCAACTGGGGCATAAACCTGCTAATCCATACCACGCCAATATATACTGAGTATCATCCGCTTGTTTGAACACAAATTCCAAACAGCTGATGAATTTTCAAAGAAAGACCTCCATTGCATACAGTGGATTGTCTGAGGACACTTCCGTGTCTCTCAGACCCAACCCCTAGCAGCACAATAATTAGCATATATCCGGCTCAGAATGAGTGTCACTACAGTTGTGCCGAAATGACGCCACCACGCACAACCGCGGCGGCGCCACGGCGCAATCACGCATCTAACACCAGGCACATCATCTGTAGGACACCACTGAGACCAGCATTAGCGTCGGGACTGTGCTACTGCATCTGCGTGGCGCCCGCTGATGTCATCACGCGGCGCTCACATGCGTTCCATAGCCGGAGGAACCGGAAATCGAATGGCAACCCAAGATACAGGAAGTGGCGCTTAGTGGTGTCATAACGCGGCGCTCTAGTGCGTTCCATACAGCGCCAATCATAATCGGATAATCGGACCGAGTGGGAACCGGATACCAACAGGAGATGCCGGAAATGGGGTTATGCTTAGATGGTAAATAAAAATAAAAACCAAAATAAAGAAAACCTTTGCGATTCCTAAATTAATTGGCACATACAGCCTAGTATAACCAACATGACCAAAAAAATACATAAAATAGGCAAGTACCTGAAATACATATATGTAAGCAATGAGGGATAATAGACTGGATTAGAACATACAAACTAGAACACTAAGAATGAAAATAAATATACAATAAAATACAATACAATGAAAAGGTACATATAAGAAACAGCTCAAATAATCTTGTTAATAATGGTCATCTAGAACAGAAAGAGAGGGGGCAATATCCGAGTCTACCATGCAGATATATATACACAAGGTAGGGGTTAGGCTTTATTAATAAAAGCATTAATGTCCCAATCAATGTTTAACCCATAAGGGAAAAAACATTTGAGCTGGTATATCCAGAACATTTCTAATTGTGAGACACCCCTAATCTTCGATTCACCCCTCCAATGAGGAGTGAATTTGGCTATAATCTGAAAGCAGGTACCTTTCGGATTGCCATCGTGTACTTCTGAGTAGTGTCTCGGTACGCTGTGATTGGTTTTCTTCTTTCTAATACTTTTAATGTGTTCGTTAACCCTAATGGAAAAGGTACGTATAGTTCTACCTACGTATTGTTTTTTGCATGGACATGTCAGTAGATAAACTATGTAGCGTGTAGCACAAGTGACAAATTCCTTCATGTGGTACACGACCGAAGTAGTAGTAGATGTGAAACTGTCAATTTTTCTTTGGGTCAGAGTATTGAGAAGACACACGTTACATTTACGGCAGGCATGGAATCCTTTAATTTCAGGAAAGAAAGCCGGTTTACATGGGGGGTCTGACACGTTCGGGGCTAATTTGTTTCTAAGGGACATTGCACCCCTAAACACAACCCCTGCCTTTTCAGGAAGTATTGAACCCAAAAGGGGGTCATTCTGGAGAACATTCCAGTGACGATTAAGAATTTGTTTAAGTTGTTTATGCTGTACTGAATATTGAGTGATGAAGGACCACTTAAACTTGTTATCAGGAGCCCGTTTGGGTCGTTCTAAAACGATGGTCTCTCTATCGAGTTTTGCAATACGGTCAATATCCTTATCAATACAATCAGGGTCGTAGCCCTTTTCAATGAATCTTGATTTAAGAGTATCAGCTTGCTGATGAAAATCATCCAAAAAAGTACAGTTCCTCCTAATCCGTAACAGTTGACTATACGGTACGGATTTGAGCCATGAACTGTAGTGACAGCTGTCAGTGGGGATATATCCATTGCGGTCAGTAGGCTTAAAGAAAGTCTTGGTGACAAGTCTTCCTTCCGCAACTGATATTTCAAGATCCAAAAAATGAATCATGGTAAGACTCATTTCATAGGTCAAAGTGATCCCCATGTCATTATCATTTAAGGTAACCATGAATTCGTGTAAGGATTCCTCGTCACCATGCCAAAGGAGGAGGATGTCGTCAATGTAGCGAACCCAAAATATCAGCTCGGGACGCTGAAAGGCATAGACGACATCATCCTCCCACTGGGCCATGAAAAGGTTTGCCAAACAGCACCATCTATTAAAGTTTTCCGTGATTTAGTTTTAAAAGACCTAGACTCACTTCCGAAAAAACGCATATATGACCATCCGGATATCAAAATAGGACTAAAGTCGCTATGTGAACGGAAAGACCTGATCATCCGCCCGGCTGATAAGGGCGGTGGGTTGGTTATCCTTGATAAAAGCGACTACCACTCTGAAATGTGCCGGATACTGGAAGATACGAGTACCTATATTGCTCTCCCCTATGATCCTACCAAAAAACTTAGGAAATCATTACAAGATTTGGTAAAGGAAGGTTTCCTAAAGGGCATTTTGGATAAAAAAGAAAAAGAATACCTAGTTCCGGTGGTCCCCAAAATCCCGGTAATGTACTACCTTCCTAAGATCCATAAAAGTGTTACACAGCCCCCGGGGAGACCAATCGTGAGTGGAATTAATTCCGTGACATCTAGAATTGGCAGATATGTGGATTTTCACTTACAGCCATTGGTGCGTATGGTTCCATCCTTCCTTAAAGACACTGGGGACACTATACGTCGGCTTCAATCTGTAGGTTACCAGGATGGTTAAAATAGAAAGAAAAAAAGTTGCGCTCAGAAGGCACAAAATGACATTGTGAGAAATTATTAAACGTATCAGTCTGAATGAATAAACAAAAAATAGGTAAATAAATGAATAAACCACATCTAATTGGAAAATAAAGTCCAAATATGGTGATGAAAACAAGTGTAATAAGAGTGACTTGCACTACAACCAAATCTTAATTAGTCCATTAGAGCTGGTAACACAAAGGTGTAATTAAATGGTATAATTGGATGATAGTCCAAATTTCAACAAAGGCAATGATGATCGTAGATTACAGTATCCTAGGTGGAATTCACTATCGATCTCACAGAATTCTGCAGACACATCAGAAGGTAAGTAAAGATGTACTCTTACCAGATCCTGGTGTAATTCAGGCATATCAATCCACTGGCATCTGAAGGGGGAGATCTCCTCGACCGCTTACAGTACTTCCTCATAGGACTGAAAGGTTTCACTGGATCAAAATACTTCCCACTAGTGCAGACTGATGTGGTGGCAGTTTCCACTTCCTCCACATCCCGCGGGGGTGGGGCTTGTGTGGTGTTTCGCTGCTCCTGGCTTGAAGCTTGATTGCGCCCTATTTTTCGCCCCTGGCTTACATAAAACACAACTTTGGCCTTGTGTCTGTTCTGCTCTGTGTCTCTGTCTCCATGCACCAGGATGGTTGCCTGTTGGTTACAGCGGACGTTACCTCGCTGTACACGTCTATTCCACATGCATTGGGTTTCAGAGCTGTAGAACATTACTTGTCCACTAAGAGTACTATCCCAGTGGGACAACAACAGTTTATTATGAAACTTTTGAAGTTTGCCACCCAAGGCAATTACTTCTGGTACAATAACGAATTTTTCCTCCATACTAAAGGTGTGGCCATGGGGGCTAAATTCGCCCCCAGTTTGGCAAACCTTTTCATGGCCCAGTGGGAGGATGATGTCGTCTATGCCTTACAGAGTCCCGAGCTGATATTTTGGGTTCGCTACATTGACGACATCCTCCTCCTTTGGCATGGTGACGAGGAATCCTTACACGAATTCATGGTTACCTTAAATGATAATGACATGGGGATCACTTTGACCTATGAAATGAGTCTTACCATGATTCATTTTTTGGATCTTGAAATATCAGTTGCGGAAGGAAGACTTGTCACCAAGACTTTCTTTAAGCCTACTGACTGCAATGGATATATCCCCACTGACAGCTGTCACTACAGTTCATGGCTCAAATCCGTACCGTATAGTCAACTGTTACGGATTAGGAGGAACTGTACTTTTTTGGATGATTTTCATCAGCAAGCTGATACTCTTAAATCAAGATTCATTGAAAAGGGCTACGACCCTGATTGTATTGATAAGGATATTGACCGTATTGCAAAACTCGATAGAGAGACCATCGTTTTAGAACGACCCAAACGGGCTCCTGATAACAAGTTTAAGTGGTCCTTCATCACTCAATATTCAGTACAGCATAAACAACTTAAACAAATTCTTAATCGTCACTGGAATGTTCTCCAGAATGACCCCCTTTTGGGTTCAATACTTCCTGAAAAGGCAGGGGTTGTGTTTAGGGGTGCAATGTCTCTTAGAAACAAATTAGCCCCGAACGTGTCAGACCCCCCATGTAAACCGGCTTTCTTTCCTGAAATTAAAGGATTCCATGCCTGCCGTAAATGTAACGTGTGTCTTCTCAATACTCTGACCCAAAGAAAAATTGACAGTTTCACATCTACTACTACTTCGGTCGTGTACCACATGAATTAATTTGTCACTTGTGCTACACGCTACATAGTTTATCTACTGACATGTCCATGCAAAAAACAATACGTAGGTAGAACTATACGTACCTTTTCCATTAGGGTTAACGAACACATTAAAAGTATTAGAAAGAAGAAAACCAATCACAGCGTACCGAGACACTACTCAGAAGTACACGATGGCAATCCGAAAGGTACCTGCTTTCAGATTATAGCCAAATTCACTCCTCATTGGAGGGGTGAATCGAAGATTAGGGGTGTCTCACAATTAGAAATGTTCTGGATATACCAGCTCAAATGTTTTTTCCCTTATGGGTTAAACATTGATTGGGACATTAATGCTTTTATTAATAAAGCCTAACCCCTACCTTGTGTATATATATCTGCATGGTAGACTCGGATATTGCCCCCTCTCTTTCTGTTCTAGATGACCATTATTAACAAGATTATTTGAGCTGTTTCTTATATGTACCTTTTCATTGTATTGTATTTTATTGTATATTTATTTTCATTCTTAGTGTTCTAGTTTGTATGTTCTAATCCAGTCTATTATCCCTCATTGCTTACATATATGTATTTCAGGTACTTGCCTATTTTATGTATTTTTGTGGTCATGTTGGTTATACTAGGCTGTATGTGCCAATTAATTTAGGAATCGCAAAGGTTTTCTTTATTTTGGTTTTTATTTTTATTTACCATCTATGCATACCCCCATTTCCGGCATCTCCTGTTGGTATCCGGTTCCCACTCGGTCCGATTATCCGATTATGATTGGCGCTGTATGGAACGCACTAGAGCGCCGCGTTATGACACCACTAAGCGCCACTTCCTGTATCTTGGGTTGCCATTCGATTTCCGGTTCCTCCGGCTATGGAACGCATGTGAGCGCCGCGTGATGACATCAGCGGGCGCCACGCAGATGCAGTAGCACAGTCCCGACGCTGATGCTGGTCTCAGTGGTGTCCTACAGATGATGTGCCTGGTGTTAGATGCGTGATTGCGCCGTGGCGCCGCCGCGGTTGTGCGTGGTGGCGTCATTTCGGCACACCTGTAGTGACACTCATTCTGAGCCGGATATATGCTAATGATTGTGCTGCTAGGGGTTGGGTCTGAGAGACACGGAAGTGTCCTCAGACAATCCACTGTATGCAATGGAGGTCTTTCTTTGAAAATTCATCAGCTGTTTGGAATTTGTGTTCAAACAAGCTGATGATACTCAGTATATATTGGCGTGGTATGGATTAGCAGGTTTATGCCCCAGTTGAAGAGCCCTATAGCTCGAAACATGTAGGGTACATGGCCTGCAGCCACTTATCCATTTACCACGCTTCATTTTTTTGTGATCACCTGTACCTGCTCTTTCACCTGGCTTGTACTTTTTAATTTATTACTTTTATTTTGTATGGTATTGTTATATACCTGTTTTTATGATTAAAGCTGCTATACCCTATCAATTGGGTTTTAACCGCACTATGTGGAGCCTCCTTCTATTCTTTTCATGTGCTTCCATATGATTCCATACTTCATTGGGAACTTCCCTGTTATCCTGGAAGGGTGAGACTTAAGAAATTTGGAGATTCCTGGAGATATCATCTGATGTGCCTTACATGAATTACACCTGACTGAGGATCCATTCTTTGCCCATTTGACATACTACCAATGGTCTGTATGTCCACCGAATCTGGTAAGAGTGTTTAATTCTTCTGACAACTTTGGAATGTATGTTTGATCCTCTGTTTCCCTCCATTGGATTGTCAGCTTCCATCGGGACTACCCGCACCGGACTTTTTCTTAGTACTGTAGTGTCAATACTACTTGGACTTACCTGGTACTTTTTTTAGCCCTCAAGGGGCCTTATTTTTCCCCTTACACGGTTCCTGCTTGGATTGCTTTCTGATGTGCATTTATCACAATTTATCACTATATGTTTATGTTTTATTATATAGCATATATCACCATTTATTTTTTGGGGTAGAGATACACTCCCTCCTTTGTGTCGGAGTGTTTCTTTTTAGCGCCACATTTTTTATTTTTTTATATGTCTATTTCGATTTGTTCTATCGTTGATGTAGGCCGCTTTTACTCTCATAATTTATTGTTCTAGTAGCGCAATTATTTTTTATTGTTTTAGATATGTAAATAACCTGTCACTGAAAGCAAGAAAAGAGAAACAGACTTTATAATTTGGCAAGTTTTTATCTGGAATTCTGTTAATTTGCACTGAACAATAAAAGAGGATTGATCAGCGCTGGATTAACTGTGTGGCAAGACTGGGCACAGATGATAGGAAATCTTATACTCTACATTGTGACATCAAAAAAAATAATATTTTTTTTTGAGTTAGGTTTACATCCACTTTAAGCACTCCCTGAGTCCCTTCCACTCGTACAGTATTAAAAAAAAAATGTTCTCCTGCCTTTCCATTTTATTTCTCTCTATTCAAATTGTTTTCCCCATCCATCTCTCTAGCCATCTTTCTTGTTCTTTCTCTCAGGCCCCGTACACACGACCGAGCTTCTCGGCAGAATCCAGCGAGAAGCTCGCTGGGATCCATATTCTCCTGAGAAGCTCGATCGTGTGTACGTTTTCGCCGAGCAAACTGTCGAGCGAGGCGTCGAGCCAAAATAGAGAGCAGGTTCTCTATCTCCTCGACGGGCCATCGGGACTAATGGCTCGACGCCTTTTTCGACAGCCTGGTCGACGAACTCGACGGCCGGCCAAGAACCTCGTCGGGCGGAACGATGGGTTTAGCCCGACGAGGTTCTCGTACGTGTGTATGCGGCCTACTAATTCTTTCTCTCCCTTTTTCTTTGTTCATCCCCCTCTTTTCCTCTCCCTTCTATGTATTCTCTATTTATTCCTCATCTTACTCCATGGTTGGGGGAGTTGGGATCAGTGGCAGTGCTGCGGGGAGTTCTGATCTTTAGGTGCTCTTGATCAAGGTCATCTGCTGATCTGACAACTGTAAGGGGGACTTTTATTGGCAACTATAATCACAGGTAGTGTTACTCGTTGTGTCTCTGACTTTGTGGTGTCTTGTAGCAGTGACACCAATGCCGAAATCAGGAGATAGGGCCTCTTCCAACCCCTCCCACTTCACATTCCTCACCAGTCAGCTGACCTCTAGTCTCTGCCCCCCCACCTATGCTTTGAATGGAATGGTTGGCTGTGAAGCGGCTGAGTGGGCGGCCGGGGGCTTTAGAAACAGCCCAGCTCGGAGACCACGAAAAGGTTAGGGGAGTGATGCTGGATTCAGGAACAGCCCAGGATTTGGGGACCCCTGGCAAATTGTCATTTGACCCCCGAGGGGGTCCAGACCCCCAGGTTGAGAACCACTGATATAGATCAACCCCGCAGCCGCAGTTCTAGACAGCGCACTTCGAATTCTTAAGAAAGGGCCGGAATTCAGTCTGACAAATACATAATTACTTGACATATACTAACTAACTGAATAATCGTTTTGTTTGCCCTTTATGTCAAAAGTTTACCCAAGCTCTCCAAATGGCTCCCAGGTACCTATGGTTTCAGAGCATACTGTATCTACTGCCACCTCTAAATCTAACACCTGACTGATGCAATATTAAAAAGTGTATGTAAACCCTCCCCTTGTAAACAACCCATTCAGTTTTAAATAGAAATGAAAGGCAAAACATTTGTGGACAGAAAAAAAGTATAAATACAGTTTTTCCCTTTTCTATAAGTGATCACAATCCCTCTGTTCCCAGCTTCATTAGAGTTTGGGGAAGAAAAACAGCAGCACACGATCTTCCCAGTGAAAGGCTGTGCATGAAGGGGGGGGGGGGGTGTCAGGACAAGTCTGATTATTGGAGGAGAGCAGGCTGAGTTAAAGTGGTTGCAAACCCGTTAAAAAATAAATAAAACCCTACAAGACAAAAGCATAATGAGCTAGTATGCAGACATACCCCTCTGTCCGCCGACATCTTATTTGGGGTTCCTTCCGGGTATCGCAGCTCCGGCACTGTGATTGGCCGGAGCCGGGATGACATGCGCACAGGAGCCGCCAGTAACAGCACTTTGACTGAAGCATACGTGCCATTGCTTCAGTGTGCATTTGCCGATAACTAAGGCACACCAGGGGACAGGGGATATCTCCTAAACCGTGCAGGTTTAGGAGATATCCTGGCTAGCTACAGGTAAGCCTCAATATAAGCTTACCTGTAGCATAAAGTGGTTGTAAAGGGTTTACAACTACTTTAACCACTTAAGGACCGCCTCCTGCACATATACGTCGGCAGAATGGCACGGCTGGGCACATGTACGTACAGGTACGTCCTGTACTAGTACCCAGCAGTGGGTCACGGGCGCTCGCCCGTGGCACGCTCCCATGACACGGTCCGAAGCTCCGGGGCCGCGGGACTCGATCGCCGCTGGAGTGCGGCAAACGGTCCCCGGAGCTGAAGAACGCGGAGAGCCGTGTGTAAACACGGCTTTCCCGTCCTTCACTGTGGTGGTGTCATCGATCGTGTGATCCCTTATACAGGGAATCGCAATCGATGACGTCACACCTACAGCCACACCCCCTACAGTTGTAAAGACACATTAGGGAACACATAACCCCTACAGCGCACCCTTGTGGTTAACTCCCAAACTGCAAATGTCATTTTCACAAAAAACAATGCAATTTAAATGCATTTTTTGCTGTGAAAATGACAATTGTCCCAAAAATGTTTTAAAATTGTCCGAAGTGTCCGCCATAATGTCGCAGGCACAAAAAAAAAAACGCTGATCGCCGCCATTAGTAGTAAAACATTTTTTTTTATAAAAATGTAATTAAAACTATTCCCTATTTTGTAAACGCTATAAATTTTAAGTGCTCGGGTCTGTGTTACCTGTCACCTGGCTGAAACAACAGGCGCTGTGATTGGATGCCGCCAGGGCCGTCTTACCGAGCGGGCACACATGGGCAGTGCCCAGGGGCTGCAAGTGCTGATGGGGCCCCATCAGGAGTGGCTCCAAACTAGGGGGATGCAGTACGTACTGCGCATGTGCAGTTCCCGGCCGGAGCCGACAGAGACCGAGAGTCTCCATTGATCTGACTGAGTGAAGTTACTTGTACCCTCCCCCTTTCTCTCAGCGCGCCTTATTCAAGTTCCTCACAGGAGATGCTGAGAGGGGGAGGAGTAGAGCCATGTAGCCTGAAGTGGAGGACGGAGTTCATCCTAGCCTAAGGTAAGCTAGCTGAACAACATGCAGTCAGTCCTGTCGGTGGATTATCTTAGTGGGCAGGAGGAAAAGGGGGAGAGGAGGATGGGCTCTGTGTAGCAGCCAGGCTTCTGTCTCATGCTGTTGCAGAAGTTCGTTTTTATGTGTGGCTGTGTACTGCTCTGCTTCTAAAGGGAGCATGTTTTCTGAGATCTCCCTAAGGCCCCGTACACACGACCAAGCTTCTCGGCAGAATCCAGCGAGAAGCTCGCTGGGAGACATATTCTGCCGAGGTTCTCGGTCGTGTATACACTTCCGACGAGCGTCCCGTCGGGAAGCTCGTTGCGCCAAAATAGAGAGCATGCTCTCTTTTTCCTCGTTGTTCAATGAGGAAATTTGGCTCGACGAGCTTTCCGACCGCTCATCGGGAACCTCGTCGGGCGGAACGATGAGTTTAGCCCGACGAGGTTCTCGGACGTGTGTACGCGGCCTCACACCTCCCTGTCCCCACCCATTATCTGCTCACCAGGCACAGCCTCCTCTCCTGTATGACCACCTTATGTGTCAGGCTGTGGCACTACAAATCCCAGCATGCCAGGAGAGGGGAGGCAGCAGCAATATCACAGATAAGGCTGGTTTTGTAATGAAAAGTGCTGGTGTTGTCTAGTGTGTGTTTTATGAAATGTATGACAATTATATATTTGATTATTATTTATTATGCTTGATGGTCTTAAGGTGTTTAGTATTCATATATTTTTTTTGTAAGTAGTGAGCAAATTTGGTGTGGAAGCGCACTGGATTATTTGTATTTGTTTATGTTGAATCTGTTTTATTGAGCTGCAAGCAATTGTAAAACATTGACAAAACATAGGTCAGAAATAATATCTGTCTATTGAGTGTACAAGGTCACAGTAGAATCGGGAGGACACCAAAACAACCTGTATATATGCATAGTCAGGTAAATAACCTTAATGAACCCAGAAATGAGTGATATAAGCACAGTAATGTTAAAACAAGTAACCAGTAAATCACGATCAAAACAGAAAACAAAGGCTCAACTCAAATGGCCTGAACGCATGGCATATCTACTGGTAAGAATATTAGACTGATAAAAGTACTGGTAGAGGAGAAAAAAAGAAAGAGAAAGAGGGAAACAGCAAAAAAAAAAAAAAAGGGGGGAGGGGGGGAGAGAACAAGTAGGGAGAGGGGGCATCACGCTACTCATGAGAGGGCGCCTGGGAAGCAAAACGAGCCGTGTTCGCTATAAAAGATCCAAAATCAGCAGAGAACCGAAAGTGTAACCACACGGTCCACGTAATAGTGTGGTCTTCACTCTTATCGGTATCCCACGCTAGCATTCTTTCAATATGTTCAATCCTGTCCATTTCACATGCCCAATCAGCCAGAGAGGGGGTCACTGGTTGCCGCCACGCTCTGGCGATAACTGAACGTGCAGCAGTCAGCACGTGGCAGATTAAGCTCTTCTTGATTTGTTTGTATGACCCCGGTATCATAGACAGGACTGTTAAGCGGGGTTCATTGGGGTATTTGTCACCTACTAGTTTGTCATAGAGGTTGAGAACCTTGTCCCAAAAGGGGGTGACACGTGGGCACGTACCCCAGATGTGTGTCATGTTCCCTGTATCTTGCAAACACCTCCAGCATACATCCGAGACAGTAGGATCAAACTTATGAATAATAGAGGGGCAGCGGTACCACCTAGAGAAAATACGGTAGTTTCGTTCTTGGGCATGGGATGAAATAGATAATTTAAAAGAGAGCGCCAATGTCTTGCCCCACTCCATATCATCTGGAGATAAGTTCAACTCCCTTTCCCATTTCGAGAGGAATGACGGTGAGTTTGGATAGGAGACCTGGATCAGCAATTGATATATCAGGGAAAGCGAATGCTCTGGTCTGTCTGACTGGGAGAGCAATGACTCAAAAGCAGTCTGTGGTCTAGTCATATCGTCGATGTTTGGTATTTTGTGCAGAAAGTGTGTTAATTGAGTGTGTTCAAGCCAAGCAATAGAAGGGTTGTGGCAGGAAGAGAGCATGTCTGGAAGGGGAATCGGTTGTCCAGCGCGAAGCGTATGTCTCAACAGAGGAGCTTCTGATTTTTGCCACATAAGAAATTTAGATTTAGCACAAGTCGGAGGGAAAGAGTTTATATCGAATAATGGGGTCAAGGGGCTGGGTCTCGAGGACAATAAACCTTTGTGGATATAATTGTCCCAAATGCGCAAGGTAGTGGAAGTCACAAGAGGCAGTAAGTCCGCAGGGGGTCTATGTGTCGGGTGTGTCCACGGAAGGGATGTGAGGTCGGGAGATATTCGGTCATTTTCTAGTGATGTCCACAGTTTTGTGGAGGAACCGTGATACCAGTCTATTAGCCTGATCAAAGAAGCAGCGTGAAAGTATAGTCGCAAGTCCGGGAGGGCAACACCCCCTTTACCTTTAGGCAAAGTTAAAACGCTAAAGCCAATCCTGGGTTTCCTATGTCGCCATATAAAGTCCCGAATGGCCCTGTTAATCGATTGGAAGAAGCCACGAGGAGGGGAGGTAGGAATTGCCTGAAATATATATAAAACCTTGGGAAGAATGTCCATTTTGACGGCATTCATTCGGCCAAACCAAGAGATGTTCGGTTTATCGTAAGATTCGAGGCAAGTCCGCAATGTTCTCATCAGGGGCAGGTAGTTTACATCTGTCAGGTTGGGTAGAGAGGTAGGGATTTGGATACCAAGATATTTGACAGCTTTATGTTGCCATTTAAATTCAAATGCCGATTGAACCCGGGTTACTGTAGGTTTGGGTAGGGAGATGTTAAGGGCCTCAGTTTTGTCATAATTCACCTTAAAGTTGCTGGTCAGTCCAAACTCTGTGAATGTCTCGATAATGGCTGGTATAGATGTATGGGGTTTAGTTACATATAGTAAGAGGTCATCCGCATACAGGGACAATTTATATTGACGGTGGCCAATGGATATACCCTGAATATTGGAGTCGTGACAGATGGCCATGGCTAGATGCTCCATCGTTAGGATGTATAACAATGGCGATAAGGGGCATCCCTGGCGGGTTCCGTTACGAATCCATATTGGGTCAGATAGTAGGCCGTTAGACCGGATCCTTGCAGTAGGATTGGTATAGAGGGCCAGGATCTTGCAGAGCATGTTGGGTCCAAGGCCCACTTGGTGGAGCGTTCTCTCTAAGAATTGCCAATGAACCCTGTCGAACGCTTTTTCGGCGTCGACCGAGATCAAGCAAGCTGGGATTTTACATTTTTGGGCATATTCCATCAGGGAGATAGTCTTGAGTATGTTATCTCTGGCCTCTCTTTTTGGGGTGAACCCCACCTGGTCAAGGTGTATTAGGCCTGGTATTGCTGGCAGCAGTCGGTTGGCCAGAAGTTTGGAATATAAGCGGATGTCAATGTTGGTGAGAGAAATGGGGCGAAAGCTACCGCACATCGTTGGATCTTTCCCGGGTTTCGGTAGAACTATAATATGGGCTTCCAGAGCTTGTCTCGGAAAGGGTGAATCCCTGGAGATGTCATTATACACCTTCATAAGAAGTGGTGTAAGGGAGTCTTGGAAGAATTTATAGAACCTGGTTGAGTATCCGTCCGGACCTGGACTTTTGTTAGGTTTCAGGGATGATATTGCCAGCGCAAGTTCTTCCTCAACAAATGGTTGTTCAAGATCGTGCGCTAGATCTGTGGGAATAGTCGGAAGTGCAGTGGCAGCAATGTAATTGTGTATTTTAGCTTGAAAGTCTCCAGACGACATGTGTGGAGGGTGTGAGGGGAGGTTGTATAGCGAGTCGTAGAATGAACGAAACAATGCGTTAATTTCCTTAGGATGATGGGTGAGTTGGCCGTCAGGTCCCTTGAGTTTAGGAATGGAAGCAATGCTATTTCTAGCATGGAGGGCTCTAGCTAACAGTCTACCCGGTTTATTAGCTTTGACATAAAATAATTTACGTGATCTGTCCCTCATGGAAAGGGCCTTCTGTTCAAACAAGTTCAACAATTTGAGCCTTGCGGCGGATAAGGCAAGTTGGGTGGTCGGAGATTGAGTAATTTTATGGGAACGTTCCAGGTTAGCAATCTGGAGAGACAGATCTTGAATCTGAGCTAGACGTAGACGTTTAAGTCTAGAGCCATGTTTAATAAAGACCCCGCGTAAGATGCATTTCAGTGCATTCCATTGAATGGGAGCGGAAGTATCCTCATTACTATGGTCAGATATAAAGTTTGATATGGTGGTCTGGATATCAGCAGAACAGACGTCATCCTGCAATAGTGAGTCATTAAGTCTCCAAGTCCAGTCATGACCAAGCAAATCAGGTAGGGAGAGGGACAAGAACACCGGCGCGTGATCAGACCATAGTATATTCCCGATCCTAGCTTGGGGATGGTATGTCAATGCATATTGGCTGACAAGAAAAAAATCAATGCGGGAATAGGAGTTATAAGCTGCAGAGAAGAAGGAATAATCCCTATCTGTAGGGTGGAGGATGCGCCAGACATCCAACAAGTTGTGTTGGAGTAGGAATCTCTTCAATTTATTGATTCGGTTATAGGAGATAGAGCTTCTACCCGATGAGGTATCCAATGTCGGGTTCAAAACACTGTTAAAATCTCCGGCAGCAAGGATCACCCCCTCGGCAAAGTCCATGAGCTTGGAGGTATTGAATAGTACTAGTTATCTGGTCGTGGTTTGCGATATACATGTTAGCTAGGGTGTACGTTTTACCGCTGAGAGATATTTTCAAGAAAAGGTATCTACCGTCAGGGTCTGAACAGGAGTCTAACAGAGTATAATTTACTGATTTGTGGAGGGCAATCGCCACCCCTCTAGATTTAGATTGGGAGTACGTGCTATGTACCCAATTTGGGTAATATTTATTTCGCAATTTTGGAATGTGATTTGTACGGAAATGGGTTTCTTGGAAGAAAATTACGTCAATTTTGGATTTGTGAAAGTCATATAGTATCTGTGAACATTTAGTCGGTTCATT
This sequence comes from Rana kukunoris, assembly GCA_029574335.1. NCBI lineage: Eukaryota > Metazoa > Chordata > Amphibia > Anura > Ranidae > Rana > Rana kukunoris. The sequence continues at coordinate 397,924,526 of CM056052.1, forward strand.
CAAGCCACTTGCATTGAACGAACACAGGTGAAGGGCAGTAGCATTCCGAGGGTCCCCCATGGCAGCGAGATGAAATAGGGAAAGAAAAAAAAAAAAAAAAGAAAGAATCAGGAAGAGGGGTAGAAGGGAGGAGGAGGGTGGGGGATAGAAGACAACCAAAACAACAGAACCACTCAGATGCTAATACAGAGTCTAGCACCAATCAAATACCCCAATCAGGGGTGGCCACGTAGGCCGTTAGGATTCAATCTGTCCCGAGAAATCTGGACAGGCAGAAACACTAAATTCTATGTGGGGAGGAAAAGTACACAAGCATTAATTTGCCTGAGCTCCACCCCACAATGCCTTAAAACAGGTTATTAGAACATAATGATAAAGGAAGAGAACTCGCCAGGAACAACTTAGCTAAGTCATTTCAGAACCCTTTCACAGTTAAGGAAATAAGAACACTAGATAAGCACCTCTTTTCTATAACCTCTGTCCGACTGGACCCACAAGAGGAGAATCCTGGCTGGATAAAAACCTCAATACAAAACGGAAAAAAAACAAAACATGGAGTGATACGCTCAAGAGCAGTATAGATAATATGTTCCATGAGGGGGATTACCCATCAATCGGCTCAGGAAACAGTAGTTTAGTAATACAGAAAGAATCCTCCCCCCCAGCTGGGGGGAAGTTGAAATACTCTTGTGGTCCCAACCAGGGGTCCTCTCGGAGTCCAAGCCAGACAGAAAACATTGCTAAGCGAACAATGCCTACTATAACACATCTCATTGATTCTAGGTGTATATGAGGGAGTAACAGGAGACACATATGCGTTACGCTAAAACTGCGTAGCAGTCATTTGCAAAAAAAAACAACAATTAAATAAACAGTTACACAGTAAAGGAAGGAACAACACCTGTTATTGGCAACATTAAGAACATGTAATAAAGCCCCGTCCAAGGATGTAATAATGGCCATCACAGTTTATGGAACGTATAGGTGGTGAAGCAGTCCAGGGCTAAGGCCGCTGCTTTCAACCTCGTAACCAATACTGAGTGGAAACGTAACCCCTATCTCTGAACGATGTATGACAGCATGGGACGTTGAGGGTTCCCTGTGAGGCCAAGCAGTGAGGTTGTGACTAAGCCTGTCTGTTCTTTAACTATGGTAGAGCCCGTATATATCCCACTGAAGCTGTAATCCGTCATACAGTCTGTCGTACCGTGTTGGGCAATGCATCGTAGATTCTATGGTAAAGGCAGTGTCTCCACCCTTTGAAGAACAGAGCAGCAAGGCGGTATGTTCTTTTATCGAGGTGGTTTCTAAATGCAGGTAGAGAAGGCAATAAGGGCGAATCACATGAGTCAGTTTGTCACAGCATATTAGACAGGTCACATCTCCCTAGAATGTGGGCCAGGAGGTGGTGACCTTGGAGTGTTCCTGTTGGAAGGCCCCGCACGTCTGCGTTGCGGGATCGAGGTATCGTCGGGAACAGCATCCATTGCTAACCAGTCAGGTACGTCAATGGGATCGGTGTCCAGAAATCGGAAAACATCCGGGAGTTGTCTGTGGTCATTCACAAAGATGCTGTCGTTGCGTAGGCGGACAGTAAGGCCAAAAGGGTAGTTCCATACATAGGTGCCACCGCAATCCCTAATTTTATCCAATAAAGGTTTCATTTGACGTCTCATGTACAAAGTTCTGCGGGACAGATCAGGAAGGAGGTGGATCGTAGCCCCATCTAAGTGATATGGGCCCCTGTTCAAGGCACGGCGCATTATTTCCTCTTTCATGAGAAAAAAATGCACTCTGCAGAGCACATCTCTGGGTTGGGTGCGTTCCCCCCCACCAGGGGTGTTCACTCTGTGTATCCGATCCAGTTCAATGGGTGCAGAGGTAGGCTTGCCCAGGATGTCATTAAATATGCCACTAGCAGTGACCCGTAAGTCTGCCGCTCTAATGGACTCCGGGATGCCACGTAGTTTTATATTATTTCGCCTATGGCGATTTTCCAAATCGTCATGTTGCAGTCGCAAATGGGTCATAGCGGCCTGATGTTGTTTGTGCATACCTTCCAGAGTATCTAGCCTGAACAATATTGCGTCTCTGTCCGTGGATAGAATTTCAACAGAGTTTTCAAGCTTCTGCACATTCTGCGATATATTAGTTATGTCTTGACGCAGGGACGATACCATCCTGGTCGCAATAGTTTCCATGTCTTGTCGCGTGGGTAGGGATAGTAGGATAGCCGACATCTCTGCAGGGGACAATACAGCATGAGAGGATGGGGCAGATGGAGCGCCCTGATCTGTGGAACCAAGAGACACACTAGGCTGATCAGGGCTGGTAGTTAAATCTTCCCTCAACAACAAAGGTATGCCAGAGAGGCTAGAACTTGGACCAGAGGGTCCTTTGGTGGTATGAGGGGGATGCGGAGGCACAGTGACTACCTGTGGAGCATTTGTAGAAGATGCCGCGTTGTCCTTCTTAGCGGGTTCTGGTGCCATCTTGTCCCGGGAGGCAGACCTAGTTCTCGGTGTTTCTGGAGTGAAGTAGTGCTGGATGTCAGCAGGATGTGTTCCGCGGAGGTCTCCGTGTTTAGAGCCCTTTCTGGACGTGGACATCTCAGGCAAGGTTGGGAGAGAAGCTCTTCCTTGTAGGCATAAGGCGTGGAGCTCAGACAGTGCAGGTTCACGCTGTCATAGTGATCTTATTTCCCCAGATACTGAAGTTATTGGGGGGGGGCAGTTCGCTGGCAGGCTACGTTTTTGCGGTGACCAAGAGGGGCTCTCATCGAGTAGGGGTCAGGCTGGGAAAACAGGAAAACCTGTCTGAGCATGGCAAGATGGCCACCACTTATGTGGGGTCATTCACTGGCAGGTGTCCGCTCAAATATGTCTCTTTAGCGGGTATGAGGAGTAGTATGCAGGCAAGCCATCTGTAATGGTTGTGGGAGAAGGCAGCTGTGAGTCCAGGAGGCCCGGATTCTAAGGACGCCTAGAGCCTGGGTTAGGAGTACCAAGATGGCCGCCGTTCCATGAGTAGGCCGAAGCCACGGACTTGCTTACCAGACACTGCCGTGCGGAGGAGCGCCACTCTGTTCAGGCCTCGATCAGGCGAGTCGTCGAGGAGCCGGATCGGGAGGTGCAGAGGGTCCCAGGGGGCCACACAGACCGTGGATCGGTGACGGGAGTCCAAAGATGGCCGCCGCTCCACGAGTAGGCCGGAGCCGCGGACTTTCCTGATTGCCGCCGCCGTGCGGAGGCACGCCGCTCCGATTAGACCAGATCGAAGTGGGGCCAGCTCGGGAGGTGCAGAGGGTCCCCCGGGGGTCACACACACCGCGGATCGAAGCGGGGAAGCCCACAATTCAGGGCTTTGGATGGAGCTGAGGAGAAACACGTCCTGCTCCCTGATGCGTCAGGCCACGCCCCCATTTGTATTTGTTTATAATGGAAAGACATAGTAGTGGAGTGATGGGGAGGGGGATGGACAGAGAGATGGAAAGAGTGAGGAGTGAGTTAGGGCTCTTTCACATGGAGCGGATCAGTAATGATGCGCCCCGTGCACCTCTGTTTACTCAGCGGGGATCGCTCGGTTGATCCCCGCTGAGCCGGTGGATGACAGGGCGGTCCCCGCACACTGTGCAGGGACCGCCCTGTCTTTTCTCCGCTTTCCCCTATGGGGGATCGGATGAACACGGACCATCTGTCCGTGTTCACCCGATCTGCCAGACGGATGGAAAAGTAGGTTTTTCCTCCGTCACACTTTGGCGGATCGGAGCGGGTCGGATGTCAGTGGGCATGTCACCGCTGACATCCGTGGCTCCATAGAGGAGCACGGAGCGCCTGTTCAGGTCCGCCTAAAAAGCTGGCAGGCGGACCTCAACGGTCTGGCCGTGTGAAAGAGCCCTTAGGTTTCTTTCACACGTTCAAGTCTGTCTGTCAGTTTTTCAGGCGGACCTGATCGAAAGCTCCATTCACCTCTATGGAGTGACAGATATCAGTGGTGACATGTCCACTGGCATCCAATCCGCTAATCCAGGTGGATGGAAATCTTATTTTCCATACCTCTGTCAGATGGGATGAAAACAGACAGGCGGATAGAGGAGAGCGGAGCTCTAAAAGGTCCATCTCTCCACTGTGAGCAGAGACAGGCCTGTCATCTGTCGGCTCAGCGGGGCTCAACAAAGCGATCCCTGCTGAGCAAGCGAAGTCCATGAAAACGGACGTGTGTATGAAAGAGCCCTAAAGAATGGAGGTATAGATTGGGTGACAGAGAGATGGATGATGGGACAGAGCAAGGCATGGAGGGATGTGAGCGAGACAGAGAAATGGAAAGAGCAAAGGAAGGAGGGATGGAGTTATGGAAAGAAAGAGGGAGAGACAGAATACTAGAGGAATGAAAGTGATGGAGGATAGAAGAGGTGGAGGGATATAAGGCACAAGGATTGTTGGATGGACAGTATAATGGAGGGAGGAATTGAGTAAAAGATGAAAGGATGGAGTTATGGAAAGATGAAAGAAGGGAGGGATAGAGTAACAGAGGGATGGAAGTGATGGAGGGTGAAGAGGTTGGTGGGACCTGCAACAGAGGGAGGGATGGAGACAGGAGGTCTTTACAATTGGGGACATACATTCTTGTGATCCTGGTGGCTACCTGAGATTGCCCTCACTTTCTCTGGTGGCTATTAAACAGAAATTAACGTGGATGTAAACCCACTGACGGCAAATTTACATTAGTATCACATTTCAACTCACTAATGCCATACATGCCAGATGTATGTAATGTTTTTTTCAAAAAGTACCCCCCTTACCTGCCTGGAGCTCCGCAATGTTGCAGAATCCGTGGGCGTTTCATTATTCGGCGCTCGGTGGGTGGAGTTGTGACGTCATCGGACTCCTCCGCCCACCACTACACGCCCACGGCCAGCCAGCGTTGCGAGGACGAGCCTCGCGCCTGTTATGACTGGCGTGCAGGAGTGACTGAGGTTTCTGTGAAGAAGCAGAGCGCGCTCACGGCCCCTGTCACTCCTGCACAGTGCACAGGTGTATGTCCAGGGACATAAGTGAAAGAAAGAATTGTGCTACTAAGTATAACTCGGTGGAGGAGCAGCCTGCATAAACGACAGAACAATATCGTAACAAAAACAACAAATACAACAAATGCGGCGCTTGAGGAGAGATATTATAAACCACTATTAAGTGGAAAAATATCCCATAACCTAAAAGGAATGTGACAATCAAAAAAGGTAATGGGTGAAAATAGGTGCAAATTAAGGTGATATAACAGCAACCAGTACTATATATAAATCATGAACATAGGAAATAGATTCCTTGTAAAATCATGTACTAAAAAGTGAGTCCAGAATTGCTTCCGTAATTAAAATAATTATATGGTGTCTTAATTAATCTGATGTGAACATGTGAACAGCGAATCTTCACTTCACAGTATGGGATGGAAGAAAGAAACATCCACAATGTACTCCTGTACAATCAAGAAGATGGAATAATCTTACCAGATTCGGTGGACATACTGACCAATGGTAGCATGTCGATAGGGCAAGTAATGGATCCTCAGCCTGGTTGGGTTCATAGAAGAAACATCCAGAGGCACCAAAGGGAATCCAAAGATCCTGTTTGTGTATCCAAACGTCCAAGATAGCAAGCAGATTTCTCATAGAATTGGGATCACATGGAGGCACATGTAAAAAATTGAAGGAGGCTCACATAGCGCAGTTAAACCCAATAACAGGGAAGAGCGATTTTAATGGTAAAACAGGTAGGTATGCAATACCATACAAGTATAAAAAATAATTAAAAGATTAAAAAAAAAAAAAAAAACGTTCAAGGTACAAGCCAGGTGAAGGAGCGAGTACAAGTGATCACATAGAATAAAGCGTGGTGGATAGATATGCGGTTGCAGGCTATGTACCCTACATGTTTCGAGTTAAAAACTCTTCGACTGGGGCATAAACCTGCTAATTCCCACCACGCTAGTATATATTGGACTTAATCAGCATGTTTAGAACTGTGATTCAAATCAGCTGGTATGTTCGAAGAAAGACATTCATTGCATACAGTTAGCATGCTAACGAACGCCTCTCTTACATGGGTCAAACCCAAAAAAGGAAGGGCTTTCCTATTCCCTTGTCGGGCATTGCTCCAAGGAGCTGTCAATCAAAATGTGCCTGGGTGTCGTCACCGCGTACGCCCACGGCAACGTCAAGGCATTGTAGGACATCCCATATTTTGCTCCATAGCAGTATCGCGTACCGGAAGGTGGTGAGGACGTTACATATATGTCGCGTCATCACGCACTCCAACTGCAACGTCATTGCGCTATGGGACCATCACTGGTGTTCTCACACCCACAACACACAGACGGAGCACGCGCAGAGAACGGGACACATGCACGTCATCTCTAAAGCGCCCTCTGATGTCATCACGCAGGCGCCACCATGCGTTCCACACAGTAAACCACCAGTCTTGTCCATTGATTGGACGACGTGGGGACCGGGTATCCAACGAGAGACGGCAATAGCAGGGATGTTATAGATACGTCTACAAAATATGTAGATAATAAAAAACAAAAGATGGACATAAAAGCCATAAAAATTGTAACTAATGAGTACATATACGCCCCACATATCTATCATCACCACAATGAAGGACATGTATATAAGAGAGCACATATAACACACATACATATCAGAATCATTAATACAATGAACGTCTATGCAAAATCACAATTAATATAACAAGAGCATCCTAACAAAATAAGAGGATATACAAAAAATTAATTATATTACAAAAAACAGCTTAAAAAAAAAAAAAAAATGCCACTAGTAGAGGATAAAGAAGAATGTTAACCTCTAAATAAACTAGAAAGGACCTACGACTTATTGATAAAGGCGTTGATATCCCAGTCAATGTTTAACCCATACGGGGAAAAACATTTGAGCTGGTGTATCCAGAACATTTCCAATTGTGAAACACCCCTAACCTTAGATTCGCCTCTCCAATGGGGAGTGAATTTAGCTATGATCTGAAAACAGGTACCTGTTGGATTGCGATCATGGGCTTCTAAGTAATGTCTAGGTACACTATGATTAGTCTTTCCTTTCCTTATACTTTTAGGGCCAGATTCAGCAAAGGTTACGCTGGCGGATCGAGTGATCCGCCAGCCTAACTGTGGCTTTGAGCCGGCGTTTCTGTTTTCTGTAACCAGAAAACAAGAAACGCCGGGTTGAAGTTCCGATGCGAGCAGCGTAACTGAGTTTCGCCATCGCATCGTTACTTCAACTTAAAAATGACGCCGGGGGCGTTCCCGCCGATTTACGCTCAAAAAATATGTTAATGAGCGGAAATCGGCAATTCACGATCGAAATCCGGCGCGACGCAATGACGATACGACGTTTCTGGACGGGATACGCGGCGCATAGATATACCTACATGGGGCTGGAGTATCCTATGTTAGGTATAGGCGTCGTCATCGCGTCGGAAAAAAAAAAAAAAAACGTCGCTTGCGTAAAACGGTCATGAATGGGAATGTGACGTCATTGACGTTCATTCACAGATTTTGGAGCATGCGCACGGGGATGTTTTGACACTCGACGCATGCGCAGTACGTTGGCGGCGGGATCGCGCGTAGTTAGCATACTACACGCCCCGTACCCGCGACATTTGAATTCCGCCGGCTCATTTGTGATGCGCTGCCGCAACTTTAGGAGCAAGTGCTTCGTGAATGACAGCACTTGCTCCTAAAATTTCGGCAGCGCAACGCAAATCAGAAGCGTTACTCCAGAGCAAAGATGCTCTGGAATACGTGAATCTGGCCCTTAATATGCTCATTGACCCTGATAGAAAAGGTACGTATAGTTCTACCCACATATTGTTTTTTGCAGGGACAGGTTAGGAGATAGACTATATAGTGTGTGGTACAAGTAACAAACTCCTTCATATGATAAATGATGGAAGTTGTTGTAGATGAAAAACTATCAATTTTTCTTTGTGTCAATGTATTGTGAAGACATAGGGCCAGATTCAGGTAGATGAGAGTATCTTTCCTCTGGAGTAACGCTTCTCATTTACGTTACTCTGAAGACCCTTTCAGCGCAAGTCCTGTAATTCACATAGCAGTTGCGCGTAAACTTGCGCCAGAGTAACGATAATGCGCTGGCGTAACCCGACGCAAGGGGAAGTGGGTGTGATCATATGTAAATGATGGGCGGAGCCCAGCGCAGAGGCTTACGTTCAGCGCATCAACCACGGAGCATGCGCAGTGAGTGAGGCTCCACTCGCCCCCTTTGTGCGCATGCTCACAACTTCCGTTGGCACCACTTCACGGGAAACGTCAGCGCAATGCCTTCCGTTGGGCGTTTAAATGCGCCCGTAGAAGCGCCATTCCGGCACTAAAGTATATCCTGCTCCCCCTCCCCGCAGTGATGTTACTTTTGTTCGGAGATGGCTGCTCCCGTTCCCCGCAAACACACAGGAGAAAGCTGAACTTTAATGGCCAGGAGCTGTCAGCCGTCATCTCGGCTATGGAGACCTATGATGTCTTCCTCCATGGCTGTAAAATTTGACAGACAAGCATGGACAGAGGTGTTGTCCTGCAAGTGGGGGTGCTCAGCTAGCTCTTATCGTCGGTAACGCTGCTGTAGCTGCTCTCCTGCTGACCTGTGACCGTCTGGAGTAAAGATAAAGCAGCCTTTTGTAGAAATAACTTTGCGCCGGACGGACGAGATACGCGCGGCGCATGTAGCCAGCGTATGGTGCTAATCCGTTCGTGAATTGAGAAAAATCCCTCATTTGCATATTTGCAGGGGAAATCAATAGGCGCGACTGATGCGCCCAGCGAAATTAAGCGCTGACGATACTCTGGCGTCGGAACGTTCCGCCGGTCGCAAATGACCCGTTATTGGGCGCATCTAGTTTGGTGGGTACTGGCACATAGAAACGACGGCGCATCATCACAGTTACGCGGCGCATATCCAAATACTCCAGCGCAAGTGTTCGTGAATCTGGCCCATACATTGCATCTGCGACAAGCATGAAAGCCTTTAATTTCAGGGAAGAACACAGGTTTGATTGGAGGGTCAGATACATTAGGGGCCAATTTATTTCTAAGGAACATGGCTCCCCTAAAAACAACGCCTGCTTTATCTGAAAGTACTGGGCCCAAAAGGGGGTCATTTTGGAGTACATTCCAGTGGCGATTGAAAATCTGTTTAATCTGTTTATATTGTACCGAATATTGTGTGGTGAAACTTAGCGTTTGGAATGCGCTTAGGTTGTTCCGAGACAATAGTCTCCCTATCCAGTTTAGCAACACGTTCAATGTCTGTATCAATGTAATCTGGTGTATAACCCTTCTCAATGAACTTTGATTTTAGAATATTTGCTTGTTGATGAAAATCAGCTAAATATGTACAATTCCTCCTAATGCGTAACAGTTGGCTATATGGTACAGATTTGAGCCATGAACTATAATGACAGCTGTCAGTAGGGATATACCCGTTGCGGTCGGTCAGTTTGAAAAAGGTTTTAGTGACCAGCCTTCCGTCAGCAACAGATATTTCCAGATCCAAAAAATGGATCATAGTATGGCTCATTTCATAGGTTAGAGTGATCCCCATATCATTATCATTAAGAGTGACCATGAATTCATGCAGGGATTCCTCATCACCCTGCCAGATAGGAAAAGGACCAAACTTATTGCCATCGATTCTGAAATTAAAACTATCAGAGAACAGTTGCTCCCACATAAGTCATCCTCAGAGTACTTATCCCTCTCCTCTAATCTTCAAAGTTTGTTGGAAAAAGAGGAAGGGGATCAACGGTCTAAAAAACAAAAAAAGTACTCTCGAGACACGAATGACTATAAGACCAATACAGTTTTCAGTTGGCAAAAGAAAGAATCCACACCTTTGGATTCCAATAACATGGACGTATCGGCCCCGACCACTAGTGGTGATACATCGAACACTACAAGACCTACCCCTCTTGTCCCTACATTAAGTAAAAACAGAACCTTTAATAATCCAGGTGTCCAACAGGGCAAGGTTCCAAATCACCCATCTAAGGGTGTTCCTAGAGGTAGGGGTGGTAGAGGTCGTGGGAGAGGTCCCCAATTTGTAAATAATGAAGAATCCAGGCATTCTGATTATAATAACCGGGATAGATCACCGCGAGATCTCTATGGAGACCGTAGTGGGTACTATCAAGAACAACACTATTCTAATCATACCCCAGTCAGAACTCGGAATAGATTCTCACCTCTTAGAGAGTCTTATTCTAGAGATGGTTATAATAATCATAATTCCTATATGGAGAGGGAATATGATCCATATGATAGATCTCCATATACGTATAACCGTCCACATTTTGAGCCTTCCCATGGTGGGGATTTTCCCAGGACTCCATCAGGCCCCAAACGGGTCGCAGAAATAAAAGAGGCACCCGAGGGGGGAGGCGGGCCAGGAAAAAAAAGGAAACTTTAAAATGTAATGGTATTTTTAACCTTAGCAAAGGTACATTTTCAACAGCGGAGTTGAGAACCCTTGATAAGGGCCTCAAATTCGTTCCTTCAAAACAGCTTAATAAATTCGAAACATTCGTGGATGTTCACAAATACATCCGCAAATTGAATATTCAAAGACATTTTATAGCAAATCCCTATCAATCCCGAGTGACTGGTGGATCATCTACTGATATTATTCACTCTGGATTATCAAATCCCTCTCTCTTTAACCCTCCTAGTGCTACAGCACATTCAGTTAAAGTCTTTCGAGATCTAGTTTTGAAGGATCTTGACTCACTCCCAAAAAAGCGTACTTATGATCATCCTGACATTAAGGTAGGCCTCAAGTCCCTATGTGAACGCAAGGATTTGATCATTCGCCCTGCCGATAAAGGCGGTGGAGTGGTCATCTTGGACAAAGATGATTACCACTCTGAAATGTGTCGGATACTGGGAGATTTGAGTACTTACACTGCTCTCTCCCAAGATCCCACCAAGAAACTCAGAAAACTTCTTTTAAACCTAGTTGATGAAGGTTTTTTAAGTGGAATATTGGATAAAAAGGAAAAAGAATATCTAGTCCCTGTAGTCCCTAGAATCCCGGTAATGTACTACCTTCCTAAGATCCATAAGAATGTGACACAGCCCCCAGGTAGGCCAATCGTTAGTGGGATTAATTCCGTGACCTCTAGAATTGGCCGTTATGTGGATTTCCATTTACAGCCACTGGTACGCACGGTTCCATCTTTTCTTTAAGATACTGGTGGTACTATACGCCGGCTCCAATCCGTTGACTACCAGGAAGGCTGTTTGTTAGTTACAGCAGACGTTACCTCGCTGTATACGTCTATTCCGCATAAATTGGGGTTTAAGGCAGTTGAACATTTTTTGTCCACTAGGAGTGCTATCCCGGATGGACAACAACAATTTATTATGAAACTTCTTAAGTTTGCTACACAAGGCAATTACTTTTGGTATGACAACAAATTTTTCCTCCAAACAAAAGGCGTGGCCATGGGGGCTAAGTTTGCCCCAAGTTTGGCCAACCTCTTTATGGCCCAATGGGAGGAGGATGTCGTCTATGCCCTACAGCGTCCTGAGCTGTCTTTATGGGCTCGTTACATTGATGACATCCTCCTCCTATGGCAGGGTGATGAGGAATCCCTGCATGAATTCATGGTCACTCTTAATGATAATGATATGGGGATCACTCTAACCTATGAAATGAGCCATACTATGATCCATTTTTTTGATCTGGAAATATCTGTTGCTGACGGAAGGCTGGTCACTAAAACCTTTTTCAAACCGACCGACCGCAACGGGTATATCCCTACTGACAGCTGTCATTATAGTTCATGGCTCAAATCTGTACCATATAGCCAACTGTTACGCATTAGGAGGAATTGTACATATTTAGCTGATTTTCATCAACAAGCAAATATTCTAAAATCAAAGTTCATTGAGAAGGGTTATACACCAGATTACATTGATACAGACATTGAACGTGTTGCTAAACTGGACAGGGAGACTATTGTCTCGGAACAACCTAAGCGCATTCCAAACGCTAAGTTTAAGTGGTCATTTACCACACAATATTCGGTACAATATAAACAGATTAAACAGATTTTCAATCGCCACTGGAATGTACTCCAAAATGACCCCCTTTTGGGCCCAGTACTTCCAGATAAAGCAGGCGTTGTTTTTAGGGGAGCCATGTCCCTTAGAAATAAATTGGCCCCTAATGTATCTGACCCTCCAATTAAACCTGTGTTCTTCCCTGAAATTAAAGGCTTTCATGCTTGTCGCAGATGCAATGTATGTCTTCACAATACTTTGACACAAAGAAAAATTGATAGTTTTTCATCTACAACAACTTCCATCATTTATCATATGAAGGAGTTTGTTACTTGTACCACACGCTATATAGTCTATCTCCTAACCTGTCCCTGCAAAAAACAATATGTGGGTAGAACTATACGTACCTTTTCTATCAGGGTCAATGAGCATATTAAAAGTATAAGGAAAGGAAAGACTAATCATAGTGGGCCAGATTCACAGAGCGATTACGCCTGCGCAACTGCTGTTGCGCGTGCGTAAGTCTAAATGTGCGCGTGCGTGAAGTTGGACGCGATTCACAAAACAATATACGCCAGAAATCTACGTTTTTTGGTCCGGTGTAATTTAATTAGACATTCGCTTCCCTTCGCGCAAAACTGCGCTAGACACACCATTGATTTGCTAGTCAAATATGCTAATGAGGGAGTTACGGGGATTCACAAAAAAACGCAGTTGCTGCGCAGGCTACGCGATGTGCGCAACTGCAAAATGTTCTGTCTAAAGTTAGAGGACCTAAAAGCTGGTCTAAATTTTCAAAAAAAGTCTAATTTTTAGATAAAGCAACACTGTTAGTGAGGAGTTCAGCAGTCACACGTGTTGCCCAACAATCTGTATGCCAACATGCCAGGGGCATCGTCGCGCATAGCTATACTACTGACTTTAGATGAACAAAGAAGGATGAGGGCACGGAGGATGGCACTAAGGAGGGCACGGGAGATGTTTTTTTTTTTTTGCTTATATAAAATTTACCATTTAATCTAATCTAATACAATATTCTTATCTGATACAAGCCCCTCACTCTTCACTTGATATATCACACACGCATAGACATCTTTGGCATGAGAGATTCTGAGGTGTCTCGCATCTTCAGATTCACCCCTCATGTCATCCTGGAATTACCACAACCTTGCAGGAGGACATCAGCAGCCCAACACATGGCACCACCCATGACACCCATGACAGCTACATATACAATCAGAGCCCCATCCCCACAGATTTCAAACAGAACATGTATGGGGACAGCTGGCTGGTTGGTGAGTGACATGGGAGTCAGGCATGACTATCCCCTCCCGTGATGCACACCTCACAAGTGGCACATGCATGACTAACATCCTCCTGTCTTTTCCCTTCAAGGTGACTCTGCATATGCACTGGGACCCCATCTCATGACCCCATCTCATGCCAGCTCACATTATGCATCTTTGCACGTTAAACACACACATTAATCATGGCACAATGAGAATGCATGCATGTACACCACTGTGGTCCCTAGCACACAAAGAGAAAAAGAACACCCAAAAATCACACTAGCACTCAGCAAGAAACAGACACAAAAAAATCAGATGAAAAAATAAAGCCAGAAAACAAACGCTCAGAAATATATCAATCAAACAAACAGTCTCAAACACTTATCAAAATACACTTTCACAAAACTACCAACAAGCACTAGATCACACAGAACACTAATCTGACAACTACAAAACACACTCTAACGAACAACAGAGCAAAAGCACTTGATTCAATGGGAAGGGACACAAAGGGATGTACTTTTGCAATGGAAGGGCGTTTGTGTGTGTCTATTTATGCTGTCTGCGTAGTTCACAACGTTGCCCTAGTCCATTTCCAATTTCAATGATTGCGCCGCTCCCGAGTTGTGAGCATGCGCACAACGGAGCTGACATGGTTTCCTTCACGCGCGCATGCGCGAGTCGGCCGGCCCTTCATTTGCATGGGGTCACGGCTCATTTCAATGTAACACGCCCACGTCCCTCCCAATTTGTATTACTCCTCCTTACGCCTCCGGAAAAAACCTTACGTTTGCGCAAGCTCTTGCGTAAAAGCTACGTGAATCGCCGGATTACGCGGCTAGATTGCGCAAGTCTAACGGAAAAGTGGTGCGCTACGCCGGAATGATAATGCGCCGATCTACGTGAATCTGCCCCAGTGTACCTAGACATTACTTAGAAGCCCATGATCGCAATCCAACAGGTACCTGTTTTCAGATCATAGCTAAATTCACTCCCCATTGGAGAGGCGAATCTAAGGTTAGGGGTGTTTCACAATTGGAAATGTTCTGGATACACCAGCTCAAATGTTTTTCCCAGTATGGGTTAAACATTGACTGGGATATCAACGCCTTTATCAATAAGTCGTAGGTCCTTTCTAGTTTATTTAGAGGTTAACATTCTTCTTTATCCTCTACTAGTGGCATTTTTTTTTTTTTTTTAAGCTGTTTTTTGTAATATAATTAATTTTTTGTATATCCTCTTATTATGTTAGGATGCTCTTGTTATATTAATTGTGATTTTGCATAGACGTTCATTGTATTAATGATTCTGATATGTATGTGTGTTATATGTGCTCTCTTATATACATGTCCTTCATTGTGGTGATGATAGATATGTGGGGCGTATATGTACTCATTAGTTACAATTTTTATGACTTTTATGTCCATCTTTTGTTTTTTATTATCTACATATTTTGTAGACGTATCTATAACATCCCTGCTATTGCCGTCTCTCGTTGGATACCCGGTCCCCACGTCGTCCAATCAATGGACAAGACTGGTGGTTTACTGTGTGGAACGCATGGTGGCGCCTGCGTGATGACATCAGAGGGCGCTTTAGAGATGACGTGCATGTGTCCCGTTCTCTGCGCGTGCTCCGTCTGTGTGTTGTGGGTGTGAGAACACCAGTGATGGTCCCATAGCGCAATGACGTTGCAGTTGGAGTGCGTGATGACGCGACATATATGTAACGTCCTCACCACCTTCCGGTACGCGATACTGCTATGGAGCAAAATATGGGATGTCCTACAATGCCTTGACGTTGCCGTGGGCGTACGCGGTGACGACAGCCAGGCACATTTTGATTGACAGCTCCTTGGAGCAATGCCCGACAAGGGAATAGGAAAGCCCTTCCTTTTTTGGGTTTGACCCGTGTAAGAGAGGCGTTCGTTAGCATGCTAACTGTATGCAATGAATGTCTTTCTTCGAACATACCAGCTGATTTGAATCACAGTTCTAAACATGCTGATTAAGTCCAATATATACTAGCGTGGTGGGAATTAGCAGGTTTATGCCCCAGTCGAAGAGTTTTTAACTCGAAACATGTAGGGTACATAGCCTGCAACCGCATATCTATCCACCACGCTTTATTCTATGTGATCACTTGTACTCGCTCCTTCACCTGGCTTGTACCTTGAACGTTTTTTTTTTTTTTAATCTTTTAATTATTTTTTATACTTGTATGGTATTGCATACCTACCTGTTTTACCATTAAAATCGCTCTTCCCTGTTATTGGGTTTAACTGCGCTATGTGAGCCTCCTTCAATTTTTTACATGTGCCTCCATGTGATCCCAATTCTATGAGAAATCTGCTTGCTATCTTGGACGTTTGGATACATGAACAGGATCTTTGGATTCCCTTTGGTGCCTCTGGATGTTTCTTCTATGAACCCAACCAGGCTGAGGATCCATTACTTGCCCTATTGACATGCTACCATTGGTCAGTATGTCTACCGAATCTGGTAAGATTATTCCATCTTCTTGATTGTACAGGAGTACATTGTGGATGTTTCTTTCTTCCATCCCATACTGTGAAGTGAAGATTCGCTGTTCACATGTTCACATGTTCACATCGGATTAATTAAGACACCATATAATTATTTTAATTACGGAAGCAATTCTGGACTCACTTTTTAGTACATGATTTTACAAGGAATCTATTTCCTATGTTCATGATTTATATATAGTACTGGTTGCTGTTATATCACCTTAATTTGCACCTATTTTCACCCATTACCTTTTTTGATTGTCACATTCCTTTTAGGTTATGGGATATTTTTCCACTTAATAGTGGTTTATAATATCTCTCCTCAAGCGCCGCATTTGTTGTATTTGTTATGTCCAGGGACAGTTGGGGATGATCGGTGTAGCAGAGACAGCTGTGAACACTGCGACGGATCCCCCATGCATAGTTTTCATCAGCCGCTTCTCCGTCTCTCCCTCCCGTGGCTTTCACCTGAAAACCATGCATGGGGGATCCGTCGCAGTGTTCACAGCTGTCTCTGCTACACAGATCATCCCCCGACTGTCCTCCGTGTCTGCCTCCTCCAGAGACCCCCTTTGTTCTTATCCCAACAAGCAGCTTCTTTGCATGTTCAGTGCACCCTCCCCCCGGTCAACAACGTTCATTGGTATGGGATAAAAAAAAGCTGTCCCGGCAGCACCACCCCCCCTCAACAAGTTTAATTGAAGGATTTAAAAAAAACAGGTTCCCGCGGCAGCACCAACAATCCCCCCCCTAAACAACTGATGTAAGATATGCCCTCATCCCCCCCCTCTCCCTCGCAGCTGATGGCTTCCCTCTCCCGCGGGCTGCGAAGGGGGGGGGGGTGATGATACTCTGTCAGGATGGAGGGCGGAGGAAGGGGCCAATTACCGGCCCCTTTTTTTTCTGAATGGGACACACAGAGTGCGTTCGTTACCGAGCGATGTGCGTCCTGTGACAACTGAGCAGAGTAACCTGTGTGTTACTCTGCTCAGTTTATGAATGGAGGGGAGACGCTGTCTTCTGTCCATTCATCTTCTGTGCAGAGAAAAGGACTGGGAAACCAATGTCCTCTGTCCCTTTCTCTGTCTCAAATGGGAGATGCCAGGGGTCTCTGTTTAGACCCCTGACATGTCACCAACACCCCCAACAGGGCTGATAAACAAAAAATCCAATATTGTAAAAAAAATGAAATTGAAAAAATAAAACACCGACCACTACCCCACTGACACCGACCACTACCCCACTGACACCGACCACTACCCCACTGACACCGACCACTACCCCACTGACACCGTCCACTACCCCACTGACACCATCCACTACCCCACTGACACCGTCCACTACCCCACTGACACTGTCCACTACCCCACTGACACCGTCCACTACCCCACTGTCCACTACCCCATTGACACTGTCCACTACCCCACTGTCCACTACCCCACTGACACTGTCCACTACCCCACTGACACTGTCCACTACCCCTCTGACACCGTCCACTACCCCACTGACACCGTCCACTACCCCACTGACACCGTCCACTACCCCACTGACACGGACCACTACTCCACTGACACCGACCACTACCCCACTGACACCGAACCACTACCCCACTGACACCATCCACTACCCCACTGACACCGACCACTACCCCACTGACACCGTCCACTACCCCACTGACACCGCCCACTACCCCACTGACACAGCCCACTACCCCACTGACACCATCCACTACCCCACTGACACTGTCCACTACCCCACTGTCCACTACCCCACTGACACTGTCCACTACCCCACTGTCCACTACCCTACTGTCCACTACCCCACTGTCCACTGTCCACTACCCACTACCCCACTGACACTGTCCACTACCCCACTGACACTGTCCACTACCCCACTGACACCGACCACTACCCCACTGACACCGTCCAATGACACCGACCTCTACCCCACTGACATCGTCCACTGACACCGTCCACTACCCCACTGACACCGTCCACTACCCCACTGACACCGTCCACTACCCCACTGACACCGTCCACTACCCCACTGACACCGTCCACTACCCCACTGACACTGTCTACTAACCCACTGACACTGTTCACTACCCCACTGTCCACTACCCCACTGACACCGTCCACTACCCCACTGACACTGTCTACTAACCCACTGACACTGTTCACTACCCCACTGTCCACTACCCCACTGACACTGTCCACTACCCCACTGTCCACTACCCCTCTGACACCGTCCACTACCCCACTGACACCGTCCAATGACACCGACCACTACCCCACTGACATCTTCCACTGACACCGTCCACTATCCCACTAACACCGTCCACTGACACCGACCACTACCCCACTGACACTATCCACTACCCCACTGTCCACTACCCCACTGACACTGTCCACTACCCCACTGACACTGTCCACTACCCCACTGACATCGACCACTACCCCACTGACACCGTCCAATGACACCGACCACTACCCCACTGACATCTTCCACTGACACCGTCCACTATCCCACTAACACCGTCCACTGACACCGACCACTACCCCACTGACATCGCCCACTGACACCGTCCACTACCCCACTGACACCAACCACTGCCCCATCCCCCCACCCCCTTTCCCAAAAGCACTGTGAAAAAATATATTTAAAAAATAAAACCCCATTCTCCCATCAATAGTACAAAAAAATATTGTAAAAAGAAAAAAAAATATTGTAAAAATGTATAAAAATAAAAAATCCACTGGTCCCAAAAAAACTTTTGGGAACAAAAAATATTATATTGTAAAATAAAATAAAAATATCTGACACTGTGCACTATCCTGACACCATGCTGCATGTACTACCCACCTCTGTACCCTACACATTCCTGTGATTCACACCGCATTGCTGTTCAGATCACATGCGATGTCTGTGCGATGCGATTTCAGCCATACAAACTGTATAGCTGAAATCGCATCACATTCGGACCAAACACGCACAGGACCCTTTTTTTGGTCCGCACCAGAATCGCATGGGTGTTCAGACCTATGCGATCTGATTCATGTCCTGTCAGTTTGCAGTGCGATATGCAAGCTGAAATGGGGGTGTCATTATGTATGGCACTCCCCAGCATATGGCAATGTGAACTGCTGTGCGAGACGGGTGTGATGTGGGAACCCGCAGTGGATTCGCAGGTTCCTGAATCGCACCAGTGTGAACCAAGCCTCAAAGCATACAGCCTACAAATGTCATCTGACTGCTCCCACCAAGGCTCGGTTCACACTGGTGCGGGTTCCCACATCGCACCCGACTTGCATGGCAGTTCACACTGCCATATGCGAACTGCTGGGGAGTGTCATATAATGATAACGACACCCCAATTTCAGCTTGCCTATCGCACTGCGAACTGACAGTAGTTAGGACATGAATCGGATCGCATAGGTGTGAACACCTATGCCATTCTGGTGTGGACCAAAAAAAGGGTCCTGTGCGTGTTTGGTCCAAATGAGATGCAATTTCAGCCATACAGTTTGTATGGCTGAAATCGCATCGCACAGACATCGCATGTGATCTGAACAGCAGTGCAGTGCGAATCACTTGCGATCTCGCACAGCGCATTAATGTGAACCAGCCCTAAGTTCATTCAGCCTTATGGGTGTAAGTATAAAAAGTGAGAAATCCACCCCTCCCCCACATAACACATCCTGGTAATATAGGAATTTTGCATATGTGATCAGGTGACCTCAGACACACACACTGCAATATAATAATAAGAAGAAGATCACTCAAGCTCGGACTAAATATATCTCCCCTAATAACTTGTCTATGTATATTCTGATGGCTGTTCACTGGAGCATTTCATCATGACATTGAACTGTGGTTCACTTCACCTCATGTTTTAAAAACATTTAATCAAAACACAGGACAAGCAGACAAATGTAGGATAGCTAGAAGGGAGAGGAGGGGGGGGGGGGGGGGGGGGGGAGATTTGTGCACTGTTTATAGAAACTGTGCATGATCGCAGGCTAGTGCACGAGATATGTAAATAACCTGTCACTCAAAGCATGGGAGCGGAACGGACTTTGCTTTTTATAGGGAAGTCCGTTTTATTCCACTGAACAATAAAAAGAGGATTGCTCAGCGATGGATTAACTCTGTGTGGCAAGACTGGTCACAGATGATAGGAAATATTATTCTCTACATTGTGATATAAAAAAAAAAACATTTTGGGTTTACATCCACTTTAAGGGTAAATCTCGCCAGTGGTGACAATCTAATGGGTTACAATAACCCGCTCTTACTATATCAAAAATAACATAAGAAATATGTTGTTTTTTTTTATCTTAATATCTGTCTTAAACCACTGTACTAGCTGCATGTTTGTAGCTTAAGTACTGAAATTTGCATGGAAAACTAATTCTGTAACTTTTAGAAAATGCCAGTAAAAACGCGGCTGTGCCAGTAAATTTTGAATTGCGCGTCAGTGAATTTTAGTCTGGTAGGTTGGCAACACTGATCATGGGAAATGTAGTCCCGGACAATTGTTGGCCCCAGGTGTGTCAACAGAGCAGGCTACACCCCCCAGCATGCATGCAGTCTGCTGGGGGGGGGGGGCTGTAACCAGGAAAAAACAGAGGAATTGACTGATAATAGAAGAGAAAAAGAAAGGACTGTGCTGGGGGAAGCCAGAGAGGGAGCCACGCTATACCCCTGTACCCGCACCACCAGGGAGGGAGCCATGCTATACCCCTGTACTGCACCACCAGAGAGGGAGCCACTCTATACCCCTGTACTGCACCACCAGAGAGGGAGCCACGCTATACCCCTGTACTGCACCACCAGAGAGGGAGCCACGCTATACCCCTGTACCAGAACCACCAAAGAGGGAGCCACGCTATACCCCTGTACTGCACCACCAGAGAGGGAGCCACGCTATACCCCTGTACTGCACCACCAGAGAGGGAGCCACGCTATACCCCTGTACTGCACCACCAGAAAGGGAGCCACGCTATACCCATGTACCCGCACCACCAGAGAGGGAGCCTCGCTATACCCCTGTACTGCACCACCAGAGAGGGAGCCACGCTATACCCCTGTACTGCACCACCAGAGAGGGAGCCACGCTATACCCCTGTACCAGAACCACCAGAGAGGGAGCCACGCTATACCCGCACCACCAGAGAGGGAGCCACGCTATACCCCTGTACCAGAACCACCAGAGAGGGAGCCACGCTATACCCCTGTACTACACCACCAGAGAGGGAGCCACGCTGTACCCGCACCACCAGAGAGGGCTTACCTATTTGCAGCAGAGACCCTTTTATTTAAATGGGTTGGATTTGGTGAGCGGTAGTGCAGGCCTGTGGGGGCCCCAGTGCATTCCTTTACCCAGGGGCCCACAATGCTGTTAAGATGGCCCTGGATGCCGCCTATCAGGCGTCCAATCATGGCAGAGGGCAGAAGAAGAGATGAAGGCGCATGGAGGATACAGCTGCCGTGACCCGATGCCCCACCAAGACAAGGTAAGTGCCGGGTAGGTGGGGGATGCACACTGGCAGCAGTTGATGGACACAGTAGCGGCAGTTGATGGGCACAGTGACAGCAGTTAATGGGCACAGTAGCAGCAGTGGATGGGCACACTGGCAGCAGTTGATGGGAACAGTAGCGTCAGTGGATGGGCACTGGTAGCAGTTGATGGGCACACTGGCAGCAGTGGATGGGCACAGTAGCGGCAGTGGATGGGCACACTGGCAGCAGTTGATGGGCACAGTAGTGGCAGTTGATTGGCACACTGGCAGCAGTTGATGGGCACACTGGCGGCATTGGATGGGCACACTGGCAGCAGTGGATGGGCACAATAGCGGCAGTTGATAGGCACACTGGCAGCAGTTGATGAGCACACTGGCAGCAGTTGATGGGCACAGTAGCGGCAATTGATGGGTAAATGGAAAAAATTGTCAGATGGTGCAAGATAAGGCAGACTACAGACAACAGTGGCCCATGAATATAAAAAGGATAATCTTAATAGTGAGATAGTCTAATAAATTGATAATAAATAGGTGGTGATAGTCCTTGAAATACGTTCATAAATAAAGTCCATACTTATAGTCCATATGCTCTTAATGGCAGCAATCTCAAAAAGCAGAAGCAGGCTCTGGAAATAGTATACAAAGAAAAAACAAGGATGCGCCAAACTAAGTGCAGTATAAAAGGGCTTTTAATAAAATAGACAAGTACACAGTAGACATGTGCACAGAAAAAAAAATTGATTTGTTTTGTTCCGTTTCGTATGGTCCCGTCTGTTCGTTTCCGTTCGTTTTTCGTAAGACGCATGTTTTCCCATTCGTTCCCGTTCGTTTGTCGTACGACGTGATTTTTTCGTATTCCAATCTTTCGTATTTCCGTTACCGTTTTATTTTCGTACATGCGGGATGATTCGTTATTCTGTTTAATTCATGTTCGTTTCTTGTTAGACAATAATTATCGTGAATTTTCGTCAATTTGCATTCTGTGTATCTTGAATGCTTTTCTTTTGTTAGTGTCAGTTGTATGTTCATTGTTCAATGACATCTATAACAAAAGAATTTCATTATGTATATTGAATGAATTCCTTTTTTTGTTTTCTGTGTATTCAAAATACTGAAGGCAAATCTTTTGTTATAGGTGTCATATCAACATACGAAAATAACAAAAGAAACGGGTTCAAATGCAAATCTTTTGTTTATGTTTTTTTTGAATGGCCAGAGAGTTAGGCTGGCCATACATGATACAATTTTACCTTCAACTATGTAGTGCAAGGGCCTGCCTGATTGCATACAATTGAAAGTGTTGTTTAGTTTGACCTCATATATGGTTTTTGGTAAATCTAAAAGAAAATTGTACAAGACAATTGAACATGTATGGCCAGCCTCAGTGACTGAAATCAGCTTCTCTTTTGTGCAGAATAGTGAGTACACTTGTACAGTAAAGCCTAATAAACTTTTCTGTGGATTTTCATCTGAAGGGAGATCAGTTGGCCAGACTTTTGAACCCAAAAATGGTTTTCTGATGCAGTTTAAAAACGAACAAATTTTCTGAGAACGATCGGAAAACGATCGTTTTTATGTTTGTTGTTAAAATAGTCTGACCAAGTGTATGGGGCTTAACAATACTATTACTCGTATGTTGATATGACACCTATAACAAAAGATTTGCCTTCAGTATTTTGAATACACAGAAAACAGAAAAAGGAATTCATTCAATATACATAATGAAATTCTTTTGTTATAGATGTCATTGAACAATGAACATACAACTGAAAACTAACACAAAACGGATTCAAACAAAATACACAATGCAAACCTCTTGATACAGATTTCATTTTCGTTATTTTGCCGTTTTCGTTTTGTCGTTTTTTCCCGTCGGATCGTTCGGTCGTATTTGCGGTCGTTCGTTATGCGGCTCATCCGTTATCCCGTCGTTTTCGTATTTTGGTGCTTTACCGTTTTCGTATGTACACATTATCCCACGGGTACGAAAATGAACATTTTCGTACGAAAATAACATTCGTACGAACGGGAATGCACATATCTAGTACACAGCCGAATGGCTACTCACAATAGATATGAGGTTACAGACATATCAGGTGGATGTGGTCAGTGGTCTCTGGTGTCCGATTTGTCCATCCTGGATCTGATGAAACAGTGGAGCTGTGAAACGCGTAATCCGATTGGTCCGTTCCCGTAGGCCACGCCACGTCACTTCCGGTGCGACGATCTCTGCTTGCGGTCCACCCTGAGACGCATGCCGCCCCGTACGGCTCTCTGCACGGATTGCTATCCTCCCCTATGGTGTCTGTTGCACCATATTGTTTCATCTACAGCTCCCCCGTCTTGTGCAGACCTCTCCTAGGACCCGGACAAATCGGACACCAGTGACCATGGACCACATCCACCTGATATGCCTGTAACCTCATATCTATTGTGAGTAGCCATTTGGCTGTGTACTTGTCTATTTTATTAAAAGCCCTTTTATACTGCACTTAGTTTGGTGCATCCTTGTTTTTCCTTTGTGTGCAATTAATGGGTACAGTGTCAGCAATTGATGGGTACAGTAGCTGCGTTTGATGGGCCCAGTGGCTGCGTTTGATGGGCACAGTGGTGGCAATTGATGGCACAGAGAAGGCAATTGATGGGCACAGTAGCTGCGTTTGATGGACACAGTGGCTGCAATTGATGTTTTTTATTCAGTTTGTTTGCGCCCTCCCAAAAATGTTGACCACCAGACGCCACTCCGAGTGGGGGACAGTAATACATAAAGCTGACAAGTGGGGGATATAAAGGCGATACAGGGGAACAACAACTGAGGGGACAGTAATAAAGAAGAAGAAGGTGACACAAATGGGGGGCAATATTGAAGAAGAAGGTGACACAAGTGGGGGACAGTAATGAAGAAAGTGACACAAGTGAGGGGCAGTAATGAAGAACGTGACTAGAGTTGAGCTGACACCTGGATGTTTGGGTTCGGACCCGAACCCGAACTTTCTAAAAAAAAGTTTGGGTTCGGGAACCAGAACCCGGTCTCCGAACCCCATTGAAGTCAATGGGACACGGACTTTTAGTAAGAAAAAAAAAATGCATGGGGGTCCCCCCCAAATTCAATAACCAGACTGTGGCAAACCTAACCACTTCTGGAACGCTGGACGTTACATGTCAAAAGGTTGTCTGTATTATATGCTATGGATTCTGCTGGGTCTTATGTGGGCATAGTAATTCGTATGCTGGCAGCCGTAAGCCACTAGCATTTAAGTACTTTGTTTTATGTTGCCCAATCGGTGTTCGGCAGTTTTAAACCGAACTCCCACAACACATAACCCCAGACCCCAGCTATCAACCGACTTTTCCCTCGTGCAGCAATGCCTGATGGGAGAATTATCCAAAATGTTAAGTTCCCCATGTGGTCCTCACTGTATTACCCTGCTAAATTTGTTTGGCTGTTTGGAAACCCCTTGCATGGGGAATTATATAAATATGGGAGCCTGTGAATAAAAAGTCAGTTGACTCTCAGAGCTGTGTTTCGTCCAGTTACTGGGGGGGATTTCGGACATTGCCTTACTTTTCAACACTGACTGTGGATTTACCCCGTTTACCAGCGGAGATCGTGGAGTTTAATATTGTACTCCGCTACACAGACCCTTTAGGTCTGGTATGGATATTAAGGGAAACCCCGCCGTCAATTTAAAAAAAATAAGACGTCGGGTTCCCCCCAAATATCCATAACCAGACCCTTCAGGTCTGGTGTGGATTTTAAGGGGAACTCCACCCCAAATTAAAAAAAAAATGGGTTCCCCCTAAAATCCACACCAGACCCCTTATCCGAGGACGTTGACCTGGCCGGCCCCAGGAAAGAGGGGGGGACATAGTGCGGCCCCCACCTCTCTTGAACCGCACTAGGCCACATGCCCTCAACATTGGGAGGGTGCTTTGGGGTTCCCACCCAAAGCACCTTGTCCCCATGTTGATGGGGACAAGGGTCTCATCCCCACAACCCTTGCCTGGTGGTTGTGGGTGTATGCGGGCAGGGGGCTTATCAGAATCTGGAAGACACCCAGATCCTGGCCCCCCCCCGTGTGAAATGGTAATGGGGTACACTGTACCCCTACCATTAAGGAAGGAAGTGTAAATAGTAGTTTTCAGAAAAAAAAGCACACACGCCGTAGAACAAATTACTTTATTAATTAAACCAAATAAAAATCCAGCGGTGAAAATAGACGATCGATGCTGCTCCCTGCTCCAACGTTGTCTTCTATCCAGCGCCGGGTGATCGGTCCAGCGACGGGTGATCTCTCCAGCGACGGCCGGTTGGTCCAGCGATGAGAAGATCCATCCATTCAGAGCACAGCTCCGCGAATGACAAAATCCACACCAGACCTGAAGGTCTTTTTTAAAAAAAAATTGATGACGGGGTTCCCCTTAATATCCATACCAGACCTAAAGGGTCTGGTTATTGAATTTGGGGGGACCCCCGCGCATTTTTTTTTTCCGAACCCGGACTCGAACTTTCACCAATTATTCGGGTTCGGTTCCGGGTTCGGGAAAAACCCAAAGTCCGTACCGAACCCGAACTTTACAGTTCGGGTTCGCTCAACCCTAAAGGTGACACAATTGGGGGACAGTAATGAAGAAAGTGGTGACACAAGTGGGGGGCAGTAATGAAGACGGTGACACAAGTGGAGGGATATGAAGGTAACACAGGGGAACAACTGAGGGAACAGTAATGAAGGTGACACAGGGAACTGAGGGGACACTAATAAAAGGAGACACACACACAATTCAATTTAAATTCAGATTCAAATATCAAGCCTGCCAATGCTGACCTCCTTTTGAAAGTGCTAGTAGCATGGCTGTCATATTGAGCTTGATGTTTACTACTTTCTAAATCATTGACACAAAACACATACGCAGATAAAAATGCTTGCTTTATTTAATGCATACTTGTTCCAGATCAGTGTCTGAATGCATTAAGGCCAGAGGATCAGCATGATAGAATGACAGCATTTTTAGGAGGAAAGGTCAACAATGGCAGACCGTGTATTTCTCATGAAAATGTTTATAAAAGACTAAGCACCTCCCATATTTCTCTCTTTATATGTCTCTCCAGAAGATCTTACCAGCTGGCATATACGTACTGAGGAGATTCCGGTCGACAGGAGCAATTGCCAATATTCCACCAGGTAATTGGCAATTAAACATATTGCCTATGGGCCAGATTCTCAGAGGCGTTACGACGGAGTATCTCAGATACCCCGTCGTATCGCCTTTTTTTTTGACTCGTATCTATGCGAGTGATGCTGAGCATCACATTTGCATAGATACGCTTCTACATCCGACAAGTGTAATACAATTACACTTTCGGATCGTAGATGTAATGACAACTCCGGCCACTAGGTGGCCTTTACGTTGTTTTTTTCATTTGCATATGCAAATGAAGTAGTACGCCGATTCTCGATCGCTTTTACGCCGCCCCGTCGTCGCGTACGTCGTTTACGAACTCGTAAGGTTACCCCAGCTTCTATGTGGAGTAACCTTACGAGGTCCCGTCGGATGCCGTCGTGTCCCGTCGGACGCCATGTTAAGTATGGCGTCGGGTCAGCGTCGGCTTTTTCCGTCGCTTACGTAGTTTTACTAACTCGTTCGCGAATAGGGACTTGCGTAAATGACGCTCACGTCGTTTTGACGTCGGTTTCAACGACGCTTTCCGACGTGAGCTGGAGCATGTGCACTGGGCTTTTTCCCCGGCCGGCGCATGCGCAGTTCGTTCGACGCGGGGGCGCGCTTAATTTAAATACAAGCCGCCCCATTTGAATTGCGCGGGTTTACGCTGCGCGATTTACGCGACGCAGGCGAAACCTACGGAGCAAGTGCTTAGAGAATAAAGCACTTGCTCCAGTACGCAGCGGCGGCGTAGTGTAACTGGCTTACGCTACGCCGCCGAAAATATTTGAGAATCTGGCCCATTATTGGCAACTGAAATCTGACCCATTTGTCAAATTATTTAAGAGCATGCTGAAAATGTTCAGTTGTTCAAGAGCCTGCACCTTCTGAAAATTTGACTTTTTTTTCTTATTTTAAAAATGACTGATAAAAAATATATTAAACATTTTAATTTTTTTTTACGATCCATGGAAAACTTTAAAGCGGTTGTATACCCTGTTTATTTAAAAATTTTTTACACCTGTAAAGGAAAAGCCATAATGAGCTAGTATGCACCGCATACTAGCTCATTATAAAATACTTACCTTAAAACTGGTCCACGCCAGCGCTGTGATTGGCTGGAGCGGCGATGACGTCACTCCCACGCATGCGCGTGGGATACTTCAATTCGGCAAGATCCTTCAGCCAAGGATCCCCGCAGCGCAATCAGCGGCGCATTGCGGGGGCAATATCTCCTAAACCGTACAGGTTTAGGAGATATTCTTTAAACCTACAGGTAAGCCTTATTATAGGCTTACCTGTAGGTAAAAGTTAAAAATTCGGGTATACAACCACTTTAAATGTCAGATCCTGCATAACATATTATTTGCAGTGTACAGATGAACATTTCAGCATCACTGTCGGCTACACATACTGTATCACTGCACTGATGCCTCATGGTCAAAAAGTGGTAATGTAGCATACATTTATTATTATTGTTATTATTATTAATTGCTGCTAATAATCATATTAAAAATTATTAATTCTTCTTATTAATAATAATATTAATACAAGTAGTAATATAGTTATAATAGTAGTAGTAGTTATTATTATGGCTGAAATATTTTTATTTTATTTTTTTCTTGGCTGCCATGTTGACCCTCTTAGGCCACGTACACACGTACGAGAACCTCGTCGGGCTAAACCCATCGTTCCGCCCGACGAGGTTCTCGGCCGGCCGTCGAGTTCGTCGACCAGGCTGTCGAAAAAGGCGTCAAGCCATTAGTCCCGATGGCCCGTCGAGGAAATAGAGAACCTGCTCTCTATTTTGGCTCGACGCCTCGCTCGACAGTTTGCTCGGCGAAAACGTACACACGATCGAGCTTCTCGACAGAATATGGATTCAGCGAGTTTCCTGCTGGATTCTGCCGAGAAGCTCGGTCGTGTGTACGGGGCCTTACTCTTCTTACCGAATCACTGTCCCTGAACAAATATCCTGAAAACGACCTCTGATGTTGCTGTTCTGCAAACTTGTTCCAGGTCAATGACTTACAGAGTACTGAAACAAGAGGCCATCAGTGCCACTACAGTTCTGATGAGTGCCCTACAGTGCCCATCAGTGAGTGCTTATCAGTGCTCATCAATACTCTACAGCGCCCATCAGTGAATGCTTATCAGAGCACATCAGTGCCCTACAGTGCACATTAGTGCCATCAGTGAGTGTGCTTCAGTGCTCTATAGTGCACCAAAGTGAGTGCTCATCAGTGCAACTAAAGTGCTCATCAATGCCACTACAGTGCCCAATAGTGCCTATCAGTGAATGCTCATCAATGCCCACCTTATCAGTGGATTCTCATCAGCGCCCATCAGTGGCATAAAAAAAATGTGTTTCTTTTTCTTTCCACATTTTCCAAAAACTTTTGAAAAAATTGACGTTTAAAAGACTCATCATGCCTCATAGAATATATATTGGGGTGTTTGCTTTTCAAAATGGGGTCATTTTGTGGGCATTTATATTGTCCTGGTGCTCCAGGGCCTTCCAAAGTGTAAGGCCGCGTACACACGATCAAATTTGTCTGCTGGAAACCCGTCCGTCTGACATGTCCGCTGGTTAGTACACTGACCAGCGGACATATCTGTCGGCACATGCGTTGAATGGATTTGATGCATGCGTGGTAGTATATTACTTCCTGGTTCGGTGACGTGGCAGCGTCAACGTCACCGCTACGTCACCGCACTGTCTGCCGGCAGGGATTTTGGTTTGATCGTGTGTACACGATCAAACCAACATTTCCCAGGAGACAAATCCGATCAAAACGGTTTGTCAGACCGATTTGATCGGATTTATTTAGTCGTGTGTACGCGGCCTTATAGGTAATTAGGAAATTCCTGCATGTTTGACCTCTGTATGTGGCCAGGCTGTGTATAAGTCTCACACATGTGATATCGCCATACTCAGGACGAGTAGCAGAATGTATTTTGGCTCTTTTTGCCCTTGCCATTGAACCGGTGGCAGAGGCTCTCCGCTCCTCACCGCTTATTAGAGGTTTACGTGTGGGCTTGCTGGAGGAGAGGGTGGCCCTGTACGCGGACGACATGCTACTGTTCCTAAATGACGCGGGTCCCTCGCTGCAGGGTGCACTGACTGTTCTAGACACGTTTGCCTCGGTCACTGGACTCAAGGTGAATTGGTCCAAATCGCTGCTTTTCCCAATTGACCAGGCGGCCCGGTCCACCTCCCCACCTGATAGCCCTCTCATCTGGGTTAGTTCCTTTAAATACCTAGGGGTACAGGTCTCTGCCTCAGCCTCTGATTTTATTTCGCTTAACTTGTCCCCGGTTCTACTAGAAGCCCAATCCAGGCTTAAGGCTTGGAGTAATCTCCCGCTATCTGTTTGGGGACGGGTTAATCTTATCAAGATGAAAATTGTCCCTAAGCTTATATATCTATTCCGCCATTCCCCGCAGTGGGTGCCCAAGTCCTTCTTTTGTAAATTAAATCAGGTTTTCTCCTCTTTCATCTGGGGCCCCTCTCCGCCAAGGTACAAGTTAGCTTCATTAATGAGGCCACGGACGCAGGGGGGAATGGCGTTCCCCGACTGTTACAAGTATTTTCTGGCAACCCAGTTGGTGACTGCGGCCTGGTGGCTGCGACCGGACGGGACCAATACCTCTACTGCCCTGGAGGCCTCGGTGGTTGGATCGTTGGAGGCCCTCCAGCTTTTGCTGTTCCGGGGCCCCCGCACGCCGTACCCCCTGACCCCTTCCATGCTTACCACCCTACGGGCGTGGCGGACGGGGCTGGCCATTGAGAAGTGCAAACCCTCCGAGGTTTCCCCCAATGCCCCTATCTGGCTGAACCCTACCTTGAACCACTTTTATAAGCTTTTAGACCCCGTTGCGTGGTCAAGGCGCGGTATCAAACTGATCTCGCACATTGTCTCGCAAAATAAACTGATACCCTTTGAAGAGCTCTTGTCCACATTTAATTTACCCCCACATTATCTTTTCAGATACCGCCAACTGTCACATGCGTTCGCGGCACAGTTCCCGCTGTCATCCTGCATCGTGGCCCAGTCGGAGTTGGAGAGAACACTTAGATTTTGCTGTGAGACGAAGCCCACTTCGCATTTGTACTCATACCTGGTCTTTGTCTCTCTCCCTCCCCTGGACGGGCTGCGATCCAGGTGGCAGGGTGACATTCCTACGTTAGACACATATGATTGGGATGATGTATGGGACCTTCCCTTCCGCACCCTGGTCTCTATTCGTGACAGGCTGGTGCAATTCAAGATTGTCCACAGGGCATATTTCACCCCGCACAGGCTCCACAAGATGAACCCTGCACATTCCCCAGAGTGTTGGAGATGTAGCGCCTCCCCTGGCGACTTCTCTCACATTTTTTGGCAATGCCCCGCAGTGAAACAGTATTGGGAGGCGGTACTGGAAATGACCAATAAGATTGCGGCGGTTCAACCTGGAAGCTTTGGGTATGTTGGTGTGATCAACGACAGGTTGATCCCGTACAGGCACCTGTAACTATCGTACTGAACTATCTGGCGGACTCTTTCGATTCAGGCAAATCATACAGTTCCATAAACGTTTACAGATCAGCCATATCAGCTTACCATTGCCCGGTGGACGCGATGCCTATCGGCAAGCACCCCCTGATCTGTAGAATGTTGCGGGGCATCAGATTCAAACGACCTCCTCGCCCAAAATATCAATCCACGTGGGATGTCGCCAAGGTCCTCGAGATGTTCTCTTCTTGGGAGGACAATGAGATGTTGTCTCTCAAGCTTCTGTCTTATAAGCTCACAGTCCTGTTGTGTTTGGTCTCGATTAAACGGGTGTCCGACGTCAGGGCTTTGGACATTTCCAGACGACAGTTCTCGCCTCAGGGAGTAAAATTCTCCGTGGTTCGTAGGACCAAGACTGACCTTCATTCGGTGTTTTACCCTTTTTTCCCTACACACCCGAAACTCTGTGTAGTTAGATGCCTTCAGACCTATGAGTCATATACCGCTGATCTTCGCTCCTCTGTTTTCTCCCAACTCCTAGTGTCTTATGTCAAACCTCACCACCCGGTCACCTCCGCCACTTTGGCACGTTGGGTCAAGTCAACCATGGCAATGGCGGGCATAGATATAACCCTGTTTGGGGCACATTCTTCCAGGGGAGCGATGGCTACCAAGGTTGTTACGGCGGGTGGTCGTCTTACGGATCTCCTAATGGCGGCTGATTGGTCCTCTGAGACCACCTTTCGCCAATTTTATTTTAGACCAGAGGATCATGTCTCCATGTCAGTTTTGTGAGGGTTAGCTTACACTTTCCACTTAAAGTTTGTATAATATGGTCGTCATCTATTCATATTAATTTATTCAGTGTTAAGCTTTGAACCTGCATAAGATATGAGCCTCCTGTCTGATATATAATTCGAGATTTTCCTAGCTTGTGACGGAAAATATTAGTTATATGAAGACAGGAGGCGAGTATCTTCCTCCCTATCCCACCCTGTCACGATTTTGCATTTTCTTTCAGGGTATTGATCACAATCAGGTTTCCTGTGCACTGACGACCTGCTGATCGGGAAGAGTTTTTTCCTGTATACGGATGACCGGCTGTCCGGAAGACGTTTGGTTGGTTAGTCCCCGTTGGGACTGGTTTTCTGTTACTCCAATTTCCTCCGGAGGCTGGGATGTCGGGCCGGCTGGCCGAAGACCCCGGTGTTTAATGGACTGTTCAAATGAGGATCCTGTTCTCCACTCGTTAGGATTCGCATAAGAAAGAGGAAGATCCTAGATGGGGCTAACCTTATATAGAGTGGCAGGATAGGAGGGGCTACTGATACCCTAGGCCTGCTGGGAATTGTAGTCCCATACAGTTTTTCTGTTTTCACTTTCAGTAAACTAACGTTATTTGTTCTGCTATGGGCATTAATAAAGGAAAGATTAATGCATAAGATACTCGCCTCCTGTCTTCATATAACTAATATTTTCCGTCACAAGCTAGGAAAATCTCGAATTATTGGGCAGGACCACCATATGTGTGCCATGGTGCCCCTCCCCAGGCAGCCTCTCCAGCAATCAGCAGACTGATCTAATTTATATTTGCTAGTTTTCACCGGTGTAATGTACCATCCAGTGATGCACTTATATGTTTGCGAATCTATAGCGGAGCAGTGGGTCAGACTCATTATCTTATTTACCGAGTTTTCTCCCCTACCTATACCTAACTCCCTTTCCCATTTCTCCACTAACGGTGCTGCTCCTCGTGCCCCTATCTTAATAAGTATTTTGTATAGTTTAGAAATCGTGCCTTTAGTGTTCTTAACTGTGCAAACCTTTTCCATCGGTGTCAGCTCCGCTCCCGACCGTAATGGTTGGGGGAGTTGCCGAATAAAGTGACCTAGCTGCCCATAGCGCCACCCATCTAAGTTCCAGATCTCCTGTCTAGATTTCAACTCCTCATAAGTGGCCAACCCTCCACCCTTTATAATATCACCTAAATAGACAATGGGCCAGATTCACGAACACTTGCGCTGGAGTATTTGGATATGCGCCGCGTAACTGTGCTGATGCGCCAACGTTTCTATGTGCCCGTACCCACCAAACTAGATGCGCCCAATAACGGCTCATTTGCGACCGGCGGAACGTTCCGACGCCAGAGTATCGTCAGCGTTTATTTTCGCTGGGCGCATCAGTCGCGCCCATTGATTTCCCCTGCAAATATGCAAATGAGGGATTTTTCACAATTCACGAACGGATTAGCACCATACGCTGGCTACATGCGCCGCGCGTATCTGATCCGTCCGGCGCAAAGTTATTTCTACAAAAGGCTGCTTTATCTTTACTCCAGACGGTCACAGGTCAGCAGGAGAGCAGCTACAGCAGCGTTACCGACGATAGGAGCTAGCTGAGCACCCCCACTTGCAAGGACAACACCTCTGTGTGCCAACATGCCAGGGGCACTCGTGGTCCTAGAACTACTGATGGGTCCCCTGGAACCAAGAAGGCGGGCACGTGAGAGGATATACCGCACACGTATGAACCTCTTTGGCATGGGGGATGAGGAGGTGTATCGCCTATTCAGATTCAGCCCAGATGCAATACTTGAACTAACCACAACCCTGCAGGATGACATCACCAGCCCAACACACCGATCACAAGCAGTGCAGCCACTGGTGAAGGTCCTGGCAACACTCCATTTCCTTGCAAGTGGATCATTCCAGCGTACAAGTGGAGTGGTGGCTGGGATGTCACAGTCCTCCATAAGCAGATGTGTGCACCAGGTTGTCCCAGCAATCCTCAGACGCATGTCCAACCAGTTCATCAGACCCACCACTGAGGAGCTACGGCAGAAGGCAATGACAGATTTCTACAACATTGCCAGATTCCCACGCACTGTGGGGGCCATTGATTGCACACATGTGGCCCTCCAGCCCCCCAGTGCCACAGAGCACATATACCGCAATCGGAAGCATTGGCATTCCATCAACGTACAGGTGATAGCCGATGCCCAACGCCTCATATGGCACGTCCGTGCCAAACACCCCGGGTCCAGCCATGACAGTTTCATATACCGTCAGAGCCCCATCCCAGCAGAATTTAACCAGAACATGTATGGGGACAGCTGGCTGGTTGGTGAGTGACAAGGGAGTCAGGCATGACTATCCCCTCCCGTGATGCACAACAGAAATCGCACATGCATGACTAACATTCTCCTGTCTTTTACCTTCCAGGTGACTCTGCATATGCACTGGGACCCCATCTAATGACTCCTTTCCGGAACCCCCAAACCAGAGGAGAGAGAAAATACAATGAAGCACACATCAAAACCCGTGCAGTGGTGGAGCAAACATTCGGGCTCCTGAAGTCCCGTTTCCGATGCTTGGATAAGTCTGGGGGGGCCCTCTTGTATTCCCCTACCTTTGTGTGTCAGATCATCGGTGCATGTTGCATACTACATAACTTTGCTATGAAAAAAGGCCTGCATATTGACATACGTGATGACCTGACCCCCGACCCACACAGCCCCCCCCTGCCAGAGGACACCCAGTCTGCTGATGGAAGAGCAGTCAGGAGGGTCCTCGCTGTAGGCATCTTTGGACACTAAACCAAAACATTAATCACACAGACAGTGCACGCGTGTACACCACTGGATCACACACACCACAGGCACATCGCATTGGATTAGCCCAAGTCCAGCATGTAGGAGTTGGGAGCAGTAACGCCAGCGTCAAGGCCCCAATGATGTCACTGTCCATTCACACACCTTTCACACATCATTCATTCAGCCGTGGGGTTCACTTCACCACCACGGCCGAGGGTGACACCCCTTACTTTTTAGGAGTGCCACCCTCTCACATTCACACACCATTCACACTGTCCCCTGCACTCCTGACCGTGTGCAGTACAAAAATAAATTATAAATATCATATCCTGATCATTAAACGAAAAAAAATCTCATAACCTGAGAAAAATAATAAATAAACTCATGACCTGAGTATGTGAAAAACAATAATATAAACCAAGAAAAAAAAAAAGGCCTCATCGGGGATGCCGGGGGCTTCTTCTGGGGGCCCCTCTCTGGCTCCGCAGCTGCCTGGATGGAGTGGGTGGGGGTGGGGGGGCATCTAGAGGTGGCTGATCCCCAGGTGGGCCACTCCTGGCAGGTGTGGCCTGCGTGCCCTCCAAGGCCCTGGCTATCCGTCCAAGGTAATTGTTTGTCTGGGCCTGCATCTGGAGCTGACGGGTCACCTGGTAATGCTGGGCCCGCCGACTCAGCCTCCCCTGCTCCCGGATGGCAGCACTGTTCCCATGGATGGCAGCAGTGTTGGCCTGGACGGCTGCAGTAAGGTGCTGGATATCCCCCTGCACCTCCCCCAAAGTGGTGACCACTGCAGCGCAATTACAGCTGACATCCTGCACTGCGTTGCTGAGGTTGGCAACGGAGCCCAGGCTGTCAGCCACTTTCTCCAAGTGCACCGCTATGGCCCCCATCTGTTCCGTCTGCCTGGCGTGATCCCTCGCCAACTGGTCCTGGACACCATCAGACACCCCCCTGGTCTTCTGGGTCGCCTTCCTGGGGCCAGAAGATGGATGTCCTCGGGTGGAAGGTGTCGCCCTTGAGGGGCTTCCAAGGATGGGGGAGGGGACGACAGACGGGCCAGGAGAAGGGGAGGAGACAGACAAAACCAAAGAAAAGTCCTGCTCTGCCACAGCAGGATCCTCCACAACCACCTCGGCAGGTGTGGTGTGGCCACTCTCCTCCTCCACAACCTCTTCACCACCCAGTGGCTCGGGCACATGATGGCGTGGGGGGGATGGGGTGGAATGCAGGCTGACAGATGATGGCCCAGCTCCGTCATCTGTGGATGACACAAAGCAGACACATGTTGGTGGTCCCACACACTTGGCACATGTCCCCCCCCCCCCCAAATGCAAAACAACAAATAGGGGATTATAAAACACTTACCTGTCCTTGTGCCTTCCTCCACGGAGTCATAGCCTGCGACCCCCTCCACCTGCTCCCTCTCCAGGCAGCGAGCAACCACCTCCTCCTCTGCGGTCAGGGTGACAGGACATGGGGGACCACCACCTGTGCCCCTCTCATACCTCCTGATGGAGGCCACCTTGTCCCTCACCTTGCGCCGCAGGTCATTTATTTTCTTTTGTATGTCCCCAGCAGTCCGGGTGGAGTAGCCCAGGACATTGACCCTGGCAGCAATCGACTCCAGGATGCCCTGCTTCCTCTCCCGGCTGGTCTTCCGGCTTTTTTTGCCATGGAGAAATTCATTATCCGTCTCCATAGCCGAGATAATCACTGAGACCTCCTGGGAATTAAAGTTGAGGTTCCTCCTCTCTCTGGGGGTAGCGGGAGCAGCCATTACAGTGCAAAAGTATCTTCCCTGGGGTGGGGGGAAACGGAACTACTTTTGCGCCGGAATGGCGTTTCCGCCAGCGCTTTTAAGCGCCCAGCGGAACGCATTGCGCTGACGTTTCCCAGGAAGTGGTGCCGACGGAAGTTGTGAGCATGCGCACAAGGGGGCGAGTGGAGCCGCACTCACTGCGCATGCTCCGTGGATGATGCGCTGAACGTAAGCCTCTGCGCTGGGCTCCGCCCATCATTTACATATGATCACACCCACTTCCACTTGCGTCGGGTTACGCCAGCGCATTATCGTTACTCTGGCGCAAGTTTACGCGCAACTGCTATGTGAATTACAGGACTTGCGCTGAAAGGGTCTTCAGAGTAACGTAAATGAGAAGCGTTACTCCAGAGGAAAGATACTCTCATCTACCTGAATCTGGCCCATTGTCTTTTCCCTCCCTATTAGAGACAAACCCTACCTGATCTGGGTGGATCAAGCCCTGCATTACTCCTTTTAATCGTTCCGCTAACACTTTAGCGAATAGCTTTGTGTCTATATTTAAAAGAGATATGGGTCTGTACCCTGAGCAGAGGGAGCTATCTTTCCCCTCTTTTAAAATAATTGCAACCACCGCAGCTGAGGCTTCTTTGCTCAGTTCATATTTTATCCCTAGGTCATTGAAATAGGCACATAATCTGGGTATTAATATTTCGCCAAATCTTTTATAATACAGAACCGTAAACCCATCTGGGCCTGGGCTCTTGTCGACCGCCATGTTTTTTAGGGCATTTTTTCCGTGGGGAGGTGAGAAGAACGTATAGTCGCACTTATTTGGATGAAAGGCCCGCCAGGCATCTACCACCTGGCAATTAGCCATTTTCCGTTTAATTCTTTGTAAGTGTGCGCTATTCGTCTCCCTCCCTAGAGAAGTGCTGTCCTCTTTCGGATTCATGACAAAATTTAGATCTCCCATCAATATCATGTACGCCTCTGCAAAAATTTTCAATTTGTCTATTATTCTACCTAGGTATTTTATGGGGTGCGCATTTGGAGCATATACATTAGCCAGAGTATAAG
Source organism: Rana kukunoris (assembly GCA_029574335.1). Lineage (NCBI taxonomy): Eukaryota > Metazoa > Chordata > Amphibia > Anura > Ranidae > Rana > Rana kukunoris. The sequence continues at coordinate 397,962,041 of CM056052.1, forward strand.
TGGTGTTCCCAATATCTCCTTTCAGGAATAAATATCTGCCCTCTGAGTCAGCAGACCTCGCTTAAGGACGAAGTCTACTGTTCTGGAGAAGCCGATGGCCACTCCTCTGGCACGATTTGTAATGGCATCCCCATAATACCAGGTAGGATATGTAGGAGAGTACAATTTTATGTTAGAATTCAATGATAGATGTGATTCCTGTATGAGGACAACATCTGCTCTATACTGTTTGATTTCCTCAAGGATCTGTATTCCTTTTCCTTTCGTTCAGACCTTTTACATTATAAGATAGAAACTTTACTACCGCCATTTAAATCTATCAAATTTCAATTTTCTTAAGGAGTCCCTAGGAGCCACTTTCCTTTTACCCTTTCCTACCCCCCACTCCCCCCTTACCGCCCCCCTCCCCCCCTACCAGGCCTTTCAAAGGCCTCTGAACCGTGGGGGTCATCGTGCCCCATTTCCCACCGGTTCTCCTTATGAGGTGTTGCTGACCCGCTCCCAACCCTGCCTAGACCCCCCCTTCCCGGGGGGGCCTGATCTTACCCAGGCGGAGCTGTAGACCCCGACCTTGGGGGGTCTTTGGTCTTCCCTCCTTCCCCCTTCCCTCTTCCTCGCTTCCCGTGCAGTCATCATCTTTCCCCCGATCCTTATTCCACCCAACCAAGGATTTCTATTCTTTGCAAATCCAGTTTGCTACAGAAACCTGGTAGATCTTCCGGGAATATTAGTTTTGCGGAGATCCCATCTTTCTGGGCAATCAGGCATGCTGGGAATCCCCACTGGTATTTGATATTATGCACCCTCAGCTGCTCTAGGAGGGGTTTGAGATATCTCCTCCTAGCTAATGTCTCCCAGGCCAGGTCAGGAAAAATTTGTAGCTCTATGCCCTCATACAACAGGGGCGGCTTTCTCCTCAGATTTGTCCAGATCTCCTCCTTCTCCTCGTAATGCCTGAACCTAATTATAATATCTCTTGGTCTTTTCGCTCATATTTTCTTTGAATCTACCTAAGCGGTGTATCTGTTCTATTTTAAGAGGTTTCTCAGCCCTATTCTCTAAGAGAGGGGCGAACAGATTGTTCATTGTCATGGATCTTGAGATATTAAAGTGTTTCTACGTGAAATCCTAATTCATGTATTGCAGAAGATGAGACATTGTGGATAGTACATATTGCAAGAGATACTGGAAGTGGCTTAATTTGTCCTGACTAGGTCACTAGGACAATGACCCTTCAATGCTTGGCTCCGACTAGTGAAATAAGTGAAGCCGGGCTTGTGCGAGACATTTCATTGTCCAGTGTGTAGAGGTGTTAATTCAGGTCGGCTCTTAGACCTTTCTATTGTGTGATAACACTGTTTTGAGCCTTTTGATTATCAGGAGTATTGGATTAGCATGTCCTTATCTAAAAGAGTGTGATCTCTCAGATGTAGTAATGACCTCCTCTCTATGCGGAGACAAGCTGGCTAGATAACGTATTCTGTTAACTTCACTGATGTCATTATCTACAGAATGTATGGACTGTTCAGAGGATGTTATGGATTATGCACCCCCAGCAGAAGTGCTGGCAACAGGGCAGAGTGCCAGCCATCTATGCCCAGCACCGGGACCAACTGTGGAGTTCCAGGGAGCCGGGGCAGTTGGCCCCCCTCCCCAGCAACCAGCTGAGGTGGTGAAGCTCTTACTCCCAGCTGAATTACTGGCAGCAGGACAGGATGCTACTGGCGGCTGCACCCCACTACAGCTTGAGCGGATATCGGTGGATGGGACTGTGGTCTCCACTCACAGCAACCCAGCGGAAGAGCTGGCAACAGAGCAGAGTGCCCTGGGCCTCTGCTTTCACCTAACAGAAGAGGGGGTTCCTGTGGTAGTGGATGGGACTTCGATCTTCACTGACTCAACCCCAGAAAACCCCAGGATGTCGGCTTTGCTTTACAAGCATCGGGGGATTTTCACCTAGCACCAGTGGTTGGGGTTTCCCTCGGGGCCGTATCCCTTGTCCCTCAACCCGGCCTCTCCCAAACCCAGCCTTAAAAGGAATCCTATAAGTCACGACCTATATCACTGGCATATACTGGAATAGCCCAATCACTGGGGTTCCCCGCCAATGTGGTTCCACTCCCAGGGCATACTCCGAGGAACTCTCAATAACTCCTGCTCCACCGCAACTACTGATTTCCCTCGTTATACGCACTAATTTATGTCCTTAATACATAGGCAGTAATATCCTTTGACGTATAATAGGCCACAGAGTGTCTCTCCTGATTGGTACAATTGGAAAATTTGCACACTAAGCGTGCATTAAAACCCGTATTTCAGCGTTGACAGCAATATGATGTTATAAGCACAAGTTTATGTCCCTGATTCATAGGCCACGATAGCAGATGAGATAAGCCACAGAGTGTTTCTCCTGATTGGTACAGTTGAAAAGATTGCACACTGGGCGTATATTACAACCCGTATTTCGGCGTTGTCAGCAATATGATGTTATAAGCACTAATTTATGTCCCTAATGCGTAGGCAGTAATAGCCTTTGAAGTATAACCGGCCACAGAGTGTCTCTCCTCGTTGGTATGATTGAAAAATTTGCATACTAGACATGCATTACGCCCCGTATTTCAGCGTTGTCAGCAATGTGATGTTATAAGTACTAATTTATGTCCCTAATACGTGGGGCGGTACTAGAAAATGAGACTGGCCACAGAGTGTCTTTCCTGATTGGTACAGTTGAAAAGTTTACACACTAGGCATGTACTACAACCCGTATTTCCACGTTGCCAGCAATATGATGTCAACAGTTAATTTTTCCATTATGTCCTTACCCCGCTTCCTTACTTTCACAGCCTTGTCTATCATGGGGTTACAATCATCAAAAAAAAAAGACAGTGTAGGAACGATCTTACCCCGCTTGTAGCCGCTGAGCCTTCACTTGCGCTGAGGGTCTTTTGATCCTTATACTGACCAGGGTAGCACCAGCATATTTATTACCTGGTCCACGCCAGGGAGCCAGGGACCCCCGAATCTGCAAGCCTCGATACCGCCGCTTTTGCGTGATGTACCACCGCCAGTCTCGCCGATGCGTCGACTGTCAGTGCGCATGCTCCAAATTCTGTCAGTGAACGTCAATGACGTCAATCCCCATTCACGGACGTTTTCACGGACGTTTTACGCAAACGACTCGAAAAAAAAAAATTCCGACGCGATGGCGGCGCCCATACTTAACATAGGATATTCCACTAGGGGGCTGGTTTATCTTTTCGCCGCGTATCTCTTACGGAAACTTTGAAAAGTCACTGCGTCAGGCCCGAATACGATCATGAATTGCCGATTCTCGCTGATTAACATATTGTCTGTGTTAATCAGCGGGAACGCCCCCAGCGCCATTTTTAAAATTGCAGTTCCGATACGACGGCAAAATACAATTACGCCGCTTGTATAGGAACTCCAACCCGGCGTTTCTTGTTTTCTGCTTACTGAAAACAGAAACGCCGGCTTAAAGTGAGAGTTAGGCTGGAGTATCACTGATACTCCAGAGTAACTCTACCTGAATCTGGCCTATAGACTCCCAACTGTATGGCTCCCCTGGTGGAAAGTTCAACTGGTGCGTGTCCTGTAGTAACAACTTGTGGGAATAGAGATAACGGGCGGCTGTTCCTTTAAGGCCGCGTACACACGATGAGACATGTCCACTCAAACATGTCCGACGGACCGTTTGCAGCAGACATGTCGCATCGGATTTTGGTCCGATGGCGTGTACACACCATCGGATCAAAATCCCCGCCGGCAGACAGCGCGGTGACGTGGTGGTGACGTTGACGCCGCCACGTCACCGAACCAGGAAGTGAAAAACGTCCACGCATGCGTCAAATCCATTCGACGCATGTGCGGGCAGATATGTCCGCTGGTTAGTGTACTAACCAGCGGACATATCCGACGGATATCTACAGATACACCAGCGTAATTCGAATTTCCCGCCGGCGTATCATTGTTTTCTATTCAGAAAACATGATACGCCGGATTTACGCTAAGATCCGACTGGCGTAAGTCACTTACACTGTCGGATTTTAAATGTAATGTTCCGCCGGCCGCTAGGTGGCGTTTACGTCGATTTCTCATTTGACTATGCAAACGAAACAGATACGCCGATTTACAAACGTTTTTGCGCTGCCTCGTCGTCGTTTACGTCGTTTCCGTAAGAATAAAATTACCCCTGCTATATGAGGGGTACGTTTACGAAGATCCGTCGTATGCCATGTTAAGTATGGCGTCGGGACAGCATCGTCTTTTTTCGTCGTTTTACTAAGTCGTTTGCGAATAGGTATTTGCGTAAATGACGCTCACGTCGGATTCAACAACGTTTTCCGACGTGAGTTGGAGCATGCGCACTGGGCTATTTTTACGGCCGGCGCATGCGCAGTTAGATCGGCGCGGGGGCGCGCTTAATTTAAATACAAGCCGCCCCTTTGAATTACGCGGCCTTACGCCTGGCCATTTACACTACGCCGCCGTAAATTACGGAGCAAGTGCTTTGTGAATACGGCACTTGCTCCAGTAAATTGCGGCAGCGTAGTGTAAATGGCATACGCTACGCCGCCGCCGATTCTTTCTGAATCTGGCCCATGATGCACACAATGTAGTGATAAAACTGAACGCTAATTCTCCCGAGGCGTTGCATCGCTCTCAGGAGGCAGTGGGGCTGATTTACCAAGCCTGTGCGCCAGGACTCATGGTGCACAAGCAGGAGTAAACCTGTTTTTGACATTTACAAAAGAAACACGCTGCCAGTGCAGCGTGTTTCCTCATTTACTAAACTGCCTAATGCGCCCAGGAGAGGGCGCACAGCACGCCAGTACAGAGTTGGCGTGCGGCATTTAGTAATGTAAACATCGGGGATTCGGGCGGGAGTTTATGAGGGGAGGGAGGGGGGTGATGCAGGGGAAGTGAGGTGATCTCCACTTCAATCACTCGCCGGCAAGCCACCGGACCAGTCTTAAAAAGGACCGCAACCCCACTGCAGGGCTCGGCCGCAAGAGACCAGAGGAAGGGCCCACATCTCCACTCCCTCTTTGCTAGATGCATCTCTGCCACAGATGCCAGCCAGGTCTCCTGCAAAAACAAAATGTCAGCTTCAACACGGCTGAGAAAATCGAAGGCCATAAAACGAGCTCCTGCAGAACGAATACTTGCGACATTAATGGTCGCAAGCCGTATTGGAGAGGGTACCGCCATCAGAATGATTGAAAGTGGTCACGTTCTCCTTCATACTACAAACACAAAAACATATTTACATATTTACACTTCCTCCTCCTCTGAGCCCGAGGAGGAGGAGAAGATACCAAACGGGTTCCCCAGGGACACCCCACTTCGTGCCCCTGGGGGAACCCCACCCTTCACTGGGGACTTCCCGCCCCCAGATCTGACAGCCTTCCCCTTCTTCTTTTTGCGTCTCACCTGCTCCCACTCCTGCCACCTCTCCGAGATGACTACACCACCCCCCTCCTCGGACCCGCTGCTCGAGATTTCCCTCTTGGATGAGGCTCGAGCAGTCTCCATCTCCATGGCCACAGGGCCAGAGGAGACTCTGGGTCCAGAAGGGGGGGGAATGGAAGAGGCAGGAGGGGGGCCAGAGACAGGGGAGAGGACAGGGGGGGGACCAGACTTAGCTGGACGGGAAGAAGAAGGGGGAGGGGGGGGACGGGACTTGGGAGGGGGGGGACGAGGGGGGGAGTACGAGAAGGGGAAGATGAGGGGGGAGGGCATGGGGAAACAGATGGAGGGCCAGGTGGAGGGGGGGGGGCAATGGTGAGGAGGGGGAGGGGGAAGGGGGATGGGGATCGGCCCTGCAACATTAGGAGGGGAAGGCCCGGGCCCCGGACCCTCAGGCCCGGGACCCCCAGGCCTCCCCGACTCCTCCCCACCGGCTCTGCCCTCCGGAGGATCGGGAGCCTCCCGACCAACCGAGCCCGTGTCCCCCGGGGGGGGAGCCCCACGCCCACGCCTGCTCCGCCTTCTTTGAGGCAATGGGCCTGTTGGTCCCTCCGGAGCAGTACTAGGGGCTCCAGGATCCCCACCCTCCCGGCCATCACTCGCCGGGGGGGCTTCGGCCGCTCCCAGCCCGGGAGGTCCCCCCCCTGAGGAAGAACCCCGATATGCTTTGGGGCACCTGCTAAATGGGTGCCCCATCTCACCACACAAGTTGCAGCATATCTTCCCACATGACTCGGACTGGTGGCCAAACTCGTGGCACCGGTCACATCTGACCACCGTGCAGTCCGAGCTCATGTGGGTCGGGCTGCCGCACTTGAAGCAACGACGGGGCTGTCCCGGGTAGAACGCCAGGATCCGGTCTCTGCCTAGAAAGGCGCTGCCAGGGAGGTGGGCAACACTGTTGCCCTCCCTCTTGAGCCGGATCCTGGTCAATCAAGCCCCGGTCCAGCCCCCACGCTCATCAAGGTTCTTCCTCAGGGGGGTCTGCAACTGCCCGTACCTCCCGAGCCAGGTGGCAATGTCCTCCGGAGGGAGCAACTCATTCCTCACCAGGATGGTGATGTTCTTAACCTCCTCCTGCCTGGAGATGGGAATGAGCCTGTACCTCTTCCAAGGGTCAACGCCCCTCACCAACCCAAAGCTGGTGATAAAGCGTTCCATACACACGGGAGTGACAAAACTTATATCAAACTCCCGTGTGTTGGTGGGATGGATGACAGCAAAAAGGTCATCCACCCCAAAACCCAAGGAGAGTACCAGGCCCACCACCTCACCTCGAGCGGGGCAGAGGTCCGAAACCTTGTACCGAAGCTGGACAACATTCCTACGCCTCCTCTCTGGACCACCTGTACCCCTCGTCCACGCCGACCCCTGAGTCCTCTCCTGGTCAGCAGGGGGGGCGCGGAAATTCTGGGCGCCAAACCGGCTGTACAGGTGGTCCAGAGGGGCACGAGAGCCCAACACCTGGGCGAAAGAGCGACCCCCCTTTAGGGCAGACAATAAGTTGGCCTCCGGAGACCCCCAAAAGATGTTCTCCGGAAGTGGGGCACCCCCCTCAGCACCCTCAGAAGTGGGGGGGGACGGGGGGCCCCCATCCCTGCCGGTGGTGTTGCACCCACCCCCGCTGATATACCCTGACCACCCTGACCCACCACCTTTGGCCTGACTACAGGCCCCCCCCCCCAGGGCCACAGCAGAGGGGGGTACCTTCCCCACCAAACTCCCCCACCCAGACCCCTCTGCAATCTCACCAGCCCCTTGGCACTTCCGGTCCGCGGGGGGTCACTTCCGGTTCGCGGGGGGCACTTCCGGGTCCCTGATGCTGGCCTCAGCTGCTCCTCCCCCAGCAGCCGGCGCCATCTTGGCCACACTGCAAACAAGTATTTTTCCTGCTGCTGTCTGAACTTCTACTTCACCGCCATGCACCTGCCTCTCACCCGATGGCTCACTAGCCGCAGGAGCAGTCACTGGCGCTGCACTTACCAGGTCCTCCCGCTCTACTGCAGGCTGGGGGGTCCTGGAGACAGGCACACAGCGGGCTTCCACAGCAGCAGCAGCAGCGTGACCATCCTGAGGGAGCCTGGGCACGCTGACCTGAAGACGCCGGGGGGCTCCGGGAACCCTCCCAGGTTTTATGGCCTTACTGGGCCCTGCACCACCGGAACTCCCACCCCCACTACACCCAGGCTCTCCTGGCTTCCCCGGCTGCTTGGGGGGTTGGGACTCCGATCGCCCGCTTTTCCTCCTCGCCGCCTGGGTTCCTTCCCGGCTTGCCTGCTGGAGGGTCTTCCTGAGCTCCTCTAAGAAGCTCACCTCCCCAGCCCCACGTTCAAAAAAACCCCCCAAATATTCCCAGATTTCTTTAACCTCTAGGTTTAGGGTGTTGATGGCCCCCCTAAACTCCGACCTCCTAGTACTGGCACACCTGTCCCTCTTGTCCCTCAGGCCTGCGAGAGATGTCATTTTTTCCACGCAGGCCTGGGATATCTTCACCAGCAGGGATTTGATCTTCTCCCGCCTCTTCCTAGCTTTAGCCTCCGTCTCACCTGGCTGGGGAGCGGTCCAATCTGAGAGTCCTTCTTGGGTCCCTAGGAAGAGACGGTCCTCCCTGCTGATGGTGGTGGTGGTGGTGATCTGGCTGGAGGGCAGGTGCTGCTGGTTCCTCCGGAGGCCGGATGCTGGTCCTTCCCCTGGGCTGAGGGAGGCCATCCCTCCCCTCTTCCGGGGGCTGGGGCTGGAGGCTGGTCTTGGTGGCTGGAAGCACTGGAACTCAGGAGCTCAGGAAAAAGGTCTTCACTCCTCTCCAGCAGGATGCAAACTGAAGGGAGTGGGAGGAGCTGGAACTACTGCCAGTGGGAGGAGCTGCACTGAGACCGAGGAGGGGTAATTTTTTTATTTATAAAACTACGACCAAAAAGTTAACAAATATATAAAATAAACAAAATAACTAAATAAACCAAATAACACAAAAACAAACAACAAAACACAAACCATCAAATCACCGACCTCCACCCACCAAGAAATAACTATAAAGAAAGAAAAATAGCACCAGAACAGGTATTTACAACAGGCTTACTGGTACAAGAGAAAGTCGTTATAGTCCATCAGAAAAGCTTGCCCAGATCATTGCCAAAAAAAAAAATAAAAAAAAAAAAAAAAACCCACTTAAAACGGCTCACTGGTACAGTAGGGAGATATTAAAGTCCATAGAAACCACTACTGTCCAGATCATCGCCAACCCACAACACACCCCACCATCACAACAACAAATACCTACAACCCACGTATGAGCAAGAACATGATAGTCAGACATGTCTGTAGCCTTATTTAAAAAAAAATACCATAAACAAAATCTAAGGGGGTGAAAAAGGATAGATGCCCCTACCCATGGAGAGGGGCAGAGCCGTGACCTAAGGGGGCTGGAAGAGGAACCCCCTCTATAAATGGGCACACCTCTCAGGCCCGACCCTGCTTCTTTTCCAGATCCCACACCTTCACCAACTCCCGAAAGATATCGCCCACCACCTCATGCACAGACAGGATTTTGTCCCTAGTGGACACCAAACACCGAGCGTGCCAAGTGTAATAAAGCACAACTAGGCTGACTAAATAAAGTGACGATAACTCAAATCCCCTGCGGACCCCAAAATCACCATACACTCGCTCAGCATAGGTCAGGGCCGGAAGGCGGGGGTAGCCAATGGCACCCCCTACCCTCGTAAGAACCTCCATGTTGAAGGGACATTGGACCAGAAAATGGTCCATGGTCTCCAATGTCCCACCACATTCCTGACGGGGGCAGTCCCTGTCCCCCAGGTTCCTGTATTTGAGATTCGCACGGACGTACAGTCGTCCATGGAACGACCTCCATGCGAGATCCCAAAACTTATTTGGCATTCTAGAAGAATTCAAGAGGGCTAGCCCCTCCGTGAGGACCCTCTCAGGGCAGTCCCTCAAAGACAGGGGCTTCAAAATGTCCGAGGCCATGACCCTCAGGTACAGCTCCCGCCGACCCAAAGAGCCCACCTCCAGGGCAGTTATCCGCCACTGCCTCAGTACCTTTAATGCCAGGGGGACATAGGAAGGGAGATACCCATGCGATCTCCTCAGATCGCCGGGCCTTTCCCCCTCCCCCCACTGCCTCAAGAACAGCAAGAGCCAGTCCTTGCATGAACACTCCCACCAGGAAGGCTCGTCCACAAATATGGACTGCAAATTGTATTTAACAAAGATGGTGACAAAGAACACCACCGGGTTGACCATGTCCAACCCACCTTGCCGTCGCTGGCGGTATGTGACCTCCCTCTTGATCAGGTTCAGTCTGCTTCCCCACAACAGCAGGAAGAACAGACCATAGACCCGAGCATAGAGAGATGCTGGCAAAAGACACACATAGCTTACAAAGAGAAACTCAGGCAATAAGTACGTCTTGACCAAGCTTACCCTTTCCCTCAGGGAAAGTTTCCAACCTTTCCAGGCCTTCACCTTCCGAGTGGCACTCACCAGCCTGCGCTCCCAGTTTAGCTTGGGATAATCACCCGGGCCGAAATGAATGCCAAGAACTCGAATCTCTGGTACGGGTGTGGGGAACACGTCCGGAAGGGGGAACTGCTCCCCCTCCTTCCCCAACCAGAAAACTTCACTCTTGTCCCAATTGACCAGCGAGCCTGACGCCTCAGAGTAGCACCCGATCTGGGACTCCACATAATGGGCCTCCTCACGACCAGATACCACCACCGAGACGTCGTCCGCATAGGCCACAACCCTCACCGCCGAAACCGGACCCCCGACAGGACCCACCGGAACCCCCCCCAGACGCCCGCAGTCTAGCCTCCTTACGAAGGGGTCGACCGCAAAGATGTACAGGAGGGGGCTTAGTGGGCACCCCTGCCGGACGCCAGAGTCCACGGCAAAGGCCCGGCCCACCCAACCGTTGACAAGAGGGAAGCTCTCAGCTCCCCTATACAATACCTGCAGCCAATCAACGAATTGATCAGGCAGACCGTATCTCCTCAGAAGCAGCCAAAGGTACTCGTGGTTCACCCGATCAAACGCCTTAGCCTGATCCAGTGCAAGCAGATACCGCTCGCTGCCATCAGCCCTGCACCTTTCCACAGCCTCCCGGACGCTCAGGACGGCACTAAAAGTGCCCCGGCCAGGAATTGTGCAGTGCTGAGAGGGAGACAGCATCCTGCCCGCCAAAGCAGACAGACGTGTAAACAAGATCTTTGCCAGTATCTTCCTATCTGTGGTAAGAAGGGCGATCGGACGCCAATTCTCCACCACAGACGGATCTTTCCCCTTTGACAGTAGGATCAGAGCTGACCTTCTCATTGAGGGAGGCAGCAAGCCATAGGCCAAACATTCACTAAACACGTCCCTCAGATGAGGAGCCAAGAGGCTCTTAAAGGTTTTGTAGAACTCGGCCGTGAGCCCATCGGGCCCAGGTGACTTTTTAGAAGCTAAAGAGCTAATAGCCTGCTCGACTTCAGCTACCAAGATCTCTTCTGTCAGAGAGTCAGGAAGGTCAGACCCCACTTCCAGCGGGGTCTCATCAAGGAATTCCCTGACTTTCTCCATGTCTAGAGGCCGCTTCTTTAGGAGGTCCGAAAAGTGGTCTCTGACGACACCCAGGATCCCCGATCTGGACCGGACCAGAGATCCTGAGGCATCCTTCAGGCCATGTACGACCTTCGACCTCGCCACCTCACCACAGCTCCTGTAGGGATCAGGAGAGATAAACTTCCCGTAATCCCTCTCAAAAACCAGGGAGGCGAGACGGTTGTACTGACACTCCTTCATCTGCGCCTTCAGACCGGATATCTGTTCCCGAGAGCCCCCAGAGGACACCAGGCGGTCAAGCTGCCTGCGTAGTCTCTGGTAGGCTTGGTACTTGGAAGCTGCCCTGTACCCAGAGATTTCCCGGAAAAAGTCGCCAGACCTCTTCTTAACTACTTCCCACCACTCGAGGCGGGAGCAGTTGCCCTCAAGGAGCGAGGTCTGGCCCAGGAAGAAAACCTCATAGGCTTCCCTAACCTCAGGATCCTCCAGTAGCGACCCATTCAGGCGCCACAAACCCCTCCCTTTCTGAGGAGTGTCAGCGACATTCAGGGCCACAGATACCATACAGTGATCGGAGAACTCTACCGACTGCAGCTCAGGAGCCGAGCAGAGTCCTCCTTTAAAAAAAAACTATCTAATCTACTCTTACTACTACCTCGGGAAAATGTGAAACCAGTGAGGTTGGGGAGGTGACGAACGTGCACATCCACCAACCTGGCCTCCCTCACTACGTTATTCAAAAAAATACTATCATATCCCAGAGGGTTGGCGGCACCTGCCCGGTCTTTGGGCCTAGTGATCATATTGAAATCGCCATAAAAATTTATGAGCCGGAGGAATTGCCCCCTCACGACAGCGTCCACCACCAGACATCTACCGATCTCCACTTCAATCACTCCGGCAAGCCACCGGACCAGTCTTAAAAAGGACCGCAACCCCACTGCAGGGCTCGGCCGCAAGAGACCAGAGGGAGGGCCCACATCTCCACTCCCTCTTTGCTAGATGCATCTCTGCCACAGATGCCAGCCAGGTCTCCTGCAAAAACAAAATGTCAGCTTCAACACGGCTGAGAAAATCGAAGGCCATAAAACGAGCTCCTGCAGAACGAATACTTGCGACATTAATGGTCGCAAGCCGTATTGGAGAGGGTACCTCCATCAGAATGATTGAAGGTGGTCACGTTCTCCTTCATACTACAAACACAAAAACATATTTACATATTTACACTTCCTCCTCCTCTGAGCCCGAGGAGGAGGAGAATATACCAAACGGGTTCCCCAGGGACACCCCACTTTGTGCCCCTGGGGGAACCCCACCCTTCACTGGGGACTTCCCGCCCCTAGATCTGGCAGCCTTCCCCTTCTTCTTTTTGCGTCTCACCTGCTCCCACTCCTGCCACCCCTCCGAGATGACTACACCACCCCCCTCCTCGGACCCGCTGCTCGAGATTTCCCTCTTGGATGAGGCTCGAGCAGTCTCCATCTCCATGGCCACAGGGCCAGAGGAGACTCTGGGTCCAGAAGGGGGGGGAATGGAAGAGGCAGGAGGGGGGCCAGAGACAGGGGAGATGTCACGATCCCTATCGTGAAAAACAGACAGCGAGGCGTGGCCGTGCTCCAGGTGGCTTAGGGTGGAATTGAACCCGGGACCTCTCTGTTACCAGCCAAAACCCTTACCTCTCAGCCACTGCTCAATTAGAAATTCTTGTTGCTTTCCAGCTATGGTGGTGCTGAATGGCCTGTTCACCATTAGCTGGATTTCATTACTTTCCACACATGATATTCTTGCTACAGCTGATACAGCTTAACCAGTTAGCCAGCCTATAAAGCCCTACCTCACTTAGAGAGCAGTGTCAGTTCATTTTGGTTTGATCTCCCTGTCTGTGCTAGAGCAACCTGCTTATATCTTAAGCTCCTTGACTGACCCCGGCTTTTGACCCTTGGCTTTGTTTTTTGGACTGCTGCTTGCCTGAACCCTTGACCCCGGCTTGGACTTTGGATACCGTGACTTCTCCAGCACCTGAACACGGCTTGTGACCCGGACTTATCTTTTGCTTCCTCTATTGCGCAAGGACGCCAGCTGTCCTCTGGGAATCCCTGTCACACCACCTTGCTGTACCCGCTCTGAACCTCAGTGGACCCCACAGTTCGCTCTACACTCCCTCCGGGACCACCAGCATACCAGGCTTTACTCTCCTAACCGCAAGTACCACATACTACCAGCTATCTATAGTCTGTGTTTGTATATTTGCAGTACTACCTTGTATGTATCTGAGATACAACCCTGTTTTCCCCTCTGGTAGTTGCTTATAAGGGAATAAGCTTCTGCAGTCTCTCAGTTGGTTGTTCACTAGAGGTTGTGATGAATTAACCCCAATCTCTCCGTTTACTCTGAGTGAAAAGTGGTGGTTGTACCTGAGAGACCTCTATAGTTTAAAACCAACTGTTTACTGTAGTTGCGTAGCAGGGATGTTACAGGAGAGGACAGGGGGGGGACCAGACTTAGCTGGACGGGAAGAAGAAGGGGGAGGGGGGGGACGGGACTTGGGAGGGGGGGGACGAGGGGGGGAGTACGAGAAGGGGAAGATGAGGGGGGAGGGCATGGGGAAACAGATGGAGGGCCAGGTAGAGGGGGGGGGGCAATGGTGAGGAGGGGGAAGGGGGATGGGGATCGGCCCTGCAACATTAGGAGGGGAAGGCCCGGGCCCCAGACCCTCAGGCCCGGGACCCCCAGGCCTCCCCGACTCCTCCCCACCGGCTCCGCCCCCCGGAGGATCGGGAGCCTCCCGACCAACCGAGCCCGTGTCCCCCGGGGGAGCCCCACGCCCACGCCTGCTCAGCCTTCTTTGAGGCAATGGGCCTGTTGGTCCCTCCGGAGCAGTACTAGGGGCTCCAGGATCCCCACCCCCCCGGCCATCACTCGCCGGGGGGCTTCGGCCGCTCCCGGCCCGGGAGGTCCCCCCCCTGAGGAAGAACCCCGATATGCTTTGGGGCACCTGCTAAATGGGTGCCCCATCTCACCACACAAGTTGCAGCATATCTTCCCACATGACTCGGACTGGTGGCCAAACTCGTGGCACCTGCCACATCTGACCACCGTGCAGTCCGAGCTCATGTGGGTCGGGCTGCCGCACTTGAAGCAACGACGGGGCTGTCCTGGGTAGAACGCCAGGATCCGGTCTCTGCCTAGAAAGGCGCTGCCAGGGAGGTGGGCAACACTGTTGCCCTCCCTCTTGAGCTGGATCCTGGTCAACCAAGCCCCGGTCCAGACCCCGCGCTCATCAAGGTTCTTCCTCAGGGGGGTCTGCAACTGCCCGTACCTCCCGAGCCAGGTGGCAATGTCCTCCGGAGGGAGCGACTCATTCCTCACCAGGATGGTGATGTTCTTAACCTCCTCCTGCCTGGAGATGGGAATGAGCCTGTACCTCTTCCAAGGGTCAACGCCCCTCACCAACCCAAAGCTGGTGATAAAGCGTTCCATACACACGGGAGTGACAAAACTTATATCAAACTCCCGTGTGTTGGTGGGATGGATGACAGCAAAAAGGTCATCCACCCCAAAACCCAAGGAGAGTAACAGGCCCACCACCTCACCTCGAGCGGGGCAGGGGTCCGGACCCTCGTACCGAAGCTGGACAACATTCCTACGCCTCCTCTCTGGACCACCTGTACCCCTCGTCCACGCCGACCCCTGCGTCCTCTCCTGGTCTGCAGGGGGGACGCGGAAATTCTGGGCGCCAAACCGGCTGTACAGGTGGTTCAGAGGGGCACGAGAGCCCAACACCTGGGCGAAAGAGCGACCCCCCTTTAGGGCAGACAATAAGTTGGCCTCCGGAGACCCCCGAAAGATGTTCTCCGGAAGTGGGGCACCCCCCTCAGCACCCCCAGAAGTGGGGGACGGGGGGGCCCCCCATCCCTGCCGGTGGTGTTGCACCCACCCCCGCTGATATACCCTGACCCACCACCTTTGGCCTGACTACAGGCTCCCCCCCCCCCCGGGGCCACAGCAGAGGGGGGTACCTTCCCCACCAAACTCCCCCACCCTGACCCCTCTGCAATCTCACCAGCCCCTTGGGACTCAACCTGTACTGGGGGGATGCCCCCCTGGGACCCCTCCAACTGCCGGATAAAGTCATAGGCTACACAGTCCACCGGGAGGGGTCCCACCTGACATTCCCCCCACCCCGCCTGTGCTGCAGGGAGCCCCTCGGGGCCTGTGGTTATGTTCATGGGGACCTGGGGGGTAGGCAACATACCGTCCATTATACCGTCCATTACACCCGACCTTTCATCCCCTGGGTCCTCCAAGCTGGTGACACTAGCTACAAACTCACGGTGGGGCACTTCCGGTCCGCGGGGAGTACTTCCGGTTCACGGGGGGGCACTTCCGGCTCGCGGAGGGGGGCACTTCCGGGTCCCTGATGCTGGCCTCAGCTGCTCCTCCCCCAGCAGCCGGCGCCATCTTTGCCACGCTGCATACTCTCACTACGCCGCCATGCTCCTGCCTCTCACCCTGTTCTTTACCAGCCGCAAGAGCGGTCACTGGCACTGCCTCTGCCAGGTCCTCCCGCTCTACTGCAGGCTGAGGGTTCCTGGAGACAGGCACACAGCGGGCCTCCACAACTGCAGCGTGGCCTTCCTGTGGGAGCCTGGGCACGCTGACCTGTAGACGCCGGGGGGGTACCTCTGGCGGCGCTTGGGCCCTGCGACCTCCTGGATCACTGGACTCCCCCGACCTAGCCAACCCCCCAGTCCCTTTCACGGACCGAGGGATTGACTCCCGGGAGCCCTCCCCAGGTTTTATGGCCATACTGGGCCCTGCACCACCGGAACTCCCACCCCCACTACACCCAGGCTCTCCTGGTTTCCCGGCTGCTTGGGGGGTTGGGACTCTGATCGCCCGCTTTTCCTCCTCGCCGCCTGGGTTCCTTCCCGGCTTGCCTGCTGGAGGGTCTTCCTGAGCTCCTCTAAGAAGCTCACCTCCCCAGCCCCACGTTAAAAAAAAAAAAACAAATATTCCCAGATTTCTTTAACCTCTAGGTTTAGGGTGTTGATGGCCCCCCTAAACTCCGACCTCCTAGTACTGGCACACCTGTCCCTCTTGTCCCTCAGGCCTGCGAGAGATGTAATTTTTTCCACGCAGGCCTGGGATATCTTCACCAGCAGGGATTTGATCTTCTCCCGCCTCTTCCTAGCTTTAGCCTCCGTCTCACCTGGCTGGGGAGCGGTCCAATCTGAGAGTCCTTCTTGGGTCCCTAGGAAGAGACAGTCCTCCCTGCTAATGGTGGTGGTGGTGGTGATCTGGCTGGAGGGCAGGTGCTGCTGGTTCCTCCGGAGGCCGGATGCTGGTCCTTCCCCTGGGCTGAGGAAGGCCATCCCTCCCCTCTTCCGGGGGCTGGGGCTGGAGGCTGGTCTGGGTGGCTGGAAGCACTGGAACTCAGGAGCTCAGGAAAAAGGTCTTCACTTCTCTCCAGCAGGATGCAAACTGAAGGGAGTGGGAGGAGCTGGAACTACTGCCAGTGAGAGGAGCTGCACTGAGACCGAGGAGGGGTTTCGCCCCCGTTGTTTTCCGCCGCCCCCCCCCCTCCCCCGGATGTGAAAGAGCTTAATTTGGGGTGGGGGCCTGGCCGAATATGGCCGAGAGCATCGGTGGGTGTCCCCCCCGGCGGAAGGCGGCGGCGAAGACCGGTGCGGGGCTGGGGCCCCCCGGCAGAAAACGTCTGGAAGACCGAGGGGCTCCACCCCCCGTTGTTCTCTGCTGTTTTCGGCCGCCCCCCCCCCCGGATGTAAAAGAGCTTATTTTGGGGTGGGGGCCTGGCTGGACATGGCAGAGAGCATCCGTGGGTGTCCCCCCGGCAGAAAACTGCGAAACCCGGGCCCAATGGGCTGGTGGTGGGGGGTCCCGGCAGAAGACCCCCAGAGCTGACTAATACATTTTTTTTTTTCTGTGGTTTATTTGTGTTTACACTTTTCCACCCGGTGAATGGGTAGGTGTACGATGTACCCCATACTCATTCACATAGGGTGGGGGGCCAGAATATGGGGGCCCCCTTATTATAGGGGCTCTCAGATTCTGATAAGCCCCCTGCCCGCATACCCCGACAACCAACGGCCAGGGTTGTCGGGAAGAGGCTCTTGTCCCTATCGACATGGGGACAAGAGTGCTTTGGGGTGGGGGCAGTGCCCCCTCCCCCACAGCACACACTCCCCCATGTCAAGGGAATGTGGTCTGGTACGGCTCAGGAGGGGGGGGGGCGCTCGCTCGTCCCCACCCCCATTCCTGTCCGGCCAGACTGCATGCCTGGGAGAAGGGTTTGGTCTGGATCTGAGGGGGAACCCCACGCCGTTTTTGGCGTGGGTTAACCCCTTATGTTCCAGATCAAATCTAAGATCCTGTTGTGCACCTGAAGGGGGACCCCCACGCCGTTTTTTTTTTTTTAAATTTGGGGTGGAGTTCCCCTTTATCCCGGTCCTGTCAGGGGGGGAATGCCTGCTCGTCTGTCCCTACAATGTATGAACAGCGATCTGTCATTTCCCCTAGACAGTCCCACCCCCTTTACAGTTAGAACACACCCAGGTAACATATTCAACCCCTTCCGCGCCCCTAGTGTTAACCCCTTCCCTGCCAGTGTCATTTTTATAGTAAGCAATGCATTTCTATACCATTGCTCGCTAGAAAAATGCCAAATCTCACAAAAATGTGTCCGCCACAATGTCGCAGTAGCCAGAAAAAACAATGATAGCCACCATTACTAGTAAAACAAAAAATTATTCCTAAAAAACCCATAAGACCAACCCCTACTTATAACTTTTGCCCAAACCAATCAAACGCTTATTGTGATTTTTTGGAACCAAAAATATGTCGAAGAATACTTATCGGCCTAAACTGAGGGCAAACATTTTTTGAATATATTTTGGGGGAGATTTATTATAGCAAACAGTAACAAAGATGTCTTTTTATTTACCAAATTGTCGCTATATTTTTGGTTCAAGCAAAAATAAGAAAAAACGCAGAGGTGATCAAATACCACCAAAAAAAAAACGTAAAAATTTTTTTGGGGGGGAAAAATGAGGACGCCAAATTTGTTTGGGGGCCACGTCGCACAACCACGCAATTGTCAGTCAAAATGACGCAGTGTTGAAATGCAAAAACTGGCCCTGTCAGTGACCAGTAATATGCTCTGGGGCTCAAGTGGTTACAAATTAAGAATACACTAAAGTTAGCCCAATTTATGGCCATAATGTGAAAGATGATGTTACACCGAGTAAATAGATACCCAACATGTTACACTTTAATATTGCACACACTCATGGAATGGGGCCAAACTTCAGTACTTGAAAATACCCATAGGCAACACTTTTTTATGTGTTTCAGGTTACCAGTTTAGATTTACAGAGGAGGTCTAGTGCTAAAAGTATTGCTCTAACGTACGCTATGATACCTCACATGTGGGGTTTGAACGGGGGTTCAATATGTGGGCGGGACTTACACATTTAAGGCCCGCCCACATATGGAAACATCCTTCAAACCACACATGTGAGGTATCATAGCGTGCATAAGAGCGAGAGGAATACTTTTAGCACTAGACCTCATCTGTAAATCTAAACTGGTAACCGGAAACAAAAAAAATGCTGCTTGTTCGCTTCTGACTGCGAGCTACTAGGGACAGGGGCGTTTAAATTATTATTATTTATGTTTGTTACGTAAAAATTCTATAAGACCTCCCCTTCAGCTTGTAAAGCATCAGTTCAGGGGGACCAAAAAAAAATTAAACACCTCTAATGCTTTCATCCGCCATTGCAGATTTGATTCTGGTACTGCATTTCGAGTGAACTGGGCATGCTCGAACACTTAGAAAAAGAAGCTGGTTGTCTGAGCCTGAAAATGACATGCATCTTTCTGAGCATGCTCAGAAAGCTGTTTTTTTTGGCTTAGTAATTTAAGGACATCCTTAACAGGTGTAAGCAGTTACAAGTGCACACAAACTAGAGGCTGACATTTCTTCATGTGTTTCCAATTGGTTCATTAGCACACATGTTATAAAAAGCGTGGATAGTGCACGTGTCAGCTGCCCTCAGAGGGGGCAGATTTGCTGGCTGGAAGTAATGGCGGAGTGAAACAGATGTTTTGGAGCAAGTTTTGTATTTTTTGATGTTTTGTCTGCTACATAATTTTGCTAAATGTTTCTCAAGATGTTAATGACTAATGTTTTAATCCTGTGGGTCTATCCTGTTATTTCAAAAGCATGATTTATTTTCCAATGACTGTGAAATAAACGTTGGTCTTTTTTGTTTTTAGTTTTTTTTATATTTTTTTGGTGTGTTTATTTGTAATTTTTTGTTTTGCTTTCCTTGTTTTGTGGACCAATAAAATTACTTTCAAATTTTGAAGTTTGTTTTGTGATATTTTTTTCATGCTATGGATTTCAACCGCTGCAGCTGAAATAGTTTGGGCCTAAACCATCAAGTGTGATTTGTCTCTAAGCTCTTTCCTGGTGTGTATGCATGAAATGTTTAGTCACCAGAAAAGGAAGGACAAAGCGGTAAGTATTGTTTCCTAGAATTTATGTCCAGACTGACTTTTTAAAGCACATGTGCAAGATGTAGGAAAAGCTGCAAACATGGCCTGTTGGAGGGGGGGGGGGGGTGGTGTATTGGTGGACAGGCTTGAAGTGCTGATTTCAAGCGCTGTGCTTGAAACTAGCCCAAGCCAATCCTATTCTAATTGTGGGTTGTTTGAGGGAAGCCAATTGAGTGTTAGAACCCCTGCTAGTGTTTTTAGGTTGGGCTTTGTGTCCCTTTTCCTAAAATTGGCTTCCCTTCCTGTCACACAGCTGAACAGGAAGTGAGGTTAAAACCCTACCAATGGTCTTTTCTTCGGGACACCGGTCAATCTAACTAGTGTCACCATTAAGCAAATTGCACTGCAGTGTACACCCCAAATGATTAGTTACTTTGGGGTTTAGTAAAGATAAAACCGCTCTGCAGTAGAAGCGTAGGCAATGAAAATCAGAAGGGAAGCACTGATGGTTTTTACTTCCAATCCCGCCAAGTTTTTATTTTTCTTCCTTGCTTGTCCACTTGTAGTGCAAAGTGGATTTGCCTTTAGTAAATGGACCCCAAAGTCCAAGATTCCTACTAATTTGGGGTGTACACAGCAAAATGCAATTTCCAAAATGGGAAACTATTTAGATTGATCTGTGTCCCCAACAAAACATTACTCAGGTGTTTCCCTCACTTCCTGTTTGGCTGTGTGGCAGGAAGTGAATGAATTAAGTAGAAAGTGACAACATTTGTGAGGTGTCTTTACCCTATCAGGGGTGCAGGCATCCCCAAAACAAACAAGAAAATTGTTGATTTAACATTGGGTGGTGTTTGTGGGGGTCCCTAACACACATTCATACATATTAGCAACGCTGGATCCTGGCCTATTGGCATGGTTATATTTTCTTAAGCCTCTCAATAAAATGATCTGAAATTTGGGGTTAAACTGGAACTATAATCATCACTTTTATTTTTTTGATTTCTTTCATTTTGGATAGAGTTGGGGGGGGGGGGTTAGAAGCTCTGTCAGTTTATTTTGTATTATCCCTGTCCGTTTGGGGAGATTGGCCTTCACTTCCTGCCCCATAGCCAAACAGGAAGTGATCGAAAAACTAGGCAAATTAAGGGCCCCCCCGGGTCCCCCCCCACAGAACTTGTGTGTGTCCCCTGAAAATTCCTGGGTGGGTCATAAAAAAACAGGGTGTGGCCTTGACAGGAAGGGTGGGTCATTTTTCTATTAGGGGGTGCCAAAATTTGGTCAGGCCTAGGGAAGCACAAAACCTAAATATCCTACTGCATATTAGGGCTTATTTAGACAGGATCCAATTTACAGCATGTTTTTAGATTGTGGGAGGAAACCCGCACAGGGAGAACATGCAAACTCCAGGCAGATAGTGTCACGGGCGGGATTCGAACCAGCAACCCTTTTGCTGCTAGGTGAACATGCTACACACTACACTACTGTGCTGAACGAACATGATCGCAGCTGAAAGCATGAGATTTTTTTTTTTTTACCAATTCCATGCTTTCCAGCCTGGAGGACAGATGTGGGGTCTAATTGACCCCGCCTTTCTCTATAAAGAGGACCTGTCACACACTAGTCCTATTACAAGGGATGTTTACATTCCTTGTAATAGGAAGAAAAGTGAAAAATAATACAAAAAAAGGGACAAACAAGTGCAAAAATGAAAATATTAAGTTAAAAAATAAAATAAAAAAGGAATTTAAATGCTCCTGTCCCTAGTAGCTCGCACTCAGAAGCGAACACGCATGCAAGTCCCACCCACATGTAAACATCCTTCAAACCCCACATGTGAGGTATCATAGCGTGCGTTAGAGTGAGAGCAATAATTTTAGCACTAGACCTCCTCTGTAACTCAAAAGTGGTAACCTGAGAAAAAAAGTCAAGCGTTGCCTATGGAGATTTTTAATAACGAAGTTTAGCGCCATTCCATGAGTGTGTGCAATATGAAAGCGTGACTAGTTGGGTATCTATTTACTCGGTGTAACATCATCTTTTACCTTATCCCTAAAAATTGGGCTAGCTTTACTGCTTTCTTATTTTGTCATTCATGAAACAGGTTTTTTTTTGAAAGGCAAAAAAAAAACGTTTGAAAATTTTTGGCGCAAATACTGTTGGAAATGTGTACGAAAAAATGGCCGCCACTTTATTCCCTAGGGTGTTTGTTAATAAAATATATCTAATGTTTGGGGGTCCTGAGTAATTTTCAAGGAAGAAAATATAATTGTTACATGAAGGAGAGAAGTGCCAGAATAGGCGCGGTATGGAAGTGGTTAAAGTGCAACAATAAAAGTGAAAAATTCTTCGAAATTTTGTACCATGGGGGGGGGGGGGGCAATCAGGGCCGCCATCAGGAATTATGGGGCCCCTTACACAGCTTCAGGCATGGGCCCCCTGGAGCAGAGAACAGGAGGGGGGTGCTGCCGCCTGATATTGAGAAGGGGGGGGGGGGGGCTGCCGCAATTTGATAAGCGGGGGGTTCCTTTACAAAAAAAGACATATAGAAAAATATATATTAAAAAAAGGGTGGTAGCCATCCGGGGGCCCTGGGGACCTCTGGGCCCTTTAATAAAAATAAACCTCTGGGCCCTTGAATGAAATATAAATTAATATATATATATATATATATATATATATATATATATATATATAAAATAATAAAAAAGGGGGTTGCCTTGGGAGCTCTGGGCCCTTTAATAAAAAATAACTACCAAAAATCTAAAAAAAAATAACATGGGGTGGGAGCTGCGGTGACAAGCCGTTTACCTCTGCAGCCAAGGGTTCGGATCCCGGTCTCGGCTACATGTGAATTGAGTTTGGTGGTCTCAGCCCGGCTCCCGGTGTGTGTGCTATGCAAGGTACGCCCACCCCCCCCCAAAAAAAACACCACACTTGCACGCACACAAACGCACTTTGGCCATGAGGTCTCCTAAAATAAAGAGAGGCGAAGGACCTACAGGGCTGGCTGGGTGGGCTAAACTCCCTCATAGGGGGAGTCCCTCTGTCCCATCGGGCTCCCAAGTGTAGCAGGTAGGGTGGCATGGAGAAGGATGGCGATTGCAAGTCCAGCTCCTCTCTCTCGACTTCACGCACAAAATACACTTTAAAAAAGAAATTTTTTATAAGCAAAAAGGTTGTCATCTGGGGCCCTCTGGGCCCTTTCATAATTATATATATATGTTAAAAAAATAACCAAAAAATATATAATTTTTTGTATTTTTTTTTTAAAAAGGGGGGGGGGGTTGTCATCTGGAGCCCTGGGGATCTCCGGGCCACTGGGGACCTCCAGACCCCTAAAACAAAACATTGGCCCTTTAATAACAAAAAATATGGGGGGTTGCCACCCGGGGACCTCCGGACTGCTAAAAAAAATTAAATTCCGAAAATTCGCCCTTTAATAAAAAAATCCTAAAAAAAACAACTAAAAAATATATATACAAAATAAAAAAAGAGGGGGGTTACCATCTGGGGCACTGAGGGGCCTCCAGGCATCTGGGCACCTCCGGACCCCCGGGCCCCTTACAGGTGTACAGGGCCGCCATCAGGAATTTTGGGGCCCCTTACACAGCTTCAGGCATGGGCCCCCTGGAGCAGAGAACCGGGAGGGGGGTGTGCTGCCGCATGAAATTGAGAAGCGGGGGGGTGCTGCCGCGAATTGAGAAGAAATAAAGAAAAATATATATAAAAAAGGGGGGTAGCCATCCGGGGCCCTGGGGACCTCTGTGCCCTTTATAAACTAAAAAGAAAAAAGAGAGAAAATATATATATATATTTTTTTAAATATAACATTTATATATAAAAAAAAAAAAAAAAAAAACAAGGGGGTTGCCTTCCAGGGCCCTGGGGACCTCTGGGCCCTTTAATAAAAAATAAAAATATAAAAAAAAAAGTATAATAAAATAAAAAAAATAAACAATTATAAAAAAAGGGGGTTTGACACATGAGGCCCTGGGGACCTCTGGGCCCTTTAATAATTATATATATATATATATATATATATATATATATATATATATAATATGAAAATAAAAGAAATAAAAAAATATATAAAAAATATATTTATTTTATAAAAAAAGGGGGGTTGTCATCTGGGGCCCTGGAGATCTCCAGGTCCCTGTGGACCTCCGGACCTCTAAAAAAATAAAAGAAAAAAAATTGGCCCTTTAATAAAAAATAAAAGAAAAATATATAAAAAAATATATATATTTTTTTAAATATATATATTTTTTTATAAAAAAAAGGGCTTGCCATCTGGGGCCCTTAGTGGCCTCCGGGCCCCTGGGGACCTTCGGACCCCTAAAAAAAAAAAAAAAAAATCATATTTTTTTTTATTTTTTTAGGGTGGTTCCCATCCGGGCCCCTGGGGACCCCCGGGCCCCTTACAGGTGTAATGCCTGTACCCCCCTAATGGCGGCCCTGCAGGTGTACTGCCTGTACCCCCCTGATGGCGGCCCTGGGTGTAATGTCAGCATGTGAAAAATGACATTCTGAAGGAAAAAAGCCATTTAAAACTGACTCGCGGCTATAATGAATTGTCAGCTCCCGGCAATTGCAGGAGAATTCATTCAGTATTAAAGCTTGTTTGGTCCAGTTATTCATGGACAAAGCACTATGGGTATTAGGGCATCAGAGACAGAGACTCTATTGCTGTGGGTAGAACTGAGACTACACTGCCCACAAGGCCACAGTTCTACTGAAGTGCAATGTGCCACGCAGAGCCTGATGGGAAGATTATTTAAGGCACGCGTGGTCTCAGCCCGCTCTCTTAAGGACGCCACCTTCCGTCCAGCAGCAGGCCTGGGTTAAGGTTGGCTGTGAGTGCGCCCGAGAAGTTAAAGCCTAAAGTTACCAAGGGGAATGGCCTAGCCAGAGAAGGATCCCTGCGCACGGTTTCACCAATCAAGCCGGAGGAAGATCAATCTACAGCTCACAGCATCCATGTCATCCATTCACCGGTACCCAGGGAGCGGCCGTGCGGAGTACCAAGGGCCCACATTACAGAGAGACTGATCACTGAAGAAAGGTTTGGGACTGAGGAAAATCAGCGTAGCGAGGCCTTGTTTGGTGAGCGGGCACTTGCCCATCAACATAGTTAACTAATTTGTGCGAGTGTGACTTACATCGTTTTCACTTGTGCTGGATGGCTGCTGCAGCGCCGCAAGCAGGGATACACTGGGGCTGATTTACTAATGAAGCTGCGCTGCGCCGGTACATGCCTTAATACGTGCGCTGGATGAAGCCTTAATTAGGCGCATGAACCGGCCGCAGAAGCAGCGCGATGTAATTGATAAGTAAAGCCGCCGCCGAACTCCCTGTATAAGTCTATGAGGGAAATCTTAATTGTGAATTTTAAAGGCTAATCTGCAAGTTTTGTCCTAAAAAGTGTTTGGGGACCTCAGTCCTGCCCCAGGGGACATGTATCAATGCTTTTTTTTTTTTTTTAAAACGGCCGTTTTTTCGGGAGCAGTGATTTTAATAATGCTAAAAGTGCAATAATAAAAGTGTAATTTTTCTTTAAATTTCGTACCATGGGGGGCTCTAATGTCAGCATGTGAAAAAGCGCATGTTTCCCGTGGTTAGAACTGTCTCTGCACAAAATGACATTTTTCAAAGCAAAAAAGCCATTTAAAACTGACTCGCGGCAATAATGAATTGTCGGCTCCCGGCAATTGCAGGAGAATTCATTCATTAAAAAAACGAAAAAAAAAGCATGGGGGTCCCCCCAAATTCAATAACCAGACCCTTTAGGTCTGGTATGGATATTAAGGGGAACCCCACCGTCAATTAAAAAAAAAATGACGTGGGGTTCCCCCCAAATATCCATAACCAGACCCTTCAGGTCTGGTGTGGAATTTAAGGGGAACTCCACCCCAAATTTCCCAAAAAAATGGCGTGGAGTCCCCCTAAAATCCACACCAGACCCCTTATCCGAGCACGTTGACCTGGCCGGCCGCAGAAAAGAGGGGGGGACAGAGCGCGGCCCCCCCCTCTCCTGAACCGCACCAGGCCACATGCCCTCAACATTGGGAGGGTGTTTTGGGGTACCCCCCAAAACACCTTGTCCCCATGTTGATGAGGACAAGGGTCTCTTCCCCACAACCCTTGCCCGGTGGTTGTGGGGGTCTGCGGGCAGGAGGCTTATCGAAATCTGGAAGACCCCTTTAACAAAGGGGCCCCCCAGATCCCGGCCCCCCCCTGTGTGAAATGGTAATGGGGTACACTGTACCTCTACCATTTCACGAGAAAAAAAAATGTAAAGGGTTAAAAACGACAAGAGCCGGTTTTTGACAAGTCCTTTATTATCTTCTTTCTTCTTTCCTTCGGGTTTCTTCTTCCTCCTCCTTCTTCTTCCTCTGCTTCTGTCTTGGGTCTTCTATTCCCGCATCTTGCCCGGAATGCTCTTCCATCTTCTGCTCCTCCCGCTGTC
The DNA here is from genome assembly GCA_029574335.1 of Rana kukunoris. Taxonomy (NCBI): domain Eukaryota; kingdom Metazoa; phylum Chordata; class Amphibia; order Anura; family Ranidae; genus Rana; species Rana kukunoris. The sequence goes on from CM056052.1 coordinate 397,988,082, forward strand.
CTTCTCGTCCGCATCTTCTCCTTCTTGTTCTTCGCCGGAGGCGCCGCTTCCAATTGAAATCCCCGCTGTCTGCCGGACCACGCCCCCCTCTGACGCCACGGGCAAGCTCTTAGGAAAGTCCCCGTGTGGTGCCTGTGCGTCAGAGGGGGGTGTGGTCACATGTTCCAGAAAGCGGGCAATTCAATTGGAAGCGGCGACTCCGGCAAAGAAAAAGCCGCGCACAAGCTTCAAATTGAATTGCCCGCCCTCTGACATGTGACCACGCCCCCCTCTGACGCACTTGCAGCACACTCCTAAGAGCTTGCCCGAGGCGTCAGAGGGGGGCGTGGTCCAGCAGACAGCGGGGATTTCAATTGGAAGCGGCGCCTCCGGCGAAGAAGGAGAAGATGCGGACGAGAAGGACAGCGGGAGGAGCAGAAGATGGAAGAACACGCCGGGCAAGATGCGGGAATAGAAGACCCAAGACAGAAGCAGAGGAAGAAGAAGAAGGAAGAAACCCGAAGGAAAGAAGAAAGAAGATAATAAAGGACTTGTCAAAAACCGGCTCTTGTCGTTTTTAACCCTTTACATTTTTTTTTCTCGTGAAATGGTAGAGGTACAAGGTACCCCATTACCATTTCACACAGGGGGGGGGCCGGGATCTGGGGGGCCCCTTTGTTAAAGGGGTCTTCCAGATTTCAATAAGCCCCCTGCCCGCAGACCCCCACAACCACCGGGCAAGGGTTGTGGGGAAGAGACCCTTGTCCTCATCAACATGGGGACAAGGTGTTTTGGGGGGCACCCCAAAACACCCTCCCAATGTTGAGGGCATGTGGCCTGGTGCGGTTCAGGAGAGGGGGGGGGCCGCGCTCTGTCCCCCCCTCTTTTCTGCGGCCGGCCAGGTCAACGTGCTTGGATAAGGGGTCTGGTGTGGATTTTAGGGGGGACTCCACGCCATTTTTTTGGGAAATTTGGGGTGGAGTTCCCCTTAAATTCCACACCAGACCTGAAGGGTCTGGTTATGGATATTTGGGGGGAACCCCACGTCATTTTTTTTTTAATTGACGGTGGGGTTCCCCTTAATATCCATACCAGACCTAAAGGGTCTGGTTATTGAATTTGGGGGGACCCCCATGCTTTTTTTTTCGTTTTTTTAATGAATGAATTCTCCTGCAATTGCCGGGAGCCGACAATTCATTATTGCCGCGAGTCAGTTTTAAATGGCTTTTTTGCTTTGAAAAATGTCATTTTGTGCAGAGACAGTTCTAACCACGGGAAACATGCGCTTTTTCACATGCTGACATTATAGCCCCCCATGGTACGAAATTTAAAGAAAAATTACACTTTTATTATTGCACTTTTAGCATTATTAAAATCACTGCTCCCGAAAAAACGTCCGTTTTAAAAAAAAAAAAAAAAGCATTGATACATGTCCCCTGGGGCAGGACTGAGGTCCCCAAACACTTTTTAGGACAAAACTTGCAGATTAGCCTTTAAAATTCACAATTAAGATTTCCCTCATAGACTTATACAGGGAGTTCGGCGGCGGCTTTACTTATCAATTACATCGCGCTGCTGCTGCGGCCGGTTCATGCGCCTAATTAAGGCTTCATCCAGCGCACGTATTAAGGCATGTACCGGCGCAGCGCAGCTTCATTAGTAAATCAGCCCCAGTGTATCCCTGCTTGCGGCGCTGCAGCAGCCATCCAGCACAAGTGAAAACGATGTAAGTCACACTCGCACAAATTAGTTAACTATGTTGATGGGCAAGTGCCCGCTCACCAAACAAGGCCTCGCTACGCTGATTTTCCTCAGTCCCAAACCTTTCTTCAGTGATCAGTCTCTCTGTAATGTGGGCCCTTGGTACTCCGCACGGCCGCTCCCTGGGTACCGGTGAATGGATGACATGGATGCTGTGAGCTGTAGATTGATCTTCCTCCGGCTTGATTGGTGAAACCGTGCGCAGGGATCCTTCTCTGGCTAGGCCATTCCCCTTGGTAACTTTAGGCTTTAACTTCTCGGGCGCACTCACAGCCAACCTTAACCCAGGCCTGCTGCTGGACGGAAGGTGGCGTCCTTAAGAGAGCAGGCTGAGACCACGCGTGCCTTAAATAATCTTCCCATCAGGCTCTGCGTGGCACATTGCACTTCAGTAAAACTGTGGCCTTGTGGGCAGTGTAGTCTCAGTTCTACCCACAGCAATAGAGTCTCTGTCTCTGATGCCCTAATACCCATAGTGCTTTGTCCATGAATAACTGGACCAAACAAGCTTTAATACTCTTAGCATGTAACCAACACCAGAGGGAGCCAACTTCTATTAAACACAAATTGCAGTCCGTTAATATGCTTGCAACAGCAATACCTTGCTACACACTCCCCCCACTTGAAATCTTTGGTCCCCCAAAGACAGCAGCAGTTTGTGACCTGATACATGCTTTGCTTAATTCACGAGGAGAGAAACAAAGTTTAGGCACACAAGAAACCAGGCAATTTACATTTCCATAAGAACCTGGCAGAGGAACTCCCCACCATGCTTTGGAAAGGAGGTTGTTCTGCCTACAGGCCACCTTCACTGGAACGGCACAGCCAGATGTGCCAAGGGGTGAGCTGGGGTTGTCCTCCACTAAATGGGAAGTGGAAGGATCAGGTATTTCTAGTTTCCTTTTTGAGGTAAGCACAAACTCTTCTGAGCTTTTATCCAATTGATCATATTTTAGTCTCTTAGGTGGATGAATAGCTCTTCTCTCTCTTTGCTCTTTAGGTTCCTGTGCCTCAGGCTTGCTAGGTTCTGTTTCTTCTACAATCTCTCCTTCATCCTGTTCAGGCAAATTAGACTCCATGTCTTCTACATCTTCTTCTCCCTGCATATCAGCTTCCAAATCCCCTTCTGCAACAGATAAAACTTCCTCACTATCTTCAATTGGTGCAGAAACTTGATCATCTTCCAGCTCCTCAGGAAGCATATTCTGAGGCACAAACTCAGGGGCCTCTGGTCTGGAGGCCCCAGTACCTGTCACATTCGGTGGAGACAAAGGGGAGGTCGTAGACCCAGACAATTGAGATGGCCACAGCCAGTCTAATTCCACTTCTTCATCCTCCACATCCTGGGACACTGACTAAGACCTAGTGACTGGTCAAGTCCTCTATGAGGTTGGCAGAGGTGACTGTGAATCTGACAGCAATGGCAGACGGGCTTCTTCCAATAAGGGCAGTAGATGATTGCGATGCCAAGTTTTTAAAGGGCAGAATCTGGTATACGGGGAGCCCGGGTAGCTGTTTGCAAATAACATAAGGCTTTGACTTCCAGCGGTCAGCTAATTTGTGCTTCCCAGAGACACCTAAATTTCTCAACAGCACTCTGTCTCCTGGTTGCAAATCCTTCACTCTAACTTTGAGATCAAAAGTCTTTTTGTTCCTCAGTCCTCTTCGATCCGAGGTGGCTCGGGCCCTGTCATACGCAGTCTTTAGGCTTCTCCGTAGGCGGTCCATAAAGCCCCTTTGTGAGGTCCAAGTATGTACCAAAGGCCACTGGTAATCGAGCCTCTCGCCCGAACATTAGACGGTAAGGGGAGTATCCTGTGGCATCATTTTCAGTGTTGTTGTAAGCATGTACAATGGCGGCTACATGTCTGCTCCAATGTTGCTACTTCTCTCAGGCGGCGTACACACGACAGAGGTTCTCGCTGGAAACCAGCGAGAACCTCGCTGGGAGCTGCATTCCAGCGAGAACCTCGGCTGTGTGTACGCTCCTGGCTTGCCCCGCCTGTCGGGAATCCCGTCGAGCGAATAGAGAGCAGGCTCTCTATTTGCTCGACGGCCCGCCTGGATGAATGGTTGGTTGCCATTCCCGACGGGCGGGTCGCCGATTTCGACGGCCGGGCGAGAACCTCGACGGGCGGAACGATGTGTTCCGCCCGTCGAGGTTCTCGTACGTGTGTACGCCGCCTGAGTCTAAAGTTCCTAGCATATCCAAAAGGGTCCTAGACTTTTTGATGCCCAACATTTCTAAGAGTCTTTTAATAAGGCTACTCTTGAAGTCCCTTCCTTGATCTGAGTGGAAACGTGGGGTAGGCCATAGTGTACAAATACATTTTTCACTAAGATCTTGGCCATGGTGGATGCTTGCTGGTGTTTTGAGGGAAATGCCTGGGCATATCTAGTGAAATGATCAGTCACTGCCAGAATATTTCCCTGCCCTCTCAGATGAGGCTCCAAGCATAGGAAGTCAATGCACAGCCTCAGTGACCCGTTTTTCTTCCGCACCACCACTATCGGAGAAGCGTATGGACTCCTGGACTCTTTGATGATCCCTGCTCTTTTGAGTTCTGCCAATTGTTCCTGTAGATCTTCCAAGTCACCTAGGGGAACACGTTGGACCCTTTCTCTAAACAGCTTGTCCTCTTGTAAACGATTCTTGTGTGTGGCATTCTTTGCACACCCCACATCTAATTCACTTTTGGAGAACGCGGCCTGCCATCTGCAAAGCTGAGCTTTAACTCTTTCTTTCCATTCTGGAGGGAGGGTAGTGTCCTTTGGGTAAAACTCCTCCATGGGGATCTCACTCGGTTCCTCTACCATCAGATCAGATGGTGCGACTGGAGTGGCCTAACAACATTCGGTGAGGAACCTTCACATGTGAGGTAGTCATGTTACGGACACTCACCAAGATTTTCCCACGACTCCTCTGCAAAGCCTTCAATGGAACCACTCCAGGAATCATCTCTATTCCCTTGTCTTCCTTCCGGTCATCAGCTTCGAGAACGATAAAGGGGCCTGGTTGCTTCCACGTAAGCTTGACAGATAACCTGTTTAAGGGTATCTCCCCTGGTTGCAGCACTTTCTCTTTCTTCTCCAAGTGCCAGATTCTTCCCACTCTCTCAGCTGGAACCCTCTGTTCTTGAATGAGGCGCTGATAGACCTGTCTCAGCATGGGGTGTACACTTGAAGTCGAGACATCCTACCCTTGAGCCAGAGGTGTCAACAGTCTCCTGACCAGATCAGTATTGGTTCCAATAATGAGAGAACCTTTACTGGCCGCTGGGGGCAGTGGCAGATCACTGCCAGAGTGACAAAGGTCTCCGCTTTTCCAGCCACTGAGGGGTCAAAGGTTAGCTTGATTTGTAGGTAGCCATCATAGGGGAAGTTTTGAGTCCCAATGCCCCATATCTCCAACTCTTCTAACTTCTGCAACGGCAGGTGCTTCAGATGTTTATCATAAAAGTCCCAGTAAAGGAGAGTCACTTGGGTACCGGTATCCAGGAGGGCCTTGGTATAAATCCCTTCGACTTGTATGGAGACAACTGGGAAGGGTTCCACTAATTTGCCAGGGACCTTCTGGGCAGGAACCTGTCTGGCTTGCTCAGTAGCTTTGATCCTTACTCCTGCTTTCCAAAAATTTGTTCGGGCTTTCAACTCTTCTGGGTATGGTGTGCACTGACTCCCCCCCCCCACCATGCAGGTTGGACCAAAGGGCGTGGGATATTAGGTCGCTTGGAGACAACAATGGGAGCCCTCTGTAGGGACCTGGACTCCCGCTGCGGTCCCCTTGCGTCGTAAATTTTATGGAGTTATCTGAAATTGGCAGGCACCCGGTTGCTTGCCCTCTGAAGTTTTCCGCCGGCTTTTGGTATTGTGCTACAGCTTTCTCCGGGCTGGGGAAAACTTCTCTGAAATGCCCGACTCCTCCACAGTTAAAACAGATTATCAGTCTCTTTTGCTTCTGTACTTAAGCAACAATAGAACTTAGAGGTTTCTTGGTGTAGAATCTGCCGCACTTTACAAGGGTATTAAATATAAACTAAATTATTATCCCGAAAGATATTTACGGATTCCCTCTATCTATTGCATAAGTGGATTCATTGGTCTACGCAAAAAAAATGCAATAAAACTATCCCCTATTTTGTAAACACTATAAATTTTGCGCAAACGAATCTATAAAGGTTTATTGCGATTTTTTTTTTTTTTTTTTTTACCAAAAATAGGTAGAAGAATACGTATCGGCCTAAACTGAGGAAAATGTTGTTTTATATATTTTTGTTTATAGCGCAAAAAATAAAAAACGCAGAGGTAATCAAATACCACCAAAAGAAAGCTCTATTTGTGGGGAAAAAAGGACGCCAATTTTGTTTGGGAGCCACGTCGCACGACCGCACAATTGTCAGTTAAAGCGACGCAGTGCCAAATTGCAAAAACTGGCCAGGTCCTTTACCTGCATTTTGGTCCGGGTCTTAAGTGGTAAAGCCACACACACGGCTGCTGGTAAAATTAACATCTTTTGTTTATTCCAAAGGAAATAGGGATATTCCAACTTCACACATTAAACAGCAGAATATATATACAAGAGAAATTCAAAGATACTTATCACACAAGGTTTCATCAGCTGGTTCTGGATAGCAAACGGCTACGAGCCTGATGCTCACATCAGCGTGCCAGGAACCAAAAGTGGACAACAAGGGCAAAGCTTACTCTTTGGTGTGTGCTTTTAACAACAAACATTCCCCCTCACCCAAAACCACCCACATTTGCCTGTCCAATCAGAGAACGCCAAGCCATTCCTTCTCCTCTCTTTAAAGCTTCTAGCCACAACAGGTGGCCTAGTCCTAGACCTTTTGTTATGCAGATTCTGATATGCTACAGAGCTTTTACTGTAAAGTCCAGACCTATGATTTTAAGCCATGTTTGCTTCTCCAACATATGCCGCTTTGCGCCTAAAGGGAGCACATCATCCTTCTTCAGAGATGGGTCCCATTGAACAGTCAATATGGTCTTAACGCCCAACATGTGTTTCTGACCATTCACTCACCATTCACCAGCACACACTCAGATCAGTGGCGTCACTAGGGTTGGTGTCATCTGGTGGGGTAAAAAACATGGTGTCACCCCCCCCCCGTCTAGGCTGCCTAGCACCATGCAGGCAGTGCACAGTCACGGGGCGCACTCCAAACCAGCCCCTGTAAATGATAGTATAGGGCAGTATAGTGGCAGGTTAGGGTAATATAGGGTGGTATAGTGACCGGTTGGGGTGGTATATGGCAGGTTAGAGTGGTACAGGGCACGTTAAGGTGGTATGGGGCAGGTTGGGGTGTTATAGGGCAAGTTAGGGTGGCATAGGGCAAGTTAGGGTGGTACAGGAAAATTAGGGTGGGAAAGGGCAGGTTGGGGTAGTATAGGACAGGTTGGGGTGGTATAGGGCTGGTTGGGGTGGAATGGGGCAAGATGGGGTGGCACAGGGCAGGCTGGGTGGTATAGGGCATATTGGGGTGACACAGGGCAGGCTGGGGTGGTATGGGTCAGGCTGGGGTGGCACAGGGCAGGCTGGGGTGGTATACAGCAGGCTGGGTGTAACACAGCAGGCTGGGGTGGTATGGGGCAGGCTGGGGTGGTATACAGCAGACTGGGGTTTCACAGGGCAGACTGGGGTGGTATGGGGCAGGCTGGGGTGGCACAGGGAAGGCTGGGGTGGCATACAGCAGGCTGGGGTGGTATGGTGCAGGCTGGGGTGGTATGGTGCAGGCTGGGGTGGCACAGGACAGACTGGGGTGGTATCCAGCAGACTGGGGTGGTGCGGGGACCTTCCGTGACAGTGTCGGATCGGGGAAGTAAGTTTGTGTCCAGGTTCTGGCGCGCCTTTTGCTCCCAGTTGGGGATTCGACTCTCCTTCTCTTCGGCCTACCACCCGCAGTCCAATGGGGCCACAGAGCGATCCAATCAGGCCCTGGAGCAATTTCTTTGTTGCTATGTCTCCGATCATCAGGACAATTGGGTTGACCTTCTGCCATGGGCTGAGTTTGCCAGGAATACGGCGGTTAACTCTTCCTCCTGGACGTCTCCCTTCATGGCCAATTATGGGTTCCAACCTGCCTTGTTACCGGAGTCATTCTCTCCCCAAGATATTCCGGCTGTGGAGGACCACTTTTCGGCTCTACATGCTTCTTGGGTACAGATCCAGAGGTCCCTCGAGGTCTCTGCGCAGCGCCAGAAGCTCCATGCTGATCGCAGACGGTTGCCTGCTCCTTATACCAGGTCGGAGACCGTGTATGGTTGTCCACTCGCAACCTCAACCTTTGAGAGCCCACTCCCAAGCTGGCTCCTCGCTTTGTTGGTCCCTTCCGTGTGCTCCGCAGGGTGAACCCGGTTGCCTATGCCCTTGCGCTCCCACCTGGCATGCGGGTCTCCAATGTGTTTCACGTTTCCCTGTTGAAACCACTGGTGTGCAATCGCTTCACCTCGTCGGTTCCTCGGCCTCGTCCTGTCCAGGTGGGCGATCATGAAGAATATGAGGTGAGTGATATCCTGGACTCATGCTTGGTCCGCGGTCGGTTGCAGTTCTTGGTCCACTGGCGTGGTTATGGTCAAGAGGAGTGTTCCTGGGTTCCCTCCGCAGATGTTCATGCTCATGTCCTGCTCCGAGCCTTCCACGCGTGCTTTTCCCTGAAGCCGTTTCTTGCGCCGCGGAGGAGGGGCCCTTGAGAGGGAGGTACTGTCATGGTCTTACCTCCTTGCAGGCTTCTTATCACTGACATGTGCTGGCAGCCATCTTGCTTCATGGGGTTCTTATAACTTACCACACCCTGCGGCTCCTCCTTCCCACTGGGAGGAGCTGGATGCTCAGCATATATATATGACGGCAGCTGCAGCATTTCCTTGCTTGGGCCTCTCGTCTGACACCCTTCTGTGATCGTGCTGCTTGTTCTTGGTTACTGACCCGACTCCTACGGACGATCCTCCTGGCTCCTGATCCCCGGCTTCGTTTCACCACCTCTCTGGCTACTGACTCCGGGTTGGCTGACTCCCATTCCTGGCTATCGACCCTGGCTCCAATGGAAGACTCTGCTGGCTGTTTGATCATCCGTTTGGACTTTAACCTTGCTGTTTGGTTTTCAATAAAGCCTTCATATACATTTATCTGTTGTTGTACGTCTGATTCATGCTTCCGTGACACACCAGGAGGACTGCCTCTATATTGAGGAGGCTTCCACCTTCCTTGGACCCTCACACACCTCCCTGCCCATGAGGTCTACCCCATCCAGGGGAACCCCCTCCAGGTCTACCCCATCCAGGAGAACCCCCTCCAGGTCTACCCCATCCAGGGGAACCCCTCCAGGGCTACCCCATATGGACGGGCACAAGCCTCTCCATCCCCCAGGAAGGCTCTTCAGAAGACCAGGGGTGTACCCCGAGCCCTCCAAGAGGGGCTGCAGAGGGAGCAGGCCCGGCAGACGCACCAGATGGGTGCTATAGCGGGTGACCTGCGCCATGTGGCGGACAGCCTGGCCTCCTCGGCCCAGAACCAGGCTGAATGCACATTGGCTGTGCAGGCCACTGCAGCCACTGTGCAGCAGTGCCTCACTTAGCAGGCTGATCAGAGCAGCTCCATCTCTGACAGCCTGCAGGATGTGAGTGGGAACTGCGCTGCCATAGTCACCAGCATTGGGGAGCTGCAGGCCACAACATCAGGCCTCACGGCGGAGTTAAGGAGCCTGACAGTGGCTGTAGAGGCAAACATGGCTGCCATCGAGGCAGAGGGGAGACAGACGAGGCGCCACCAGCGGCAGACCGCCACCCGCCAGCTGCGGATGCAGGCTCGGACCAACACCTTCCTCGAACGCATTTGCCCTGGCGTTAGAGGGCAGTCAGCCAGCAGCCAGGGATGTTCCTCATCCTGATGCCCCACCCGCCCACCCGAGGCTCCCCCCAGGCAACTGAGGAGCCAGAGCCGTGGCACCATGCCTGGCCCACGACGGGGCAAATGAGTGCCATTTTTTTTTTTTGCTCTGATGATGAGCTTTTTGGGCCAGATTTAGGTACATTGGCGCATATTTTGACCGGAGTAGCGCACCTCCTTTACTTTAGACTGGCGCAATGTAGAGGCGCAATCACCGTATCCTCGTAGTATTTGCGCAGAAATTTGCGCCGGTGCAACGTAATTCCCGAGGCGTAAGGCGGAGTAATTCAAATTGGGAAGAACGTGGGCGTGTTACATTGAAATGAGCCGTGACCCAATGCAAATGAAGGGCCGGCCGGATCGCACATGCGCACATGAAGCAGATCATGGTCAACACCTCTGTGCGCATGCTCACAACTCGGGAACGGCGCAATCAGTGAAATTGGAAGTGGACCCGGGCAACTTAGTGAGCTACGCAAGGAGCTTAAATAGACAGACACAAACGCCCTTCATTTGCATCCTTTGTACATTCCTTTGTATCCCTTCCTATACAGCAAGGTGCTTTTGTTCTGTTGTTTGTTCGCGTTTGTTGCTTTGTGACTTGTCTTTGTGATATTTGTTGACTGTTTTGGATAGTGTTTTGCAGAGTGATTTTTGTCTTTTCTGTGTTTTCTTTGTTGTGTTTTTTTTTTAATTATATTTTTGCTGGGCATTTTTATTTTTTGCTGGTAATTTTTTTAATTTTTTTCTTTTTTTGGTTCTGTTTGTGAATGATTTTGGAATGTGGGGGTGACATTCCTGCCAGAAAAAGGGTGTCACCCTCATTTGTGGTGGAGAAGTGATCCCCAGGACCAGGGAGAAGTGATCCCCAGGTCCGTGTGAATGGTGTTTGAATGTACAGTGACATAATTGGAGCCGTGGCGTTGCTGCTCACAAGTCCTGCATGGTGGGCTTGTGCTAATCCAATTTGATGAGGATGTGATGTGTCTGTGCTAGGGACCACAGTGGTGTGTATGCATGCATTCTCATTGTGCCATGATTAATGTGTGTGTTTAACGTGCAAAGATGCCTAATGTGAGCTGTCTCCTGGCTGCTCTTCCCTCAGAAGACGGGATAGCCTCGGTTAGGGGGGGATTGTCTGGTTCGGGGGTCAGGTCATCACGTATGTCAATCTCCAGTCCCTTTCTCACTGCGAAGTTGTGCAGCATGCAACATGCACCGATAATCTGGCATACAAAGTTTGGGGAATACAACAGCGTACCATGGGGGGTTCCGGATAGGAGTCATGAGATGGGGTCCCAGTGCATATGCAGAGTCACCCTGAAGGGGTCAGGAGGATGTTAGTAGTGCATGTGCCCCTTGTGATTTCAGCATCATGGGGGGGACAGTCATGCCTGCCACCCATGTCACTCACCAACCAGCCAGCTGTCCCCATACATGTTCTGTTCGAAATCTGTGGGGATGGGGCTTGGATTGTATATGTAGCTGTCATGGGTGGTGTCATGTGTTGGGATGGTGATGTCCTCCTGAAGGGTTGTGGTTAATTCCATGATGGCATGAGGGGTGAATCTGAAGATGCGAGACACCTCAGAATCACCATGCCAAAGATGTCTATGCATGTGTGATATATCCTCTCCGGTGAAGAGTGAGGGGCTTGTATCAGATAAGAATATTGTATTATATTAGATTTTTATAGCCATCAAGGTTTTAAAGGGCTATTGAAAGATAGTGAGACCGTGTTTGTAATTTGTATGTATGTTATGTATTGATGTATATATGTATGTATATTTTTTTTGTAATGTTTATAAAAGCAAATAAAAAGTTTTTGGAAAAAAAAAATCCTCTCCCGTGCCCTCCTCCGTGCCCTCCTCCATGCCCTCCTCTGTGCCCTCCTCCTTCTTTGCTCATCTAAAGTCAATAGTATAGCTATGAGCATGGATGCCCCTGGCATGTTGGCATACTGTTTGTTGTCCTGCAAGTGTGACTGCTCAGCTCGTCCCTAACAGTGTTGCTTTAGCTGACATGTAGATGTATTGTCTAATTTTATACCACCTTTTATATGGACTAATTTTAGACAGGACGTGCAGCTGTTGCGCACAGTGCGTAGCCTGCGCTGCACCAACTTACTTTTGTGGATCCCCGTAACTCCCTAATTTGCATATTTGACTAGCAAATCAATGGTGTGTCTAGCGCAGTTTTGCGTGCACGGATGCGCCGGTCTATCGAAATTACACCGTCGAAAAAAATTAGATTTTATGCGTATATCGTTTTGGGGATGCGGCGCATCAATACGCATGCGCAGATTTAGACTTCCACCGCGCATCTCCTGTAACGCCGGCGTAATGGCTCTCTGAATCTGGCCCTTTGTTTTTTGAGAGATGTGCACAGAGGTATGTGCCATCCTCCTATAAGGGCATGCCATGTTGGCCAATGGCATGTTCCTTTTTTTTTTTGTAGTCACTGCACACGGTGAGGAGTGCAGGCTACAGTGTGACTGGTGTCTGAGTGTGGGTGGCATTCCTGCCAGTAAGGTGTGTCACCCTGGTTCGTTCGGGGAGAGGTTATCCCCATGACCGTGTGAATGTGGTATGAATGGACAGCAACATCATTGGTGCCTTGGTGTGGCCTTGCTGCTCCCAAGTCCCATGTGGTGGACTTGGGCTAAACCAATGTGAGGTGGATGTGGTGTGTGTGTGAGCTAGGGACCACAGTGGTGTGCATGCGTGCATTGTCCGTGTGCCATGATGAATGTGTGTGTGTGTTTAACGTGCAAAGATACGTTCCACGAGGCAACTCCTGACTGCTGTTCCTTCAGCAGACGGGGTCTCCTCAGGCAGGGGGGGGGGACTGTGTGGCTCGGGCGTCAGGTCATCACATATGTCAATCTCCAGGCCCTTTCTCATGGCGTAGTTGTGCAGCACACAACATGCACCGATGATATGGCACACAAAGTTTGGGGAATACAACAGGGCCCCCCGTACTTATCCAGGCACCGGAAACGGGACTTCAGGATGCCAAATGTGCGCTCCACCACTGCACGGGTGCGTATGTGTGCAGCATTGTATCTTCTCTCTCCTTTGATTTGGGGATTCCGGTATGGAGTCATGAGATGGGGCCCAAGTGCATATTCCGAGTCACCTGGAAGGGAAAAGACAGGAGGATTTTAGCCGTGCATGTGCTCCTCGTGATATCTGCATCATGGGGTTGGACAGTCATGCCTGACTCCCATGTCAGTTCAAAAATAGGGAACGGGGAAACATAAAAGCACTCACATGTAGCCAACATCCGAAATAATTCAATCAAAAAAAGGGGGTTACTACAAAGAGTAGTAGGAAGGCGGACTTTTTTAGGCAATCACAGGGACATACAGTTTAAGAAAAAATATTTAATTAGGTATCATAAAATCCAGAAACAAAAACTAAAATATACAAAAACAAAAACAAGATATACAGAATATTAGCAATAGTAGCTTGAATCTCGCCTACGCGTTTCGCCAAACGGCTTCTTCAGGGCGAGTTTGAGAAAGGGCTGGTAATATATGATTGCTAATTTCATATATCTGCAAAGAAAGAAAATACATAAACAAATGGCAAATTTTAAAACAGTTTTCTAAAAAACACTGAGGGTCAATGAGTAACGAAGGATCCCCAAAAGAAATAGTACCAAAAACGTTTGCTGTCCATCTGATTATATCAAGGATTATGTAAATATCCGAGTGGCACATGAAAGCTCAATGCGGCTGAAAAAAGAAAACAGAGTAGGTGTCATGTATTTTTCAATTATGAATTTGTAGGCTACAAAAATAATGATGAAAAGGTAATAAAATAAATTAGTTACCAGACAGAGTGTATCAAGTATACAAAAGAATGTCTGGTATGGTTAGCAACGAATCATCATCCACAGATGAATACAAGTATTTCTACAAAGGAACAAGAGAAAATAGGAACTAGTAAATAAATAAATATACGGACAAATGGTGTATGCATTTATGGCAGCTTAAAGAAATGTCAGTTTACCTGGGGTAGAGCCAGAGATAGAAAGGAAAACCCGGGACCGACCACAGCAATAAAACATTTAGACCACAGCCAGAGAAGACTAAAATCCAGTAGCAATAGGCTAAATCGGATTGTAATGTCCAGTATAGGACAGTCCAGTGAATCCGGAGTCTAAATGCAAAAAGAGTTGCTAGTGAGTAAAGCCAGAAAAGGAGCGCATTTGTCCCAAAAGTATTCTAGTTATAGTATTTGCATACCTGGATATGAAGCACTGATGATATGTCCCGGGGGGAGTCAGACCTGTGCTGCACGCCAGTTAGACGTTTCCTAATGGGAGTTTATATAGGATTGCGAGGGCTGTCACATGACAGGGAAGCGTGGTGACGTAATCGGCGCGGCGCCCGTACATAGGCGACGCATGAAAGGCAGCTCACTGATGGGTAGGGGAGAGAGGTGGATCGTAAGGCAAAGAAGATGTATGTTCCCGCCCATACGGGGATGGACCATACTTCAAGAAGGGGCGGTGCCAGGCACACAGGATCTGTGGCAGACAGAAACGCCCCAATGCCTGACAGTGTATACCGTACGTCCATAACGGCGGCGCTGGCCGTCCCACCAAAGCATGCACATACCGTAGATACATAAGCATGGAGAGAGACATCCCCGCCCGCAACCATGCATATGTAGAATGCACGGGGAAGAAAAGAAGAAAGAAAGAAAAAGAAAGAGTTGGGCCCATCATGGGGTTAATCCCTAAAGAAAAAGAAATAGAACATATATATGTAAATGTAAAAGGAGCAATCTGTGTTTACAACAATGGGAACGTAGTCATATGTCAGGTGTAAATGGTCAATTCTAAAGAGGATAGTAAGAGTGCAATCACTACAGATCGCCACAAGATGGCAGCAGTAAATATCAGGAACTAAAAGCTTGGATTGTGCCATAAATGCATACACCATTTGTCCGTATATTTATTTATTTACTAGTTCCTATTTTCTCTTGTTCCTTTGTAGAAATACTTGTATTCATCTGTGGATGATGATTCGTTGCTAACCATACCAGACATTCTTTTGTATACTTGATACACTCTGTCTGGTAACTAATTTATTTTATTACCTTTTCATCATTATTTTTGTAGCCTACAAATTCATAATTGAAAAATACATGACACCTACTCTGTTTTCTTTTTTCAGCCGCATTGAGCTTTCATGTGCCACTCGGATATTTACATAATCCTTGATATAATCAGATGGACAGCAAACGTTTTTGGTACTATTTCTTTTGGGGATCCTTAGTTACTCATTGACCCTCAGTGTTTTTTAGAAAACTGTTTTAAAATTTGCCATTTGTTTATGTATTTTCTTTCTTTGCAGATATATGAAATTAGCAATCATATATTACCAGCCCTTTCTCAAACTCGCCCTGAAGAAGCCGTTTGGCGAAACGCGTAGGCGAGATTCAAGCTACTATTGCTAATATTCTGTATATCTTGTTTTTGTTTTTGTATATTTTAGTTTTTGTTTCTGGATTTTATGATACCTAATTAAATATTTTTTCTTAAACTGTATGTCCCTGTGATTGCCTAAAAAAGTCTGCCTTCCTACTACTCTTTGTAGTAACCCCCTTTTTTTGATTGACTCCCATGTCACTCACCAACCAGCCAGCTGTCCCTGTGCACGTTCTGTTTGAATTCCGTTGGGATGTGGCTTTGACGGTATATGTAGCTGTCGTGGCTGGCCCCGGGGTGTTTGGCACGGACGTGCCATATGAGGCATTGGGCATCAGCTGTCACCTGTACGTTGATGGAATGCCACTGCTTACGATTGCGGTATATGTGCTCTGTGGCACGGGGGGGGGGGGCGTAGTGCCATGTGTGCAATCAATCGCCCCCGATGGTACGTGGAAATCCGGCAATTCTGTAGAAACTGCATGCATGTGAGCATCGTGTCTGGCTGGTGATTTCATCATGCAGAGCTGTGGCTAATTCCAGGATGGCATCGGGGCTGAATCTGAAGATGCGATACACCTCTGATTCCCCCATGCCAAAGACGTTAATGCGCGTTCGGTATATCCTCTCCCGTGCCCTCCTACGTGCCTGTGGACACAGTAGTAGTGCTATGACCATGGCTGCCCCTGGCATATTGGCATACAGATGTGTTGTCCTGCAAGTGTGGTTGCTCAGCTCGTCTGTAATGGTGCTGCTGCAGCTGCTCTCCGCTGACCTGTGCACGTCTGTTGCTGAGTTACACCTGCTTTATGAGGAATAACTTTGCGCCGGGTGTACAACTTACGCGCATATCGCGTAGCCTGCGCCGGACGCATGTACTTTCGTTAATCGCCGTATCTCCCTCATTTGCATATTTAAATAGGAAATCAATGGGAGCGTCAGATGCGTCCAGCGTAAATATGCGCACACTCTACGCCGGCTTAGGAAAGTTACGTCGGTCGGAAGAAGCCTATTTTCAGGCGTATCAGATACGACGGCACATAGTTACACTTACGCGGCGCATCTCGAGATACGTCGGCATAAGTGCTTTGTGAATCCGGGCCTTATTGTTCCTGATTTGTGAACAAATTATCAAAACAACCATGATCCCCATGGTACAAGCAAAAATGTAAAATAATAAAAAAAATGAATGTGAACGTTGCTTCTCAAAAATTCTAAATTTAAGATCTATGCAGTACTTCCCTTTCAGGTGGATAAAAATGAAAAATAAATAAAAAATAATAATACAAAAATTTAAATATTAGAAATAATAAAAAATGAATTAAAAAATTACAAAATGAAAAATTATTTATAATAAAAATTATGCAAAAAAATTGAAACACAAAAAATTTGAGAAATGAGAATCAATAAAAATTAAAATCTGGCCATCAACACAAAACAACAACATGAGCTCATGGTACCATGTGATAATCGATTTTGCATTTACAATAACCCAACCCCTTCTCTGCTACATTTGCCCGCTGTTGTTCTCACTTTGTAGGATCTGCAAAAAAAACGAAATATTAGTATCCAAACCAGTTTAACATCTTCCCTGGTCTTTAGAAAAAGGAACACAAAGACAGTTATTACATACAATTATCACATTATCATTTTTAGTCCCCCAAGCCTTTTCCCATTAATTGTAATGCTAGGGGAACAATTGCCATATTTTCCTACACTAAGCAGGCAGTATTGGTAAACTTTGCCATATTAATCAGGAAAATTGGTAATGCAATTTGTGTCCAATTACATACAAGCCAGAATGGTAGATTAGCCCAGGGGGCAAACATTGGAATGTTCATCCAGTCTTGTTGCTGGCTGTATTTAGGGTGTGGGCTGTCATTTATTATTTCTTCTTGAGAATTGTGTGCTCTGTCCCGGCTGCTATCTTTCATATCAGGCCTTTGTGCTATGTTCTTATCCTGGGTGGGGGTTTTCATTGCAGATACCTGTATTTTGGGTCTTCCTGCTCCATGCTAGCAATCTTAAGGGTTCTATTCCATTTAGAATAAATCTGCCTTTGACCCGTTTTCTCTATAACTGGACTCTTGACAGAAGTCTTGCAGGATATTGACAACATTTTGGTAGGATCTAGCTTTTCTCAGAGCCATTCTAGCGGAATAGCTTACATAACATTCATTGGCCATTGAGTATATGAAACTTGCATCATCCTCCAATAAGTCAGGACTGTTGAACACTTTCATATACAATGCAAGATACTCACTGCAGAACAATATCGGGTCATCTCCTCTCCTAAATTTCATTTGTTGCAAATCACTCATATCATTATCATGACTGTCCACAATACGCTGCAACTCTTTCCTCCGCACCTCTGCATCTGCTAAGTTATCATTAACCTGTGCCGATATCTTGCCTACCACAGGTCCTGGTAGTCATGCTTTTAGAAGAGAGCATGCATCCTCATTACTCAAGTGGAATTTAAGTACTAGAGGCTCAAATTTATTGGACAGATTCATTGGTGATTCCAGGCTGTTAAATTCACCCAGAATCTGGCATAACGTAAGTCTCTCTTGGATTGTAATCAAACTGTTATTCTGATTTGCAGCTATAGGTGCAATATCTGACTGTGTTTCATCACGGCTCTTTTCCTCAGTGACTGTAGATACTGGCCAATTGACATGTGCCTTTGTGCTCATTGAGCAATAATATATTGCTCTTTTTTTTAAGGTACATTTTTATTTTGAATTTTTTTACCATACAAAACAGACAGTACAACAAACACACATCCTAGGCGAACATCGCCCGGTACATCATTTTACAAAACTTTGGTAGCTGGTACACATTGAGCATTTTCATAAAAACACATAGAGAAAAGTGGGAGAAAAACAACAGAATCGTTAATTTACCCACTTAGGTCTATTCAACGGGCAGAGGTATCAGTCATTAGTCAAAGTTCAAGGAGCAGGAGGTATGGTGCTCTCGCAATCAACCCAAGAGCCCCAGACCTTCAAGAATTTTTTTGGACACGCTCTGGCCTCATATGTCATCTTATACAGTGGTATAGCATGATTGATCGTAGTGAGCCAAAAGGCAATGGTAGGTAAGGATGGAGACTTCCAGTGGAAGGTTATAGACTTCTTAGCATAGAACAGTATTATCTGCAGGAAAGTTTGCATATTCATAGATATCATCAATGTAGCCCAGTAAACACTTCAGAGGATTACATATATTGGGTATCTGCATCAGCGAGCTAATGAAAGCCGTGACCTCCGACCAGAACTTTGTACACTTCCACATCAAATGAAAGAACGTGCCATCGGCCGCGCCACATCGGGAGAATAGCGCTGAAGGGCTTCTGTTCAGTTTAAACAGTAATCATGGTGTGAAGTAGGATCTGTATAACAGTTTGGTCTGTGTAACGAGACCCTTGCTCGCTCGCTTCCGCTCTCCCGACACTTCTCTGCTGCTATTGGATCAGATTGCAAATCGCAACGTCTGATGGTTCGGTCATCCAAGGCTCCGGGATCCGAACTACAGCTATGTGCCGTTCGGAATCTATTAGAAAGAACACCAGGCAGGCTGTATGTAAGTTCAAACAGGAAGACTTTTATTGGAAGCACACAACACACTTTTAAACAGAATTTGGAACATCCCGTCCCCAACAACCGCTTTCCTATTGGTCAATTGTAAAGTACATGTAGTTCTCCTTCAGTTCCTCTTAGCCATGCAAATGAGGACTTGAAAATGATTTCAGCAGGGATTGGTCCGATAGCTTAAATAGAAGGACTGCTAGACACAGAACAATGGAGCCGTCTGGAGCCTTAAGACAGGACAAAAGATCTGTAAGGCCTCGTACACACGATCAAATCTGTCTACTGGAAACGGTCTGCTAGACCGTTTCAGCAGACAGATTCGATCGTGTGTACGGGCGAGCCGACGGATGCTTTGAAATCTATCGGGTGGGAACCCGTCCGCCCGACATGTCTGCTGGTTAGTACACTTACCAGCAGACATGTCGTCTCGCACCGGCGCCGAATGGATTCGGCCCATGCGCGGAAGTGTTTTACTTCCTGGTGCGGTGACGTGGCGGCGTCAATGTCACCGCCACGTCACCGACACGTCAGCGCGCCGTCTGCTGGCGGGGATTTTGGTTTGCTCGTGTGTACACGCGAGCAAACCAAAATGACAGCAGACAGATTTGTTCAAATCGGTCGGACAGACCGTTTTGAACAAATCTATTGCCTCGTGTGTACGAGGCCTAACAGATTCCAAGGTCCATGACAGTCTGTATTACCTTGTCACGGGACGAAATGACAGAGGGGACCTGGAGGGGCAACACCGCCTGCCAGATCTCCTACGTCAACTCAGGGATGTCAGCTCTCCAGCTAGCAGCTGCTTTGCTCAGCCTTTGAATCATAGTGTGCAGGAGAGACCCATAATATGTGGAGACTAAATTGGTGTGTGAGGGGTCAGTTAGTAGTCGCTCCAGCCAAGAAAGCTGGACAACTATGTTACGAAGGCCAAACTGCGTTGCTGCAGTGTGGCATATCTGTAGGTAAAGGAAGTAAGCCGTGCGTGGCAGATTATAGTCTCTATGAAATTCCTCAAAAGTACGAAACACATTGTCCGAGAAGAAATCTAAAATAGTTTTTACCCCCCTTTTTAACCAGTATCCCCCATCCGATCTACGGAAAAATTCCGGAAGGTTCGGATTCCCCGACAGTGGAGTGTTCGGTGAGTATGTATTACTGCTGGAGGGGACTTGCAATTTAGTGAGTTTAATAATCCATAGAGTCATAGCTATAATACTTGTTCCCTCCCGCCCCCCCAGGGACATATGATGAATCAAATTTTGCAGGGATACATAGGAGGTAAGGATAGCTGCCTCCAATGCAGTGGCTGCATTGTTGGCTTCGGGATAAAACCACCAGTGTACGTGAGCCAATTGAGAGGCAATATAATACGTTTGGAGGCAGGGGAGGGCCAATCCACCCTCCAGTACTGGTAACTGAAGGGTGTCCTTGGCAATCCTGACCACCCCCCCCCTCCCCACAAAAAGGAGGTAAGGATAGAATCTATCTCTTTGAATTTATTTTTAGTGACATACACTGGCGAATTACCCAAAACATACAGAAATCGTGGCAAGAAAATCATCTTAAAAATATTAATCCTACCCAGTAATGTTAATGGAAGATTACCCCAGGTTTTGAAAGTAGTTTTCATGCGCCCTATGGGGGGGTCCAAATTAGTTTTGACATGGGATGTTGTATTATGACTCCTAAGTACCGGAAGGAGCTGACTATCTGTAATGGGCAAGATGGTGATAGCCGGACCGACGTTGCCTGGTCCATCATAAACAGAATGGACTTGTCCCAATTAACCTGGAATCCCAAAAAGTGGCCAAACCTCCCAATGAGATCCAACAGGGCCTGGAGGGACGACTGGGGGTCCGATAAGTATATTAACATGTCATCAGCGTAGAGAGATACCCTCTAGACCCCCAATCGTCTGTCCCCGCAGGACCTCACCAACGCCACCAAAGATCCACTGATTCTTAGTATGCTAACCAGCAGACATGTCTTCTCGCACACGCGCCAAATGATTTTGACGCATGCGCGGAAGTGTTTTACTTCCTGGTGCGGTGACGTGGCGGCGTCAACGTCACCGCCACGTCACCGACACGTCAGCGCGCTGTCTGCTGGCGGGGATTTTGGTTTGCTTGTGTGTACACGCGAGCAAACCAAAATGCCAGCAGACAGATCTGTTCAAATCGGTCGGTCCGACCGATTTGAACAGATAGATTTACTCGTGTGTACGAGGCCTAAGTCTAGCAGTGGGCTTCAAATACAGTAGTTGCACCTACCCGATAAAGGTATTGCCGAATTCAAACTTTGGCAGGACCTCCAACAGGTAAGGCCATTCAACCGAGTCAAATGCCTTATGTGCATCTAAGGACAGAACGGCCCTAGAGACCATCTTTTCATGGGTGGCCTGCAGATTGGTGAATAATCTACGTAGATTGATGGAGGTCGATCGCCCCGGGATGAAACCGGTTTGGTCTGCACCAATAATGGTAGTAAATAATGACCGTGTTCTGTCGCCGGGCAAGTACCTTTGCTAGAATTTTTACGTCCGAATTAATGAGTGAGATTGGCCTGTAAGATTAATGCTGCGTACACACGATCACTTTTTGCGATGAAAAAAAACAACGTTTTCAATCATGAAAAAAAACAACGTTTTTCAAACTTCATTTTCCAAAACGACGTTGCGTACACACCATTGTTTTTCTACAAAGCTCTAGCAAAGCGTGGTGACGTACGCCACGTTCGACGGCACTCTTTTCCATTGAAGCTCCATCTCATAACTTGCTTCTGAGCATGCGCGGCTTTAAAAATGTCGTTTTCAACATCGTTTTGCCCACACACCATCACTTTTTATGACACAAAAAACGACGTTTTGAAAAACGACACAAAAAATTCAAGCATGTTGGAATTTTTTTTTGGTCGTTTTTTTTAAGACAAAAAACAACGTTTTGCCCACACACTATCAATTTAAATGACGTTTTAAAAAACGTCGTTTTTTTTCATCGCAAAAAGTGATCGTGTGTACGTGGCATAACAAAGGAGGTGGTACTTTTGTGGCTTAGGAATGAGGACAATCAGTGCCTTTGACATAGAAGGCAGCAGCTGCCCCGTCCTGATAGCAAAATCATACACCCTGCCCAGATGAGGCACAAGCAGATCCCTGTACTGCATATACCACTTGATGGGGAAACCATCCAATCCCGGTGTTTTGTTTCTGGCAAAGGATTGGATAGCCTCCCCAATTTCCTCAGCCGTCAGAGGAGCGTCAAGGAGTTTTGCCTGTTGGGCCTGAAGCGTAGGCAGTGAGATTTGAGGAAGATATTCATCCAATTCCACAATCATGTAATGTGCTCTAGTAGCATAGAGGGAGGAATAAAATGTGACAAAGGCCTCCATGATCTCCTTATTCTGTTCTACTACAATTTCCCCCGGAATCCTTAATCCTAGGTATACTACAAGTCTGGTCTGGAGAGATACGCCAGGAGGCGACTGTTTTTATCCCCAAACTCAAAGATCCACTGATTCTGATATAGCAGCTTCTTCTGAGTACGTTCCAAAAGCACCAGGTCCAGTTCCCTGGCCCCATGCTTCCAGGCGGCGTGTGTCTCAGGAGAGGGGGTCGCAGAATAAGCGGCCTCTGCCTCTCTGAGAGACCTCTCTGCCTCTGTCAGTCTCGACAGCGAGGCCTTGCACGTCTGATCAATTCCCGCAGCAAAAAAAACATGTGTGGTGGCCTTAAAGGCGTCCCACACCATCGGAACTGAGGCGCTCTGCCCGTTAGTCACCCAGTAAGAACCTATCTCTGTCATACACTGGTTCACCACAACCTCATCCACCAACAATAACGGGCTCAGCCGCCACACTCGATAGGAGGAGGGAGAGGTGCCCAGGGCGAGGTCCACCAACAAAGGGAAATGATCAGACACCACCCTAGGGAGGTACTTGACCTCAGTCACCGAATTCAATAGATCTGACAAGATCAAACATAAATCAATAGGGGATAAAGTACCGTGAGACTCAGAATGACAACAATACTCCCTCCCATCCGCATGCTTCCACCTCCAGACCTCCACCAAGTCAAATTGAGTTAAAAAGGATCCCAAGGGGGTGAGAGGTAGTGTAGAGCAACGCAATCTATCTATGCAATTATCCAATACTGTATTATAGTCACCCTCTATCAATAAGGGACCCTTCGCTATCGCCAATATGGAGTTCATTACCCGCTCAAAGAATACTTTAGTAAATGGGGGCGGAGCATATAAGCTAGTTACCGTATATGGTTTACTCATAAATTGTATCACGACAATCGCAAAGCAACCGTTAGGATCAAGCTTAACATGTTTAATACTAACTGGTGCAGACTTGGCGATAAGGTTGGAAGTGCCCCTGGCATAAGTAGAGTATGTGGAGTGGAGAGCATAAGCGATTTTCGCCCAATTAAGGGCCATTACTCTAGAGCTCTGGAGGTGGGTTTCCTGGATTAGGATCCCAAATGCGGATTATGATGTGCCAAATATTCAAACATTAACGATCTTTTCACTTTGGAATCAAGCCCATGTACATTCCACGACACAAAACGTAATTTAGACATGAAAAAGCATGTAGTGTATGGCCTGAGGAACCCATTCCTCGCCACACGCTGGGAGTGGCCAGAAACTGGCACCGGACGCACCACGATGGATGCGTACACTAAGGAACAAGTCAGAAACATATAACATTGCTCCAGCAATACATAATATCAGGTGCATAGTAGCAAGGCCAGCTAGTCCGGCCCATAGATAGACATGCAACAACAAGTACCAGCATTTCAAAAAAAAGTGCAAACAATACAAAAACAGTCCCGAACAAAAGTCCCTGAACAGCCCAACTGACCCTAACCCTCCCAGCTCCCAAACACAAACATATTGTCAGGACCGGGTTTTGAACCTGGGACCTCAGCTGTGTCTGGCTGTGAGCCTTCTCACTGAGCTATCTGGGATGTTGGACAGCTCCCTGTCTGTTCTGCTTGACAAAGCCACCTGATCCATTGGACCTTGCTGCCTTGTGTCTTGATTGACTTGAACCTTGAACCCCTTGCTCCTCCCACGAACTTCCTGATATAAGCCATGTCTCTGCACTTCCTCCTTGCCAGAATATTGTGCTATCTCCAGCCTGTATCTCGCTCCTGTCTTCTCTGCTGCCATCCATATTTGCTACTGCTCGTTATCGACCCTTGGCTTGTTATCGACTACGCTTCTGCCAGATCCCAACCTACAGATACTCATTACCGACCTTTTGGCTTGTTTACCGACCACTCTTCTGTTTGATCCTTACCTGCTTATCTGCTATCGTACCCCGGGTTTCTCACCTCCTGGTGGGGCAATCCTGAGGACCGCGACCTGGTGCTAACACGCAGCAAAATCCATCTCCACCTTCAGGAGCTCTGGTGAACACCGGTTATCGCTTAGATTCCGCACCTCAGGTGACCCCGTGTCATCAGCCAGGGTGACCTGCTCTGCTGCTACAGCTACTGGCCTCTGAGCCTGACCCCAGACCGTGACAGAATATTCTGGCCCAAAACATGGAGGCCGTTGTAGCAGCTGCTGTAGCCCCTCTCAGAGTGCAAATCGGTGAGTTGCAGACATTTGCTGTTAACTCTCAGGAAAAGTTTTCTGTGTTACAAATTGAACTGAAGGCACTACAGGAGTAAATCCTCGATCTGAATAAACAATTGCATGACTCTCGTGCCCGAGATACTGCTGCTGTAGATTCTAATGCACGAATGCCCCTACCACTTAAGTTCAACGGAGACCGCCGCAATTATAGAGGGTTCCTTAATCAATGTCGTAAATACTTTCAGATGCAACCTGCTGCATTTCCTTCTGAAAAGAAAAAGGTGCTGTTTATTATAAATCTCCTGACTGAGGAAGCTTTAGCCTGGGCCTCCCCTTATGTAGAGAAAGATGATGTCGTCCTGGATGATTTAGATTCTTTTGTAAAAGCGATGAACCAAGTTTTCGATGATCCTAACCGCTGCGCTACTGCTGAGGCAAAATTGCACAATTTACGGCAGGGTAGACGCTTTGTTGCAGAGTACACAACTGAATTTCGACGCTGGATCTCAGATACTAATTGGAATCCAGCAGCACAAAAGAGTCAGTTCCGTCAAGGACTCTCGGAACAAGTAAAAGATGAGCTTGCCAGAGTAGAAAGTCCTGACGACCTCGAGGCTTTCATTAAATTATGTATTCGAATTGATCAGAGACTTACTGAAAGGAGAAAGGAGAGACTGGGAATCTTAGGCAGTAATGGTGGCCTGCGTTTTTCTACGACTCAGTATTCGCCTAAGGGTCCAAGAGTTTTTCCTGATTCTGACACTCCCGAACCTATGCAGGTGGATGCTATTAAAAGATCTATTACTACTCAGGAGAAAGAAAGACGACGTTCAGAGAACTTATGTCTGTATTGTGGAGACTCCGGACATTATGCAGTTAATTGTCCCAATAAATTTAAAAGAACAATTGCAGCAACGGATGTTACCGTATCTGAACAAATAAACAACATTTCTCAGTCCGTCTCACCTTTGATTCAGGAAGCAAATAAAGTTAATTCCTTATCAACTCATTTTGTCATCCCAATAAGGCTTATCGTTGAGAGCAATGAAATACCTTGCTCTGCTATGCTGGACTCAGGGGCCGGGGGAAACTTCATGGACATAGAATTTGCCCAAAGTTATAACATTCTAATAAGAAATAAACTCGCCCCTATTAATATGGAGACTGTGGATGGCTCACCTTTGTCTTCAGGACCAGTTACCCACGAGACCATCCCACTGAAGCGCTTAATTGATACTGACCATCAGGAGACTATCAGCTTTGAGCTGCTCACATCACCCAAATTCCCTATTATCCTAGGCATTCCTTGGTTCTCTATCCATAATCCCTCCATCAACTGGCAGACACCGTTCTTTAAGCTTTACATCTGACCATTGCAAAAGACATTGCAAAGAATCTTATCAAATAAGCCCTCCACCAACCCAAAATTTACAAGCAGCTTTGGCAACCATTAAGTCATATGACAAGCTACCTCCACAATATCTTGAGTTTCGGGACGTTTGTGATAAAAAGGGCGCAGATCAGCTGCCTCCTCATCGCTCTTATGATTGTCCCATTGAATTGCTTCCAGGGGCAGAAATACCATTTGGGCGCCTTTATTCTTTATCAGAACCTGAACTGAAGGTGCTTAAAGAGTGGATTAATGAGAATCTAGAGAAGGGTTTTATCAGACACTTTACCTCTCCTGCTGGGGCAGCCTTATTCTTTGTGGTAAAGAAGGACTCCACCCTGCGTCCGTGTATTGACTACAGAGATTTAAATAGGATCACAATTAAGAATCGCTATCCACTCCCGCTGATTCCAGAAATGCTTAAGAGACTCCGCTCCGCCAAACTCTTTACCAAATTAGATTTACAGGGGGCATACAACCTTGTCCGCATTCGTCCCGGGGATGAATATAAGACTGCTTTCAGAACCAGATATGGACATTTTGAGTCTTTGGTCATGCCCTTTGGGCTTTGCAATGCGCCTGCAACTTTTCAACATTTTATTAATGATGTTTTTCGAGATTTGCTTGATCAGTTTGTAATAGCATACTTGGATGACATTCTCATTTTCTCTGATACTTTGAAAGAACACCGCAAGCATGTCTGTATTGTTTTCGAGAGATTAAGGCGGAATAAACTTTACATCAAACTAGAAAAATGTGAGTTTGAACAAACTCAGATCCAGTTCTTGGGATACATAATCTCTTCTGAATGGGGAAGCATAGATCCTCATAAGATCAAAGCAGTGGTGGATTGGCCTGTCCCTAGAAATGTTAAGGAGATACAGCGATTTGTTGCATTTGCCAACTTTTACAGAAGATTTATAAGAAATTTCTCCAAGGTAATTGCTCCAATTACATAGCTGACAAAGAAAGGGATGCCCTTTTTTTGGTCTCTTGAGGCACAGGCTGCCTTTAATAAACTTAAAACTCTCTTCACTTCTGCGCCAATACTGGTACATCCAGATCCAGAACTACCTTTCATCGTAGAAGTTGATGCTTCTAATTCTGCTGTGGGAACTATCCTTTCTCAGTGAATTGGAGAAAAAATGCAGCTTCATCCTTGCACTTATTTCTCTCGACTGATGTCTTCTGCCGAGAGGAATTATGACATTGGAAACAAGGAGCTGCTGGCAATTAAGGAAGCATTTTCTGAGTGGAGGCATCTGCTGGAAGGGCTAAGCATCCTGTAACCATTCTCACCGATCATAGAAATTTTGAATTTATTAGGTCTGCTAAAAGGTTGTCATCTAGACAAGCACGTTGGACCCTTTTCTTCTCCAGGTTCAATTTTGTTATCTCGTACCGCCCTGGATCAAGGAAAGGTAAGGCTGATTCCCTATCACGGATGTTGCCTGGGCCCCTCCAGGAAAGAAACTCTGACTGTACAATCCTGCCTCAAAAGAACTTTCTAGGGGCCACAAGTTCAAAGACATTTCTTAATCTCCTCAAGGAGGGGTATGAGAATGACCAACTTCTTAATAATCCTCCTAAAGACATTAACCTCAAGTACAACAATGGTTTTTGGACTCAAGGACATTGCCATTATGTACCTGAATCAGTTCGGGAAGAAGCCCTCAGGCTGGTACACGACTTTAAACTTGCTGGTCATTTTGGGGTTTCTAATACAGAAGAACTCTTATCACGTTCCTTTTGGTGGCCTGGGTACAAGATAGATGTAAAGAAATATGTGGCTTCATGTCTAACCTGTGCGCGCAATAAGACACCCCGATCTTCTCCTCTGGGGTTACTTCTACCACTGCCTGTTCCATCAAGACCATGGGGGTCAATTTCTATGGACTTTGTGGTCGACCTTCCTCTTTTGAAAGGAATGACCACCATTCTAGTAGTCGTTGACGTCTCACTAAGATGGCTCATTTTATTCCAGTTAAGGGGGTACCATCTGCCAAACATACTGCTGAGGTAATGGTTAGAGAAGTTTTTAAACTTCATGGAATTCCTGATGATGTGGTGTCGGACAGAGGGGTACAGTTTACCTCAAAATTTTGGAAAAGTTTTTGCTCAGCTTTGGGTGTAACAATTAATCTGTCCTCAGCTTTTCATCCACAGTCTAATGGTCAAACCGAGAGGACCAATCAAACTCTGGAGCAATACCTTCGATGTTTCATGAGTTATCTCCAGGATTACTGGGTGGACTACCTTCCTACGGCTGAGTTTGCTTATAATAACTCTAAACATAGCTCCACTTCCCAAAGCCCTTTTTTCCTAAACACCGGGTATCATCCAGTTTTCATTCCTGATCTCCCTATCTCAACTTCAATTCCTGCTGTTACCAAAAGACTAACTTCATTACATGAGATCCAGGAGAAATTGACCGATACATTGAAGGAGGCTCAGGGATTCCCCACGAACCCCGAGGCTCCAACAGGAAAAGGTGGGCGGGGAGGACTATACCGGTACTATGTAGATTGGTTGCCAACAACCAGAATAAATCACATTGGGTAAATTGTAGAAAATGTAATCACATGAACACAAAACATCAAACAAGATAAAAATTACATGACATTAAAAAACAATACAAACACATTGACCACAATCAGGTCACCGGTCGTGCAAACCCCTCTATTGAAAAGGGGGGAATATCGGTGAAGAAATTGGAGTCATGAGACAGGCAGACTCTAGTCTCTACTAGTTTCGCGAATTTGGTTTCGCTTCGTCAGGAGACAGTCTAAAATTCAGGGAGTGCAGAATTATTAGGCAAGTTGTATTTTTGAGGATTAATTTTATTATTGAACAACAACCATGTTCTCAATGAACTCAAAAAACTCATTAATATCAAAGCTGAATATTTTTGGAAGTAGTTTTTAGTTTGTTTTTAGTTTTAGCTATTTTAGGGGGATATCTGTGTGTGCAGGTGACTATTACTGTGCATAATTATTAGGCAACTTAACAAAAAACAAATATATACCCATTTCAATTATTTATTTTTACCAGTGAAACCAATATAACATCTCAACATTCACAAATATACATTTCTGACATTCAAAAACAAAACAAATCAGTGACCAATATAGCCACCTTTCTTTGCAAGGACACTCAAAAGCCTGCCATCCATGGATTCTGTCAGTGTTTTGATCTGTTCACCATCAACATTGCGTGCAGCAGCAACCACAGCCTCCCAGACACTGTTCAGAGAGGTGTACTGTTTTCCCTCCTTGTAAATCTCACATTTGATGATGGACCACAGGTTCTCAATGGGGTTCAGATCAGGTGAACAAGGAGGCCATGTCATTAGTTTTTCTTCTTTTATACCCTTTCTTGCCAGCCTTGCTGTGGAGTACTTGGACGCATGTGATGGAGCATTGTCCTGCATTAAAATCATGTTTTTCTTGAAGGATGCAGACTTCTTCCTGTACCACTGCTTGAAGAAGTGGTCTTCCAGAAATTGGCAGTAGGACTGGGAGTTGAGCTTAACTCCATCCTCAACCCGAAAAGGCCCCACAAGCTCATCTTTGATGATACCAGCCCAAACCAGTACTCCACCTCCACCTTGCTGGCGTCTGAGTCGGACTGGAGCTCTCTGCCCTTTACCAATCCAGCCACGGGCCCATCCATCTGGCCCATCAAGACTCACTCTCATTTCATCAGTCCATAAAACCTTAGAAAAATCAGTCTTGAGATATTTCTTGGCCCAGTCTTGACGTTTCAGCTTGTGTGTCTTGTTCAGTGGTGGTTGTCTTTCAGCCTTTCTTACCTAAGCCATGTCTCTGAGTATTGCACACCTTGTGCTTTTGGGCACTCCAGTGATGTTGCAGCTCTGAAATATGGCCAAACTGGTGGCAAGTGGCATCTTGGCAGCTGCACGCTTGACTTTTCTCAGTTCATGGGCAGTTATTTTGCGCCTTGGTTTTTCCACACTTCTTGCGACCCTGTTGACTATTTTGAATGAAACGCTTGATTGTTCGATGATCACGCTTCAGAAGCTTTGCAATTTTAAGAGTGCTGCATCCCTCTGCAAGATATCTCACTATTTTTGACTTTTCTGAGCCTGTCAAGTCCTTCTTTTGACCCATTTTGCCAAAGGAAAGGAAGTTGCCCAATAATTATGCACACCTGATATAGGGTGTTGATGTCATTAGACCACACCCCTTCTCATTACAGAGATGCACATCACCTAATATGCTTAATTGGTAGTAGGCTTTCGAGCCTATACAGCTTGGAGTAAGACAACATGCATAAAGAGGATGATGTGGTCAAAATACTCATTTGCCTAATAATTCTGCACTCCCTGTATAATACAAAACAAAAATAAAACATTAAAAAACACAATACATCGTTTGCTACCAAGGGGTGTATGGGAGATAGCCCCTGGATGCCAATATTAATCATAACAGGGGAATTTTGTCGAACATGTCGCCTACCTAAATGCACAGCGTCCTCTGACCCCAAGAAGGTCCAAGGCAGGCAATGGGTAAGTACCTCACGGCTCGGCCACGATGGTTTCTTGGAACGGACCTAATGGTAAGGATATATAGCACTGATGTATGAATATATCAGAGGGGAGGGAGAGGGGGGGGAAGAGAATCTATACATGTGAGGTGTTATGTGAATGAAGAGGGGGAGGAAGGGAGGAAGTAGCGAGTTACTTGGGGAAGGTCAGGGGAGGGGGAAAAGGGAAGGGGAAAAAACAGAAAAAGGAAACGAGGGGCCGGAAACCAGGGGGAAGGTGATGGGAAGGGGTGAAGCCCAGGCTGGGGAAAGGGAAGAAAAAAAGAGGGGGAAAAAAAGGGGGGATGGGACAGAGGGGAAGAGAAGAGGAAGGGGGGAAGGGGGTGGAGGAAAGGGAAACCAAGGGGGAGATACGAGAAAGGAAGGAAGGGGGGGAAAGAGGAGAAAACAAGGAAGAAAGCATGGAATGGGAGCGAACGGCAAGGGGGAGGGGGGAAGAGAAGTGGAGGGGGAGTGAGAGTAATGGGTAGAAGGGAAGGGCAAAGGGAAGGGAGTATAGAAGGAGGAACGGGCTAAAGTAATGGGAAAAGAGGGGGGAGGAAGAGAGGGGGGGGAGGAGCCGGCCAGAAACAACATATAGTGAATGAAAAATAAATGTGAAGTAAAGACCACAAGATCGTCATGAGAAGATCACCAGTGTGGGTATGATGAACAAGTGGTTAATGAGTAGGTGACACCTTCAAACCATGCAAATCCGTGACTTAGTGAACCCATAAATAGAAATATAATATTACATAGATTGTTTTCTTTTTCTTTTTCACAATATAGGGGAATTTGTTCCCTTTCTTATTATATCGGGGTCGGGGCTCCTTTTTTTTTTTTTCACTTTAGATATATACACATCAATGGAAAATAATTTTCCTAAAATAGATAGCTTTCTTCTTCCTTTTCACAATAAGGGGAATTTGTTCCCTTTCTTATCCAACTGTGGTTGTGTTTTTTTTTTTTTTTTTCTTCACAAGATAGGGGAATTTGTTCCCGTCATTATCATACTGGGTTAGTTGCCTTTTCTATCACATAGGGGGAATTTTCTTTTCTTTCTTTTTTTTTTTTTTTTGTGTGCACTTTAGGCATACACACAATAATGGAAAATAATTTCCCTAAAACAGATTGTTTTTTTTGTTTTTTTTCACAATATAGGGGAATTTTGTTCCTTTTCTTATCATACCGGGGTCAGGGTTTTTTTTTTTTTTCTCCCATTCCCCTTTCCCTCCATTCCTCTCCGGATCTCTCTGCTCTCTCTCTGTATCTATTCCTTAACCGGAAAACATGCAGGAAATATTGGTCTGGGCGTGAAACGGGGGATGTAAAACCTAGTACTAGTAACTGTCTCCTCTTCTCCTTTAAATAAGAGGTATATTTTGAGACCTTTTATGTTGTATGTTTGTATGAGTAATGTATTGTATATTTATTGTATTGTGAAAAAGAATAAAGAAGTTTGGAAAAAAAAGAAATATAATATTACCTATGTGCCCAAACGGGCATAAACAGATAGGAAGGGTAAGGGTCCCAGGACTACAAAGGTCCCTTTGAATGGGGTTGCTCAGATAACAGAGTGATTAGACCTGCATAGCAAATATGTCCAAGTCTGTGCAAAGCAAGTGGTAAGTAAGTTACCAATGTCCTGCTGGTAGCAGCGCTGGTTCCTAGTAGACAAATAATAAGGATAATGTAAATGGAGTGCAACGATATTGAGGAGGGGAAAGAGGGGATGCAGCGTCATGGGAACGCAAAGTTTTTTCTAATGAGAATTATGATGTATATCTCCAGCATATTGCGTGTTGGTATCGCTTTATAGACGATATCTTTATGATATGGACAGGTTCTAGCCCACTGCTCCAGGAATTCATTGACAAACTCAATCATAATACTGACAAATCTGTTTTTCACCTTTGCTTTTCATGATTCTCAGATCCCGTATCTGGATCTGAGAATCATGAAAAGGAGTGATGGCATGATAGACACCGACCTTTTTCGTAAGCCCACGGCAGGAAACACCTTATTACATGCTTCGAGCACCCATCCACATTCCCTCATACAGAGCATCCCATACGCGCAATACTTGCGCCTACGTAGAAACTGCACTCTGGATGCAGACTTCTGTAAACAGGCGAATGCCTTACGTGAACGCCTGCTCCTAAGAGGGTATACCCGATCGACCCTTAGAAAGGCCTTTAACAAGGCCAAGGCGCGAAGTAGACCCTCATTATTATTTACACAACCACGGGTGGCCAGACCCCCCACGGCTAAAGTCATCACAAAATACTCTGCACATCACAATCAATTACGGTTCATTCTCGGGAAACATTGGCACTTATTAAGTGACCATCATATACTCCAAAAACATGTACGCGCCACTCCCGAATTGGTGTTCCGCAGTGCAAACGCCCTCAAAAGTCGGTTGACTAGTAGTCATTACAAACCTGCCCAACGAAAAGTGGATGGACCTAGGGGCACATCTAGATGTGGCTCTTGTCCTCGATGCCCCTGGATCCTCCCCGGCCCTAGGTATGTCCTGCCTAATGGCGAGGAATTTGCCCCACATTTCTCAGTAGACTGCGGTACCACCGGAGTCATTTACCTCATGACTTGCGAATGCCATGCCTTTTACGTGGGGAAGACTATTAGGGAACTGCGTCAACGGATAGGGGATCACCTTTACTGTTCCACGAATGGCAAACTTACGACCATTGGTCGACACATAGGGCTGTACCACAAGTTCAACCCTCGTGCCATCAAGTTCTTTGTTCTAGAGGTTCTGCCTCTTGACCCACGAGGTGGGGACAGAAACAGAATACTACTACAATGAGAATGTTTATGGATTGAACGACTGGGGGCCACCATACCCCCCGGTCTCAATGAGATGAACTCCTTTAAGTCCTTTTTATAATCCATCTGGCACCCTGATGAAGGTACCCCCCCATGTTTCCCTAATTTTTACCCCCCCTCCCCCTTCCCCTCCCCCCCCTATGAGGTTGCCCCCCTATAGGTATACTCGGGTTGGTCCTCCCCAAATTACCCCTACCGGGGTCTCTGGTGTATAGGCAATATCTCCCGATCCTCTTGGTGTCACCATTCTGTTAGATGTACTGTATTAAGTCTTGCTACTAGCCTCCTGTAACACAGGGCGCTTGTTTTGTTTACATACTTAATTGATTTATAATATTTGTATATGTACCGATTGCAATGTGTATTTACATATCCTTTATATACTTGTTTTTTATGTATTTAATACCTGTTATTATTTTGTCGATCATGTCTCCCGACCTGAATTGTCCAGCTGACCCCATCCCCTTCGGCTGCTTCTTGTTCCTTTTTGTTTTTGTCCTTCCCCTCCCCCCCCCAACTTTACTCATTGATTTTCCCCCTTTCCTTCCCCCCTCCCGCCCCCCCTATAATAGGTAATATTATATTTATATTTATGTGTTCACTAAGTCACGGATTTGCATGGTTTGAAGGTCTCACCTACTCATTAACCACTTGTTCATCATACCCACACTGGTGATCTTCTCACGACGATCTTGTGGTCTTTACTTCACATTTATTTTTCATTCACTATATGTTGTTTCTGGCCGGCTCCCCCCCCTCTCTTCCTCCCCCCCTCTTTTCCCATTACTTTAGCCCGTTCCTCCTTCTATACGCCCTTCCCTTTGCCCTTCCCTTCTACCCATTACTCTCACTCCCTCTCCACTTCTCTCCCCCCCCCACTTCCCTTCCCCTTGCCGTTCGCTCCCATTCCTTGCTTTCTTCCTTGTTTTCTCCTCTTCCCCCCCCCCTTCCTTCCTCGTATCTCCCCCTTGGTTTCCCTTTCCCCAACCCCCTTCCCCCCCTCTTCCCTTCCCCTCTGTCCCATCCCCCCTTTTCCCCCCTCTTTTTTCCTTCCCTTTCCCCCGCCTGGGCTTCACCCCTTCCCATCACCTTCCCCCTGCTTTCCGGCCCCTCATTTCCTTTGTCTGTTTTCTTTCCCCTTGCCTTTTCCCCCCTCCCCTGACCTTCCCCAAGTCACTCACTACTTCCTCCCTTCCTCCCCCTCTTCATTCACATAACACCTCACATGTATAGATTCTCCCCCCCCCCTCTCCCTCCCCTCTGATATATTCATACATCAGTGCTATATATCCTTACCATTAGGTCCGTTCCAAGAAACCATCGTGGCCGAGCCGTGAGGTACTTACCCATTGCCTGCCTTGGACCTTCTTGGGGTCAGAGGACGCTGTGCCTTTAGGTAGGCGACATGTTCGTCAAAATTCCCCTGTTATGATTAATATTGGCATCCAGGGGCTATCTCCCATACACCCATTGGTAGCAAACGATGTATTGTGTTTTTTAATGTTTTATTTTTGTTTTGTATTATATTTTAGACTGTCTCCTGATGAAGCGAAACCAAATTCGCGAAACTAGTAGAGACTAGAGACCGACTGTCTCATGACTCCAATTTCTTCACCGATATTCCCCCCCTTTTCAATAGAAGGGATTGCACGACCGGTGACCTGATTGTGGTCAATGTGTTTGTATTGTTTTTTAATGTCATGTAATTTTTATCTTGTTTGATGTTTTCATGTGAATACATTTTCTACAATTTACCCAATGTGATTTATTCTGGTTGTTGGCAACCAATCTACATAGTACCGGTATAGTCCTCCCCGCCCACCTTTTCCTGTTGGAGCCTTGGGGTTCGTGGGGAATCCCTGAGTCCCCTAAATCTATATTAGAATACTAGGACGATGGTACACCACCTATTGAATTGTATTTCCTCAATTATAAAAGGTTAAATCATACATTGAAGGAGTCGCAGGAATATTACAAGAAGGCTGCATGTCCATGCCCCTAGATTAACAAGGGAATTTTACCAGAGGTTTCCTCAGAAACCTGGCCCTAAGACGTCCAGTGGACGTCCTGGAAGGAGGGGAGTACTGTCAGGACCGGGTTTTGAACCTGGGACCTCAGCTGTGTCTGGCTGTGAGCCTTCTCACTGAGCTATCTGGGATGTTGGACAGCTCCCTGTCTGTTCTGCTTGACAAACCCGTCTGATCCATTGGACCTTGCTGCCTTGTGTCTTGATTGACTTAAACCTTAAACCCCTTGCTCCTCCCACAAACTTCCTGATATAAGCCATGTCTCTGCACTTCCTCCTTGCCAGAATATTGTGCTATCTCCAGCCTGTATCTCGCTCCTGTCTTCTCTGCTGCCATCCATATTTGCTACTGCTCGTTATCGACCCTTGGCTTGTTATCGACTACGCTTCTGCCAGATCCCAACCTACAGATACTCATTACCGACCTTTTGTTTGATCCTTACCTGCTTATCTGCTATCGTACCCCGGCTTTCTCACCTCCTGATGGGGCGATCCTGAGGACCGCGACCTGGTGCAAACATGCAGCAAAATCCATCTCCACCTTCAGGAGCTCTGGTGAACACCGGTTATCGCTTAGATTCCGCACCTCAGCTGACACCGTGTCATCAGCCAGGGTGACCTGCTCTGCTGCTACAGCTACTGGCCTCTGAGCCTGACCCCAGACCGTGACACATATGAGAGCTTTATTCCCAAAACTAAAATTGCAAGGCTGGGTGGCCATGACTCAGACCCCCCAACAACAATCCCTGAGAAGTGGTAGAGGTCCTTAGACGCTGGCCCCTGTCCGCGACCGCACAGAACAAACATATCAGGTAATCCCGAAACAGAACGGAGGGTTCAAAAAACCGCAGGTAAGGTGTTAAAAAAAATGGGTAGAAAAGGCAAAGAAAATAATAGTACATGCATCAGCAGGAACAGGATGACCACAGCCCTCCAGGCTGGACAAATGGTGTGCACACAATGGCACAAGAGGATACCCCACCACCCCAGAATATTTGAGAAAAGGGTTGTCAAGGAAAGTATACTCAGCATGTTAACTTTCAGTGTGGGGGCGACCTTTTGGTATTAGTTCATGCGTTCCGGTTGTCCCAGGGTGTCCACCCAGTGAGATGCCTTCTTAGGATCAGTAAAGAAGTAGGCCTTGCCCTGGTGAATGATTCTCAGACGAGCAGTATACAGCATGCCATAGGGAAGCTGAAGCTCATGGAGCCTGCGTTTAATGGCGATGAATGTGGCCCGTTGCTTTTGTGTGGCTACTGAGAAATCAGGAAAAATGGTTATTCCGCTTCCATTAAAAGACACTCTTCCCTTCTCTCTGGCAGCTCTGAGAACAGCCTCCCTGTCCCTGAAATGAAGCAGCTTGATAATCATGGCTCATGGTGGGGCCCCAGGAGGAAGGGGGCACATGGGAACTCTGTGTGCCCGTTCAATGGCGAATAGTGGCGAGAAGGTGGGTGCGCCAAACGTGGAGATTAGCCATTTTTCCCTAAACATTTCTGGGGTCCTACCCTCAGACCTCTCCGGGAACCCCAGGAAGTGAAGGTTACTCCTCCGTAAAAATGGTCTTCCATTTCAGTGAGCTTATCTGTATTGTATTCCTGGGCCTGTCAAAGCTCCCTGACAGAGCCCTGTAAGGGATGGGTCTCATTCTCTAGTGTACTGATGCGTTGCTCAGCATTAGACACCCTATGGCTGAGGTTGTGGACATCCTGCTTCAAGAAGGATAAGTTAGTTTTAATAGAATCCATTTGAGTGGTCAGGGATTAATTCTGAGAAACACTGCAATTTCATTAGCCAACCTCTCTTGCTTCACTTTCTTTAGCTGTTTACCCAATAATCTGGCATTATGTTGCTGACACTGAGACAATAGTACATTACACTGGCTTTTAAGAGGTTTATCTGCACATAATTGATAACTGGCATACTGTTTAACATATGTATACACATTTCACGAGTTCCATTTCACAACTATACAATCCACACAATACACAATTCTTTTAGTACTAACGTTCCGACACTGCACCGAGTAATGAGTCAACCTCAATTATCTTTAGCTCTTACAACTCACGAATATAAAAACAAAAAAAACAAATCGCTCTTCTAGCATTAAATATTCTCATTCGTTACCACTTTTACCTGATATCATTCAAAACAATTAAACCTTTTGCATATCCATAGAAAAGACTCATCACACATACAGCTCTTCTGGCTTCTGTGGCATTATCAGCTGCCTTGTATTTGAGCACTTCTGTTCTGTAGGTCCTACGTGGCATTTACGGTTACCACATGTTTTTGGGGTGTCAATATGTAGAATCTGCCGCACTTTACAAGGCTATTAAATATAAACTAAATTATTATCCCAAAAGATATTTACAGATTCCCTCTATCTATTGCATAAGTGGATTCATTGGTCTATGCCAGGAGTCTTGAATTAAAATTCAAGGAGGTCCAGTCACCAAAATGTTCTTTGGGCCGAGGTCCGAATCTCAAGTCCCCATTTGTCCCCCATCACAGCACCCCTTTACATCAGGTGTCCCCATCACAGCTCCCCTTTACATCTGGTGTCCCCATCACAGCGCCCCTTTACATCTGGTGTCCCCATCACAGCGCCCCTTTACATCTGGTGTCCCCATCACAGCGCCCCTTTACATCAGGTGTCCCCATCACAGCGCCCCTTTACATCAGGTGTCCCCATCACAGCGCCCCTTTACATCCGGTGTCCCCATCACAGCGCCCCTTTACATCAGGTGTCCTCATCACAGCGCCCCTTTACATCAGGTGTCCCCATCACAGCGCTCCTTTACATCAGGTGTCCCAATCACAGCGCTCCTTTACATCAGGTGTCCCCTTCACAGCGCCCCTTTACATCAGGTGTCCCCATCACAGCGCCTCTTTACATCAGGTGTCCCCATCACAGCACCCCTTTCCCCATCACAGCACCCCTTTACATCAGGTGTCCCCATCACAGCGCCCCTTTACATCAGGTGTCCCCATCACAGTGCCCCTTTACATCAGGTGTCCCCATCACAATGCCCCTTTACATCAGGTGTCCCCATCACAGTGCCCCTTTACATCAGGTGTCCCCATCACAGCGCCCCTTTACATCTGGTGTCCCCATCACAGCGCCCCTTTACATCAGGTGTCCCCATCACAGCGCCCCTTTACATCAGGTGTCCCCATCACAGCGCCCCTTTACATCCGGTGTCCCCATCACAGCGCCCCTTTACATCAGGTGTCCTCATCACAGCGCCCCTTTACATCAGGTGTCCCCATCACAGCGCTCCTTTACATCAGGTGTCCCAATCACAGCGCTCCTTTACATCAGGTGTCCCCTTCACAGCGCCCCTTTACATCAGGTGTCCCCATCACAGCGCCTCTTTACATCAGGTGTCCCCATCACAGCACCCCTTTCCCCATCACAGCACCCCTTTACATCAGGTGTCCCCATCACAGCGCCCCTTTACATCAGGTGTCCCCATCACAGTGCCCCTTTACATCAGGTGTCCCCATCACAATGCCCCTTTACATCAGGTGTCCCCCATCACAGTGCCCCTTTACATCAGGTGTCCCCATCACAGCGCCCCTTTACATCAGGTGTCCCCATCACAGCGCCCCTTTACATCAGGTGTCCCCATCACAGCGCCCCTTTACATCAGGTGTCCCCATCACAGCGCCCCTTTACATCAGGTTTCCAAATCACAGCGCCCCTTTACATCAGGTGTCTCCATCACAGTGCCCCTTTACATCAGGCATTTCCGTCAGAGTGCCTCCTTACATTAGATGTCCCCATCAGAGTCCCCCTTAACATAAAATGTGCCCATCAGCATGTTAAGGGGCACTCTGATGGGCACAACAAAATGTGTCCCTTAACATAAAACTTGCCCATCAGAGCGCCCCCTAACATAAAACTTGCCCATCAGAGTGCACCTTAACATAAAACTTGCCCATCAGAGTGCTCCTTAATACAAAATGTCCCCATCAGCATGCCCCTTAACATAAAATAGGGGTCACGCTGATGGGCACATTTTATATTAAGGGGCACGCTGATGGGTATATTTTTAATGTGTACGCTGATGGGCCTGTTATGCGAATTCTGATATGCTACAGAGCTGATATGCTACAGTCCAGACCTACAGTCCAATTCTGATATGCTACAGTCCAGACCTATGATTTTTATCAAGTTTGCTTCTCCAACACTTGGGTTCCTCCGAGGCCTTCTCACTGGATAGAACCAATGGTTGGCTGGTCAACAAGGACATCATCTTGATTAGCTGGGTTACTTGAGTCTTGAGAAGCTCGACCTGAGTGTCACCATCGTCAGCACTTATTAAACTGACCCCGGCAGTGGATTCAGGTTTCTGACCCTTTTTCTTATTGTCCAGCATGACTTCTTCTCTGACAATCCAGATCAGGTCTGGGTACTTCAGGATACCACCATCTTGCTGGGTTCTCAACAAAAGGGCAATAGGGTCTAAAGGCTTGGCTCTGATTTCGTCCACCTTCCGAGGGTTTAGACCCTTTTTCAGCAGGATTTGGTGTATAATCTTGTCCAAATGCCTCGTGTACTCCTCCTTCTGATAAGAGTGTTCCATCTGGTAGATAAGATCAGAGACTTTCTCAGTACGCCCAAACACATCATGTAAGATGTTTAGATAGTCCTGAGCAAGACAGTCCCGCTTTCTGAGTTTCAGATTGCGGATGGCCTCTAAGGCAGGTCCCTTCAAACTCTGTGATTCTTTATTTCTTATGAACTTCTTGAATGTCCCATTCATCCAAAGCTTGTGTGGCCTAGTCCAGCCATTCTTCAAAACTGTCCTCCGTTGGAGGTACTGGTTGTCTTCCAGAGAAGACCCTGAGTTTTCTGTAACCAGCTGCTGAGTATGTAGGTGGGTCTTTCTGCCATTTCGCAACACATTCTCCAAGGACAGCACAGAGCTCTGGCCTGATGGTGGCCAGAGGTGACAGAGCAGGAACTTTTGGTTTGCTTGAATCAGCTTGACTGGATGAGGTGGGGCCTTCTTTTGGTGCCTTTGGGTGTATTACATTAAGTTCCCCTTGGTTGGCCAACTTTACACTGGCGCCCTTGAAGTGTTCAGGGATTCCCTGTTTCCACTCAACCAAGGCGTAGGTATGTGGGGTCCCTGTGTCTGTTTTTACAAAAATCACCCACGCTTTCTTGTCTGGGGACAGTGTCTTCATGGCTTGACCTATTTGTTTTTTCACCCCAGAACTCTCCTGGAATTTCAAGTACCACGCTGCGATCTGAGTGGGCGTTTTCTTCCTTACATCACTGAATAGCAGCCTTAGAATCAATTTTGATGCAGTATGGGTTCTGTCTAGGAGGGGGTGGGGTCTTGGTTGCAGAGTCGCAAGAATCCTGGATGAGCCCCCACGTGTAGCACTACCCCCAAAGGAGCTGCTGGTTTAGACTTGGGCCTGCACTCTGCCTGTCAACCCCCCTAGAATTTGGCTCGATCCCCCTTGGCACAAATGGACAATAATGTGATTGTGAACCACGAATGGTTATAGGGGTCCACAATGATTCCACACAATAATGAATGTAGTCAAATATTGTTACCTTGGTGTTGTTCACCTGCCACATAGCTGCTACAGACAGAGTCCCACACAAGATTCTCATTAATAGAAACTCGTTAATGACAGCAATAGTACCATTGGATTGGCGCAGGGCCAATGTGGTGCCCATATTTAAAAAGGGTAAAAAGTCTTTACCAAGTAACTATAGACCTGTTAGTTTAACTTCTATAGTTGGAAAGATACTGGAGAGATTAATAAAAGACCACATAGATGAGTTCTTGCTGGGGAAAAAAAAAATATTTAAGCAACAGACAGCATGGATTCATGAAAGACAGAAGTTGTCAGACAAACCTGATTTCCTTTTATGAAGAGGTAAGTAAAACCTTGGACAGAGGCGTGGCTGTGGACGTGGTATACTTGGATTTTGCAAAAGCGTTTGATACAGTTCCGCACACACGGCTCATGTGTAAGGTAAGGTCTACAGGATTGGAAATATCAGTCTGTAAATGGATAGAAAACTGTTTAAAAGACAGAATTCAGAGAGTCGTGGTTAATGATTCTTACTCCGAATGGTCCAAGGTTATCAGTGGTGTACCCAAGGTTCAGTGCTGGGACCCTTACTTTTTAATATCTTTATAAATGATATTGGGTCTGAGATCAAAAGTAAAATTTCTGTCTTTGCAGATGACACCAAGCTATGCAGTGGAATCACTTCCTTACATGAGGTCTCCAATTTACAAGTCGACCTCGATGCTCTGTCTAATTGGGCGACTAATTTGCAGGTGTGGTTTAATGTTGATAAATGTAAAGTTATGCACTTGGGGGCTAAGAATATGCATGCATTATACATACTAAGAGGAATACAACTGAGGGGATCCATAGTGGAGAAGGATCTGGGGGTTTTGGTAGATCATAAGCTCAATAATGGCATGCAATGCCAAGCTGCAGTTTCCAAAGCGAGCAAAGTCCTTTCTTGTATTACGAGGGGTAATGGACTCCAGAGAGAGAGATATCATTTTTCCCCTGTACGAATCATTAGTAAGACCTCATCTGGATAATGCAGTCCAGTTTTGGGCTCCAGTTCTCAAAAAGGATATTGGGGAACTGGAGAAAATGCAGAGAAGAGCAACCAAACTGATAAGAGGCATGGAGGAGCTTAGCTTTGAGGAAAGATTAGAGGAACTAAATGTATTCACTCTGGAGAAGAGGAGAATAAGGGGGGATATGATCCACATGTACAAATATATAAGAGGTCCATATAGTGAACTTGGTGTTGAGTTATTCACTTTACGGTCAACACTGAGGACAAGGGGGCACTCTTTATGTCTAGAGGAAAAGAGATTTCATCTCCAAATATGGAAAGGTTTCTTCACAGTAAGAGCTGTGAAAATGTGGAACAGACTCCCTCCAGAGGTGGTTCTGGCTAGCTCAGTAGATTGCTTTAAGAAAGGCCTGGATACTTTACTAAATGTACATAATATAACTGTTAAAATTTGTAGGTAAAGGTGATCCAGGGAAAATCCGATTGCCTCTCGGGGGATCAGGAAGGAATTTTTTCCCCTGATGTAGCAAATTGTATCATGGTCTGCTGTTTTGTTTTTTTTGCCCTCCTCTGGATCAACTGTGGGTATGGAGTTTGGTGTATGGGATTGTACTATTTTTTTATTTTGTTTATTTTTTTTTTGTGGTTGAACTGGATGGACTTTTGTCTTTTTTCAACCTGACTAACTATGTAACTATGTAAGATATGGCTTAACCAGTGATAAAGTGTTTACTTGGCAAAAGAATAGAACAATGGTTATGCAAAAAACATTAATTACATACGGCTCTCTGTAATTATCAATGGAATACAGCTGGTTCAGCATATCCCTGCAATCAGACCTAAATGACTTGATTTGAGTGAGAGTATGGTAGAGGAATCTCCCAATGCAATGACTAGTGTTAAACGGAATACGCCATATTCGATTTCGCAATATATCACGAATATATAGAAGAATATTCGAGAAATATTCGCTAAAATCGAATATTCGTGATATTTTGTCCAAATAACAATATTGCGAAATTTCGCTAATCCGAATGCGAAATTTCGCTAATGCGAATGCGAAATTTCGCTAATGCGAATGCGAAATTGATTCTGAAATTCTCGTCAACACGCGAAAACGGAGATCATTTCCTGGATTATAAACTAATGTGCACTAAACACTAACTCTACTTACACAGACTTATATGACTAAACTAAAGCTAATTTTTTTTTTTTTTTTTTATACACAAAACACAGAAGGGCAGAGAAAGTATTTGCGACTATTCGTAATACAAATATTCGCATTGCGAATATTCGGCAACATAAAAGGATCGCCTCAGCTACTCGGCCCAGGGTCTCTAATCATACCAGCAATGCTTTTAGACATCGATGGAGATCACTAGGATGTGATCTGTTTTAAAAATAAAATTGAATTATTGACCGCGATATTCGATTTATTTGCGAATACTCGAATATGCAATATTCGTTACGAATATTCGCAATGCGAATATTCGTGAGCAACACTAGCAATGACGTCAGCACTGGGACACATCTCCACCAGGTCTTGCATAAAACAGCAAAAATCACAATGCGATGCAAGTAGTTATATG
Source organism: Rana kukunoris (assembly GCA_029574335.1). Lineage (NCBI taxonomy): Eukaryota > Metazoa > Chordata > Amphibia > Anura > Ranidae > Rana > Rana kukunoris. Next base: position 398,031,322 of record CM056052.1, read on the forward strand.
AAAACACAAGACTCCCAGCTGTATGGCTCTCCCCCTGGTGGAAAGTTCAACTGGTGCGTGTCCTTTAGTAACAACTTGTGGGAATAGAGATAACGACTGTTCCTTTAAGGCCGCGTACACACGATCGAATTTGTCCGCTAAAACTGGTCCGACGGACCAGTTCAGCGGACAAATCCGATCGTGTGTATGAGCTAGCGGACATGTCTGACCGGCGGACAAATTTTAAAGCATGCTTTAAAATTTGTCCACTGGCGACATGTCCGTCGGATATGTCTGCTGGTTAGTACACTAACCAGCGGACATATCTGCCCGCACAAGCGTCGTATGGATGCGACGCATGCGTTGAAGTTTTTTACTTCCTGGTGCGGTGACGTGGCGGCGCTGTCTGCCGGCGGGGATTTTGATCCAATGGTGTGTACACGCCATCGGACCAAAATCCGATGAGACATGTCCGCTCTAAACTGTCCGTCGGACAAGTTTGAGCGGACATATCTTATCGTGTGTACGCGGCCTAAGAGTCAGTTAATATTCTGCTAACTTATACATGCATTACAGCAGTGACGGGTAACTATCATAGAGCATATTGTACTCTGTGTAGGTAGGAGTTTGGAATTGGTCATGGTGCTTAAGAAGATATCAAAATCCACATATCTAGCGAAAGTCACAAAAAGGCTGATCGGGCTGCAAAACAAAGTGGGATGCTTTCCAAATTCATGATTCCCTATAAGGATATGGCAATGCAAGATGAAATAATAGCAGCTGAAATATCAATGGTTTACCATTCTATGTGCCACAGTCATTCATATAGATCTTTTGGACTGCACAATAAAAATACTTCCTGTTATATGTCAGGATTCTGTTAAAGCCACTAAGATGTTATGTTGTTGTACCAAAGCTGAAGCCATTGTAACAAACGTGCTGGCTCCTTACAGTGTGGAAATGGTAGTTAAAGATTTGAAAAACAGGTCACGGATCAGGAGTCACGGATCGGATCATTTTTCGTATCAGCAATAAAGAAAAAAAAGACAGAGGGGTAGATTCATGTAGATCAGCGGATCTTTTGATCCGCGTGATCTATCTTTTCTACGATCCGCCTGCGCCAGTTTTTGAGGCAAGTGCTGTATTCAGAAAGCACTTGCCTCGTAATTAGCCCTGGCGGATCGTAAATCCCCCGGCGGAATGCAAATTCCGCGGCTAGGGGGAGTTTACTATTTAAATCACGCGCGTCCCCGCGCCGATCGTACTGCGCATGCGCCGCCGGCAAAATTTTCCAACGTGCATTGCTTTAAATGACGTCGCAAGGACGTCATTGTTTTCGATGTTAACGCAATTAACGTATGGCCGTATTCCCGGACGACTTACGTAAACGACGTAAAAAATTCAAAACTCGACGCGGGAACGACGGCCATACTTAACATAGGATCCGCCGCACTTACCCTGCATATAGCAGGGGTAAGGATCCGCCGGAAAAAGACGAACGCAAACGACGTAAAAAAAAAAACGACGGCCGGGCGTTCGGTTCTGAATCGGCGGTTCTCCTCATTTGCATATTCGTCGCGTAGAAAAAAAGAAGCGCCACCTAGCGGACGGCGGGAGAATGCAGCCTAAGAACCGACAGTGTAACTCACTTACACCAGTCGGCTCTAAGGGAGATCTATGCGGAACCTGATTTGAGGAATCAGCCGCATAGATCCGAGCGTCGGTTCTCACAGATCCGACGGTGTATCAGTAGATACACCGTCGGATCTGTACATGAATCTACCCCAGAGTTTTAGATTCAGTTATTTTCATCACAAAACTGAGCTTATGTGCTTGAATACAGTATATGTAAATCTGACGAACTGTTTACATGTTAAATTTTAAAAGCAGCAGCAAACCTTACATGCTTGCTATTTGCTTATGTGACAGAACACCTCCGATTTTTACATTTAGTTAAATGTGAAAATCAGAGGTGTTCTGTCACATTAGCAACCATGTAAGGTCAGCAGGTTTGCTGCGGCTTTTAAAATTTAACATGCAAACAGTCCATCAGATTTACATATACTGTATTAAAGCAAATAAGCTCAGTTTTGTGATGAAAATAACTGAATCTAAAACTCTGTTGGGTGTAACAAGATGTCCACTTGCCCCCTAATCACTATCATTACCCTGGTGTCACATTACTCTGGTGTCACAGGGGCTCCCCCCTCCTCTGGTGTCACAGGTGTCACCCCCTCCTCTGGTGTCACCCCCTCCTCTGGTGTCACAGGTGTCACCCCCCCTCCTCTGGTGTCACAGGGCCCGGTTGACTGGTTGCCATGGGCAGAACATGAGCTCATTGTTCCCTAGAACCACTGATAATAAAACACACGTTAATTAGTCCTCTTCCACCTAAACCTGCAGCATTAGATCACACTACCTGTACACACACCTCTTCTCAATAGCGGTCGGCTGTTAGGCAAGTTTATTATGGATATCACCATTCAATCCCCTTAAATGGATCTTGTATCCGCCCCTCCCTTCCTTCTGTGAGCCAAGCCTCGTTCCGGTAACTCTCTGCAGATCACATGACCTTCCAAGTGCGGGGAGGCGTGTCACACTGGGTGGAGCAAGATGGCCGCCGCTCTGGAGCTAGGCCGAAGTCGGGGAACTTTCCTAGGCCGAGGCTCCGGAGCGGATGGCGGTGTGACCCGTTTGGATCACGGATCGGTGACGATCCGTTGCACCCCTAATTAAAACAAATGACTTATCTGTGGATATAATGTCTGCTATTCTGCTGACAATGCAAGTGTGAACTTTGGTATGCATAACGATGTGTACCAGAAGCTTCATGCTGTAAATCATCGGATATTGGCAGCTGGCTGCCCAGCTCACATACTTCATAATACAGCTAAAAAGGCTTCAGATGTCTTAAATTGTGACGTGGAAAGTCTAATTTTGAAATTATAGAATTATTTTTCAATATCAGTGAAGAGAATTGCTACACTAAAAGAAATGTTTGACTTTGTTGACCTTGAGTGGTCAGAACTTCTTCGCTATGTACCATCAAGGTTGTCTCTTTATCCAGCAATCAAGAGAGTTTTAAAAAATTGGCCAGCTGTAAAAGATTACCATATATATACTCGAGTATAAGCCAAGGCACCTTATTTTACCACAAAAAAATGGGAAAACATATTGACTTGAGTATAAGCTTAGGGTGGGAAAATTCAGCAGCTACTGGGTAATCAATGCCCATCTGTAGCCTCACTGTGCCCAGTTGCAGCCTCACTGTGCCCAGTTGCAGTCTCTCACTGTGCCCAGTTGCAGCCGTACCTTTCATTAGTAAAACAGTGTGCGTCTGCCGCTGTTTAATACAGTCTGTTCGGCCATCCATTGTAAGAAAGCCCCACCCACCCCTCGTCCGTCTGTGATAGAGGAACACTGATACGATGCTGGGAAACTGTATCAGTGTTCTGCCTATCACAGACAAGGAGGAGGCGGGGCTGTCGTACAATGGACGGCCGAACAGACTGGATTACACAGCGGCAGACACACGCTGTTTTACTAATGAAAGGTACAGCTGCATATGGATTACACAGCGGCAGACACATGCTGTTTTACTGCTGACTCGAATATAAGCCAAGGGGGTAGTTTTTCAGCCTAACAAATGGGCTGAAAAACTTGGCTAATACTCGAGTAAATACGCTGTTGTGGAAATTTCAAGATGTATTTAATATGTATTGTCATAGTGCCACTCAGTGTTAGTACTTCCGCAACCCGCTCTAAAGAGCTGACTGGGGCAGTCTGAGACTGGTTGAGATAAACTTCCTGATTTGGAGAAGGGTTTTCTCAGAGTGGGGATGTTGGCCGGCGAAAGGGCCCCTGTGTGATGCATAGAAATTTACCTGTAGTTGTTTGTGTCCACTCTGTAAACGCATTGTTGGTTTAGCGGATGTGTGCTTTTGTTGTCTCTCAGTGCCTGATCAACATTGTATGATGGCGTGAGCATACACCTGCAGATAAGCTCCCCTCATCAGGAACTGTGTTCATTGGTTATTGTATTATTGTTGTATTGTATTGTGTTGTTGTTGTTGTATTAAATTATATTCATGTATTGTATGTATTTAAATATCCCTGTCATAAGGGTATTATCACATCCTGTGTTGTCAAATCCATATATGGCAATCTGCTGTGTGGAGCCCCACCCTGTGAGCTCACTTTCCATGGAGGAGGTCACATGCTGTGTCCTGACTTCCCATGGAGGAGGTCACATGCTGTGACATCACTCCCTATTGAGAAGGTCACATTGAAATAGAATTATACTAAGACTCTTATTAATTAATTGATTCTGATACAATCTCAGGGAAGGCCATTTCTACCGATCTGATTCCAAATTACAAGAAAGCATGCAAAGTTAGAGACACACACAGAGTTACATCTTTACCTCTCAATGTGGTCAGCCAAAGAGACTGGAATTCAGCCAGCTTTGCACTTTTATTAAACACACAAAATCTTCTCATTGGTTCACATCATACAATTCACAAAATGCATTGATTGGCCAATCCATACATGTAACACACATCTCCCCAGGTCTCCCACCCCCTTGGACACAGCATGTAACCCTCATTGGCCAGTTCATAAAGGCAGAAAAAAAGTCAATTGTCAGCTCCTTCGGTCAGTTTTCTCTTCCACAGTCTCACAAGGCAAATTCCTTTAACACAGGATGTGGGGGATGGGACGGACACATTTGTAACATGAGGGTAAAAATGGAGAGGAAAGGGATTCTGGACAAACAGCTCTCCTTTGTATTTTCAGTTTCTCTTGAAAAGACCATCTGTATGCGCACACAAAAACTTCAGAGTTCCATATCTGTAACATGGGGGGGGGGGGGGGGGGGGGGAATGGAGGATGGCAGCATTTGTTTTTGATAAAAGTCCTTTTGTACTCCAATTTAAATGGTAACTTCTGAAACCTAATTTCATATTTTCAAACTTTAAAACAATCTTATCAGGGAACATATACACTTCATTTTAAATGGTAACTTTTACAAGGCAATATCTAAGTGGCTCCTATTCATAACACAAAAATATTGTTTTTTCCATATTCCCATCCATCACAGGCCCCCCTAAATTAATATTTTTAATCAGTACTGGTCCCTATACTCTCTTTGTCCCTGTGTTTGGCCTCCCTACTGTCAACTCTTTTATGTTTCGCATAGCGTCCAGACAGGGCTATTCCATAGTCCTTCTTCAACGAAACTTCAGAAGGCACTCAAACACTATTCTTTCCCTCACTTGTAAATGTGGTATGTGTTTTCTTAACAGGCAAGGACTGTAACAGAGGACACGGTCAATACAACAAAACATTATCGTAACCCATATAAGCAGAAACAAAAATTGCTATACCTGAGTACAAATGTGTTATCACCCAAAAGTACTGTCCTCAGGTGACATTCTAAAGGCACCCCCTTGTTCATTAGGGCCATCTGCTTCAATAAACCTCCATCCACATTCGCATTACTAACTTAAATTTCATAGAAACATCAGTTTCACCAAATTCCTGTATTTGTCTTCTTACTATATTTCCAATCATAAACATTTTAATTTTGCAGAAGAACATTAATTTTATATTGGGCTCTTTCCTAAATATTTTACCTCCTAAAGGAACTTATTCGTTAACTTACACTAGTTCTCAGAACCGATTGGTCACACAGTATGAATACTCTTGTCACATGACTGTTTAAACAAACAGCCTTTGGTTCAGTCTTAAAGATTCACTGTATCTTTTAATTTTCACTATTTTATCTGACCTTTCTTAAGGTATGCAAATTAACACCATGTTTCATTCTCTTTGAAATGACACCCTTAAAGTAAGATATTCTTTAAAACAAATGGTGCAAAAAAAAAACACAGTTTAGTAAAATATGAGAGAGAGAGAGAGGCATTTCTATCTCTGGCAAAAACTTAGTTCAATAACAAGGGCTTTAACATATATATATATATATAATATTTACAAAATCCAAAAAAGTCAGCTTCTAGAATTTGAAAACTCAGGTTCAAATGTCACATCAGGAGATCATTGACTCAAAACTCACTTTCACATCATATTAAATAGAAATATATATATTCTTAATGATTAGACCAGATTCAATTTAGTTTTTAAGAATATAACATTCCCCTCTGAAATATGAATAATGATCATATTTCCTAAATCATTCATACAAACATTCATGTCACATGCACTCTGACTTTGATCCAATAACTCCAAATATATTGTCATTTGTAACCGAGCCTGCAACTCCAAAACCCATATTATAAAAAACTTTTTAACATTTGTTTATTTTTATTCTATTTTTATCTAATTTTTTTTATTTTTACTATTTTTTTTTATGTTTACTATTTTTTATATAATTTTTTGATTGAACATAACTAGTATTCCCCAAGGGGATAATAAATACCCTTGGGGAATACTATGCCCACTAGCAATGAGTGTGATATGGTATATCATGTGGAATAAAACTGTTTAAACGTGATATGTAAAACCGTTCTGATGTGATACCCAGAGGCCTTCATCCTTCATTTGTGACTGTGAGCGCAAGGACTGTAGCAATAAATGCAAGGACTTATTCACCCTTATTCTACCATCTCGGCCATCCACCAGGCGAGGCCTGCGGCCCTGTATGAATTCTCTTTTTTCCGTGTTTGTACAATAGAATTGCAGTATCCTACTCCCCCCTTGTACAAACACAAGGAGAGAAAAAGGGCCGGTGGGCTGCAGAGCACAGAAGCCAGTATGACAGCATCTGGGACAGGCCCATGCACCTCCAGGCAGGTAGCGGGCGACACCAACTGCGTTCAGGGATAGGGGCAGGACAGGGCAAGATGGGGCAAGACCTCGAGCATTCGGGCAGGGCCCATGCTTCCAGAGAGCCGGGCATCGTTCAGCAAACATTTGGGCAGAACAGGGTAGGAAGAATCTTAGGAACAGGCCTGGGCATCTCATGACAACAGCTAAACTGGCAAAAAGCCTATATGTATGAAAGCATAGATCATATCACCATCAAAGCGAGTGAGAAATATAAACAGGTCCCCACAGATCACACAATGTATGCGATAACATCTAAATCAGTGTGATCCACCAAAACTCCTTCTTATATATCATCGATAGTTGCCATAAACGTGTAACATGTTGTAATACAGCAGCCTGTCTTTAAAAGAAAAAAAAACTGTGTCTCAGGCTTTTTTATTTTTTTTCCAGGAGGAGGGGGGTGTAAGGGGAGGCTGGGGGAGGGGGAGGTAACGCTTTTAACAAATGGGAAATATCTGTCTTAGAATTCTCCTGAATCAATTTTCTGTAGAAGAAGTTTTAGTGATTTATTAGATGTCTGTAATACGATCCTACTAGATCTTACAATCTTTTCTGTTACTTTAACTGCAAAATAAAGACTTAAAAATTGCTTAGTATGTGCATCAAAGGTCTTTTCCATATGTATCAAACCTCTGGAGAAATATCCTATTATATTCTGAGTACTATTTTGAAATTGCAACAAAGTAACTGAAATCGAATTCTCTGATAAATCAGTGTACAATCTAACAGACATACACGGACCAACTTCAATTGTACTCAATGAAGGAGCATTCTGCACATCCCATTCCAACATTTCAAAGGCATCTGTCAGGGGTTGACCCCATTTATCAAACACATCTTTTTCAAAGCAACAGTTACCACAACCTAAATGTCTTTTACGCTCCTTTTGTCTTTTTTTTGTTTTTTTTGTTTACATAGCTAACCTGAGATGAATAAGACATTGGAAGGGTTAAGAAAGCACAAAAGTACAGCATTCTTTGAAAAGAAAAAACTTCTTGAAACAAACAAATGTTGAACTGAGAAAAAATCTGATACTCCAAGAGGGGGTGGGGAGAAAAGGGTGGGAGGGAAGCCCCTGAGAGTGAAGGGAGGGGAAGTTTTCCTTACAGAATGGTTATTGTACACAGAGCAGGAAGGGGGGGAATGTGAAGGGGGATGATTACCTTGAGTTAGCAGCAGACAAGAGAAACAAGCGAACACACACACACACACAGACTATTCCTAAAAAAGGAAGCTGTACAGAGCAGAGAAACTGAGGACAGAAACAAACATACGCACAGAATATACAGAATACGACTGTTACAGTCCGCTGTCAATTAGAACGCCTATAACCCCAAAAACATATAACTAAAAAAAAACATATACATAAATGTATTTTGTCTCTATACACATATGTATAATATAGGCAAATACCCTTACCCCTAGTTCCCCCAAATCCTGGCCCCGTGCCAGGCCAAATCTTGACTATTCCGAGCCAAGCCAAATCCTAGCGCTACTCGCTAGGCCAACGCAACCCCCCCAAAAACCCCTTACTGAAAAAGCCTACCGCAGCCAACTCCCTTAGCGGCCGTTACCCCCTTAATGAACCCCTTAATTAAACTCTGCCTTAAACTCACTTAGTCTTTGAACTGTCTTAGTCAAAGAAAACCCCCCCCCCCAAAAAAAAAACCCGCTCAGCTCATCTTAGCTAAAGCCAGCCTGAACTACCTTAGTCAGGAAAAAATAAATAAAAATAAAACAGAAACCCTTAAAAACCTACCTCCGACAGACAGACCCATTCAAACCATCACAGTCAAACAGACGGAACACAAAACTGCAAACAGAAAACAGAAATCATAGACGACAAATGCAAAACAAAACACAGAATATGACGTTTTCAGCGATATGGAACACAAAGCTGATAGGGCAACCGTGATTATATCACCCTCTTTAATCCTTACGTGCTCCTTTCGTCTGTATGGGGGTAAATATTATACACACAAGCATGCATAGGTCACATCTGATCTCTATATTACATATTTGCATATACAATATTTAGTGCACCTTCTATAAATCTGGGTGTGAATGAATATGATTTTTTATTTTATTTTTCGTCACACACAAAGTGGTAGGGCATGTGCGGTACAACCGGGCCACCCTCACTACCGCACTCTGCTTCCAGACAAGGAAACTGTGCCACCGCCTTTCCATACAGATAATCGCTGAAACAGCCCCATTCAAAGCAACAGAAGACATACACAGACATCAAACCGGTAGAAAAGTGCAGGTGTCTTTTTTTTAAAAAGATATATTTTGCTCAAGAAAAATTTCAAACCCGACTTTGATTGTGTGGGGGCACAAACACCAAGATAGTGAAGGACGTCTGCACGGAATTGGACTGCAGCAAAAAACACAAAAGAAACGCTTCCTACCGCAGTCACGAAAAAGGTGATCAGCCTGTCTCCGACCGCACAGACGCACCCCATCAGCATCTCGGGACATTGTATCTCCCCAATAGAGCAAAATCCACATTGGGACGACAAAATTGAAATAGAATTATACGAAGACTCTTATTAATTAATTAATTGATTCTGATACAATCTCAGGGAAGGCCATTTCTATCGATCTGATTCCAAATTACAAGAAAGCATGCAAAGTTAGAGACACACACAGAGTCACATCTTTACCTCTCAACGTGGTCAGCCAAAGAGACTGGAATTCAGCCAGCTTTGCACTTTTATTAAACACACAAAATCTTCTCATTGGTTCACATCATACAATTCACAAAATGCATTGATTGGCCAATCCATACATGTAACACACATCTCCCCAGGTCTTCCACCCCCTTGGACTCAGCATGTAACCCTCATTGGCCAGTTCATACAGGCAGAAAAAAAGTCAATTGTCAGCTCCTTCGGTCAGTTTTCTCTTCCACAGTCTCACAAGGCAAATTCCTTTAACACAGGATGTGGGGGATGGGACGGACACATTTGTAACATGAGGGTAAAAATGGAGAGGAAATGGATTCTGGACAAACAGCTCTCCTTTGTATTTTCAGTTTGTCTTGAAAAGTCCATCTGTATGCGCACACAAAAACTTCAGAGTTCCATATCTGTAACATGGGAGGGGGGGGGAATGGAGGATGGCAGCATTTGTTTTTGATAAAACTCCTTTTGTACTCCAATTTAAATGGTAACTTCTGAAACTTAATTTCATATTTTCAAACTTTAAAACAATCTTATCAGGGAACATATACACTTCATTTCAAATGGTAACTTTTACAAGGCAATATCTAAGTGGCTCTTATTCATAACACAAAAATATAAATTTTTCCATATTCCCATCCATCACAACATGCTGTGGCCAATCACCTACTACTTGTGAGAGCTTTTGTTATAATAAAAGGACCCTGTGGGGGCATCGGCAAACCAGTCATGCTGGGGAGCTGAGATGAGAACACAAGAGTTGGGTGATGTCTCTTGACTTGAATGAATAGCAGATCGAATGAATGGTGAGTGAAACTTTTTAGCTTAAAGATGACCTATTTTAATAAGATGAAATCTGTGATTTTTAGCTCAGACAAAATGGTGGTGTGCTCTGCATACAACCTATTTTGCCATATCAGCTTGGCGGGCCAAAGATAGGACTAACATGGCCCCCCCTAGTATCAGTTCAAAATAGGGGAGATTGGATGCATGTTCTGATGCTTGGGGAGGCTATGCTTTGAAAAAGAACAACGTTTCGTCTTTTTGAAAAAAGGCTTGAAGTTCATATGTTTGTGCCTGTGTGTATGTGTGTGTGATCTGTCCGCATGAACTGGAAGTTAGATCGTGTTTGTGTGGATGTCTGTGAATTCGATTGTATGTGTATGTGTGATTTTGATTGTGTGCCTATATGAGGCATATGTAGACTGTGTGTGTTTGGATTGCTTGTCTGATGCAGGACACGTGTCCCCATGAGTGAGATTGAAGCTGCTTGGAAAAAAATTACCTTTGTGTAACAGGGCCGCTCCCATGTGGTTTGAATGGGGGAGGGGCGGCCAGCTATGAGGCATATGGAAACTGTATATTGTGGATGAATTCAGCCTGAAATGTGTGTTTGGCTGAGCAGTTTTGTATTTTCAATGTATGGTTTGGTGTGCCATGTGCTTTAGTGGGGGATGGGCAACCAGCACTGTTGCCCCATCATTTGCAATGATGAAAGTTGGTTGTTCTCTGTAAACAGTGGCATGGAGGAGTTCTCTTTGTTTGGAGATGGAAAGATCATGCAAGCATCACTGTGGATTGGATGGTCTCAGGTTTCTAGGATCACTGTTTTAAGCTGATATTAACTTGGGTAGGGACAGGAGTGTATGTTTTAGGTTGTGTTTCATATAATTAAAACATTTTGAATGTGCTGTTTAGTTGGCCAAAATGGTCTGAGTTGAAGTAGCCTAAAGTGTGTGAAGATTGTTCTTAAAATGTTTTTAAGTGTTAATTCCCATGTTTCTCAGTTCTTCTGGGGAAAAGGAGGAAATGCTGGTTTTGGCGGGAACAACAATTGCATGCGTTAATGGCGCCATATTGTTGTAGCCTGGCTCTTGTTGTTGTCTATGCGGCTTGTCGGCCATCTTGCGGTGGTGCAGATTTCATCCACCATTTTGTTGTGGCCTGACTTGTCGCCCATCTTGAGAGGCGCAGTTCTTAGCGTTTTTATCCGGGAGAATCCCACATTTTGAGGGATTTTTGCTTTATACTGTTTGGCCCGGACCTTTATGCAGCTAAAGAACCAGAGGTGTCTTTACAATTTGGCACTGCGCTGCTTTAATTGCACGGTCATGCAATGTACCGAAACAAAATTTAGGTCCTTTTCTTCCCACAAATAGAGATTTTTTTTATGGTATTTGATCGCCTCTGCGATTTTTTTTATTTTTTGCGATATGTTGAAAAAATATGATATTTTCTACTTTATGTCATAAGAAAAATCTAATAAACTCAATTTTACTCATACATTTAGGCCAAATGTATTCAGCCACATGTCTTTAGTAAAAAAAAAAAAAACGAATAAGCGTATATTTATTGGTTTTCGCAAAAGTTATAGCATCTACAAACTAGGGTACATTTTCTGGAATTTACACAGCTTTTAATTTATGACTAGACAAGAAGGACATGCGCCAAACTAAGTGTAGTAAATTAGGGATTTAATAAGGTAAAAATGATAGTAAACAGTAGATTGGCTACTCACAAAACAATTGAGAGCAAGGGCACATCAGGGGTTAACAGCTGGTCGAGGGTCACAACGATCGTTTACATCTGCAGGCAGGCTGACTTGGCCAAGTCATGGGAGTTATAGAGACCCATCCTGGGGAAGCTGGTAACGTTCTTTCCCGGAGAATTTTAGGACAGCCACCTGAGAGACCTTGGCTCTGCAGATGTAAACGATCGTTGTGACCCTCGACCAGCTGTTAACCCCTGATGTGCCCTTGCTCTCAATTGTTTTGTGAGTAGCCAATCTACTGTTTACTATCATTTTTACCTTATTAAATCCCTAATTTACTACACTTAGTTTGGCGCATGTCCTTCTTGTCTATATATATTTTTCAGAGTCTGCTTCTGCCTCAGGACTGTGCTGCCACTAGTGTTGCTGGACTAAACATTGAACTTTTGGGACTTTTTATTTTAACCATCTTTTGTATGGTCATTTATTTGGATTATCATCATATGGTCATTTATTATTTTATTTATTTATTATTTATATATATTTTTTTCCTTTTTGGTATTGACATGGACCTTATGATCTACTAATTGTTAATTATACTATTAATTCTTTTGATTGCATTTTTTAAGTCGTGCGCCATCTACCTATATTTTTTACTTTAATTTATGACTGCCTCAATTTTTGAGGTGCTACAATGGCAGGGCAGTACAAAACCCCCCCAAATGACCCCATTTTGGAAAGTAGACACCCCAAGGAAATTGCTGAGAGGCATGTTGAGTCCATGGAATATTTTATATTTTGCCACAAGTTGCGGGAAAATAAAAAAAAGTTTTTTTTTTTTTTTTGCACAAAGTTGTCACTAAATGATATATTGCTCACACATGCCATGGGCATATGTGGAATTACACCCCAAAATACATTCTGCTGCTTCTCCTGAGTATGGGGATACCACATGTGTGGGACTTTTTGGGAGCCTAGCCGCGTACGGGATCCCGAAACCAAGCACCACCTTCAAGATTTCTAAGGGCATACATTTTTGATTTCACTCCTCACTTCCTATCACAGTTTTGAAGGCCATAAAATGCCAAGATGGCACTCAACCCCCCCCATCCCCCCAAATAACCCCATTTTGGAAAGTAGACACCCCAAGCTATTTGCTGAGAGGCACGGTGAGTATTTTACAGCTCTCATTTGTTTTTGAAAATGAAGAAAGATATATATATATATATTTTTTTAATTTTCAAAACTTTGTGTCAAAAAGCGAGATCTGCAAAATACTCACCATACCTCTCAGCAAATAGCTGTCAAGATAAATAAATCCATGCAACAGCTGAATGGCGTACCTGAAAACAGTAAAGTAAATTACATACCTGAAAAGCAAGCATGATCAAACTTGTTAACAATAAAACATTGCAGAATAAAATACAGTAAAAAAGAGCAGAACAATAAAACGCCAACTATTTTTTTTTTAACGCTTTTTTTTTTAACTGTTAACTGCGATGGCATCTTGGGAGACCGTGTGTAAGTGTGCCTAGCCTGCAAACTGCTTTACCCTACGCTAAAACTTCACTCGTGTGTGGTAGCGTAAAAAACACATGCCAATGCAGAGACCAGGATTGCCAGGACAGTCGGGACAACAATAACGGGTGTCACGCCTAAATCCCTGCTTGCTACAGATACGACATTTTTTTTGAGGGGCTCGTTGGGTAGGGGTACTCTCATAGAGAAATGGAAAATGTCTCTCATGAAGTCGGCTTACTGCATTTGGTAGGGGATGGTGAGGTGTAGAACCGCCTGGATACAGGAGTTCTAAAATGATCTCATCCTGGAATTGAAGGAAGGATCCAGTACGTCCTGAAGCTTTGTATATGACATGAGCATTCAGTAAAGCCAATTGGAATAAATATAGAGACACTTTTTTGTACCAGCGTCTCGCCTTACGGGCAATATGATACGGCACCATCAACTGGTCGTTGAGGTCCAACCCTCCCATATTTTTGTTATATTGGTGGACACAGAGGGGTTTCTCCACAACACCAGCCGCCGTACGAATTTGTACTGTCGTGTCTGCGTGAAGGGTGGTAAGAACGAAAACATTCTTATTGTCCTGCCGCTTCACGGCGAGCAAATTATTACACCTGCAACAGGCTCTCGCCCCCAGCCTAAGACGGGAATCCACAAGCCGCTGGGGAAAGCCCCGGCGATTAGGTCGCACGGTGCCACATGCTCCAATCTGACAATCAAACAAGTGACTAAAAAGTGGCACGCTGGTGTAATAATTGTCCAGGTATAAGTGGTATCCCTTTCCGAATAAGGGGGACACCAAGTCCCAGACAATCTTGCCAGCGCTCCCTATGTAATCTGGGTAGCCCTCCAGGTCTACCTGACTATCTTTGCCCTCATAAACCTTAAAGCTCCATGTATAGCATGTTGCCCTGTCACAAAGCTTCTAGAGCTTGACCCCGTATCTGGAATGCTTGCTGGGAAGGTACTGCTTGAAAGACAAGTGGCCAGAAAATTTAATCATGGACTCATCAACGCAGACAACTTGCTGGGGATTAAACAAGGCTGCAAAACGTTAGTTGAAATGGTTTATGAGGGGCCGAATTTTGTAGAGTCGGTCGTATTCAGGGTCTCCATGAGGACGACAAAGTTCATTGTCATTGAAAAGCAAGAACCGCAGGATCGCCTCATATCGTCTCCTGGCCATGGAAGCAGAGAATATGGGCATATGGTCGTGTGGACTTGTGGACCAATAAGTCCACAACTTCGGAAATTAGTGTATGCCCATGTTGAGGCAAAGGCCCAGAAAGGTCTTAAATTCAGAAACCGTAAGTGGTTTCCAATCTCTGGCAAGGAGGGTCTGGGGATTAGCGGCGATGTTAGTACCAGCATATAAATTACTGTGGTCCACAATAGATCTATAGAGATCTTCAGTGAAAAACAGCGAATAAAAATCAAGTGTCGTAAAATTAGCTGTTTCCACCTGAATACCGGGTTGGCCAGTGAATGGTGGAAGTACGGGCTCTGCAGAAGTGGTGGGGAACCAATCAGGATAGGCAAATTCTGCAGGAAGGGCACTATGGGCACGACGGGCCTGTCTTTGTCTTCTTCTTCTTGGTGGCAGCAGGACACTACTTGTGCTTGCCACCTCGCCAGCTTGAACTGCACTTATGGGACTCGCCACGTCACCACTTGATACTGCGGTGCTGGATGAACGACCAGGATGTACTAGGCCGCTGGTGCTTGCCAGTTCACCAGAAGGAATAGCGGCGCTAGTACTTCTCTGCTCCATACAAGGGTCCTGCGGTTCTTGCTCCGCAACAACATCAGAATGGGGTCGGGTACGCCTGGCCTTAGCAGGGACCACAACTTTGTCGACAGAGCTATTTGACATGGAGCCGCTGTCGTCTACAGGATCGTATTCTGAGTCAGAATCTGACAGATGCGTGACCTCCTCTTCACTATCTGTTAGGCTTAGAAACAATTTCGGCCTCTGCACTAGTGTACATTCACTTTGCCATTTTGGGCTCTAAATTTAGTGGTACACTAGTGATAATTCACAGGTAAAAAAGCACCTGACTGTCAGCAAATGTAGAAAACGCTACCAAAAAAAACTGTTAGCGATCGCAGAGACCAGGCCTGTCTCTGCGAAAGCTGCAATTATGTGTGCTGTGTTTTGTAAGTGACAGTGATCGATCGATACTGCACTTGAGTGGGCTGGGCTGGGCTGGGCGGAGGGGCAAAACGCAGGTGCTAGCGGGTATCTGGGCTGATCCCACTAACAATGCATTTTTGGGAACCCTAAACTGCTGGGTACGTTAGTATAGATCAGATACTATACCACTAAGGGGGGTGTGTATGCTTTGCGAGTGGGTGTAAGCGTTACTGGCACTAACCTAACACTGCCTGGGGCGACGCAGACCCTGACTGATGCTAACATTTTATTGATATCACCCGCTGGGCGATCAGGGGGTTAAATCTTTATTGGGTTATATACGGGAGGTGCCCTGATGCTATAAATAGCAAACTAACCAGCGTCACCCATAAAACTTATACAGTGATCACTGGTGAAAGGGTTAACTAGGGGGCAATCAGGGGGTTAAAACCTTTATTGGGTAATATATGGGGGTACCCGACGCTATATAAAAACCTGGCGGCGAACCTAAATAACTAACTGGCTAACCAGCATCACCAGTGACACTTATACGGTGATCACTGGTGAAAGGGCTAACTCTAGGGGCAATCAGGGGTTAAAACCTTTGTTAGGTAATATATAGGCATACCTGACGCTTTATAAAAACCTGGCGGCGAACCTAAATAACTACCTGGCTAACCAGCATCACCAGTGACACTTATACAGTGATCACTGGTGAAAGGGCTAACTCTAGGGGCAATCAGGGGTTAAAACCTTTGTTAGGTAATATATGGGGGTACCTGACGCTTTATAAAAACCTGGTGGCGAACCTAAATAACTAACTGGCGAACCAGCGTCACCAGTAACACTTATACGGTGATCACTGGTGAAAGGGTTAACTCTAGGGGCAATCAGGGGTTAAAACCTTTATTTAGAAAATTTATGGGGGTACCTAACGCTATAAAAACCTGGCGGCGAACCTCAAAAAATATCTGGCTACTTAGCGGCACCAGCAACACTAATACAGCGATCAGAAAAACACTGGTGATAGGGGGTGAAAGGGTTAACTGAGGGGGCGATCAAGGGGTTAAACCTTTATTGGGGAGGTAGGGGGCTACCCTGGATCTAAAGCTAATGTCCCTAACACTTTTTACTGTCACAAATGACTCTAAATGCAGTGATCAGAAAATAAATGATCACTGCAATCAGTGACACTGTGACAGGGGGCTGGGGGGGGTGATTGGGGGTGACTAGGGGGCTGTGTGCCTATGTGTACTGGTGTTAGTGGTCTGTTGGTGCAACTCACTGTTCAGATGTCTTCTCTCCTCTGTGTCGGACAAAAAGACCGACACGAGGAGAGATGACATCACTTCCTCCTGCCTGTGTTTACATTTCACAGGCAGGGGAAGCAGGTAATTGCCTGGGAGCGATCGCGAGGGGGTGGCTAGAAACAAATAGCCGCCCCCTCATCCCGGATTGCTCCCACGGACCGCCGCAAGTACTTGTGGGGGGTCCGATCAGACCCCCGACCCGGACCCCTGACCCGCGGAAATGCAGCCATGTACAGGTACGTGATTGTGCCTGTAGGTGCCATTCTGCCGATTGTATAAGTACATGCGGCGGTCCTTAAGTGGTTAATGTTAAATGCGCTGGTTTAAATTGTTTTTCTTGAGTTGAGTGGTATCTTGATATAGCACGGTCTTGCCCCGAGGGGTCCCGACACGCTTGCAGACACTTGCACATGCTAGGGACAATTTATAGACAGGATCTGACTAACCTACCAGCTGACTTTGCGGTATAAGAGTGGAGATTTTTGTATTGAATTTCGTTTTAAGTGAAAACTCTACTTCACACTGAATTTTGATTGTAAGACTTTGACTTTTAACTTTGACTGCGTTTTTGTACACAGCAGTGCGTTGTTTTTATCTTTAAATATTTGGGAGTTTCCCAGAAGGCAATTCATTGTTTTTGAATCTTGTATTGTATAGCCTGTAAAAGGGGAGGGGGGTTTGGTTGAACTCCTTGAGCCATCTTTTTGCAGGAGTTGTGTATTTGGGTCTCGAAAATTGTGGTTCGACTTCGAAGGGATGTTTGGGTCAGGGGGGATCAACTCCCATTTTGCAGTATGGGGGGGGGGGGGTTATTTTTCCCTTTCCTGAACCAAAGGTGTTTTTTTTTTTTTTTTTTAACAGAAAAAAAAACGCAGGAGATTCTGTTTTGGCTCTTTGTTTTTCTGCTGTGTAATATTTAGGTCTCAAAACTTGTGGTTTGACTTCCCAGGGGAAATTGTTGAAATATATATGATGTTTAGCCATGGATATTTTTTTTGATACGTTGATAAGACAAGGCAATGAAGCTAGGCTTTCCCCTCCCCCTTCCTGTACGCTGATATGTAAATAAACCAGTTTGGGGTTTTTGAGAGCTAAGCATAAAACAGGAAGTTCTTTTCAGCATTTATGTATCAACAGGAAGTTGGTGGGAGGCACTTGGGGTCTTCTGAAAGATGAGCAATGAGATTTGTGTTTTGAAAGGATAATGGAAAACACTTTGGCGTTTGAAAGAGTGTATTAAAGTTTAATTTCAGTTGTTTTTGTGAAGTTTTATACTGTAAATACAGTTTTGGGTAGAGAGTAGTACAGGAGGGCATCACCATTATTGTTGTAACATCTAGATACAGTGAGAAGCCACATTGTTCTGCAGGTGGTAAACGGGCATAAGTGTTCTGTGTAATTTAGTCTGGTGACGCAGTGTATAGGCATATAGCGGAAAAGGCTTGTGTATACATACACTGCGAGGGGTAGAGGCCTATTTAAGGGGGTGATAACGCCTCGGTTAGGATTTCTAGTTGAGGACTGGACCAGATATAGTGGTTGTTGTCCGTCAATCCACTGTAGAAGAAGGCACCTGCTGGTGCTCTCCGAAATAGGTGCAATGGTTTCCCCTGGACGTAGGGGTAAGAAGATAAGCCGGTTCGAATCGCCATGGACACAAGGAGGTCTATGCAAGGGAAGGAATGGAGGCTTCCCACACTCAGATGGTTACACAGTGCACAAAGCCTAGTTTTGGGGGAAAAGGCCTTCAGACCCCTTAAAATATTGACATGGGTGGTCCAAGGATACTATTTGTGTATCCCTCTGGAGTGGATGTAGTTCTACTGCGGCTTCAGAAATCTGTAATGATGAGTGTGTTGATGGAGGTGTAGTATATGTTTTTGTGATCCTCAGAGGAGGAACTATGGTTAAAATTCTCATGCCCGTTTGTTTGAACTTTGTATGGCTGGTCCATGCAAGGTTCTCGAGCTGCTCCCATTATATATTTTTTTTCTATTGCTGAAAGAATGAAGGTAAAATTCTGGCAGTTTTGTTTTTTCATTTTTGGTTTTGGAAACTATGAAGTATCTCCCCCACATTTGTATCTGAATGTTTGTATGTAGTATCGTAAATATGTTCGAACTTACCGCGGCAATCCTCCGACGTGTCACGGCTGTTGTATTTTTGTAGGAACAGGAAAAGTAAGGGTTACAGAGGGTTTTGTTTGAATCGATTTTGAAAGAATCTCATTGACAATTTGCCAATGTACAGGAATGTCATTTTTTTTTACCATTCTTTGCAGGTTAAATATGAAGGATGGAGTAAGTATTTTTCCAGTCCAAGGAGTTTCTGAAAGTGTTTGTAGACAACTGTACACATTGATAACTACACGAGTCTAAGGAGGAAAAAGTATCCTAGGCCATTTCATGGTTTCTTTTTTCCTGCACTACGCATTTCTTCCTAGAGTCTGTAATAAGGAAGAAAATGGGGGGGGGGATAAATAAATGTAAGTATGACAGTTTTTCAAACTAATAACACTGACCTTTCTAATTCTAACCAAGTTTGTGCCAAGATTGTCTTTATTTGATAGAATTTAAATTCACAAGCAGCAGTCTGTTGAAGTAGGTTCCCATCCCAGATGCTAAGAATCTGTCAATGGTTCCAGATATTACAGGCGATGGTAAGCGATTACAGGCGATGGTAAGCCACACACAGGTTATGCATTCACCACAGTCCCGATGTCTGGGTTATTGTCATGAGATTTGTTTGGAGGTCAACCAAAACCAGAGTCGCACTTTCCTCATCAGCTGTCACTTACATTCTCAGGTGATGGGGTGGTTGTGGTCAGTGTAACATGAACTTCACAGGGTTCAGGAGCCCCTTTTGGACCCTGACAAGGTAGACAGTTTTCATTCTTTCCAACCAGGTGACTGTGTCATTGTAAAGAAGCTTGAGGGATGAGACCATGCAAGAAGAGGCTCAATCACACCAAAGAAATTAGTAATATCTTTGTTTATATTTTTTGTTTAGTACATTTTAGCAAGGGTAACAATGAAATGCATCCCAAGTTATTATTAAAGTGTATTTTCTGACTAACTAAGAAAGCGAACAGGACCGATTGTGGGGTCTGTTCTGAGTCTCCACTAAGTTTTAGTCCCCAGCAATGACAGTGGTACATGCTATTTATGATGTTATTATCGGTATGAGGAGTTTTGACAAACTAGTGAAGACCCCAAACAGACACTTGTCAATGGAATTTAACGATACATTTTTGGAGGGTAAATTTGGTTATCGTTTTTATAGCTCTGCCTCTTGTTGGTTTTGGTATTGGGACAACTAGGTAGCCCACAAGTGTGAGGCCGCGTACACACGGAGGGACATATCGGATGGAAACGTCCTCAGACAGTTTTCATCGGATATGTCCGCCGGGCTATTTTGATTCGATGGCGTGTACACACCATCGGATCAAAATCCCTGCCAGCAGACAGCGCGGTGACGTTGACGCGGCCACGTCACCGCACCAGGAAGTAAACAACTTCCACACATGCGTCGCATCCATACGACGTTTGTGCGGGAAGATATGTCCGCTGGTGAGTGTACTGACCAGCGGACATATCCGACGGACATGTCTCCGGCAGACAAATTTTAAAGTATGCTTTAAAATTTGTCCGCCGGAAAATATGTCCGCTAGCCCATACACACGATCGGATTTGTCTGCTGAAATGGTCCGTCGGACCATTTCCAGCGGAGAAATTCGATCGTGTGTACGCGGCCTAAAACTTTAGTTTGGTGTTTATACGGATCTACTAATAAGGTAATTCCCCCAATGCAAGAGGTTCATGCGTGCTGGTGAAGTTGTCCCAGCATCTTATGTCGCGGCCGATCGTGAGGATCTAATGGCGCAAGAGAAATTAAGAATGGCAGGGATAGCTAGAAGGGAATTATTCACCAACCCCGAACAAGTCTGGGGATGGTTTCCTACATGGTGCAGGGAGGCTTGGGCTTATGATACGATTGAACGATTCTCATCCATTAAGGATGGGATGATAAGCTCCCCTCATCAGGAACTGTGTTCATTGGTTATTGTATTATTGTTGTATCATATCGTGTTGTTGTTGTATTATATTGTATTCATGTATTGTATGTATTTAAATATCCCTGTCAGAAGGGTATTATCACATCCTGTGTTGTCAAATCCATCTATGGGCATCTGCTGTGTGGGAAGCCCCACCCTGTGAGCTCACTTCCCATGGAGTAGGTCACATGCTGTGACATGACTTCCTATGGAGGAGGTCACATGCTGCGGCCAATCACCTGCTACTTTTGAGAGCTTTTGTTATAAAAAAAGGACCTTGTGTGGGCATTGGCAAACCAGCCATGCTGGGGAGACGAGAACACAAGAGTTGGGTGATGTCTCTTGACTTGAATGAATGGCAGATCGACTGAATGGTGAGTGAACCTTTTTAGCTTAAAGATGGCTTATTTCAATATGACGAAATCTGTGATTATTAGCTCAGGCAGAATGGTGGTGTGCTCTGCATACAACCTATATTGCCATATCAATGGTGAGGATGAAACACCTAAAGTTATATGGCAATTTATTGTGGATGAAGACAGTGAGACCACAGAGCTGGACCTCCCATCAGTTCCTGAGTTATATCTCCAGGTTTTACACAACTGCTTGCCTATTTTTCAGACATATAAAAACTGGAGCGAAATGACTTGATTGCAGTTTGATGTATATGAGATCATGACATCAAAGGCAAACTAATCCAAAGACAGACAGACCATTTTCCTGACGGCTCCATGTCAGCACAGCTGGGTGAGGCCCCGCCCACCCCCTACGTAATCAGGACTTAACTATACATTTTTCATTCACCCCAGCCTCAGCGTTCCTTTTTCTTCCTCCTAGGTCAGGACTAACGGTGTCTTCCCTCCTCGATGGTATAAACTACTGGCGGTCCGTCCGGATGTGTCTGCTGCCAGCCACGGTCCCTGAGTTGTAAGATACAAATGGTAACTTTGTCAGGGAACCCCCACTGCTAATCCTTGGGGTGGCTTCATGTGGCCTTAAACAGGCAGCTGGTGGAGCTGGTGGTGTGCTGTGTCTCTCCACTTGGATCGATTTATGGTGCCTGTTAAGGGTGAGCCGTGCTCACTCTGACTTTTATGAGGCAGCCTACTCTGAGTATGTGCATAGGCGCTCAGCCAATCAGGAGAGGAGGGGGTGGAGCAAGCCTTCAGGGAGCCAATTTTTAAATGTATTGTATGGACGATAAGGGACTATAGCGGTGCTTATTTAATACATACACAGATAATTTTTAATAATTTATTAAAATACTTAAACATATAACATTATACATAATACATCTTGTAACAAATACAGAGAATCAGGTTGACATTAAAACCAGGTAGCTGTGTAATGTCAACCTGATTCTCTGTATTTGTTACAAGATGTATTATGTATAATGTTATATGTTTAAGTATTTTAATAAATTATTAAAAATTATCTGTGTATGTATTAAATAAGCACCGCTATAGTCCCTTATCGTCCATACAATACATTCCACTATTTCATGGGATGAGGTGCGACTAATATGTATTAAGACTTAACCAAGCAGATCCCACTCCCTCTCTCCCCTTTTCAGCCAATTTTTAAAGTGCTGCTGCTCAGTTGAACTCTGCTGTTGCAGTGGACGGCGCTCTGTGTGCTAGGCTGCCTGTGCTGCACGCACCCTCTCCTCAGGTATGGCTTGCGCATGGCAGGATTTATTCCTGCACATCAACAGCTTTAATACATATGCAGGACATAACGTGTCTTATATTTTTTCAACAGAACCAAAATGCCTACCCCCTCTAAAGATCAGCGATTGCAAAGAAGGTAGGGGAGATACTAATGATTACATGCATCACTAGGATTTTCTATCACGCCTATCTGTGCTGCTCCAGCTCCTCAGGTCATGGTCATGGCTCTTCTCGACGATCAGAGGATGGAAGCTCGGGAAGGAATAGGAAACATTCATCCTCACAGGAAGATCGACGCTCTCAGGGTAGAAGAAAAATCTCACACTCTCCCCTTCAAGGCATCACCGCTCACAGTCGCGTCAATGCCAGGAGTCACATCATGATCAGCCAAGGTAATTAGCCGAAAAGACGGCTTGTATGAACTGCTTCAAGGAGGTTGGCTGGTATCATTGATAAAAAAGGTGTTCGAGGATACACTGCAGTAATTTGCAATGCAGACTCAAGTGTCAACTGCCCCAGTTCCTTCTACCTCTTGCCCCGTCACCTCAAACACGTCCAACTGCTCAGGATAACCCAGAGACACAAGCCCAAGCACAAGTCTCGGATACATCCTCTGCGACCTTCAAAGACGTTCTAGAGAGGAGGGTGGATGTGGATCTTAAAAAGATCTACAGATTGGCCGGTGGAGCATGTAGACCGATGATGGCTTTGGCCACCATCTCCAAGGCCATGGAGGTCTGGGTGCAAAGAACCGAAGGAGCGGTGGAAAATGACCTATGCAAAGCTGAAGTCTTAGCCTCGTTAGCAAATCTGAAGCTAACAGCTTCATTTATGGCTGAAGCATCTATCGATATAATCAAAATTCTGGCAAGAATCATGCTAAATGCAGTGACTGGCAGAAGAGTCCTGTGGCTCAGGCCCTGGGTGGCGGACCCTGCATACAAGCAAGTTTGGTGCAAAATATCTTTTGAGGGTCACTTCCTGTTTGGGAATAAACTTGACACGGCTATCGCCAAAGCGACTGGGGGAAAATCAGGATTCATCCCACAGGATCAGATGTTGCTTCATAAGAAAAACGCAACTTTCAGAAGCACGGCAAAACCTAGAGGCAGAGGCCCTACAAGCCAGGAAGGGAGTTTCGCCGACAATGGCCAAACTTGGTGACAAACCGCAAATCTGGAAGGCCAACCCCTTCCGGGAGCCCGGAAGTCCTTTTGACTACACATCAGCTCACACTTCCTGGGTGGGAGCCAGGCTGTTCAGGTTCCGTCAAGTGGGGGCAGAAAAGATAAAGGAGCCGTGGGTGATATCGACCATCAGGTATGGGCACAACTGGAAATTCCTCAAGAAGCGATAATCGCAGAACCTCAATGGGAGCATTTTTCCGGCGTCTACTCACCTCTATTGTTGGTTTAAAAAAAAATCGGGACGTGGAGGGCAGTAATAGATCTCCGGGATCTCAACAGAGCCATCAACAAGGATCGGTTCAGGATGGAGTCGCCCCAGACAATCCTAAAAATTTCCAACCAGGGGATTGGCTACTATCGGTGGATCTCATGGATGCGTATTTCCATGTACCCGTGGCTCCGTACTACCAGAGATTCCTTTGGTTCGGGATTGGACAACTTCACTATCAATTTGTGTGCCTACCCTTCAGGCTGACCACATATCCCAGAGTATTCACAAAGGTTCTGGTGGCACACCTACGACTGCAAGGAATCCGCATACACCATTACTTGGACAACATCCTACTGCTGAGCCAAGACAGGGACGCGCTCCTAATTCACCGGGACACAACCTTGTTGACACTAGAGAGCTTTGGATGGTTAATCAATCGAGAGAAGTGTCACCTCGTGCTGACTCAATCCTTGGTGTACTTAGGTGCGAAGATAGATACCCGAAAGGCATCAGTGGCGTTGCCCAAGGACTAGATGTTCGGTATACTAAAAACAATGTCAGAGGCTCGAAAGGAAGCATATCTGCTGACAATAGAGTGCATGCGACTTCTAGGCCTAACTATTCCGATGGTCAAGTGGGCCCAATGGAATTCACGCCTCTTCCAAAGGGGTCTCCTGGATCAATGGAAATGGGGGTGATTTTGGTAGAAGAATCCAAATCACAGCCCAGATGTGTGGGCCCAATGCGTTGGACTTTCCAGGCGACTGACGTAGTCTCCAACATATTGGAGGCAGTGGCTTAAGTCCGCAGGCAAGGGGATGCACTCGCACACTGGGCTCAGGCCAATTTACAGTTGCTAACAGCAGTGTATGTGCCTGGACATCTGAACACTCAAGCAGACTACCTGTCCAGAGTGGACTTGGACAACCACGAGTGGGCCCTGTCCCCACAGATCTTTCGGAGCCTGGTGGCATGGGCCTTCCTTCCGGAAGTAAACCTATTTGCCTCTGCCACCAACACCAAACTGCCACAGTTCTTCACCCAGTTCAGTCACCCACAAGCAGTGGATGCTCTAACAGCGGAATGAAAATTCAGAACAGCATATTCCTTCCTTCCGATCCCGGTGATCCTCCTCTTCCTGTGGAGACTGGGACAAGAGCAGGTATCTATCCTGCCAGTAATTCCAGACTGGCCGAAGAGACCTTGGTATCCTCTACACCGCTCATTGAGCATCAGGAAGCCATGCCCTCTACCAGTAACTTCAGACCTACTAAAGCAGGGGCCAATCTGCCATCTGGCCTCAGAGAGCCTGAAATTGATGACCTGGATCTTGAGAGGCATAGGCTAATCAGTCTGGGTTGCTCAACCAGAGTCACAAACACCCTTATGAAGGCAAGGAAAGGCAGTACTAATAATGCCTACAGCAGAACTTGGAACAAGTTTGTGCAATTTGCATACAGACATGATTTTCTGCCTGACTCACCAAGATTCTGCCACATTCTGGAGTTCCTCCAGGCAGGTTTGGAACTAGGCCTCTCCACAAGCACTTTGAAGATTTACATTAATCTTCAATCACAGATTAAACTCATGGAGGACCTGGTCCTCACAGCGCAGAACAGGCAAGAAATGTTTACCAACACTTGGCAACTCTTGAATATCTTAATGTTTTCAGCAGAGGAACAGGCACTGAGGGAACCTGCCGCTGATACATGAAGACGCTCTCTTCTGCGGATCAGCCCCCTGACCTCCCTCTGAGAGAGACACGTGCGGTGCTGTCACCCCACACGTGGGAGTCTGACCCCCCCTCCCCCCCCCACTTTACACTCTATGACCCCTCCGTATGTTTCTCCCCGCTTCTCTCTAATTTCCTACTCTTTTGTTTCTCTTTCTTTCCCCCACTTGACGCTCCTTACTCCCAGGCTTGGGAGCCCTATTAAATATCTAGAAAATGGGGGGCTGGGCTCATGGGCCCTGGCATTTTGCATCGCTACATCTTAGCACGCACACACACACACCCTCCTCCCTGTAGGAAATTCCAATGGCAACTATGCACACTCAATATAGCAAAGACACCTGGGCAAAAGGCCTGGAATGAAAGAGACACACTATGGTTGGTTGCAATGTTGTTGCCCACTGTATCGTGTTTTACGATTAGATGTGTCGTTTATTGATCATGATGCCTTGTACCTAGACTTGTAATGTGCTATTTTCCTGTACTGTGTTTTATCCTGTATCGACACAAGAAATGACTCTTCCCATTGTTTCTTGCAGGAAACTCGTAGGATCCAAGTCCGCTCGATGTGGGAGCTTTACTGAAAGCCTATGTGGACACAACAGCCGAACTCAGGAAGTCGGACAATCTCTTCATCATCCCGAATGGTGCCCGGAAGGGCCAGAGGGCTTCTGGTAGAGTGATCGCCACATGGCTGGTTAAAGCGATAGCTCTGGCCTACAGAGCAAGCGGGTTGCCTGTGCCTGAGGGGGTCACAGCGCATTTCACGAGAGGAGTCTCTACCTCCTGGGCAGCGGCGGGACAAGTTTCCTTGGAGACGATCTGCAAGGCAGCCAGATGGACGACTATACATACCTTCATGACCCGGGCCGGATTTCCCACAAGGCCACCGAGGCCAGGCCTCGGGGCGGCAGTGGGTGAAGGGGCGGCGCTGCTCATGGGGCGACTTTTCGGCTTTTGCGGCCGCCCCTGCATTAAAATAGCCTCCCGCGGGCGGCGGCACTGCTACTTAGGCAGTGTAATGCAGTGGGAAAGCGTGGGGGGAGGGGGTTCCGTGGCCCTGGGCATGACATTTAGGGGGTCGACATTCCGTGCCTTCTCCTAATTTTAATTTCCTGTGTCACTGATCTCCGACCACCATGTTTAGTGTCCAGCGCCCTGTGATTGAGCATATGGGGGTCATGTGGGGCTGAGCTGGAACTCCCGCCTCCGCACATGACCGCCATACGCCCAATCACAGCACGCTGGGAAACTCTTTACATGGCAGCGGGAGACAGGCACTGGAATTTTGAGCCGCTGTGGCCGCTGTCTTCCCCTCCACTCTGGAACTCTGCGGAGCTCGGTGGAGATGGGAGCATAGAGGAAGGTGCAGCGTCTGACACCATGGAGCGGGCTGCGGGTGGATGGCACTGGCGGGGAGGGGAGTCGGGTTTCCGAAGCAGTTCTTCACATCCAGTGCTGGGGTCCTGTCCATCCTGAGGAGAGTCCTGGAGTCTGGAGAAGAGCAGACAGAGGTGAGGGGGTGTGAGTAGTGCAGGAAGTAGGCCTCCTACTGTAGGAGTTAGGTGGGTCTGTGTAGTAGGTCAGTGTAGGTGTAAGGTCGGTGGTCAGTGTAGGTGTCGAGGGTCAGTATAGGTGTTGGTCAGTATTGGTGTCGGGGGTCAATGTATGTGTCAGGTAGGTGTCGGGGGTCAGTGTATGTGTCGGTGTCGGGGGTCAGTGTAGGTGTCGGGGTCAATGTATGTGTCAGGTAGGTGTCGGGGGTCAGTGTATGTGTCGGGGGTCAGTGTATGTGTCGGGGGTCATTGTAGGTGTCAGGTAGGTGTCAGGGGTCAGTGTAGGTGTCGGGGGTCAGGGTAGGTGCCGGGGGTCAGGGTAGGTGTCAGTCAGTGTAATAGTCAGTGTTGGTGTCAGGTAGATCAGTGTAATGTGAGTAGTGCAGGAAGTACGAGTCAGGTGAATCAGTGCATATGTCAGGTAGGTGTGTCAGGGGGTTGGTGTAGGGGTTAGATAGGTCACATGTGTTCAAAAAAATGGAAAGAGTGCAGCACTATGTGGTTAAAACCATGTGTAAAATAAATGTTAAACCTTGAAATGTAAACAAATTATATGTGAAAAATGTATATATTAAAAAGAAAACGATTGCAGAGTCCAAAAAGAACACAACGTAGTCCGTGAAGAGTTCCAAAATCAAATCTGTGAAGGGTTAACTCCCAAGAGTTAAGGTGAAGATAAAGTTTGGTGAATAATAAGTCCCAAAATAAAGCAGGGTATTGCCAGAGAAGTAGTGAGTGATACAAATCTTCCCAAGAGCAGCATGATTTTTGGGACTTATTATTCACCAAACTTATCTTTCTTGGCAAGCAATTTGTCTTTTTTGGGGAGTTAACCCTTCACGGATTTGCTTTTGGAATTAACTCTTTACTGACTATGTTGTGTTCTTTTTGTACTCTGCATTAGTTTTCTTTTTAATTTTTCAAATATTTATTTTTCTCATATTTGCTTACATTTCAAGGTTTAACATTTATTTCACATGTTGTTTTAACCACATAGCGCTGCACCAGCCATTGTGAGCAGGGCGCAATCACAAAATACTGAACAATGCACAGGCATTTATAGCAATCTAAACCATAACTTCGATGTAGTGAACTTGCCACAGTAAGTGCTGTACAAAGTATGCCCCTGTCACAAAGTGACTTTGTTAAAGGAGGTGCACATTGTATACAAATGTCTAAACTGGTGACACTGTTTGCTTTTGTTTTTTCAAAAACTGGCAAAAAAACTTTTTTTTGGGGCGGGCGGGCGGGGGGAGGTGTCCCTGAATGGAAGTTTGGAAATGCGGTCGCCCTAGGCTGATCCTGCCTGACTATACCCTCCCCCTACAAACCGACCACGATAATCATGGTTGCTAAGCCCGATACTGTGGTCTATTTGCATGATTCCGTCAGCCAAAGCTCTCCTGTCTGCAGCTTTCCATGTGTCCGTGTCCTCTGTTCTGTCCTCCTTTGCCCCCCATTCCTCCCTGCTTGTACTAGCTTGTACCAGCGCAAATTTGCAAATCTATATTGTGCATATAAGTACCAGAAAAAGAAGGAAGTATTAAAGGAGAGAGAAGAGGAAAAATAAATAAAAAACAGAGAGAAAAGGGACATGAGGAAGGAGTGGGTCATTGGGAGTTCCCTACGGAGTCGGCATATAAATCGATCCACGGGTCCCATACCTTGTTAAATTTCTTGGTGTTATTACAAAGGATATGGGGGAGTTTATCGTTAATCATGATCCAATTGAGTTTACTTTTAACCTGGTCAAGAGGAATTACCAACTGTTGCCAATGCCTAGCGATTGTGATTCTCGCCGCCAGCAATATATAATTAATCAATTTTACTGATTTGTTTTGTGTGCTTTGTTACATAGTAGGCGAGGTTTAAAAAAGACACAAGTCCAACCTATGTGTGTGTGATTATATGTCAGTATTACCTTGTATATCCCTGTATGTTGTGGTCGTTCAGATGCTTATCTAGTTTTTTGACACCATCGATGCCCCCCGCTGAGACCACCGCCTGTGGAAGGGAATTCCAAATCCTTGCCGCTCTTACAGTAAAGAACCCTCTACGTAGTTTAAGGTTATACCTCTTTTTTGTATGTGTCAGGTAGGTGTCGAGGGTCAGTGTATGTGTCGGGGGTCAGTGTATGTGTCGGGGGTCAGTGTAGGTGTCATGTAGGTGTCGGGGGTCAGTGTATGTGTCGGGGGTCTAATTTTAATTCTGTCCTCTGTTAACCATGGAGGTGCTTTCTGTGATGTGTCATTAGGATAGGCACTGCAGTTTAGGTTACTGAAGACCCCCTGATGTTAAGAGGTGTTCCAGGATACCCGCTAGTTCCGTGATAGATGTGCACTTCACCACACACACACTCTGGTTTCCCAGAACTCTCACCTCTAAACGGCTAAAAAGAGACCTCAATGTGCAGATCCACTGCTGGTTATCTCCCTGGTGTTTCTGGTGTCCACAACATAGATAGTATGATCTGGGTCTCAGAGGTGGGATAAAAACAGGAAAGAGGACCTCCAATAGTGCATTATCATTGATACAGAGGAGTTTAATAAATAAAATTTGCACTTACAAACATAGAAGTAAAACGAGCATATAACACAGCGGCACCACGCTGGTATCACAGCAATCCCGGTGTACGTCTCCCTTCACCCTACGCGTTACGACATACGTGTCTTCAACTGGGGTTTGTGTGTGGACAGCTCGGGATTCCCTTTCTAGCTACGCAGACCGGAAGTTCGGCTCCGTCATTTTCTCGTAGTCCGCCAGGTTAGCCTGTTACCTATGCAGACCGGAAGTTACGGCTCCGCCATTTTCTCGTAGTCCGCCAGGTTAACCTGTTGCCTATGCAAACCGGAAGTTGCGGCTCCGCCATTTTCTCGTAGTCCGTCAACAGACGGCAGATCTGCGATGTATAGCTTCATAATGTGAGCTCATAATAAATTTATACAAAACATTAAAAGAAATTGAATTCAATATCCAGGTAATCTATGTATTACTAAGGACAAAAAAATCTATCCTAAGGTATAGCTAACTTCCTACACCTCTATATATAGTGTGACGGCGAGAACGACAGTCAAGTCTTTTCATCGCCATCTAGTGGTTAAAAATAGGTATTAATAGTTTTAAAATTAGAATTAAAAAAAGCTGTTGTCTATATAGAGCCAATAGACACACTAGCTTGTTATACCTCAAAATTTCATTGAATATAAGGTACTGACAAACCACGAATTATATACAAAAGAGCGCCTACATTCAAGGATCTTATCGTTAAATCCGTGGTAGAACCCCCACCCAAAACCCCTTTTTCCTTCTTTACGGGTAAAGGCTTTTTTCCATGTAAAAGTTGTTTTTCTTGTATGAGGTCCCAAAAACCACTAACCTGACGGACTACGAGAAAATGGCGGAGCCGAACTTCAGGTCTACGTAGCTAGAAAGGGAATCCCGAGCTGTCCACACAAAAACCCCAGTTGAAGACACGTATGTCGTAACGCGTAGGGTGAAGGGAGACGTACACCGGGATTGCTGCGATACCAGCACGGTGCCGCTGTGTTATATGCTCGTTTTACTTCTATGTTTGTAAGTGCAAATTTTATTTATTAAACTCCTCTGTATCAATGATAATGCACTATTGGAGGTCCTCTTTCCTGTTTTTATCCTACCTCTGGAGACCCAGATCATACTATCCATGTTGTGGACACCAGGAACACCAGGGAGATAGCCAGCAGTGGATCTGCACATTGAGGTCTCTTTTTAGCCATTTAGAGGTGAGAGTTCTGGGAGACCAGAGTGTGTGTGTGGTGAAGTGCACATCTTTCACGGAACTAGCGGGTATCCTGGAACACCTCTTAACATCATGGACTGTGTTTGCACTTTATAGTATTGTGCACTATTGATCTATATGTCACTTGCATCACTCTGCAAACCTATATCCAACATATGTTGGTCTTATGCACTTTGCGCAATTACTTTTTCTTTACAGTTGTTCTTTTTCAGGTGTTGTGTTTACACTTTTGTTTTTGCTGCATTGTTATTTCTGTATGTTTAGGGCGACCTTGTAATTTTAGCGCAGAAGTCCCCCCCTTTTTCATTCATTACTGAAGACCCCCGATTCTATTGTGAAGACTAAGAATAAATTCAACACCTTCGTCATCTCCCCATCCTTTGTAACCAGATGTCCTTCCTCATTCTTTATGGGGCCAATATGGTCTGTCCTCTCTTTTTTATCGTTTACATACTTAAAACATTTCTTGGGATTTATTTTGCTCTCCTCAGCTATGGGTCTTTCATGTTCTATCTCAGCCACCCTAATTGCCCCCTTACATTTCTTGTTGCATTCTTTATAAAGTCTGAATGCTGATGATCCCTCAACCTTGCATTTTTTGAAGGTCTTCCCTTTTGCTTTTTATATGCATTTTTACATTGGAGATAAGCCATTCAGGACTTTTGCTTGCTCTTTTAACCCTTTCATTCCTAAGCCTATTTATGACATTTGGTGTTTACAAGCTAAAATCCGTATTTTTTGCTAGAAAATTACCTAGAACCCCCAAACATTATATATATTTTTTTTAGCAGAGAATAAAATGGCGATTGTTGCAATATTTTATGTCACACTGTATTTGTGCAGCGTTGTTTTAAACGCAACTTTTTGGGAAAAATTAAATTTAATGAATTTAAAAAAAATGAAAAAGTAAAGTTAGCCCAATTTTTTTGCATAATGTGAAAGATGAAGTTGCGCCGAGTAAATAGATACCAAGCATGTCATGCTTTATAATTGCACGCACTTGTGGAATGGCGTCAAACTACGGTACCTAAAAATCTCCATAGGCGACGCTTTAAACTTTTTTTTACGGTTACCAGGTTAGCGGTACAGAGGAGGTCTAGTGCTAGAATTATTGCTCTCGCTCTCACGATCGCAGCGATACCTCACATGTGTGATTTGAACACCGTTTTCATACGCGGGCGCGACTTCCGTATGCGTTTTCTTTGTTGCGCAAGCTTGCGGGGAGGGGGGCGCTATAAAAAAAAAATATTTTATTTTTATAATATTAAATTGTGTTTTTTTTTTTTTTTTTTACATTTTGATTACTTTTATTGCTGTCACAAGGAATGTAAACATCCCTTGTGACAGTAATAGGTGGTGACAGGTACTCTTTATGGAGAAATCGGGGGTCTAAAGACCCCCGGTCCCTCCTTTACACTTCAAAGTATTCAGATCGCCGAAAATGGCGATTCTGAATACTGTTTACTTTTTTAAATCCGGCGCCATTGACAGCCGAGAAACCCGGAAGTGACATCATGACGTCGCTTCCGCGTTTACACATTGTCGGCTGAATCAAAGCCACGTACGGCTTTCATTCAGTCTGTGCCGGCACACAGGACGCGTCGGATCGAGGATCGGGTCTCCTGGTTGGACGGGAGGCCCGGTCAGAGCGGCGAGAGGTGGCGGGAGGGGGGGGATGTCCCCTCCCGCTCCTCCGGCATAACAACCGAACGGCTTTTAGCCGCATCAGTTGTTATGTTTGGAAAGCCAGCTCTAAACAACGGTACTGGGATGATGCCTGCAGCTGCAGGCATCATCCCGGTATAACCCCTGAAACCCGAGGACGCATATGTGCGTACGCTCGGCGTGAAAGGGTTAAATGTATTACCCAATGGGATGCATTGGCTAATGACCTTATTTAATATGCTCTTAAAGCAAACCCATATCTCCTCCGTGTTCTTTGTTCCTAAGATTTTATTTATTTTATGTGTGACTTTTATGGGCCACCCCATTGTTCTCTAAAGCCTGATAGGAACCAGAATGGGTTCCATCCCCTCTGAGCACTCTAGCAGAGGCTATGGAAGCATTGGTTACATACCCCTATACCATCAAGCCTGAGCGGCACACACACACACATTTCCTAAGCCCTGCGTGCTAGGACAGTAAGGGCCAACCTACCACCCAAGGCATCAGTGAAAAGAAGTGTGTGTATAAAGGCTATCTGAGCAAAGAA
Organism: Rana kukunoris; assembly: GCA_029574335.1. Taxonomy (NCBI): domain Eukaryota; kingdom Metazoa; phylum Chordata; class Amphibia; order Anura; family Ranidae; genus Rana; species Rana kukunoris. The sequence goes on from CM056052.1 coordinate 398,064,690, forward strand.
AAAGATAATTATTACATTTTATTCCTCTACCCCTAGATTTAACAAGCATTTCAACTTTTGCAGTAGCCCACTGCAAGGGTGTATTTGTCTAAAAGTATGAGAGTTCAGCTTAATACATTGCAGTTACAAATTCAAGTATGAAAATTTGAATATATAGCATCAACTTATATAAAGCGCCTTGTAAAATTAATGTTACCAACAATAGTGACTAACATGGTATGCTATGAATAAATAAGATAAGATCAACATTGTAAAGCTGTTTTATTCAAATGTGTACTGTAATATCATGCATTTAAAGCAGACCTCAACAACATGTATCAACCACATAATGTGAGATTCCATATTCCTGATAGATGCTCCATCGTCAGGAATTGCAGGAGGTGCAGCAGATGTGTATCAGCATTGTTAAAAGCCTTTTATTCCACTGAAAACTGAAACCAAGTTGTTTGGTTGTACTCTTCACCACAGTGTAGCAGAATGTTTGGGAACTGGGGCTAGAATAAGAAAAAAAAAGGTAAGAATAGCTGTTTAGCCTTACAGTGAGAGAACTTTGTCAGTGTGTTGCTCAGCCGGCCCTGCCAGCCACACTCTATTTGATCAACTATTATTATTATTGGATTTATATAGTGCCGACAGTTTACGCAGCGCCTTGTCAAACAAACCTCCAATCAGGTGGAGCCACTGACAGCGGCTGCCTGCGGCTGTCAGAATTGAATAACCCTGTAGGGGGATTTATCCATCTGCACTGATTGGTGCTGTTAGATATCTTTTATTCAGCTCACGAGCTGAATAAACAAGGTTTATGGACAACTTTGGCCATACCTGTAGTTTTTTAGTCCTAGCTACCTATGCATAACGATGTTTTTAAAGCGGTGTTCCGCCGAAAAAATTTAAATTTAAAGTCAGCAGCTACAAATACTGCAGCTGCTGACTTTTAATACATGGACACTTACCTGTACTGGTCGCCCACGATGTTGGCACCCAAAGCCGATCTGGCTCTCGGGTGGAGGCGCCGCCATCTTCGGCAAGGGAATCTGGGTTCCCTACTGCACATGCGTGAGTCGCGTTGCACAATCCCACTGGTCCCTGCTGTCTTCTGGGACCCGTGTGTCTCCCAGAAGACAGTGAGGGAGGGGGGGGGAGGTGCCGGACGTGGTGTAGGATGTCGCAGCAACCTATGCCCGGAAGAGGGAGCAAATACCTGCATTACACAGGTATCTGCTCCCTCTTCCCCCTGAAAGGTGCCAAATATGTTCCCGGAGGGGGGAGGAATCCCAAAAGCGGAAGTTTAATTTTTGGTTGGAACTCCGCTTTAAGTAAATGCAAATAATACTGGTGCAATTATTTACGTAAATGATGCACTCCCAAATATTGAAGCCAAAATATAACAACAAAATCATATCATATCATATTAGTGCAGCTTTTATGTAATGTAGCATAATTGTAAAGCTCAAAGTAAACATATGTGTTTAATTTTAGGAGCACTTTATTCCACTTGCAATGTTACATTGAGATGCATGCAGAGAAAAAAATATATAAATTTGAGTAAATTAGTAGCATAAATTTAAGATTTCAAGTTGGGTTGGCTATGGCACAAAAATACTATATATTATATATAGATCCTTAGATTGTAAGCTCCTTGAGGGCAGGGACTGATGTGAATGTACAACGTATATGTAAAGTGCTGCATAAAGTGACTAACGGTCACCACCGTTTACGATCTTCCATCAACCCAAGACGGCTTATCCGACACACCGACAAACCAGCAGACACGATCCATATCAATTCCCCATAAAATGAGACTGACAGCTCCATCCTCTGGTTTCAAAATGTATGAACGTTTTAATGGTACACTTAGCTTTCTTATATACAGTACAGCATGTTAAAGTTATTCACAGGAACAATGAACTCTCCACCCACATATCACACCATGGGGGACTTCAATCACATTCTTTTAGTTAATGTCATCCAGTTGAGCTAATTACTAATTGTAACAGAATGCATTATCCAGACAGCCTGGCTCTGCATATAGCTTGACAAGTTCCCCTAAACATAATTGACTTAATCAGTTACAATAGATACAACACAGTATTGGCATCATACAATAGACCAGTGTTTCTCAACCGGGGTTCCGCGGGAAGTCCCCAGGGGTTCCGCGGGAAATCTATAGTTTCCGTCAGGCTGATTTAAAAGCCACGCTGCCGCCGCCTCAAAAGCAGCGCCTTCTCTTCAGACTGTTCCGTGGTAGGCGGAACACAAATTTTCCCAGCAGGGCCTCTGCTCAGTGTTCCGCCTATCATGGATGCCTTCTCATCCTCGGACAAGAGGACACCCATGCCTATCACGGAACAATCTGAGGAGAAGGCGCGGTTTTTGAGTCGGCGGCGGCGTGGCTTTTAAATCATCAGCCTGACGGAAACTGATAGCACAGTGGGGGCAAGTGATGGCACAGTGGGTGCAAGTGATGGCACAGTGGAGGCAAGTGATGGCACAGTGGGGGCAAGTGATGGCACAGTGGGGGCAAGTGATGGCACAGTGGGGGCAAGTGATGGCACAGTGGTGGCAAGGTGGGGGGAAAGTGGCAGCAAGTGATGGCACAGTGGCGGCAAGTGATGGCAAGTAATGGCACAGTGGTGGCAAAGTGATGGCACAGTGGTGGCAAGTGATGGCACAGTGGTGGCAAGTGATGGCACAGTGGTGGCAAGTGATGGCACAGTGGTGGCAAGTGATGGCACAGTGGTGGCAAGTGATGGCACAATAGGGGGAAAGTGGTGGCAAGTGATGGCACAGTGGGAGCAAGTGATGGCACAGTGGGAGCAAGTGATGGCACAGTGGGAGCAAGTGATGGCACAGTGGGAGCAAGTGATGGCACAGTGGGAGCAAGTGATGGCACAGTGGGAGCACGTGATGGCACAGTGGGAGCACGTGATGGCACAGTGGTGGCAAGTGGCACAGTGGTGGCAAGTGGTGGCACAGTGGTGGCAAGTGATGGCACAGTGGTGGCAAGTGATGGCACAGTGGGGGGAAAGTGGTGGCACAGTGGGGGGAAAGTAGTGGCAAAGTGATGGCACAGTGGTGGCAAGTGGTGGCACAGTGGTGGCAAGTGATGACACAGTTGGGGGAAGTGGGGGCAAGTGATGGCACAGTGGGGGCAAGTGATGGCACAGTGGGGGGCAAGTGGTGGCACAGTGAGGGCAAGTGATGGCACAGTGGTGGCAAATGATGGCACAGTGGGGGAAAGTGGCGGCACAGTGGGAGGAAAGTGGCGGCACAGTGGGAGGAAAGTGGCGGCAAAGTGATGGCACAGTGGTGGCAAGTGATGGCACAGTGGTGGCAAAGGGATGGCACAGTGGTGGCAAAGGGATGGCACAGTGGTGGCAAAGGGATGGCACAGTGGGGAAAATTGATGGCACAGTGGGGAAAATTGATGGCACAGTGGGGGCATGTAATGTAATGGCACAGTGAGGCATGTAATGTAATGGCACAGTGGAGGCATGTAATGTAATGGCACAGTGGAGGCATGTAATGTAATGGCATAGTGAGATTTGAAAAAAGCCTGTTTCTGTCAGCGGATGTTCCCGTCAGCGGTTGTCCCTGTCAGTGGTTGTTCCGGCTACCCCTCAGCTTCCAGAAAAGCTGTGTTTGGCACTGGTAAAGCTGCATTAAGCTGCATTTGTCTTGTCACTGGTAAAGCTGCTTATCTCAAGTTCGACCCAGAATTGAGCATCTGTGCAGAAAAAAGCAAGCCCAAGTTTCACATTAAGGGGGTAAGTGTTTTTACAATATATATTCTATTATTTAAAACTGTTTCTTTATTGCTGTTATATCTACAGCTCGCTGATCAGATCCAATTTTTTTCAGGGTTTCCCGAGATCTCAAACTTTTTGCCAGGGATTCCCAAAGACAAAAAGGTTGAGAAACACTGCAATAGACAATGGAATGTCTTCAGGAGCCAGCCTCACTTAACAGCTCAACAGCCTGTTATACAGAGGAATGAGTCACTCTTATTGACCGGTAGGGTCAGAATAAACCAACACTTGTAATATCTCAAGATATCCTGCAATACATGAATTATCAGTAATGTCCCATCTCATGTAATTTATAATTAATATTTCCCAGTCACCCTATGGCCCTATTGGACATAAGGTGACCCTAGACATAAGAGTCCTTGGTGACGCCGGCACAGGAGCACCCCGCATCCCTCAAAAATCTCTGGGTGTCACGGGTTAAACCGTTACAGTAACATACCTGAAATAAATAAATAAAAATATATAGCGCCAGTCAGAAAGGATAAATTCTGGTTAAAAGGAAGTAGACTTATTTTTTTGGATGTGTGCCCATTAAGAGACAATGCAGGTTTTATAAGCAGGGCCGGTGAAAAAGGGAAATGAGAAAAGCAGAAAGGATTCTCAGGTGTGCGTAGATTGCTCTAGGTTTAGAATTGACAGAAGGAGGTTTATTTCCTGCAAGGCTGGATGCGATGGCTGCTACTTCCACTAGTGCTGCTAAGTAGGGATGAGCCCAAGTGTGTTTAGATACTAGCCTAAACCTCACTTTCTCACTCCGTACGTCCGCACGGCATCGTCCAAGCATCGATCAATATTACCCAGCCATGTACTATTACCAATAATTACAGTACTACAAGATAAATACCATATTTATCGGCATATAACACGCACCCTAACTTTAAGAGGGAAGATTCAGGAAAAAAACTTTCCACAGCCCTCTGTGTATAACACACAGGCACAGTTTACCCTCTATTTTCAGGGTAAAAAAAGTGAGTGTTATATACCAATAAATACAGTATTCATTTATATGGAATAAGGAATCATTGTACTATTTAGGAGTGCATATAACAGGCGACGAAAAAATATTATATGAAAGTAATTATGGATCACCAATCATGGAAATAATAAATGACCTGCACAGATGGAAAGGAGAACATGGTTCGGTAGAATTAATACCCTAAAAATGAATGTAGTAACCCAGTGTGAGGGATTCGCTCGGTAGCGGGTGTGTGTGACCCCCTGGATGGGTTCACTACATGCTGAACTATACAGAAAGGCAGTTGAGGATGGTTGAAAACAAAGGATATGGTTTATTCTTCCATATTGCTGGATACAAGTGCAAGCATCAAAACAGCATAAACAAAAACATAAAATAAACCCTTGCCACTTGGGGCATCTATCTTCACAACACAGGAACCTACCTATGGAGTCTGGCACAGCCTACTGCTGGGCAGACACTGCTAGTCAGACAGCAGAAAAACAATAGTCTTTTTGATTTTTATCACACAGAAAAATCAACAACCACCTCACCTCTTCAGAATTTTTTTTGACTGCTCTCCTTAACTCAAAAAGCCTCAGGATGCAGCAATCAGTAGTCATCCTCTGAATAACTTATAGAGGCCTTAATTGCCTCATTCTGAACAGCTGAAGTTTTTCAACGCCCTAAACCTTTTTGGCTATTTCTGCAGCCGACACCTAATAGTAATTGGTGAATTGTCTAAACAAGGCAGAAATGTATCTCCCGTCTGTGACAACACCCACAGATTTACCTGACTTCCTGTCACATACCCCCCTCTCTTGTTTCAACCCTAGGGTTGGGACACAGGTTGCCAGGCACCCATGCACTCGGGACAACCCTTCCCCATTTTAACACCGGAGCGATGCGTTACCACAAAACTAAATTCCTGAAGGGCCAGGAACCACCTATTTATTCTCCTATTGGTCTCCTTGTTCTGTGCCATCCACTTCAATGGGGCATGATCTGTCACCAGTTCAAACTGTCTGCCCACGAGGTAGTACCGGAGAGAATCCAAAACCCATTTCACCGCCAGACACTCTTTCTCAATGGTGGCATAATTCTCCTCATAGGCCTTCAACTTGCGGCTGAGGTACATAACAGGGTGTTCCTCCCCTTGATAATCTGGGACAGTACAGCTCCTAACCCCACATTTGACGCATCTGTCTGAACCACAAAGTCCCGTAAAATATCAGGCGAATTTAAAACTGGCTGACTACATAAGGCCTGTTTTAAAGCCTGAAAAGCTGTTTCTGCTTCGGGAGTCCATTTGGTCATGACAGACTCCTTCCCTTTGGTCAAATTGGTCAGGGGAGCAGCCTGTGAGGCAAAATGGGGGATAAATCGGCCATAATACCCCGCGATCCCCAAAAATGCACAAACCTGTCTCTTGTTGGTGGGACGTGGCCAATTCTAAATAGCCTAAACTTTGTTTATTTGGGGCTTGATTAGACCTCTCCCAATGGTATACCCCAGATACTTCGCCTCTTCTAGCCCAAGGGTACATTTTTTGGGATTTGTAAACCCGGCTTCCCAGATGGAATCCAACACAGCCTGAACTTTTGGTAAGTGTGTGAGTCCCAATCCTCACTGTGGATGACAACGTCATCGAGGTATGCAGCAGCATACGCTCGATGAGGCCGAAGGGTCTTATCCATGGTGCGTTGAAATGTGGCGGGAGCGTTCTGTAACCCAAAAGGCAGAGCAGAACAGAGCACCATACGACCTACCAGCGAACAGCCTTGATGTCGGGACAGTCATCATTTTAATGTAAGAGGCCATTTGGCCGTTGTTTTTACTTATTTTTATTAAACCAAGCAGTATTATGCGATGGGGCATTGTTTATTTCTCTCTTGCATATATCTCACTGAACCTAACCTTGGAATGAGGCTGACCTAAATCCTGTCATATCGATGTGCTTGCAGTCACTAAACTGCAGATGCTGTATCTGACTTTCTTTTTAATTAGAGAAGTCAGTGTGTTCTGGTAAGCACATTAACCATTCGAGCACTTTTGGGTGTATTCAGTTGAAGTGTGGTGAAGGCATACTATCGGCACGTATTTAAGATTTTGGAAGAATTTCACAAATTTAAAAGCAATTTTGCACTTATTGGGACTTTTGTATTGTACCAACAGTACATCAATTTCTTTTGCACTTATGGACATTAATATCTACTAATATATTTATTGTCAAATTACTTATATGAGAACACCGAATGGTGTAACTCTTATTAACTTGCACACTTTTTTCCTTATCACAATTGTAACAAATGATCTTGTTTGTTTTCTGAGTAGCAGCTTTTGTTTTAATATTATTAGTTTGGCGCGGAGCATACCATCATTCTACATGCAGCAGCATACGCTCAATGAGGCTGAAGGGTCTTATCCATGGTGCGTTGAAATGTGGCGGGAGCGTTCTGTAACCCAAAAGGCATCCTCCGATATTGGAAGGATCCTTCAGGAGTTACAAATGCTGTTTTTCCCCTGGCCGACTCCGAAAGAGGAATTTGCCAATAACCCTTGGTCAGGTCTAACGTCGTCATGTATCGGGCAGTGCCTAGGCGATCAATCAGTTCATCTATGCGGGGCATAGGATAGGTGTCAAACTTAGTGATTTTATTCAGGCGGCGAAAGTCATTACAAAACCGCCAACTTCCATTTGGTTTGGGTACTAAGACAATGGGACTGGACCAATCACTATTTGCCTCTTCGATCACCCCCAGCTCAAGCATTTTTTTTACTTCCTGGCGAATTGCCTCTCGCCGGGCTTCTGGAATTCTATAAGGCTTTAACTTGACCTTCTCCCCTGGTGTGGTGGTAATGTCATGTTCAACCCCGGAGACCCAACCTGGCAAATCTGAAAACTTCTCCCTATTACGGAGCACAAATTCTTTAGCCTCCTGTCGCTGAGTTTTGGACAGAGTCTTCGCTATCCCAACTTCAGGGACAGCCAGGTTAAATGGAGCAGAAAATCGGGTAGTCTCAGCGACCAAGGACTCTCTATCCTTCCATGGTTTCAACAAGTTCACGTGATCTATCTGCTCAGGTTTTCGTTTTTCCCGGTTGGCTAATTTTATAGTTCACCACCCCCATTTTCTCCAACACTTCATAGGGACCCTGCCATTTGGCTAGGAATTTACTTTCGACCATGGGCACCAGCACCAACACCCTATCACCAGGTGCAAAGGAATGGACCTGGGCCCCACGATTGTAAATCCTCTGTTGAGCCAACTGGGCTTGGGCTAAATGTGCCTTCACAATCGGCATTTCTATCTTGCATTTGTGCCACATGTTCAATCACATGTTTCCCTGGCAATGTCTAGGAGGCCCCGGGGGTGCCTCCCATACAGTAGCTCAAACGGAGAGAACCCTGTGGACGATTGGGGAACCTCTCTTATGGCAAACATCAGATAAGGGAGCAGATCATCCTAGTTCTTTGCGTCTTTATCCACTGCCTTCCTCAACATTTGTTTTAAAGTTTTATTAAACCTTTCCACTAACCTGTCTGTTTGAGGGTGATATACTGATGTACGCAATTGGTCACCCTAGACATAAACTGGGTGCCCTGATCAGTTAGGACTTCCTTAGGAAGACCCACACAGCTGAAAACCTGAAATAACTCTTTGGCAATGGTTTTAGCAGAGGTGTTTCAGAGAGGAATCGCTTCTGGGTAACGGGTGGCATAGTCCATTATTACCAAGATGTGCTGGTGCCCTCTAGTGGACTTCAGTAAGGGGCCAACCAAGTCCATGGCGATCCTCTCAAAAGGGACCTCGATAATGGTCAGGGGTACCAACGGACTGCGGAAATGTGGCATGGGTGCAGTAATCTGTCACACTGGACAGGAAGAGCAGTACAATTACACTTCCTTAGTGATCCCAGGCCAATAAAACCTCTGGGTGATTCCCGGGTTTTTTCTGCTCCCAAATGTCCCCCAAGAATGTGCCCATGGGCCAGTTTCAAAACCATCTTGCGGTACGGTTTAGGCACTACCAGTTGCTCAATGGTCTCCTTTAACCTCTGTGACACTCGATATAACAGGTCCCTTTCAATAATGAATTAAGGGAGGGCAACCCTCTCATCAGGGTTAACTAACTCCCCATCTATCTTCACTACATTCTCCCGGGCTCTTAGCAATGTGGGGTCCCTCAATTGCTCAGTGATAACATTTTCTCTGTGCACCTCGAGGTCATCAAACCCTATCGGCCGCTGTTCCTCTTCTGAGGTAGCAGGCTCCTCCCTAGGGACTGGTGTTTCCCTGCTAAGACTGAGAACGGAAACTCAGGAGAATCCTCACAGTTAGAGGATTCTGGAGTAGATGTTTCAGGCTCAGAAGAACCACTTACTGGGGAATCTGGGCAATCCCAGAGCTCCCAGAACTTTGGGAAATCCCTTCCCACAATGGCGTCATGTGGCAGTTGGGGAAACCAAACCTACTTGGTGACACAAGTTACCGAGGGAGGTTTCAAAGGAAACCGTATTCACTGGATATTCTCGAGTGTCCCCATGTACACAAATTACAGCCATTTTCCTAGGATGTAAGGTTTTTCCCACCACTAGATCACTTTTCACTAAGGTGATCAGACTACCTGAATCCAACAATACCACAATATCTTTACCATCTAAGCACATTCTACATAAAGGTTTCTCATTCCTCTTTACTGCAGTGCATGTGGTTGCAAAGAGGGACTTGTGACAGGCGCAGCACTATGAAGTGTCTCATGCGCTGTGGCATTAGAAGAATTGTGATATCTCTGACTTTTCAGTCCAACAAGACTGTCTATTACTCTGAAAATTCCTCTAGCGCCGTTCTATGGAAGCAGTAGGTTTAAAGAGCACACCGAATGCTTAAACTAACTTCTTTATTAACTTCACTTTTCTTCATATATAATACTGCTGCTTTGCAGCAGACAGTCCATGTACAAAAAACACGTGATGAATAAGTATAACAGAAAATGGTGGTTCAAATATTCAATCTTGTCATTTAACATAAGATGGTGGATATATTTCTTTCTTCAGTATTTACTCTCTCTCTGTAAGTTATTAAAGCATTCTCTGATTTCTCTGAATGGTATAACTGTGGTTTGCAACTTGGTTTGCAGGGTTGCTTTTGCAGGGTTAGCTTAGTTTGGTTTGAAGGTATGGTATGGTTCAGTATGGTTTGAAGGTATGGTATGATATGAAGGTATGGTATGATATGAAGGTGTGATGAGTGGTGGAACTATTTTTATCCCCTGGCTTCCATAAAACACAACTTTGGCCTTGTGTCTGTTCTGCTCTGCTGTCTCTGTCTTCATGTGGCTCTCTGTCTCTGTGTGGAATAATCTAGTAGCACATGGAGTGTTAGGAACCTCCCAGACAGAGTGTTTGTAAAGCTGGCTGTGACTGGTCAAGACTCTGAGATTAGCTGTGATTGGGCCAAGGCTTCTGATGAGTCACAAAAGCTTAACTCTATGCTTTCTGGCATGAATTCAGCTGTGAATAACTTTGCTTACCTCCTGCTGCCATACAAACAAATAGCTCTTAAAGGCACTTTTTCCTTTGCTTCTGTGAACACAACATACAACTGTTATATGACATGCAAGTATAAAATCACAGTGAATAACTCTGCCTTTGTCTCTCACATATTAACATGTGCACCACATTAGGTTCTTAGCAGGCTTAGCTGTATATACATGTAGGTTATATTAGCTACCTAGAACAGGTTCTAGATGGCCAGCTACAGGACTGTTGTCTCTCTGTCAGAAAGTCACACTGCATGGGTTTATCAACCTCTGGGCAAACCGCTGCTACATGTCCCTCTTCCCGGCAATGGAAACAAATCAACCTTCTGGTCCTCTCCTGTGGGATGGGTCTTCCAGCCTGTTCTCGCCAAACATTAGCAGTAGTCCCGATAATACCTCTAGTTGCTCTTTGGTCCTTCTCTCCACCCCCCTCCCTTGATGCAGTCTTACCTATAGGTGGGGAGCGTCTGGTCTTGGGGTGAAAAGTCTGTGCGTCTCTGGGTGAAGAGGACAAATTCTCTGTTGCTAGGTACCTTTCGACCAGGTCTACTAGTTTCCGGACCACCATGGCTCACCCACTTATGCAGGGTGTTAGGAAGAGACCTAAGAAATTTGTCCATGACTACTCGCTCCAAATTTTTTGGTCCGGACAGAGTTTCTGGTTGCAGCCATTTCCTAGCCAAATGAATGAGGTCATACATCTGCGACCGAGGTGGCTTCCTCAGCTGATAACTCCAATTGTGGACCCGCTGAGCACGGACATCCAGGGTTACACCAAAACGTGCCAATATTTCCTCTTTTAACCGATCATAGTTTTTTGCATCTGCAAACTCCAAATCAAAATATGCCTTTTGGGCTTCTCAAGATAATAGGGGGGCCACTAGTCCAGCCCACTATTCTTTAGGCCAACTCTCTTTTTCCGCTGTTCTATCAAACGTGGTCAGAAACATCTCAGGGTCATCATCTGCAGTCATCTTTGGCAATAAGTGGCTTACCCGAAAAGTCGATATGTTACTGGCCTGACTCCCAGCCTCGGTCTGCTGTCTCTGAAGCTGTTTCACAATGGCCTTCATTTGCTGCTGGTGTCTCTGTTCCAAGCCTGCAATGCTTTCTCTGTGAGCTGCAATGCTCTCTTGGTAAACCTGTTGTTGAGCTGCCATGCTCTCTTGGTGAGCTGCAAGGCTCTCTTGGTGAGCCTGTTGTTGAGCTGCAAACCTGCATTTGTCTGCTGTTGATTTGCATTTGCTATAGCCAGCTGTTTTAGTATCTCCTGCATTTTGGGTTTACTTTAACTGCCCGCATTCTCCACCATGTGTGAGGGATTTGCTCGGTAGCGGGTGTGTTTGACCCCCTGGATGGGTTCACTACACGCTGAACTATACAGAAAGGTAGTTGAGGATGGTTGAAAACAAAGTATATGTTTTATTTTTCCATATTGCTGGATACAAGTGCAAGCATCAAAACCGCATAAACAAAACAAAACCTAAAATAAACCCTTGCCACTTGGGGCATCTATCTTCACAACACAGGAACCAACCTATGGAGTCTGGCACAGCCTACTGCTGGGCAGACACTGCTGGTCAGACAGCAGAAAAACAATAGTGTTTTTGATTTTTATCACACAGAAAAATCAACAACCACCTCACCTCTTCAGACATTTTTCTGACTGCTCTTCTTAACTCAAAAAGCCTCAGGATGCAGCAATCAGTAGTCATCCTTTGAATAACTTATAGAGGCCTTAATTGCCTTATTCTGAACAGCTGAAGTTTTTTAACGCCCTAAACCTTTCTGGCTATTTCTGCAGCCGACACCTAATAGTAATTGGTGAATTGTCTAAACAAGGCAGAAATGAATCTCCCATGTGTGACAACACCCACAGATTTACCTGACTTCCTGTCACACCAAATTGTTGTATTTTCTGTATACTGTTCCCATAACACTCCCGCAAGTATTCTTTAAGAAGATACAAAAAGCATTTGCGTAATTTTTATAAAAGGTTGGCAATTCTAGAATAGCATATGACATTTTATGTAAAAGTAAGGAAGAAGGAGGGGTGGGGCTCCCAGATATAGCATCATATTACAAAGCGATTGCCCTGGTACGCATCTTATATTGGTGCCATGATGCAGGGAACAGAGCATGGGTCCCAATAGAGGCAAACATGGCAGGAAGAAACTTAGCGGGGGCACCATGGATACCAACCAAGGCCAGAGATTATCAAGATGCACATCCCCATTAACACAGAATAGAATGGCGGTCGGGGATAGAATAAATAAGGATGGAAAATATGCCTCGAGAACATCACCATTAGCCCCTCTGGGGGGTTACCCATGGTTCCCCCCAGGAGAGGAAAAAGGAGTGTTGGGCCCATGGGAATTAGACGGGAATACAACGTGCTTGAGATATGCACCACTGGGGGCTAGGGATGAGCCGAACACCCCCGCGTTCGGTTCGAACAAAAACCGTCGAACAGAACGACCGTTTGCGCGAACATTTAGAGCCCCATTGAAGTCTATGGGAGTCGAACGTTCAAATTCAAAAACGCTCATTTTAAAGACCAATATTCAAGTTATTGTTGGAAAACGTCTTTGAGAAACGGATGTTTTTTCAGGAACAGGACTCCTTTTTTTTTATGTTTTTAAAACTTTTTTTTCCATTGATATATGTTCCCTCGGGCATTAGCAAGGTTCTCAAAGACGTTTTCACAGGCAAACTATAGACACCCAGCAGGTACAATATTTAAAAGAATTTTTAATTTTTTTTTAAGTTAAGCATCAATAAAATCACTGCTCCAGGAGCAGTGATTTTATTGATGCTTAAATAAAAAAATAAAAAAATTCCTTTAAATATTGTACCTGCTGGGTGTCTATACCTGTGATAACGTCTTTAAATAGCACAATCACCTGCCTGCCAGTAAATTAGGAAGAACTGATCTATCTAAGCTATACAGTGTATAAATATATTTACAACTCCTAGGGATGTATATATATTCTCTACACACTGTAAAATAAGCTAAACTGACTAGCTTGCCTGCCTGCTCTATCTAGCTATCTAAAAAGACAATCTCTCTGTCTCTCTGACGGCTTTCATTAACAAGCCGGAACACACTACACTAGGCCGCTCAGCAGGCGGCCTTATATAGTGTGGGTCGTGTGCTAAAGCCCTGAGCCATAATTGGCCAAAGCCACCCAGTCTTTGGCCAATTATGGCTCTTCGTTTTTTGCGCGCTGTGATTGGCCAAGCATGCGGGACATACAGCATGCTTGGCCAATCATCAGCGCGCAATGCTGCAGTGAATTATGGGCCGTTTTGCGTCATTCGAATTTGGCGCGAACGTCCACTTTTGTTCCAATTTCGTCGAACGTACGAACAGACAATGTTCGTGTCGAACATACGTTTGTATCGAACGCGAAGCTCATCCCTACTGGGGGCACTGATGCCCAAGGCAGACTTGGTACTAATGCAAGGAGACATGGCAATGGCAGGCTGGAGATATATCCAAATGCAAAGCTTCTTTAGTTGATTAGACCCCCAGATAAGAACTTTAAACTTCTTAACTACATTTGAGAAAACATGTAGGAAGATAGTATGAGATATGAGAAGGATAGGGGAGGATGGCCAATGACCTACCTCACTTATATTTCTTTCCCTCTTTTTTCCTTTTGGGATGGATGGGGCAGAGGTGTGGTGGGGTGGAGAAGGACAGACAGGGAAGAAACACATTTAAATTCACATAGTTTAAGGGTTGATTGTGGAAAGGGAGGGAAGAAGTATAAGTAAGGGAGGGAAGAAGTATAAGTAAGGGGTGGAAAAGGAACACATGCAAACACACATTTCATACTTTCATAATTTTTTTTTTTTTGGAACGAATTATAAAACACAGTCAGGAAATTAGAAAAGGTCACATATATGGAAAGGGAGTATATTAAAAAGAAAGGGAATATTAACACACAACACCCTTTTATTTTCATAAGAAGACACACATTTCATTATACCCTCTGTTAGTCCTACATTCTCTCTAGACTCACCTTTAATACCCTACATATCCCCCTTATTATTTATTTTGTGGAAATAATAATAAAACTAGAAAAGGACACATATATGGAGAGAGAGAATACGAAGAAGAAAGGAAATAGTAAAACACAACACATTTTTATTTTCACAAGTAGACACACATTTAATAATATCCTCTGTCTGCCCTTCATCCCCCCTGTACCTATACCTCGGGCCCTCCTTATGCCCCGTTTTTTTTTTCCAAAGAGGGAACCTGAGCCACCACCCAAAATATAAAACTTAGAAATGTATCAATGTTTTATGTACTTAGTAAATGTTAATAATAGGTTACATGTAAAGAAAAAAAACTTTTAAAGAAAGATTAAATAAATAATTAACCCATCTGAGCTATCCTGCTAGGAAGCCAACACTGCACACAGTCAAAAGTAAGCAGTTGAGGCATGTCCGGTCCCACGGCCACATGTATACAGGTGTATATATGCAACTTTGGGTGGGAAATGCCTCGGCTGCATACTATTGGCTCTGGGCAGCGACAGCCTCCTGGGAGGATAGTTCAGGTGGGATTAACTAGGATCCAAATATGCCTGAGCTCAACCCTACTGCCATGTATTTGGACTTTTGTTTGGTTTATGGACCCTATGCGGCTATTGTAAGAAATTATCTTTTGTGTTGACTGTATTGAGTTGCCATAAGAAGCAATGTTAATTTCACACAGCTGAAGACAAGCCACAAAACACTAAAAAACAAAAAGACTGACATTAAAGGGCCAGTATATCTTTTGTTTTGTTCATTTTGTGTTTGCGATGCAATACCGAAACAATTGTTGGTGGCCAATTCTACACAGCAGCAAGTAAATGCAGACCAGCACATTGCCACTATGACTCTCCAGCAGAATCTGAAGGTTCAAAAAAGCAAAAAAAAAAAAGCACAGAAACCCAGTTATCTGGCACGCAGGAAACAAGCAGCACAAGTAAAAATGTTCACTAAAGCAGTAAAAATTGTGTCACAAAACCGGGAGCCAATTCATTTTCTGAATGAAAACAAAGCTTACTTTGATTGGCTGAGCTTACTCTGATTGGCTGAGCTCTGATTGGCTGAGCCAATCATAGGAAGTTTTGTAAAGGACTTTTTAAAACAACTCTGGATAGGGAATTGACAGAGCACTGGAGGGCTTACTGAGCAGAACTGTGGGTTGTTGAGGCTGAGCAAATGCCTCCTGCATGGACTTTGAGACATTTTTTTGTTTAATTGCTGAAGTGATGCTTTATTTTCTGTTAACTGGCTACATAAAAATAAACATGGGCTTAGTAATTCCTCAAAGAAACTGCATTTTACAGTGTCTTCCTGTCATAGAGCTATTATCTGAGTAGATCACCTGTCACAGTTGATGCACAGTATGCAGGCAGCAAGTCCCTTGAAAAAGACATTGGAATTTAAAGAGGCCACAAGTTTGGCTGTGAACTGCTGCTCCTAAAATTGTGAAGTCCTTATCCAGACTATTTTAATTCCTGCTGCAGTATGGAGGTAGGGATTGGGGGCAGTAAAACCACGATTAAACTGTATCACCCACCAACTTTATGTGTGAATGAGCTCGAAGGGTGCTGCTGCCGAATGCAACTAAGGGCATTATTCACAAGTGCAGAAGCGCACTGCTGCTCCTCTGAAAAGCAATCTGAGTGTGTTTGACTGGTGCAACATATAGCCTCCTCAACACCTGATTTAAACCCATGAATGGAGCGCTGAGCAGTGGAGGGGCAGGGACCAGCCATCTCAGCGGCTTGCTGAGACACTGAGACTGCTATCAATCAGGGCAGCTGGCGGATCCAGACCTGGAAGTCGGGATGACGCGCTGCTCTGACTGATGGCAGTGACGTTTCTCCGCCGAAAACGGGTGACAGGAGTGCAAAACAAATTGCACTCCTGTGACCCATAGAAGAAGCCCAGCCTAAAAAGCTTAGGCTGGACTTATCCTTTAAGGTAAAAAACCCTTTTGCCTTTAAAACCACTTTACATAACATAGGAGAAAATCTCTCCTCCAACTCACTTACCCTGCATTGTATGTTAGCGGTTCTTTTTTATTTTTAATTTTTTTTTTTTTATTAGTTATAAAAGACACATAAAATATAACAGCAGCCGGCCAGTATGCACTGAGCCATACCAGGCCAACATGGCCCATTACAAAAGGTACAAACAAGGACCGTCTAACAGAGACAGTGCCTAACTAACAACCTAGAAAAAGAACACAATCCCCCCCCTCCCTCAGCACTCCCTCCCCAGCTAAATCCGGAGCCATATGGTCCCCACAACCCCCACCTGCCCGGATTCCGCGGTAGGACCTCCATGTGTCTAACCCATCTACAGATCATAGCGCAGAATGTATATAATCACTTCACAGTCATCTAGACCCCAATCAAAGATATCAACCCAAAGTCAAATCCGAGTCATACCATGCCCGTCACACCTTATCAAACTTCCCCCCGCACCCCCTTGATAAGTACGTCGACTTGTAATATGGCAACATAGAATTAACCAAGCCCTTCCAGAAACCCAGTGTAGGGGCCCCCGGTTTACGCCACAATAATAATATGGCCTTCCTGGCATAAAATAAAAGAATGTTAAGTAGAGTCCTATGCGCCCAAGACGGGACCACATCCTCAACCAGCCCCAAGAGACACACCCTAGCCGTTATTGGAACAGGAGTCACCAAAATTTCAGAAATACAAGATGTAACCTCCATCCAGAATATGGAGACCAGAGGACAGCTCCAAAAGACATGCTCCGCAGCCGCAGGAGCAAATGTACATCTCCAGCACTCTGCCTTCACTGCCGGATAAATAGATGCCAGCCTAGTAGTAAATCCTATGGAGGAATTTAAAGTGAATAAGTCTGTCCCTAGCCGACACCAGATGCTGGAACGGGTGTGCCCACATGTCATCCCAATCCTCCCCCTGAATGTCCGGGACCTCCACATCCCACCGCTCTCTACATTTGTGAACAGCCCTAGGGCTAGAAGCGAACAACTTCCTATACGAAACCGATAGAGTTTTGGCAAGACCCTCTGTCATCATCAGATTCTCCAGGTCAGAAGAAATGGACTCCACCGTCAAAGTTCTAAATTGTGCTCGGAACGCGCGTCGTAATTGAATGTAGCGGAAAAATTAGGAATTTGGTAGATCATGCCTAGCTTTAAGCTTGTCGAATGTCAACAGTTCCCAATCCATAGTAATATCCTTCAAGTTCTTAATCCCCTTAACCACCCAGCACATTGGATCATCAAAGGAGTAAAATTGTGGCAACCGAGGATTCATACACAACAGCCAGCCGTAGCGATTCGTAAGAACCCAAATGGGCCGCCTCTAAGACCGTGGCCAAGTCTCCATCATCCGATGTCAACCACCTGTGAACAAACACCAATTGTCCCACCAAATAATATTTCCGCTAATCCCGCAGGGCCAACCCCCCCTCCCCCCATGGCTCCTGCAAGACCTTCAATCCTATTCTGGGTTTCCCAGGGGCCCATAAGAATGTACTATTGAGGCTGTCCAATTTCTTAAAAAAGGACTTAGGGATCCAGGAGGGAGCGTTATGTAAAAAGTAGAGGATCACTGGGAGAATTTTCATTTTCAATAGGTTAAAGGGTCACTAAAGGAATTTTTTTTTTTTTTTTGCTGAAATGACTGTTTACAAGGTATAGAGACATAAAAGTTAACTGATTCCTTTTCAAAATGATTAAAAATAGATAAAAATCAATCATATAATGTGCCTGCAGGTTAGTTTCACTTTTGAACTGGCTTCATGTTTCTGCAAAGTAGAAATAGACACACAGAACAAAAACAAACAAATCCAGGGCAGTGTTTTGTTTTTAAAATGAATCTGCTCCCCGTATGGTGGTTATAAGGAAACAGACAAGCAGGAAGTGTGGAGAACAGAGCAGGATTACAGCAACTTCAAAGCAAAAACGAACAATAAGGACATGAAACCAGTAAGTAAAGGAAGCTATTTAGCTAATGAAAATTTTTACTTTAGAGATTCTTCCTATTAATGACAACGGGAGTTTCTGCCATGCCTGAATTTTCCGCTTAAGAAGGCCTAAAAGCGGCATGAGATTAAGGGAAACGTAGTCACCCACATCCGCCGTAATCTTCACCCCCAGGTAAGTGATTTGTTCCACCCACTGCAACGGCAAGGCTGGGTCCGCAATGCCCCTGGCCCCAGCGTTCAGTGGCAAGATAGACGACTTTGACCAATTGACCAATTGACCTTCAACCCGGAGTATTGTAAAAATGTATTCAGAATACCCAGAGCCGACTCCAACGATCCCTTTGGGTCCTGTAAGAACAGTAGTAAATCATCCGCATACAGCGCCAAGCCCTCATCCACCGACCCCACCCTGAGCGCCCTGACCGCCCCTGACGTTCTCAATGCAACCGCAATCGGTTCCATCATGAGGGCAAACAAAAAAGGCGACAGGGGACAACCCTGCCTCGTGCCTCTACCAATATGAAAAAAGGGAGACGTGTGACTTCCCACGCGAATTGCCGTCCGAGGTTCAGTGTATAACAAAGAGATCCATTTACAAAAAGTCCTGCCAAAACCCATTTCCTGCAATACCGCCAACATGTAATTCCAATCAACAGAGTCGAAAGCTTTCTCTATATCGATCGAAACCACCACCCTAGTGGGAGAGGCAGAACCAGGAATCTGAAGATGTGTAAATAATCGTCTCAGGTTGGTGTCCGTAGACTTACCAGGCATAAAACCCGTCTGGTCAATGTCCACTAAAGACGAGATAACTCCCCCCAGTCTCCTAGCCAGTACTTTGGTAAGGATTTTTAGATCCATATTTAAAAGAGCAATCAGCCTATATGACGCACACTCCAAAGGGTCTTTACCAGGCTTAGGAAGCAAAATCATATAGGCATCAAGCATGGATTGCGGTAGGCATTGATTCTGAATAGAGTAAGCCAGTAATGTTGTGAGTCGGGTGGCAATTGGTCAGCGTATAGCTTATAAAAATCCGCCGGGAAGCCATCCGGCCCCGGAGCCTTGTCCGGAGGGAAGGCAAAAATCGCCGCAACTACCTTATTCGTGATCTCTGCCTCTAAAATCTCCCGATCCGCATCAGAAAGCCTCGGAAGCGAAAGCCCCCCCCCCCCCCCCAACAACACCTCCAATTCCGGCTGATCATAGGCGGGGATGGGAGCATAGAGAGTCGAAAAATAGTCCTGAAATACTGAAAGTATCTCACCCGGGTCTCTAGCCAATTCCCCATCAGTACGTCTGACAGCTGGAATACTCACTATTTGGCGAGAATCCGCCACCAATCTAGCAAGTAGTTTTCCATTTTTGTCCCCCTCTGCAAACAGTGTCTCTGACCTATGCTTGGCTTCAGTATTATAGTAGCCAGGTTATTAAAATGCAAATCAATCAGCCTCCTTGCCTCCAATAGAGCTGCGTAGGAGGAACTGGAAGGGTTATTAGCATTGGCGTCTGCGCATTCCCTCTCCCTATCCTTCAGTACCCCAATCTCAGCCTGTTGCTCCACCCTCTCCTTTTTGATAGCAGAGATACATTCCCCCCTAATTACCGCCTTAAAGGCATCCCAAACAACTGGGGGTTCAGCAGATTCCGGGTTTCTCGACCAGTAATCAGAGACCGCCTCCAGAAGGTGAGCAGTCAGCCCCTCCTGTTTTAGCCACCCCGGCGAAAGCCTCCACCCCCTTGACCCCCTTCCTGAGGAGAAGGCCAAGGAGACGGAAAGCGGGTTATGATCCGACAGACCCCCGGCCAAATAAGAGACATCCTGAACATCCGACACTATCCCAGGGCTGCCAAACGCAAAGTCTATCCTGCCCGATGACCTATGTGTCTGAGAAAGATGCGAATAGCAACGAACACTTGGGTGCTTTGCCCGCCATATTTCAGAGAGTCCCACCATCGATGCCCATGACACCAAATCTACCGAGCCCAACCTCCCCACATTCGAGGAGTCCAATGCCTCCAGGGTAGTATTAAAGTCCCCCATTATCAATATTGGTAAATGAGCGTAAGGGGTTAATTTAACCAGCATATCATACAAACATTGTACATTGAAAGGGGGTGGCACATAGACATTTACCAGCAGGATTTTCTTATAGTCAAGATCCATTACCAATGCCAAAAACAGCCCCCCCCAGATCCAATACCACCTGATGGACCCTGCAAGAGACCGACTTACTAATGAGGATGGATACCCTCCGCGAAAACGTGGAGTAAGTAGCATGAAAAGTCTGCTGAATCCAGGGTCGTCGCAGTGCCAACACCCTGCTGCCATCCAGATGAGTCTCTTGCAGGAGAACAACATGCAGCCTATACTGCCTGAGATACTGGAACACAGATGCCCTCTTGAATATGTTATTCAGGCCTCGCACGTTCCAAGACACCACCCTCACTACATTATTTTTTTTTATAATCAAAATGTTTCCTTTTTTTTATTTTGCTCGATATAAGTCATACAAGATTAAACATTCTCATCTTTTGTTAAGTACATCATTACATTTATCTTGTAAAAAAAAAAAAAAAAACATATAATCCAAGATTACATTTTCCATGGATGCCTATCAGTCATTTTTATCCCCCCCCCCCCCCCCCAAAAAAAAAAACCCAAAAAAAAAAAAAACAATATAAATAGTTCTCTTTCCTCTTTTTCATTCCCCCTATTGCCCTTCCTCCCTTTTCTACTGAGGTATAGCTGTTCTAACCCTGCAATCTCTTGATTTCCATTCCCTCAGGACGGAGAAACAGGGTCCTCCTATTGGAGTCAATATTGGAGGGGGGGAAGAAGGGGAGCAAGAAAGAAAGATTTTATATAACCGTAATTTTTTTATGTTTTTTTAATGTCTCCTCTCTGGTCAGTGTTTTTAGTCTAAATCGTTGTTCTTCTAAGATGTTACCTTTATGTCGTTGCCCTCTATGCGTCATACATCTATTGCATCCCATATCCTCTCACTTCTTTTCTCTTATTCCACCCCCATTTCAGGTTCGTGTTGTAGCCAGCCTGCCCATGTTATCTCAAACTCCCCTTTTTTATCTTTCATTGTTTGTATCCACTTTTCGGCCTCCATTATCCGGTTTACTTCCCTTTTCCAGTCTGCTAATGTTGGACACATACTTTGTTTCCAAAATCTAGGAATTAACAATTTTGCAGCATTTAATAAATGTGGAACTACACTATTCCTGTATATTTTAATCGAGCCCGCTGTTCCATGGAGTAGGAAACATAGGGGCGTGAACTCTATAGGGATTGGGGTCAATCTCTCAATCCACGGTGCAATTGCTTCCCAATATATTTTAATTTTTGGGCATTCCCACCATAAGTGTAGATATGTACCCCTTTGCTGACATCCTCTCCAGCACCGGGCATCTGCCACTGGATACATCTGGTTCAACCTTACTGGAGTCCTATACCATCTTGTCATAAATTTATAGGCCATTTCCTGAATATGCGAACTTATAGATGTGGAGTAAATTAATTTAATCATCTTTTTACTTTGTTCGTCTGATAGCCTTATATTTAGTTTACCCTCCCATTCCCTGATAAAATATGGTGTTTTATTTTTTTGAGCTCCTTGTATCATCTTATACATCTGGGATAGCAGATGCTTCGCTTCCCCCTGATGCGCACATTGTTCCTCAAACTTTGTAAGGGAGCTTAATGGTCTCAGGGCAGGTTTCATCCTATTAAAGAATCTTGTCAGTTGATAATATTTCCATTTTGCTGCGGGTATATTTCCCACGGCTATGGCAAAATCTGGATAATCCATTAGTGTTCCCTGTGGAGCGAGCCTGCCACATGTGACATCCCCTCCCCGATTCCATGGACCCAGGAATCCTCCCTGGTCCCCCGGAGGGAACCATGGGAATCCCTCCAGTGGTACCAATGGGGACATCCCTGGTGAGTACTCTCCTTTTCTATTCAGCCCATCCCATATTGATAAGGTGTTCAAAGTCAAGGGGGATGTCCACTTCGTAAATCCTCTCGCAACTCTCGGGATCCAAGGGGCCCCTTCCAAGTTCCTTCCCGCTATTGTTTTTTCTAATAGGGTCCATCTTTTTTTCCCGGCATCATGGCACCAGTTCAAAATACGGACCAGCGCCATAGCCTTATAATATACCAATATATCTGGAAGCCCCATTCCTCCGTCATCCTTACTTCGTCGTAGGATATCATAGGCTATCCTTGGTTGTTTATCATTCCACACAAAGGCAACAAATGCCTTCCGTATTTGCTAAAAAACGTCGCTGGTACGTTGATTGGTACTGTGTGTAATATATAAATAATTTTGGGTAGAATACACATTTTAATTGCACTCACTCTTCCAAACCATGTCAAATAATGTCTTGCCCGTTTTTTTAAATCTTCCACTAGTTTAGTCAGTAGAGATGAATAATTAAGTTTATATAACATTTTTTGGTCTGCAGTGATATGTACCCCAAGATAGAGCAGGGAGTCTTTCTTCCATACAAAAGGATATATTCTCTTCAGAGTCCCTGCCATTTCCTGAGACACATGACTAGGTAGCAATATTGATTTTTCGAAATTAACTTTGAAATTCGACAAGTGTCCAAATCTTTCCACCTCCTGCATTAAGACTGCCAGTGATGTATATGGTTTTGAGAGATAGAATAATAGGTCGTCGGCATATGCCGACACCTTATGTTCCTCCTCTCCAATACAGGTTCCTATGATTTCCCCATTATTTCTAATCCTACAAAGAAAAGGTTCCAGTGTTAAAGCAAATATTAATGGTGACAATGGGCAACCTTGTCTTGTTCCATTTCTAATGTTGAGGTAATCAGATATTGTACCATTAACTTTAACCCTTGCTCTTGGGCCCTCACTACATTAGCCATGATCTTCAAACAAAAGCATTACCCAGATAAGACCCACCAGTCCAACCCAAATATCACACAAAATATACCGTGGGGCTAGGGACCCCCCCATGAGGGAGATATTATCCCCATGAAAAGAGAACGAAGTGCTGAGCAAACTACCCTCCCATTACCCAAACAAAAACAATTCCCCCCTGCCAATATACCAGAAACCACACCAAAAAAAAAAAAAAAAAAATAGTCCAACCTTGTCCGGTACAGGCTTAAGTCCCAAACAACAAAAAACCAACCCAACAATGAAAAATTCATTCTTGCTGACAAGGTACAGGAAGAACAACCGTCTGGTCGATTGTCCAGCAGATCAAGAGAAAGTTGTCAGTTCACTCCAGTAAACTCTGCATCGCTGAGCCAGAATATATAAACAAGGGGAGCAATTCACAGCTAGTCCCATAAACAAATAACTTGGGAACAGTCAGTTCAGCAGGAGTTAGGAAACAGCGCCACCTAGTGCCCAAAAAACAAAACAAAAAGATAGCAGCTAAATACAAAAAAATAAAATTATAAAATGGCCAGCAATGGATATTCAGTGCTATGTATGCATAGGCAAAATAAAAATAAAAAATATAATAAAAATTTAAAGTTCGTCCTAGCAAGGTACTAGAACACAACGGGCAATTGAGGAAAAAAAGAAAATAAACAATCGTTACCGGAAGAGCAAAAATAGAAAAATCATAAAAAAGAGAAGGGGGTAACCAGGAGAGGAGAAAAACAAAAAACAAAGACAGGCTCTTGTCCCAAACCCCCCACAGGATCCAGCAGAAAAAAAAAATGCACAAAAGGTGAAACACAAAAACACTGCTACTCATCTTGAACTCAGCCTTCCTCACACGTTCTGGTCCGGCCATTCAGATGCATCCAGCGGAGAATCAAAGAATTTAACCGCACCATTATGTTGCACACGGAGCTTGCTAGAATATTCTTCTCCCTGAGCCTCTTCCGTACATCATTAAAGGAACAAAGTCGTCTCTGAGTTTCAGTAGAGAAGTCATGGAACAGCATCACTTTAGCACTGTCAAGTTTAAGCTCAGGACGCTTCCGCGAGGCAGCCAATATCATATTCCGGTCCCTATAGTTTAGGAACCTCACTAGGAACGGCCGGGGGTAATTTCCCGGGGGGGGCACCTGCCCGCAGGGACCCGATGAGCCCTCTCCACCATTTACGTCGGGGGGAGACCCCCCAGGCCCAGCAACTGTTTGAAGAATTGCTCTGCAAAGGAGGCAGTCTGAGCCCCCTCAGCACCTTCAGGCAAGCCCACTACCCTCACGTTATTTCTCCTTTGCCTGTCTTCAGCATCTTCAGCTCTGTTTTGCAGCGCCTTCACCATTTCCTGCAGTTCTGCCAACTGATTCCCCTGGGAGTGGGACACATCCTCCACCTCAGAAATCCTCTCCTCAGCCTCTGTCAGCCTGCTCCTTATCTTATCCAGGTCATGCCTTAACCGGTTTACACTCTGCTGCTAGATGATCTATGCTGACCATCACTGCCGCTTTGCTGGCATTTATGGCCTCAAGGATAGGCCTGGTGATAGCCTCCTGCGCCATCTCAGGAGCCGGGGAGACCGCCGGGGATCTTTCAGGGCTTACCTCCTGTGCAGCTGCCATCCTCTCGGCCTGTCTCCGTTCCCGCTTGGTGAGAGGAGGAGAAGGCAATATGGCGGCGGCTGGACTTGTGTCAGGGCCTCGTGCTGAGCGGGTCCTGTGCTGACACTTCAGAGCCTTCTTCGGCGGCCGGGATGCCCCTTTCTCATGACCGGGACGCGGTCCACGCAGCCTGGTACCGTAAGTACCGCAAAACGGACTAGTTAGCTCCCCAGGCAGGATATAGAAGCAGGATAGATGCAGGGCTCACTGAGAACACGTCCTGCCGCCTTCACATCCGGTCATGCCCCCCCCATGTTAGCTGTTCTTTCATGGACAATATTTGTAGAACATGTTTCAGAATGTTTAAATTTATCAGCCTTTCCCTTTTCGGGATAATGGCTAGCATGTAAAGCCTTCAGAATGTCAGATATGGTAGCCTTAACCATCCACGATTCTGCATCTTTGCTGGTGGTTATCTTCAGTATCTAATATAAAGGACTATAAAGATATGGCAGGGAATGGGGTTGACAAAGGGGTAACAGGCACACACCCAGTTGGCAGGATTAGCAGAATCTGCAGTTTAGCTCCCAGCTCTCATAGTGCCACACTCCCTCCATATTTGATAAATATTCTGAAGGGAATTTCACAATAATGTGAACAAAGAAGCATCTGGAATTGAAGTTTGACAGAATTGCATTATTAGTATTGATATTATTATTTTAATATACTTTGATAAACTGTAATCCAAGCCATCAAAGTGAAACGTTTGTTGATATAGGCCCTATGAAAAAATATATATTTACCTTATTTACAGCATCTGGCCATGCTTGAGTTTCAAGGCAAAATGCTGAATGCTTTGGATATACAGCACCAGCTTTTCCTTTCAGTGATCCATCCAAGAAATTGGCTGTGTAAAACTGGATACCAGGCTGAGTTGTCCGCAGACAGAGCACTCTGCCGCTAGGCTTATGGTATACCCTGTAAAATATAGATCATATTACTTAAAATGTTTTAAAAAATAAAGGTTAGTTGAAAGAGGATGGAAAACATCTACAAAGAAAAATGGCATGAGGAAAAAAAAAAAAATAAGCTGTCCCACCTTGCACAAATCTGTTGTTTTTGTGACTCCTTCATGCAAAAGTTATGGTCAAAACCACTTTCTTGCAATTTGGCAATCTGGCTTCCAAGATTAATTGGTTTCCGCAAATCAAAGTTTGTTCCTTCAACTGGGTTTATGTCTCCTGTAAGAATCGCCACATTAAACAATGAATTCTATGTCTTGTGACATGCTGACAATTAAAAACTATAAGGGGATGTTGTTTCTGTTGGGAGGGATGTTTGTTTTTTATCAATTGTGTGGAATAATGGAGGGAACCACACATTCGTCTAAGGTTCACCAGTTCCTAAATGTCTTGCAGGACAATTTCATGGGTCAGATGGTAGACGCACCATTCAGAAACAAGGTGTTACTAGATCTACCGATTACCAATGATTCTGACCTGATAATGGATGTGGAACTATGGGGCAATTTAGGAAACAGCGATCACAGGTCAATTGGCTTCAGTATAAAATCACACAAAGAGGAAACACAAGGGGAACACAAAAACACAGCGGGCCAGATTCACGTAGAGTTACGCCGACGTATCAGTAGATACGCCGGCATAACTCAGAATCTGAGCCGTCGTATCTTTAAGCGTATTCTCAAAACGAGATACGCTTAAATCTTGCTAAGATACGACTGGCGTAAGTCTCCTACGCCGTCGTATCTTAGTTGCATAATTATGCTGGCCGCTAGGTGGCGCTTCCGTCGATTTACGCGTCAAATATGTAAATTAGCTAGATATGCCAATTCACGAACGTACGCCCGGCCGTCGCAGTACAGATACGCCGTTTACATAAGGCGTTTTCAGGCGTAAAGATATTCCAACAAAAAGATGGCACAGCCAATGTTAAGTATGGACGTCGGGACCGCGTCAAATTATTCTAATTTTACGTCCTTTGCGTAACTCGTCCGTGAATGGGGCTGGACGTCATTTGGAGCATGCGCACTGGGATACGTTGACGGCCGGCGCATGCGCAGTTTAAAAAAACGTAATTTACGTGGGGGTCACACTTATTTTAAATAAAACACGCCCACATCAAACACATTTGAATTTGGTGGGCTTACGCCGGCCCATTTAAGCTACGCCGCCGTAAATTAGCTTTGTGAATAGAGCACTTGCCTCTCTAATTTACGGCGGCGTAGTGTATCTGAGTCTATCATTTAAAAGGTAGAACACGGAAGACACATAGCGGAGGAAAGCAAATAAAAACCCAAGAAATTCTTAAGTATTTAAACAGTAAAAAAAGTGAGGACAGACCATATTGGCTCCATAAAGATTGAGAAAGGACTGGTTACAGAGGATGGGGAGATGGCGAAGGCATTGGATTTATTCTTCTCCTCAGTCTTCACAAGGGAATCGGGGGGGCTTCAGTAACCAAAACTGTAGTGTTTGTCCTCATGATACATCACAGAAAGCACCCTCATGGCTAAAAGGACAGAAATAAAGAACAAAAAAATATTTTGGACAGCCGTACTCCAGGAAAATTCCTTTGGTTTCCTTTTATTGGTAAAACTGGATGAAAAACACTACATAAGCTATGAGTAGGCACTAAGGGCCAGAATCACGTACATTGGCGCATATATAGAACGGCGTAGCGCATCTCCTTTACGTTAGACCGGCTCAATTTCGAGCCGCAAGTGCCGTATCCACAGAGTATTTGAGCCCAAATTTGCGCCGGCGCAACTTAAATTACGAGGCCTAAGGCGGTGTAATTCAAAGTGGGAAGGACGTGGGCGTGTTCCATTGAAATGAGCCGTGACCCCATGCAAATGAAGGGCCGGCCAGACTGGGCATTTGCATGACGCCGACTATGGTCAGAGCCTCTCTGCACATGCTCCCTACTTGGCCCGGAGCAATCAGTGAGATAGGAACTAGGCCCGGCAGACTTAGTGAGATACACCCAGTGCATAAATAGGCCCAGACATACGCCCTTCCATTGCAAAAGCACATCCATTTTTTTCCCTTCCTGAAGCAAGGTGCTTTTGTTCCGTTGTCTGTTGCTGTTTGTAGGTTTGTGTCATGTCGGTGTGTTCAATTATTTTGAGGGCCATCACCCAATTTATATACACATATACATACATATATATATTTAAAAAAAATGTTTATAATAATAAATAATATAATTATAATAATATTTAAAATATTAAATATATATTAGATATAAAAAAAAAAAAATTATATATTTATTATATTAACTAATTTTAAATATATACTAAACAGAAAAAATGTATATAAAATATATATTTAGCCATTAGGGTGAAAAGAGCCACTGGCAAGGAAATGGAGTGTTGCCAGTACCTTGCCCAGTGGCGGTCGGCAGATCCTCTCCCGTGTAAGAACAGGGGAGTCCGCACTATGGTGAATAAAGTAGCTGCTGTCTCCCAGTAGGATCCCTATGTGGGGACCTAATATAAATATGGATAGGAGAAAGGGAAATGGCGCTGCTAAATAATACCTTTGTCGGGTATATCCATGGGGTGAGCCCAATGGTAATAGGCCCCCCTTTTGCCTGGAATTAGGGTGCAATTGGAGAGATACCCTGTGTTAATAGGAGGGTAGATGTTGGTTCCTCAGCTTCCACTAATTTCAGTGAAATTGAGTAAAGGTGGATTAATTAGGTCAGGTCTATTACCATTGGGCTCACCCCACGGATATACCCGACAAAGATCCTCTCCCGTGCCCTCCTCCGTGCCCTCCTCCTTCTGCGCTCATCTAAAGTTAGTAGTATAGCTATGAGCAAGGATGCCCCTGGCATGTTGGCATACAGATTGTTGTCCAGCAAGTGTGGCTGTTCAGCTCGTCCCTAACCGTGTTGCTTTAGCTGACATGTAGACGGATTGTCCAAATTGAAACCTGCTTTTATAAGGACTAAATTTAGACCGGACGTGCAGCTGATGCGCAGAGGGCGTAGCCTGCACCGCACAAACTTACTTTTGTGGATCGGCGTATCTCTCTCATTTGCATATTTGCATAGGAAATCAATGGTGTGGACAGAATAAATGTGCACCTAGGATGTGCAGGCGTAGGCAAGTTAGGCCTGTCAGGAATAGCCTATTTTGGTGCGTATCTATTTCTGTGGGTACGGTGCATAGATATTCCGGCGCAAATTTAGACTTAGGCGGCACATCTCGAGATACTCCGGCGTAAGTGCGTTTCTTGCTGTAGTTTGTAGTGTTTTTCATCCAATTTTACCAATAAAAGGCAACCAAAGGAGTGCAGCTGTCCAAAATATTTTTTTGTTCTTTGCTATACACATTGCCAGCATGCTTGGTCTCTGAGGAGGAGGTTGATCACCAAAGCACATCCACCTGGAGCGGTCAACTCCCTTTCCCCTAGAGCAGGGGTCTACAAACTTTTCAAGCAAAGGGCCACTTATTGTCCTTCAGACTTTAGGAGGGCCAGATTGTGGCCAGCAGGGGCAGAAAATGTCACAGGCCCGGCATCAGTGAGAATAAATATGGCCTCAGGGTCGGTGGTCAATAGGAGGAGTATTCCCCCTATTAGTAGGAGGAATAGTATCCCATCATTGGTATCCGTGGAAGAAATAGTGCCCCATTGTTGGTGTCAGTGGAAGGAATTGTGCCCCAAGGGCCGGATTAAGGCTAGCAAAGGGCCACATCTGGCCCTCGGGCCGCAGTTTGGAGACTCCTGCCCTAGAGGACAGAATTAGAAATAGACTTGGGAAACTTAATATTAATAAATCCCAGGGACCAGATGGCTTGACCTTCGTACTTCGGGAACTAAATAATTGCCAGACCATTGTTCCTAATTTTTACTGAAAGTCTACTGACTGGAATGGTACCAGCTGATTGGAGAAAAGCCAATGTAGCCCCAATATTTAAAAAGGCCCAAAATACATCCCTGGGAATTACAGACCAGTTAGCCTAACATCAATAGTACACAAGCTCTTGGAGGGGATGATAAGGGGCTATATATATGATTTTAGTAATGAAAACTGTATTATTAGCAGTAATCAGCATGGATTCATGAAGAATCGTTCTTGCCAAACCAATCTATTAACCTTCTGTGAGGAGGTGAGCTGCCATCTAGAAAGAGGAAGGCCCGCAGAAGTAATGTATCTGGATTTTGCAAAAGCATTTGACACAGTTCCCCATAAACATTTACTGTACAAAGTAAGGTCCATTGGCATAGATCATAGGGTGAGTACATGGATTAATAACTGGCTACAAGGGCGAGTTTAGAGGGTGGTGATAAATAGGGAATACTCGGAATGGTCAGGGGTGGGAAGTGGGGTCCCCCTGGGTTCTGTGCTGGGACCAATCCGGTTTAATTTGTTCATAAACGACCTGGAGGATGGGGTAAGCAGTGCAATCTCTGTATTTGCAGCAATACTAAGCTAAGCAGGGCAATAACTTCTCCGGAGGACGTGGAAACCTTTCAAAAAGATCTGAACAAATTAATGGGGTGGGCAAACTATTAGATAAGTGCCTGACCGACCACAACATACAGGGATATACAATGTAATTCTAACATATAATCACACACATAGGTTGGACTTTTTTCAACCTCACCTACTATGTAACTATGAAAAGTGTTTACCTAGCTCGCAACTTTCTTTATTATAAAAAATGTAAGTTCCTTATAATATGTAATTCTATTCCAATTTTGGGACCCAAGACAAGTACTTAAAGTACTTATAGGTAAAGTTGATCCAGGGAACATTATATTGCCTCTTGGGGGATCCGGAAGGAATTTTTTCTCCTGCTGGATCAAATTAGATCATGCTTTACTGTTTTTTTTGCCTTCCTCTGGATCAACTGCGGGTATGGAATTGTGTATATAGGATTGTAGATGGACCTGTGTCTTATTTCAGCCATACTAACTACACTATGTAAAACAGTAGCAGCAGCAGAGCAGCTTGGTAAAGAACCATGTTGAAATAAAAGTTGTACTAATGTGGTAGGGAAAGAAAGTCCCAAAAGTAGCACATCACAGCAAAACCCTGTGAGAAGATATACATGACAGCCTCAGCCCAAGCTACGCCCCCAAAATACTTTACTCTATCCCAATCATGGGGACCTCCATGATTAAGCTCCAGGGAAAAGTATAACGCATTGGGCCATGGCCTGGTTAGAGCCTGGGCTGAGGCAGTCAGCCATACACATTCTCTCAGGGTTTTTCTCTGATGTGTGACTTTTAGGACTTTTTTTTCCCTATTGGATGTTTTGAGCTGGGACAAGTTCTGTGCTTGTTGGCACTCCTAGCGGTTTGTAATACAAGAGCCTTGAGTGGCACCTGTTATTTGTACTAATGTGGTATCATTTTAGTGAACAGACTTTGAAGATTACATTTTGTGGTAAATATATTGGTTAACAAGGAAATTAAAAACCTTCATTGCAAGGGCTTTCATATGCAAGAAGCATGACTTTTTCTGGTCATGAGAAATGGCTGATAAAACTAGACAAAATATATGCTTTAAAAATAGAGTGAAATTCCGCTCCCCTGTGTTATTATTATTCACCTCCTATTATTGTATGGTAGAGTATATTTCTTAGTGAGAATACTCTTACCTACTTTTACAATATATTGTGATGATATATTGTGACGTGATATGCGTGAAAAAACCTTAAAAAACTTTAAGTGATATTCTTATCAAAATAAACAACAAATTGGTTCAAAAATCAGAAAAGATTCAATTTAACACCTATTTAACGTGTCATGTGAAAGTTCATATATAGTCCAATAGGTTGCCCAGGAAGTGTTCCTCTGCAATGGTTTTAGACTATTTTCTGGTTGTCATTAATAAGTGGTATCCCATCACCATTAAAAATGGACACTCACCAGATGTCGTAGTAACCCAGGCCTGTGGTTCATTGATCAGGATAACCAATCCTATATTGTTGTTCCTCCTGCTGCCAAGTGAATTGGATAGGGTAATGTGTTGCCTTCTCCTTTGGTGGCTCACAGGAAAAGAAAGGTGCTCCACATAGTGTAATATGTTTAAAATTTAAATTTATTATATAAAACAAGTAAGTATTGCACTCACATTTAAAAGTGCCTTATGCTGGCACCAAGCATCTCCAACCGTGTATGCAAATGCTATCGGTGGGTGACAAAGCCGATTTCCTAAGGTCCTCCCAACTGTCCTGCAGCCTGAGTGTAAAGTAGTGCAGCAGCCTCGACGCGTTTCGCAATTATTATTGCATCTTCAGGAAGCTGCAATAATAATTGCGAACTCTACCATACAAAAATAGGAGGTGAATAATAATAACACAGGGGAGCGCAATTTCACTCTATTTTCTATACACTACTGGTACTGGACTCCTTTTAGGTAAACAGACCCGTTTTTTCTAAATTGTAGCACACCCATAAGCTTTTGCATTTTCAATTTATTTATTTATTCCACTTGCGCCAACCACATTCACACAAAAAATATATGCTTTATTGTATGACAAGCTAACTGAGCTTGTGACGGCAGGCACAGACCTCAATCTTTTCATTGTACTACCAACACAAATATGAGATTGTGTGTGTATATATATATATATATATATATATATATATATATATATATATATATATATATACCGTGTGTTCCCCGAAAATAAGACGTACTCCGAAAATAAGCCGTAGCGGGATTTCGACGCAAGATAGAAATATAAGACACCCCTCCGAAAATAAGACGTAGCGAATCTCCGATGTAGTGTCGAATCTCCGAAAATAAGATGTAGTGTCGAATCTCCGAAAAATAAGATGTAGTGTCGAATCTCCGAAAATAAGATGTAGTGTCGAATCTCCGAAAATAAGATGTAGTGTCGAATCTTGTAGTGATATCTTGTAGTGGTACAACCAGACAAGATGAGTGCAAAAAGAAAGAGTTATTCTGTTGAGTACAAGAAAGGAATTGTGGAGGACTCCCGAGGCAAGAATCTTACGGCTTTTTGCAAAGAGAAGAAGTTGGATATCCGAATGGTCCAAAAATGGCGCGCAGAATACGATAATCTCAGTCTACAGGTGGACAGAGGAAATGCTAAGAAGCGCAAGTGTGGTTCAGGTAGGCAACCTTTATTTTCTGTAATAAAAATAAGACACCCCCCGAAAATAAGCCATAGTGTGATTTCTTGAGGAAAAAAAAATATAAGACGGTGTCTTATTTTCGGGGAAACACGGTATATATATATATATATATAGTACAGGACGCCAGGGTTGAGTCCTGGATGGACGCTATATTGCACCAATAATTGGATTGTGGTCCCTTTAAGGCATTGGTATAGTGTTCATGGGGTCACCCAGAGGGGGCAAGAAATTCCAGGCAATAAAAGTTAATCCAGAGAGGACGGACCTACATTCATCTCTGTCCTTGTTAGAGTGTCATTTGGGGTCCTGGAATTTCGGAGGCTCGAAAGTGACGTTCGGGAAGGAAAGAGCCTCCTCTCCTGACCACTGGCAGTCAAGCAAACAGGGGGTTAAGAACTTCCAGAAGAACAGCTTAAAAGACAGGGAGTGCTGATAGAGGAGGTGATGAGGAGTATGGGAGTGCACCTGTCTGAAGAGCTATATACCTCTTTGGCCTCGTACACACGATCAAATCTGTCTGCTGGAAACGGTCGGCCCGACCGTCCCAGCAGACAGATTCGATCGTGTGTACGGGTGAGGCGACGGATTTGGCCACCCGACAGATTTCAAAGCATGTTTTGAAATCTATCGGGTGGGAATCTGTCCGCCCGACATGTCTGCTGGTTAGTACACTTACCAGCAGACATGTCGCCTCGCACCGCCGCCGAATGGATTCGGCGCATGCGCGGAAGTGTTTTACTTCCTGGTGCGGTGACGTGGCGGCGTCAACGTCACCGACACGTCAGCGCGCCGTCTGCTGGCGGGGATTTTGGTTTGCTCGTGTGTACATGCGAGCAAACCAAAATCCTAACAAACAGATTTGTTCAAATCGGTCGGTCCGACTGATTTGAACAAATAGATTGCCTCGTGTGTACGAGGCCTTAGAAGCTGATTAAGGGTAAGCAAGCACTGGAAGTTCTGGGGTGTGAAGACGTGCCTAAAAACTGTATGTGCCTTTGCTTTGATTTATTACTGTGCTGAAGACAAGCAAACTTTTTTGTTTATGCTGGAGACAAGCGGACTTTTACTTTAATATTTTTCCCCCGTGTGCTGAATGAAGTGTTTTTGGTTTGGTTACAAATAAAACCTTTTTTGGTTCAACTTTAACGGTTTATGCACTTAATCCAGCAGAGCTAAACAACCCCCAAAGTTCACAATATTATTATATATACACACATACATACAAACACACACACACACACACAGTATCCCACAAAAATGGAGTACACCCCTCACATTTTTTGTAAATATTTTAATATATCTTTTCATGTGACAACACTGAAGAAATTACACTTTGCTACAATGTAAAGTAGTGAGTGTTTAGCTTGTATAACAGTGTAAACTTGCTGCCCCCTAAAAATAATTCAACACACAGCCATTAATGTCTAAACCGCTGGCAACAAAAGTGAGTACACCCCTAAGTGAAAATGTCCAAATTGGGCCCAAAGTGTCAATACTTTACAGTGTCATTTCTTCAGCGTTGTCACTTGAAAAGATGTAGTAAAATACTTACAAAAATGTACACATACACAAGCTAATATACTATATATACACATGGGTGTGTACAATGTTTAAAGGGGTTGTAAAGGTTCATTTATTTTATTTATTTTCTAAGTAGGTTCCTTTAAGCTAGTGCTTTGTTGGTTCATTTACCTTTTCCTTTGATTTCCTTCTAAATGTTTTTTTTCTTTGTCTGAATTTATCACCTCCTGTTCCTCCTCAGTAAGCTTGCCCCCATCATCTGAGCAGTTCTGGCTGGGGGTTAGTCAGCATGCTCACCCCCTCCCTTGGGACTTCATCTACCCGCAGGGATGTAGTCCCAAGGGAGGGGGCGAGCACAATGACAATGCATAAGCTTAAAGGAACCCATTTAGAAAATAAAAAATGAACTTTTACAACCTCTTTAAAGGAGTTGTAAAGCAAAACATTTTTTTTGCCTAAAATTAATGTCTGCAAGGTAGACAGACAGAATAGTGTAATGATTCTGTTAACAAATGAGTAAATACATATTAAATTCCTTTATCTATATCACCTCCGACGTTCTAGTTTCTGTTCTCTCATTCACTTTCTGGTTTGCCTCACTTGTTCATGTAAGAACTGCATTTCCCAGTATGAATTGCGGCACGCACAGTAATTCACACCTCCTTGAAGTCTCTAAGGCCGCGTACACACGATCAAATCTATCTGCTGGAAACGGTCTGACGGACCGTTTCAGCAGACAAATTCGATCGTGTGTACGGGCGGACAGACAGGTTTTTCCAGCAGACAAATTTTAAAGCATGCTTTAAAATCTGTCTGCTGGGAACCCGGCCGTCCGACATGTCTGCTGGTTAGTACACTAACCAGCAGACATATCTGTCCGCACATGTGTCGAATGGAATCGACGCATGCGCGGAAGTGTTTTACTTCCTGGTGACGGTGACGTGGCGGCGTCAACGTCACTGCCACGTCACTGCGCTGTCTCCCGGCGGGGATTTTGGTTTGATCGTGTGTACACGATCAAACCAATATATCCCAGCAGACAAATCCGATCAAATCGGTCTGATTTGATCAGATTTATTTGGTCGTGTGTACGCAGCCTAACACGTAGAGAGGGTCCTGCCACACAGATGTAGTTGCCAGGAGGGGGCAAGCATGTTACTGACCACCGCAGTAAAGTCTCCCTTCACGGTGGTCAATAAAATCAGACAAGCGAAAAGTGAACAGAACAGAGAAGAAATAGAGCAACTTCTGAGCAAAAACAATGAGGAAGTGAAAAGAAGAATGTCTGCAGGTAAAGGCTGCTTATTATGAAAACATTTTTTTTCCTTTACAACCCCTTTAAGCTAAAAGCTATGCTCTAAATATAGGTCACAAACCAAAGGGAAACCGATTAAATCATGTGACCTAAATTTAAGTTCTGAGTTGAGAACACATGAAAGCATTAACACAAGATTAAAAAAAAACTGATAGTTTCATCTGCACACACCTGAATAAAACAGTTTGTTAAACGGAAGGAAAACACACCTGTTTTTTGGTACCAACTAACTACAAAACTTATACTTTTATTGCAGAGCAGCACTGCAGCATCTTACTCAACATCATAATTATATTTATCTACTGTATATAACATTACCGAATGGGTCGAGTTGTAGTTCCATGATGATTATGGTCAGATTAACAAGTTTACTCATTGAATTATTTTAACTTCTTCATTATAAATCTCTTGACAGCTAAAGATAAGGGTCAAATTCTTAAAAGTCTTGTGTTATCATTACCATGTATGAACCTCAGTTCAGTTTATGCTGCAGATTGGTGGATTTGCTTGATGTTTTGACGTCATTGTTCATTAACCTACACCCATCTACAGAGCTTGAAAAGTTTAAACAGGCATAAGGAAGTTGGGTCCCAAGCTTGTAGATGCCGCAAAATTTAAAAATTGCTACCTGATCTTGTATTGCATTGCAGCTTCATTATTTTTCTCCATAGCTTAAAATAAGGTCATCTAAAAAAATGGTATATGCTGCAATTCTCCCTTAAAGCGGAGGTTCACCTGAAATATTTTTTTTAAAAGCCAGCAGCTACAAATACAGCAGCTGCTGACTTTTAAAAAACGGACACTTACCTGTCCAGGTCGCCCGCGACGTCGGGAGACGAAGCCGAGCTACTGCTCGGCTTCCCCCGCCGCCATCCACGCTGCGGCTTCACTGCCCGGTTCCCTACTGCACGAGTCGCGCTGTGCCAATCTCACTGGTCCCCACTGTGTTCTGGGAGCCGTGTGTTTCCGAGAACGCGCAGGGGTGGGACTCCCGTGGGAGTCTATACCAGGAAGTGGTGTAAATACCTGTTTTATACAGGTATCTGCACCGCCTCCACCCTGAAAGGTGTCAAATGGAGGGGGGGAGGGTTCCGAAAAGCGGAGGTTCACTTTTAGGTGAACCTCCGCTTTAAAGTGAACATAAAACCTTTGACTGTTTCTGTAAAACAAATCGGCATGAATTTACCAATGGTGTTATTGTTTTGAAATTGTGTATATTTTTGTAATATAAAATTGGACAGATTTATTTGCCTTATATATTCTGGATATGCTTCCTGTTTTTCAGCATCACACATTGGTTTTGTAAACTGCTCCTTTTCACAATTCAAGTCTATTTATTTATTAAAAGACTCAAAATGTATATTTGATAAAAAAATATTAAATATAAATATTTCATATTGATCACATGCAGCTAACAGGGAGTGAACTCAGGGGCATGCTTCAGCATTTCAGAAAATAGGTGCATGACCACGGCATCATAAGCCTCAACAGCGTGTGTGAATAGACCTGAAAAGCAAAATATCAAATTACACCTACAGGTGAATTAAAGAAGAGATAGACCTCCATACCAATCTCCGATAAGTATTTTGGGCTAGGCCTGGTTTACATTTGTGGTTTGGGGGTGGTAAAAACGTGCGATTGAGCCGAGTTTTTATCTGCCCCTAACCGCTCCACCTAAAGCTGCAAAGACGGTGCATGGGAGTGTACATATGTCATGTTAAAAATGATCCCATCTGCAGTGCCACCCACCAAATACAACCCATTCACATGAACTGCACGCGCCGGTACAATATTTTTAGGGGTTAAAAGAGTGAAGATGATATGACACTGCCTGTCAAATGTCCTCTAAAGTGCAATTCACTGTGTATCGCTCTTCAGAGGGCACAGCAAGTTTAAACTAGGCATTAGTCAGTTTGAAAACCCAGTATCAGAAAACAAAGAAGTTTATTAGATATTTATTTGTATTTTATTTGTAAATACTATACAGTACAAAAAAGTTATATAATAGATCAATTTATAAACTTAAAATTAAAACAAAACCTAGATGCTGTGTAGACAGCTCTACATAAGCCAGCAATAGCCAACAATGTGTTCACAAATCACGTTTTTAAAATCAAGCTGGATAAAATATGGAAGGGAAGTATTAATCATCACGGTAAAACTCCTTCCTAATATGCAATAGTGTGTGCTGTCTCCAGTGGTTATTAAACATAGGAAGATCGCTCAGCGTGAAGCAGTCACTCAAATGACAATATAAGTATAAAGATTGGAGAAAACACCCCCTATAAAATTACTTCTTACCAGACCAAGCTGGATAATTGACATGTATTGATGATTGAATCGTGCTCACTGCCTTCTCCTCCGGATAACTCACTGACGATCAGTTGCTGACAGGTGGATCAGGTCATCAGCTATATAGGCTCGTTCACATGGAGAGGAAAGAAATAAAGAGCTCCATAGCATAATCCCAATTGAGATAAAATGTAATAAGTACAAATTCCCCCCTGTAGGTAATACACTTATAATGTAAAAGTAGGCATCAAACATATAGTCACATCCAAAAGAGATCGCAAAGCAGTAATTCCTATGAACAAATCGGCGCGATTTTCAAACACTTGCTGTGCTTCTCTATGGATCAAAGACTTGATTCAAGTTTGCCGTATAGCCACGCACTGACGCGTTTCGTCATCTAGGACATCATCTGAGGGTGTGACTATACAATACGACTTGCCCTTTTTATATTGCTCAGCATCGTACAATTGGCTCAACCAATCGTGCTCGCCTTTGTGATTAGTGACTATCCCTATAGGTGTTTGCTATAGTTGTATAGTAATCTCGGGTTTGTGTGAATTGTCACATCTCCCTTCTTTACAAATGGCGGGATAAGGAACAGGTCCCGTTACCCATCCTTCCACATTATTGTGCACTCACGAGTCATTCAAGTGACGGCATTGTCATCTTATTTTTAAAAAGGAACATTAACACTCGGTGGTCAGCTGTACATAGCACTTCTCCCCATATTACTGGTAGTACAATGTACATCAGGAGTGCAGCTCGTGGATCGTTATAACTCACTGTCAGCTGTACATAGCACTGCTCCCCATATTACTAGTAGTACGATGTACATCAGGAGTGTGGCTCGGTGGATCAGCATAACCTTAACCTCCTGGCTTCAATGCAATCTAGCCACATCAACGTTCCGATCAGCTCGGATGAGCCGTCAGAGTAAACGCATTGAAATTATCCATGGGTTGAGCCGCTGTACAGATGCAAACCAGCAGTTAAACATGCTATACTGATGCTGCGTTATTAATTGTCCAAATAGAACAATTATAGCAATAATATAAATGAGCTAAATACATCAATTGAAACAATTAATAATAATTTTTCAAATAGAGATTGAAGACAGTGGATTCAGACAAATATGATAAAAACGATGGTCTAATAATTAATATTATGGTCAATCATATGGACAAAAATATGCCTCAAGGGGCTGTATAAAGTCAACAGTTGAAAGAGGAAACAAATTTAAATTGAAAATTGCAATGATAAAAGTCCTATATTAAGTCATAGATTAAGAATATTGATAATATGTTCAAATTAGACACTCAAAAAATAAAATAAAAAGAGTGGATAAAATCAGTAGACTAAAAGCATATAAGACAGTCTAAAAACATATACAGTATATAGTATGGTGCAGATAAGGGATCACATCTGACCCTATAAAGAGCTCTGTGCATAGATTATTAAAAATGGTTTATAGCTAAAAAATATTTAAATATAAAATAATTAAATAATTTGTGTATATTCCATATTATAAATACGCTTATTGGATACATTAATTATTGCTATAAACAATCTAATTCCAAGTCAATAATCACTTCTAAAACAGTTGACACAATGAAATTAAGTTCAACTTTCATACCAAGCGGAGTTAAAGTACTTAAAGAAATATTCATTTAGTTTCTTGATTGGAAAAATCTCCCTTATCATGTTAGACCCCCTCCAATTGGGTATTTTATCAATGCCTTAAAATGTTAAGCCGGACGGGTCCCGAATGTGGTGTTTTTTTTTAAATTTAAGGACACACTATGATATTTAAAACGAATCTCTATATTGTATATATATGTTCTGAAATGTGTTTTTTCAAAGTCCTTTTAGTTCGTCCCACATACATTAAATTACATGGGCATTGGAGCACATGTAATGAATTCTGCGATTTCAAAAGTTTTATTATTAGCTGAAGACGTAAATTCTGTTAGTCCTCTAATGTGACAATTCCCTTTAGGCTTTACATTTTCTACATGAGTAGAATCCAGCTACCGTATTTGCCGGTGTATAAGGCGACTGAGCGTATAAGACGACCCCCTAATTTTACAGTTTTTTAAGATTTTTTTTGCCTGTACTCACCGTATAAGACGACCCCCCTTCCGAGGCTTCCGTCAGTTAAGTCAGCTGACATTATGGCTGCCGCTGTGGCTTCTGGGAACTGTAGTTCGCAACTTCCTCCGGAACAGACGATTGACTCGCTCGGAGTGAAGCAACAAGGAAAAAAATGTAAGTGGGCGGCCGCGGCTCCTTGCGCGGCCCCCAATAGTGCTACTGTGCTTGTATGTGCTTGTGACGGCCGCCAATGTGGCTTCTGGGAGTTGTGACTTCTGAGGGAATCTCCCGTTGGGTGGTGTAAGAGAGGAAAGAAAGGGATGCTGTGCTACAACTCCGGGCCTGTCAATGTAATTGACCCCACAGGAGCATCAAAACCACCCCCCCAGGACTGGAGGAGGCCATGCAACTTGCAAGCAGGAGAACGTGTCCTGCTGAGCTGGCAACTGCCATTGGACCATGGCTGAGGTGAGATCCTGACCCCCACATGATCATTCTATTTATCCCCCCCCCCCCCTGCTGGGAGCTGCCCATTATCTGTGGGTCCTGCTGGAAGCTAGCCATAGCCTACAGGCCAGCAGGGCCCACTGGTCATGACCAGCTCCCAGCAGGACCCACAGATCACCAGCCAGCTCCCTGCAGAACCCACAGGTCCACGGCCAGCTCCCTGCAGGACCCACAGGTCCGCAGACAGCCCACTGCAGGACCCACAGATTCGTAGCCAGCCCCCTGCAGGACCCACAGATCCTCAGCCACCGCCTGTCTGCGGACCTGTAGTTCCTGCGGGCCGCTGACCTGTGGTTCCTGCTGGCCGCACCAGGTGACACCAACCCTAGCGATGCCACTGCTTTTGTGTGTCTCTCGCACATCGCACAAGCTCTGGTCTGAAATTCCTGGCGGCACTGTAACAAAGTCCCACCTCCTGTGAGATAGACGGAACACTGATCCAATGTAGTAAAATTTAATCAGTGTGACATGTATCATAGAAGCCACAAGCTGGTCTAGGAGGCGGGACTTTGTTACAGTGGCTGCCCGGGAGATTCAAATCCAAGCTCTGTGACAGCAGGAGATCGTCGCTGCTCTGTGTGATTGAGGAGCACTGAAAGGCTGCAATTGATGTGCACCGATGAGCTGGATTTGGTGGGGGCTGCAATTGGTGGGCACTGGTAGGCTGCATTTGATGTATTGATTTCTTGTATCATTTCCGCAGTCTCTGACCATGTCTTGTATCATTTCTGCAGTCTCTTACCATCTCTTGTATCATGCCTGCAGTCTCTTACCATCTCTTGAATCATGCCTACAGTCTCTGACCATGTCTTGTATCATGCCTGCAGTCTCTGACCATGTCTTGTATCATGCCTGCAGTCTCTGACCATGTCTTGTATCATGCCTGCAGTCTCTGACCATGTCTTGTATCATGCCTGCAGTCTCTGACCATGTCTTGTATCATGCCTGCAGTCTCTGACCATGTCTTGTATCATGCCTGCAGTCTCTGACCACGTCTCGTACCATGTCTGCAGTCTCTGACCATCTCTTGTACCATGTCTGCAGTCTCTGACCATCTCTTGTACCATGTCTGCAGTCTCTGACCATCTCTTGTACCATGTCTGCAGTCTCTGACCATCTCTTGTACCATGTCTGCAGTCTCTGACCATCTCTTGTACCATGTCTGCAGTCTCTGACCATCTCTTGTACCATGTCTGCAGTCTCTGACCATCTCTTGTACCATGTCTGCATTCTCTGACCATCTCTTGTATCATGCCTGCAGTCTCTGACCATCTCCTGTATCATGCCTACAGTCTCTGACCATCTCCTGTACTATGTATGTAGTATGTCTGAGGGCTCTTTCTACCAGACCTCCTAACATAAGCCCTCTCTGTATCCATCAAAGAGACCCCCCCCCCTCCCCAGGTCCCATTAGTGTACTCTCTTCTTGTCATGTGTTTATTGTTAAGAGGATCAAGTTAAGGATCAAGTTAAGACTTTTTAAGGGAGCATCTCTGTGTCTGAGTCGTTGAAACATTTGTAACGGTTAGTAAGGTGACCACACCCATGTGGGGGCGCCAGAAATATTTCTGCACCCAGGCTCCTGTGGCCCTAGGATCAGCCCTGGATATGTTCTCTACTGAATAGATAATCCAATTTTATGTTATTCTCATTGGAGTTGAGTTTGCATAAAAATTCATGTAGTGAGGTTTCATTGCCCTCCCAAATAAAAAACAAGTCATCAATACATTTTTTATAAAAAAGTAGACTTTTCTTGGAGAATACAAATTTGTCCTCCCACTCCCCATAACCAAATTTGCGAGGCTGGGGGCAAACTTGGCACCAACACCATGTTTTGTATTCACAAAAAAGAGGTTATAGCAAAAATAATTATGAGACAGGCAGAAGTCTAATGCCGCGTACACACGATCACTTTTTGTGATGTAAAAAACGTTGTTTTATCTCATGAAACAAAACAACGTT
This sequence comes from Rana kukunoris, assembly GCA_029574335.1. Taxonomy (NCBI): domain Eukaryota; kingdom Metazoa; phylum Chordata; class Amphibia; order Anura; family Ranidae; genus Rana; species Rana kukunoris. The sequence continues at coordinate 398,107,352 of CM056052.1, forward strand.
TTTCAAACTTCATTTTAAAAAACGATGTTGCATACACACCATCGTTTTCTGAAAATGCTCTTGCAAAGCGCGGTTACGTAAGACACTTTCGAATGTTCGAATTTTTTTTTGGTCGTTTTTTTGAAGACATAAAACAACGTTTTGCCCACACACAATCATTTTAAATGAAGTTTTTTAAAATGTCGTTTTGTTTCATCACAAAAAACGACCGTGTGTACGCGGCATAATACTTGCCCCATAAAAATATTTAGTTTGAACAGAATATGATCCCTCCGGCTGTGAGCCCAGTTCAAGGACAGCAGTGTGTCCTCATGTTGGACAATAGTGTACAAATAGGACACAGCTGCTGTTACCAGAAACACTTCTGTTTTCCCTGACAAATTAATTCCATCTATCAATTGCAGAAAATATTTTGTGTCCTTTAAGTATGCACGTGTTTGTAATACACTGGTTTGTAAAAATGTATCAAGATACTGCCCAATGCTTGCAGTAACGGACCCTATACTATTCACTATAGGCCGAGCTGGAGGATTAGTGGGATCGTTGTGTACCTTGGGTGAGGTGTAAATGGTAGGTATCATACAAAAACTGGGTACTAGGGGCCAGATTCACAAAGCACTTATGCTGGAGTATCAGGAGCTGAGCCAGCGCAATTGGAAATATGCGCCTGCGTATCGTTATGCCGTATCCACAAAACGATATGCACCAGAAATCTATTTTTTTACGAACGGCGTAATTTCGATAGACCGGCGCATCGTGCGTGCAAAAAATGCACTAGACACACCATTGATTTGCTAGGCAAATATGCAAATGAGGGAGTTACGGCGACCCACAAAAGTAAGTTGGTGCAGCGCAGGCTACACGCTGTGTGCATCAGCTGCACGTCCGGTCTAAAATTAGGCAATCAAAAAGCTTGCTTAAAATTAGACAATCCGTCTACATGTCAGCTAAAGCAACACCGTTAGGGACGAGCTGAGCAGCCACACTTGCAGGACAACAATCTGTATGCCAACATGCCAGGGGCATCCTTGCTCATAGCTATACTACTGACTTTAGAAGAGCGCAGAAGGAGGAGGGCACGGGAGAGGATATACCGCACACGCACAGACATCTTTGGCATGAGTGATTCTGAGGTGTATCGCATCTTCCGATTCACCCCTGCTGCCATCATGGAATTAACCACAACCCTGCAGGAGGACATCACCAGCCCAACACACCGCTCACATGCAGTGCAGCCACTGGTTAAGGTCCTGGCAACACTCCATTTCCTTGCCACTGGCTCTTTTCAAAGAACAAGTGGAGTGGTGGCTGGGAGGTCACAATCCTCCATGAGCAGATGTGTGCACCAGGTTATCCCTGCAATCCTCAGACGCATGGCCAACCAAATCATCAAACCCACCACTGAGGACCTGCGGCTGAAGGCAATAACAGATTTCTACAGAATTGACAGATTCCCACGCACCGTGGGGGCCATTGATTGCACACATGTGGCACTCCAGCCCCCCCGTTAGACAGAGCACATATACCGCAATCGGAAGCATTGGCATTCCATCAACGTACAGGTGATAGTCGATGCCAAATGCCTCATATGGCACGTCCGTGCCAAACACCCCGGATCCAGCCATGACATCTACATATACAATCAGAGCCCCATCCCAATGGAATTCGAACAGAACATGTATGGGGACAGCTGGCTGGTTGGTGAGTGACATGGGTGGCAGGCATGACTGTCCCCCCCCCATGATGCACACATCACAAGGGGCACATGCACTACTAACATCCTCCTGTCTTTTCCCTTCCAGGTGACTCTGCATATGCACTGGGACCCCATCTCATGACTCCTATCCGGAACCCCCAAACCCCAGGAGAGGAAAGATACAATGAAGCACACGCCAAAACCCGTGCAGTCGTGGAGCGCACCTTTGGCCTCCTGAAGTCACGTTTCCGATGCCTGGATAAGTCTGGGGGTACCCTGTTGTATTCCCCCAACTTTGTATGTCAGATCATCAGTGCATGTTGCATGCTGCACAACTTCGCAGTGAGAAAGGGCCTGGAGATTGACATACGTGATGACCTGACCCCCGAACCAGACAATCCCCCCCTAACCGAGGCTACCCCGTCTTCTGAGGGAAGAGCAGCCAGGAGACAGCTCACATTAGGCATCTTTGCACGTTAAACACACACAATCATGGCACAATGAGAATGCATACATGCACACCACTGTGGTCCCTAGCACAGACACACCACATCCTCATCAAATTGGATTGGCACAAGCCCACCATGCAGGACTCCACGGCTCCAATTAAGTCACTGTACATTCATACACCATTCACACGGACCTGGGGATCACTTCTCCCTTGTCCTGGGGAACCCTTCTCCACCAAAAATGAGGGTGACAGCCCTTTTCCGGCAGGAATGTCACCCCCAAAATCAAATTATTCACAACCCCCCAAAAAAAAAAAAAAAATTGTCCAGCACCCAAAAAAATTACCAGCAAAAAATAAAAAAAATCTGTAAAAAATAAAAAAACTACCGCCGCTGGCGTGACCCACGCCTGGGGCGCCCACGGCCCCGGCTCCTCAGGGCCAACTCATGGGGGGGTAATCCGGGGAAAGAGGAGCATCCCCTGGTCTCTGCCCACCTGGCGGCCTGCCCTCCAAGGCCACGGCAATGCGAGACAGCCCATCATTGAGGGTTGCCGTATTGGCCTGGATAGCCTGGGTGAGGGCCCTCACATCCTGACCGAGGGCCCTCACATTGTGACCAGCGCCTGCTGTGGTAGCCTGCTGGTTATTTAGGCAATTGATCAGGGCCAGGGAGTTGCAGGCCATGTCCCCAAGCGTATCCTTTATGGAGGACAGGCTCTCCTCCATCCACCCCAAAGTCTGGCTGACCTGTCCCAGATGGCGGGTCTGAAGGGCCTGGTCCCTTCTCAGGTTGGCTGGCAGAAACTCGGCCACCCCCTTGTTTTGTGGGTTGCCTTCCTGCCTCCAGATGAGGCTTGTGGCCGGGGAGAAGGGGAGCCCCTTGGCAGGGGAGCCCTGTTGGGGGAGGAGTGGGAGGGGCTACCCCTGATGGAGGCCTGGCTGCTGCCAGCCAAAGGGGAAGACTCCTTCAAAACAAACAAGCCATTCCCTGACAAGCCCTCCTCCTCCAACTCAAACTCCTCCTCCTCAACCTCCTCCGAGGACTCCGGGCTTGTCTGGGGGTCTTCCTCAGGCTGTTGTCCCGGGGATGGTGAGGTCAGGCCAGATGGCCCAGCGCCCTCCTGCACATCTGTGGATGACACAAAACATTCACAGGTTGGAGGATCCACACACTTGCCACATATTCCCCCCCCACACATGCTACACACCAGATAGAAAAAAAAAAACGTACCTGTCCTCACGGTCTCCTGACTGGACTCAAAGCAAGGCAGCCCCTCCACTTACTGCCTGATGAAGGTCTGGGCCACCGCACGCTCCTCCTCAGTCAGCCTAACAGGGCATGGTGGGCCCCCTCCAGTGCCCCTGGCATGGGCGGCAATCTTGGCCAGCTTCCCACGGACCACACACTGGAGGTCATTAATCTTCTTGGCGATCCCCTGGCCTGTCCGGGTCTCCCCCCCCCCCCAATGTGTTGACCTCGTCGGTAATTTCCTGCAATATCTGTGCCTTCCTGGTCGGGGTGGTGTTGGCACTCTCGGGGCCGTGCAGAAAACGGCCATATTGTGTAATGGCCCTGGCAAGAATGCCCTTCTCCCGCAAAGAAAAAATTAGCTTTCGTTTCCTTTCACTCATGTTCTCACAAACTGCTACCAAAACAATCACCAAAAAGCAGACAGCAAAAAGCAGACAGCAAAAAACAAGTGCTGTGCGGGCCAGCAGGCCCAAAAATTAAAGTAAAATGATCCTATGCTGCTATAAGGATGCCAGTTGTGACCGATGCACCCTAAACCATATAAAACAAAGAAAAAAATGTGTCTCTAGTGTCTAATAGGTAGGAATCCCTACTAGTGTGGTTACTAGTGTAATCAACCACACTAGTAGGGATTCCTACCTATTAGGCCTCGTACACACGATCAAATCTGTCCGCTGGAAACGGTCTGCTGGGCCGTTTCAGCAGACAGATTCGATCGTGTGTACGGCCGAGCCGACGGATTTGGCCACCCGACAGATTTCAAAGCATGCTTTGAAATCTATCGGGTGGGAATCCGTCCGCCCGACATGTCTGCTGGTTAGTACACTTACCAGCAGACATGTCGTCCCGCACCGCCGCCGAATGGATTCGGCGCATGCGCGGAAGTGTTTTACTTCCTGGTGCGGTGACGTGGCAGCGTCAACGTCACCGCCACGTCAGCGTGCCGTCTGCTGGCGGGGATTTTGGTTTGCTCGTGTGTACACGCGAGCAAACCAAAATCCCAGCAGACAGATTTGTTCAAATCTGTCGGACAGACAGATTTGAACAAATCTGTCTGCTCGTGTGTACGAGGCCCCAGTCTCTAGAGACACATTTTTTTCTTTGTTTTATATGGTTTAGGGTGCATCGGTCACAACTGGCATTCTTATAGCAGCATAGGATCATTTTACTTTATCAATCTTTCACTGAAATTAGTGGAAGCTGAGGAACCAACATCTATCCTCCTATTAACACAGGGTATCTCTCCAATTGCACCCTAATTCCAGCCAAAAGGGGGGCCTATTACCATTGGGCTCACCCCACAGATATACCCGACAAAGGTATCATTTAGCAGCGCCATTTCCCTTTCTCCTATCCATATTTATATAAGGTCCCCACATAGGGATCCTACTGGGAGGCAGCAGCTACTTTATTCACCATAGCGCGGACTCCCCTGTTCTTACACGGGAGAGGATCTGCCGACCGCCACTGGGCTAAGTACTGGCAACACTCCATTTCCTTGCCAGTGGCTCTTTTCACCCTAATGGCTAAATATATATCTTATATACCTTTTTTCTGTTTAGTATATATTTAAAATTAGTTAATATAATAAATATATAATTTTATTTTTTATATCTAATATATATTTAATATTTAAATTTTATTATAATTATATTATTTATTATTATAATTTTTTTAAATATATATATATATATATATATATATATATATATATATATATATATATATATATATATGTATGTGTGTATATAAATTGGGTGATGGCCCTCAAAATAATGGAACACACCGACACGACACAAACCTACAAACAGCAACAGACAACGGAACAAAAGCACCTTGCTTCATGGAGGGAAAAAAATGGATGTACTTTTGCAATGAAAGGGCGTATGTCTGGGCCTATTTATGCACTGGGCGTATCTCACTAAGTCTGCCGGGCCTAGTTCCTATCTCACTGATTGCTCCGGGCCGATTAGTGAGCATGTGCAGAGAGGCTCTGACCATAGTCAGCGTCATGCACATGCCCAGTCTGGCCGGCCCTTCATTTGCATGGGGTCACGGCTCATTTCAATGGAACACGCCCACGTCCTTCCCACTTTGAATTACACCGCCTTAGGCCTCGTAATTTAAGTTGCACCGGCGCAAATTTGGGCTCCAATACTCTGTGGATAAGGCACTTGCGGCTCGAAATTGAGCCGGTCTAACGTAAAGGAGATGCGCTACGCCGGTCTATATATGCGCCAATGTACGTGAATCTGGCCCTATGTTTTTTGGGTATTACTTGTTCAAGATTTCTCGTTACCAGGTTTTTAAAAACATCTACGTGCTGATTCGCCATATTGGGTGGGTTAAAAACGTATCCATTTTTTAGTCCACCATCAACCCTGATAATATTCCTGTTTGTCATGTTGTCCGTTGAACTTTTCTTATATATTTGTTTATATCCATGTATACATAAATTATTTTTTTTGGGGGGCACATTTTAATCCTGATTTAAGGATATTACATTTCTTTATGGGACAGAACTACTTTACTGAGATTGTAAATGCCTTCTATTCCACATCCCTCCTTTTTTTATTTGTACTGGATCCTCCTACCTGCCCTGCATCCTCTCCTTCCTCTCTTGCTAGGTCTCGAGGGTGTTGTTGGATTCTCTCTTGTTGGGGTTTCCACCACCCCTGTTGGTAAGTCATCGGAGGTGGTTGTGAGTGCATCGAGCCTCTTCTGAAGGATCGGTTCACCCGATATTCTCGAGCACCCCTCCTCCCCTAAAAAATGACGCTTGATCGTATATTTCCCCATTGATCATATTGAACTAAATTATCAAATTGATTCTGTGTGGGTACTGCATATTGGTACTCATTATACATTTGTGAGCTTGTATGCTGTGATCCACCTCTTGCTCCTTTTCCCCCCTGTGAGCCTATTCCCCTTCCCCCCACCTCCAACATTCTGCTGTTGGGGAGCCCTGTGTTGTGCAGGGTTCTTTGGGGTCGAGAAGTTAGCTGGGTTAGTGAGTTCGGATCTTACTCTGGTGAGTGGGGTTTCAGGTAGATCTGTGTTGATCTCACTGTTAATGGGGACCTGTGTTATAGAAATTTTATTCTGCCATAGATGTGGGTGATTTAAAAAACGACACCATATATCTCTATGAAATTTCTTAACTTTTTTCTTTTGTGTGGTCTTTGTCAATTTTGTCAATTTTTTTTCTTATTTTAGTGTTAAAATCGGTCCACTGTTGTGTGTCTTTAATAGGGTCTAATTTATTAAGTAATTGGTTGATTTTATTGTCTATTTTAACCATTTTAGTTTTTTAAATATAAAAAAATACCACAGTCAGGACCCATCCGGCTTAAAATTTTGGGGCATTGATAAAATACTCCCCAATTGGAGGGGGTCTAACATGGTAAGGGAGATCTCCTAAGTGAGAAACTAAATGGATATTTCTTATGAGTACTTTAACTCCGCTTGGTATGAACATTGAACTTGATGTCAACTGTTTTATAAGTGATTATTGACCCAGAATTAGATAGTTTATAGCAATAATTAATGTATTCAATAAGCGTATTGATAATATAGAATATACACAAATTATTTAATTATTTTATGTTTAAATAATTTTTAGCTATAAACCATTTTTAATAATCTATGCACAGAGCTCTTTATAGGTTCAGATGTGATCCCCTTATTTGCTATTATATATGTTTTTACACTATCTTATATGCTTTTAGTCTACGGATTTTATCCAGCCGTATATTATATTTTATATATATATATATATATATATATATATATATATATATATATATATATATATATATATATATATATATTATATATATATATTTTTTTTTTTGAGGGACCAATTTGAACATATTATCAATATTCTTAATCTATGACTTAAAGGATCATTAAAGGATTTTTTTTTTTTTTAGCTAAATAGCTTCCTTTACCTTACTGCAGTCCTGGTTTCATGTCCTCATTGTTCGTTTTTGCTTTGAAGTTGCTGTAATTCTGCTCTGATCTCTACACTTCCTGTTTGTCTGGCTCCTTATGAAAAATCTCATGGCAGCTTTTCACTGTGGTCCAAGCTGTCATTACTGTGTGTCTAAAACTCCTCAGAACCAATCAGATTCATTTAAAAAAAAAACACTGCCCTGTATTTGTTTGTTTTTGTTCAGTGTGTCTCTTTACTTCACAGAAACATGAAACCAGTTTAAAAGTGAAACTAAACTGCAGGCACATTATATGATTGATTCTTATCTATTTTTAATCATTTTTAAAAGGAATCAGTTAGCTATTATGGGCCAGATTCAGGTAGAGTTATGCCTGCGTATCAGTGATACGCCGGCATAACTCTGACTTTGCGCCGGCGTATCTGTTTTCTGTATTCAGAAAACAAGATACGCCGGTTTGCAGGAAAGATCCGACAGGCGTAATTGTATTACGCCGTAAGATCTTAAATGCATTTTTAAAATGTCCGTCAGGGGCGTTCCCGCTGATTTATGCTGAGAATATGTAAATCAACGAGATACGCCAATTCCCGAATGTACGCCGGCCCGACGCAGTGACTTTACGCCGTTTCCGTAAGGGGTTTCCCGGTGTAAAGATAAAGCACCAAAAAGATGGCACATCCTATGTTAGGTATGGACGTTGTGACCGCGGGAAATTTGAAAATTTTTACATAACTCGTCCGTGAATGGGGATTTACGTAGATTACGTTCACGTTGAAAACACCGTCATAATTCGGATTATGCGCACTGGGATTTTTCAATGGTCGACTTATGCGCAGTACGTTCGGCACGGGGACGCACCTAATTTAAATAGCATACGCCCCCATACCCGCCCAATTTGAATTAGTCCGCCCAATTTACGCTACGCCACCGCAATTTTACACGCAAGTGCTTTGTGAATACAGCATTTTGGGGGAAAGTTGCAGCAGTGTAACGTAAATAGGAAAAGTTACGCCGCCGCAAAGAACCGCTCGCCATCCTGAATCTGGACCTATGTCTCTATACCCTGTAAACAGTCATTTAGTGACCCTTTAATATAGGACATTTATCATTGCAATTTTCCATTTAAATTAGTTTCCTCTTTCAACTGTTTTAATTAAAATTTTATACAGCCCATTGAGGCACATTTTTGTACGTGAATGGCCATAATATTAATTATTAGTCCATCTTTTATTTCTCATATTTTTCTAAATCCACTGTCTTAAATCTCTATTTGAAAAATTATTATTATTGTTTCAGTTGATGTATTTAGATAATTGATATTATTGCCATAATTGTTGTATTTGGACAATTAATAACGCAGCACCAGTATAACATGTTTAACCACTTGCCGACCAGCCGCCGCAGTTATACGGCGGCAGGTCGGCACTCCTGCGCGAGAGCCCGTAGCTCCACGTCGGGACTTTCGCGGGCACTAGGGGGCACGTGCGCGCCGCCGGCGGCCCGCGCGCCCCCCGCTCGCCCCCGAGTCCCGCGCGCGTGCCCGGCGGGCGCGATCGCCGCCGGGCACGCGCGCTCGTTCGTTACAGAGCGGGGAACGAGAGCTGTGCGTGTAAACACACAGCTCTCGTTCCTGTCAGCGGGGGAAACGCTGATCTTCCGTTCATACAATGTATGAACGGAAGATCAATGATTCCCCCTAGTGAGTCCACCCCCACCCACACAGTAAGAACACAAATAGGAACACACTTAACCCCTTCCCCGCCCCCTAGTGTTAACCCCTTCACTGCCAATGGCATTTTTATAGTAATCCAATGCATTTTTATAGCATTGATCGCTATAAAAATGCCAATGGTCCCAAAAATGTGTCAAAAGTGTCCGATGTGTCCGCCATAATATCGCAGTACCGAAAAAAACCGCTGATCGCCGCCATTACTAGTAAAAAAAAAATATTAATAAAAATGCCTTAAAACTACCCCCTTTTTTGTAAACGCTATAAATTTTGCGCAAACCAATTAATAAACGCTTATTGCGATTTTTTTTTACGAAAAATATGTAGAAGAATACGTATCGGCCTAAACTGAGGAAAAATAATGTTTTTTTAAATCTTTTTTGGGGATATTTATTATAGCAAAATGTAAAAAATATTGCATTTTTTTCAAAATAGTCGCTCTATTTTTGTTTATAGCGCAAAAAATAAAAACCGCAGAGATGATCAAATACCACCAAAAGAAAGCTCTATTTGTGGGAAAAAAAGGACGCCAATTTTGTTTGGGAGCCACGTCGCATGACCGCGCAATTGTCAGTTAAAGCGATGCAGTGCCGAATCACAAAAAGTGCTCTGGTCTTTGGACAGCAATATGGTCCGGGGCTAAAGTGGTTAAACGCTGGTTTGCATCTACACAGCGGCTCAAAACATAGATAATTTCAATGCGTCCACTCTGATGGACAATTCGAGCTGATCAGAACGTTAATGTGGCTAGATTGCATTGAAGCCAGCAAGTGTGAGTCGAGTTATGCTCATCCACCGAGCCACACTCCTGATGTACATCGTACTACTAGTAATATGGGGAGCAGTACTATATAGAGCTGACCACCGAGTGAGTTATGTCGATCCACCGAGCTGCTCTCCTGATGTACTGTATTTTTCGCTTTATAAGACGCACTTTTTCTTCCCCAAAACTGGGGGGGGGGGGGGGGGGGGGGAGTTGGTGCATCTTATACGACGAATATACCTTTTTTTGACTCACCGATCCGACCGATCCGCGAAGCGCACCGCCGCCGCGGTCTTAGGAAAGGCCGCGGCTTTGGCCTAGCTCCGGAGTGGTCGGCCATCTTGGTACACCCGGCGGCGGTGCGCGCAGAGCAGAGGGCTTGTGGGATCTTCCATTCCTACCAGAGCGATCTGCAACAGTGAGTTGGGGGCAATTTTACTTACTGGCTATTATGTGGGGGCAATGTTACTGGCTATTATGTGGGGGCAATGTTACTGGCTTTATGTGGGGGCAATGTTACTGGCTATTATTATGTGGGGGCACTGTTACTGGCTATTATTATGAGGGGGCACTGTTACTGGCTATTATGTGGGGGCACTGTTACTGGCTATTATGTGGGGGCACTGTTACTGGCTATTATTATGTGGGGGCACTGTTACTGGCTATTATTATGTGGGGGCACTGTTACTGGCTATTATTATGTGGGGGCACTGTTACTGGCTATTATTATGTGGGGGCACTGTTACTGGCTATTATTATGTGTGGGCAATGTTACTGGCTATTATTATGTGGGGGAAATGTTACTCGGTATTATTATGTGCGGTCAATGTTATTGGGTATTACTAATGTGGGGGCAATGTTACTGGCTATTACTAATGTGGGGGTGGTGTGATGGTGATGACGAGTGGGGGGACAAATATTTTACTACAGTATTTGGTTCATTGTACTACCAGTAATATGGAGAGTAGGGATGAGCTTAGTTTTCGAGTCGCAATCACGTTCAACTCGAACATCGTATGTTCGTCAGTTCGTCGAAATACGAACATTACGGGCATCGTAAGTGCATTGCTGGCTGATGACTGGCCAAGCTTGCACTATGATCCGCATGCTTGGCCAATCACAGCTTGCAAAAAATGGAGAGCCATAATTGGCCAAAGCCAGGGTGGCTTTGGCCAATTATGGCTCAGGGGGGTTTAGTACACGCCCCACACTATAAAAGGCCGCCTGCAGGTCGGCCTTGTGTAGTGTGTTGAGGTGGTGGAGAGAGAGAGAGAGAGTCATTTATTGCATGTAGATAGAGCAGGCAGGCTAGTCAGTTATTGCCCCGTTTCCACTGAGCGGATCGGTTTGGTACGGTTCGCTATTTTGGGTGTTTCCATTATGAAAGCGTGCCCTAAAAGCGAACCGTACCGCACCAGCAAGGGTCCTGCTTCTCATGTGGGTCCAGAGAAAGTGGAATGGTTCTATTAGGGCGGACCTACAAATACATCTCACTGATTGGTGGACGCGCTAGGAATTTTTTCTAAAACCTGAATGGTCCCAGACGCTCCCATTTGCAGTGGAAACACTCACGAGAATAGACCGATCCCATCCTAACCGCTCCGAATTTACTAACCCGAACCGTTCCGTGCAGTGGAAACAAGGCATTAGTTACAGTGTGTAGAGGATATATATGCATCACAGGTGTTGTGTATATATATTTATACACTGTATAGTTTAGCTAGATCCGCTCTTCCTAATTTACTGACAGGCAGGCAGGCGATTGTGCTAGCTGCAGTATTCTCACGTGGTGTATTGTCTGTGTCCTCAGCAGTGTGCACCCAAAGCTACGTGGTGTGTGTACTGTCTGTGTCCTCTGCACATTGAGAACCTAACGTAAAGCTGGTGTTTCTCATATTTACTCCTAGAAGCAGGGATCTGCTCATATTAATACTACAGGCAGGGTATATTGCTGCAAGTACTTTCACGTGGTGTACTGTCTGTGTCCTCTGCAGTGTGCACCTAAAACTACGTGGTGTGTGTACGGTCTGTGTCCTCTGCACATTGTGCACCTAACGTAAAGCTGGTGTTTACTATATTTACTCCTAGAAGCTGTATTGCTAAACAATACTTTGCAGTGGGCTCATTCCTGCGCTCCAACTAGAGTATCTGTGAGGGGTTGCAGTGTTGTGGCACCAGCACCACCACCACCAACAAAGGCCCAATTTTTCTGCCCCTGTTTAACAGGGGCGTGTAATTACAATTTTTGATGCAGTACTTTTCAGCGGGCTCATTTCTGCGCTCCAACTAGAGTATCTGTGAGGGGTTTCAGTGTTGTGGCACCAGCACCACCACCACCAACAAAGGCCCAATTTTTCTCCCCCTGTTCAAGTTTTTTTTATTGCGATTTTTTTTTTTTTACTAAAGATATGTGACTAAATAAATTTTGGCCTAAATGTTTGACTAAAATTTAGTTTATTTGATTTTTCTTATAACAAAAAGTAAAAAATATATATATATTTTTTTTTAATGTCGCTCTATTTTTGTTTATAGCGCAAACAATTTAAATCGCAGAGGCGAGCAAATACCACCAAAAGAAAGCTCTATTTGTGGGAAGAAAAGGACGTGAATTTTGTTTGGGAGCCACGTCGCACGTCCGCGCAATTGTCAGTTAAAGCGACGCAGTGCCGAATCGCAAAAAGGGGCCTGGTCCTTTACCTGCATTTTGGTCCGGGTCTTAAGTGGTTATGTGGTTTTGGTCCGGGTCTTAAGTGGTTCATGTAATTACAATTCTTGATCTAATATTTCACAGCAGGGCCCATTCCAGCGCCCACCAAAAGTAACTGTGAGGACTTACAGTGTTGTGGCACCAGCGCCAGCACCAAAGGCTCGATTTTTTACCACCTTTGAACAATGGCATGCAATTACAATTCGCCCACCAAGACTAACTGTGAGGGCTTACAGTGTTGTGGCAACATCAACACCTAGGGCCCAAATTCATGCAGAGTATATACGGCAGGCCCCTACTTTCAAACATCCAACTTACAAACGTCTCCTACTTGCAAACGGAAGAAGACAACAGGAAGTCAGAGGAAATCTACTCCTCGGAAGAGAAATTCTCTTCTGTAAGGCCACGTACACACGATCAGGCCGGTCCGATGAGAATGGTCCGACGGGTCAGAACGCGGTGACCTAGAACTCAACGACGTGCTGAAAAAACGAAGTTCAATGCTTCCAAGCATGCGTCGACTTGATTCTGAGCATGCGCGGGTTTTTGGTCTGATGCTTTTGCGTACTAACCATCGTTTTGGTCCGATGGTCAGGCGTCCATCGGACAGATTTTAACCACTTAAGACCCGGACCAAAATGCAGGTAAAGGACCAGGCCCCTTTTTGCGATTCGGCACTGCGTCGCTTTAACTGACAATTGCGCGGACGTGCGACGTGGCTCCCAAACAAAATTCACGTCCTTTTCTTCCCACAAATAGAGCTTTCTTTTGGTGGTATTTGCTCGCCTCTGAGATTTAAATTGTTTGCGCTATAAACAAATATAGAGCGACATTTAAAAAAAAAAAAAAACATTTTTTACTTTTTGTTATAAGAAAAATCAAATAAACTAAATTTTAGTCAAACATTTAGGCCAAAATTTATTTAGTCACATATCTTTAGTAAAAAAAAAAAAATCGCAATAAAAAAAAATTAGCTACCTAGCGGGAACAGCGACACTAATACAGCGATCAGAAAAATGATCGCTTAGTGACACTGGCAATAGGGAGTGAAAGGGTTAACTAGGGCGGTGATCAAGGGGTTATAACTTTATTAGGGGGGTACGGGGGCTACCCTAGACCTAACACTAACTGATTGTCACACTAACACTAACTGCAGTGATCATACATATGATCACTGCATTCAGTGACACTGTGACAGGGGGTGGGGGGGTGATCGCAAGGGGTTAATGTGCCTGTGTGTCCTGGTGTCAGTGTAGTGTTGTGCAGACTTACTGTGAGATGTGATCTCTCCTCAGCGGCGGTTGAAAAAAACGCAGAGAGCAGAGATCACATCACTTCCCTCTTCCTGTGTTTACACAGGAGGAGGAAATGACATGCAGGGGGAGTGCGCGGATTGGCTGGGAGTGATCCGGAGGGGGTGGACGGGGGTTCCCGTTCGGACCGCCGACCCACGTCTAGGCACCAACGTATAAATACGTTGATGTGCCTGTCAGTGCCATTCTGCCGGCGTAAATGTACATGCGGCGGTCCTTAAGAAGTTAAAGCAAGTTTTAAAACTTTGGTCTGATGGACAACGGTCCGATGGGCCATATACACGATCGATTCGGTCCGATGAACCTGGCCTTAAGGTCCGGTATGATCGTATGTACGCGGCCTAAGAGGTGTTTCCTGTCCACTGATGCTTTATCACCAATCCTTGTTTCACTAAAAAACTAAATTTTCAAAAAATCATTCGTCATTGGGACTAGTGTTGAGCGGAATACGCCATATTCGATTTCGCGATATTTGCGCGAATATATAGAAGAATATTTGCGAATATTCGCTAATATCGAATATTCGTGATATTTTATCCAAAAAAAATGTTGCGAAATTTCGCTAATGCGAAAATGATTGCGAAATTCTCATAAACGGAGATCATTTCCTGTATTACTAAACTAATATGCACTAAACACTAACTCTACACTAACTCTACTTAAAAGAAAGGAGAATAAGGGGGCAAAAGAAGGGCGGAGAAGATAATCGCGCAATATTCCTATTGCGCGATTATCTTCTCCGCCCTTCTTTTGCATCAGAGCCAATCAGAATATCGCGCAATATTCCTTTTGCCGAAAATTCAAGTTATTCTGATTGGCTCTGATGCAAAAGAAGGGCGGAGAAGATAATCGCGCAATATTCCGTTTGCCGAATATTCGAGTTATTCTGATTGGCTCTGATGCAAAAGAAGGGCGCATCAGAGCCAATCAGAATAACTCGAATATTCGGCAAAAGGAATATTGCGCGATTATCTTCTCCGCCCTTCTTTTGCATCAGAGCCAATCAGAATAACTCGAATATTCGGCAAAAGGAATATCGCGCAATATTCCTTTTGCCAAATATTCTAGTTATTCTGATTGGCTCTGATGCAAAAGAAGGGCCGAGTAGCTAATGCGATTCTTTTATGTTGCCGCAATGCGAATTTTCGGCAACATAAAAGAATCGCATCAGCTACTCGGCCCAGGGTCTCTCTCTAATCATACCAGCAATGCTTTTAGACGTCGATGGAGATCACTAGGATGTGATCTGTTTTAAAAATAAATTTGAAAAAATAGTGAATATTCGCCGCAATATTCGAGTTATTCACGAATACTCGAATATGCAATATTCGTAGCGAATATTCGCAATGCGAATATTCGTGAGCAACACTAATTGGGACAGAAAGTGAATTGAAATCTTCTAAACAGATGCACACAGACAGCAAAACAAATGTTACAGGGGTGATAACCCTATGTTTTCAGAAAAGCTTAAAAATAGATTTTATGGCTGGAGCTACACTTCAAAAAGTACCAGTTCAAAATGATGACACCAAGCTATGCAGTGGAATAACGTCCTTACAGGATGTTGCCAAATTACAAGCCGACCTCAATGCTCTGTCTAATTGGGCGACTAAGTGGCAGATGAGGTTTAATGTTGATAAATGTAAAGTTATGCACTTGGGGGCTAAGAATATGCATACATCATACATGCTAGGGGGAGTACAACTGGGGGGATCTGTAGTGGAGAAGGATCTGGGGGTTTTAGTTGATCATAAGCTCAAAAATGGCATGCAATGCCAAGCTGCGGTTTCCAAAGCGAGCGAAGTCCTTTCTTGTATTAAGAGAGGTATGGACTCCAGAGAGAGAGATATCATTTTCCCCTGTAAAAATCATCACTAAGACCTCATCTGGAATATGCAGTTCAGTTTTGGGCACCAGTTCTCAAAAAGGATATTGGAGAACTGGAGAAAGTGCAGAGAAGGGCAACCAAATTGATAAGAGGCATTGAGGAGCTCAGCTATGAGGAAAGATTAGAAGAACTAAATGTATTCACTCTTGAGAAGAGGAGAATAAGGGGGATATGATCAACATGTACAAATATATAAGAGGTCCATATAGTGAACTTGGTGTTGGGTTATTCACTTTAAGGTCAACACTGAGGACAAGGGGGCACTCTTTACGTCTAGAGGAAAAGAGATTTCATCTCCAAATACGGAAAGGTTTCTTCACAGTAAGAGCTGTAAAAATGTGGACAGACTACCTCCAGACGTGGTTCTGGCCAGCTCAGTAGATTGCTTTAAGAAAGGCCTGGATTCTTTCCTAAATGTACATAATATAACTGAGTACTAAGATGTGTAGGTAAGTTGATCCGCGGTAAATCTGATTGCCTCTCGCGGGATCAGGAAGGAATTTTTTTCCCCTGCTGTAGCAAATTGGATCATGCTCTGCTGGGGTTTTTTGCCTTTCTCACACACAGCATGTGCATACCACAAATTACACCCCAAAACACATTCTGCTATTCCTCCTGAGTATGGCGATACCCCATGTGTGAGACTTTTACACAGCGTGGCCACATACAGAGGCCCAACATGCAGGGAACGCCATCAGGCGTTCTGGAACACCCAGACCAATTCTGACATTTCTCTCCTACATGGAAAAATCATCATTTATTTGCTAGAAAATTACAATGAACCCCAAAACATTATATATGCTTTTTTAGCAAAGACCCTAGAGCAGGGGTCTCCAAACTGCGGCCCGAGGGCCAGATGTGGCCCTTTGCTAGCCTTCATCTGGCCCTTGGGGCAGTATTGCTCCCAACGATATGAGGCACTATTCCTCCCAATGACACCAACAATGGGGCACTATTTATTCCACTAATAGCAATGATGAAGCACTATTGCTCCTCCTACTGCCCACCAGCACTGGGGCCGTGTTTATTCTCACTGATGCTCGGCCCTGGGGCATTTTCTACCCCCACTGGTCAGAATCCGGCCCCCCTTAAATCCGAAAGACCATAAACTGGCCCTTTGCTTGAAAAGTATGGAGACCCCTGCCCTAGAGAATACAATGGCGGCCATTACAACTTTTTATCTTGCATGGTATTTAGCAGACATTTTTTGAACGCGTGTTTTTAAAAAAAAACTGTTTTGTGCTTAACAAAAAACAAAAAAAAAACAGTAAAGTTAGCCCAATTTTTTTTCATAATGTGAAAGATGAAGTTACGCCGAGTAAATAGATACCCAACATGTCACACTTCAAAATTGTGCACACTCATGGAATGGCGCCAAACTTCGCTACTTAAAAATCCCCATAGTTGACGCTTTAATTACTTTTATTGGTTACATGTTTTTAGTTACAGAGGAGGTCTTGGGCCAAAATGATTGCTCTCGCTCTAACGTTCGCAGAGATACCTCACATGTGTAGTTTGAACACCGTTTTCATATGTGGGCGGGACTTACGTATGCGTTCGCTTCTGCATGCGAGCACACGGGGACAGGGGTGCTTTAAAAAATGGGTATTGCAGAGTATTGCGCAGGGTATTGGGGTATTGCAGAGTATCGCACAGGGTATTGGGGTATTGCAGAGTATTGGGGTATTGCAGAGTATTGGGGTATTGCAGAGTATTGCGCAGGGTATTGGGGTATTGCAGAGTATTGCGCAGAGTATTGGGGTATTGCAGAGCATTGCGCAGGGTATTGCAGAGTATTGTGCAGGGTACTGGGGTATTGCAGGGTACTGGGGTATTGCATAGTACTGAGGTATTGCAGAGTATTGTGCAGGGTACTGGGGTATTGCAGAGTATTGTGCAGGGAACTCCGGTATTGCAGAATACTGGGGTATTGCAGAGTATTGTGCAGGGTACTGGGGTATTGCAGAGTATTGTGCAGGGTACTGGGGTTTTGCAGAGTACTGGGGTATTGCAGAGTACTGGGGTATTGCAGAGTACTGGGGTATTGCAGAGTACTGGGGCAGGGATGGCTCAGCTGGGATGGATGGATCTGTGACTGCATTTGTCACAGATCCAGCCACAGCGCTGCTGCTGCCACCCGCTCCCCCCCTCTCCTCTCACACTGTACCGAACGGTACAGAGAGGAGAGGGAGGAACCGGCGTCATCAAATGACGCCGGTTTGTTTACAAGTGATATCAGCGACAATTTACCGTGATCCGTGATGCGCCGGGTCTTCTAGACCCGGCGAGCACGGACACTTCCGCGAGCACGTCCCAGGGGACGTGCAATCGCGGAAGTGCACGACGACGTCCCAGGGACGTCGTCCCAAGATAACTTCACTGCGCTGTAGCAGTAAAATGCCTATGGCGCGGTGGGCAAGTGGTTAAAGCCGCAAGCAGTTTTAAATTACCTTTTTCTTATAGTAATCTTATTTTGTGCAGGGACAATTCTAAACACCTGCCACTTCACAGGCACCCGCGGAGACCACCGTTATCGTTTAAAGGACCATGCACACTAAAGATGGATACCTCGGTTGTGGCAGCAGCTGCTGCCGTTACCGAGATATCCATCTTTAAAGTTAGGACGTATATATACAGTGCAGGGTCCACAAGCAGTTAATGATGCTTAAAGTGAAAATATGAGATCTGGGGTCAATGACCACTATTTTATTCTCTAGGGTGTTAGAAAAAAATATATATAATGTTTGGGGGTTTTAAGTAATTTTCTAGCCGAAAAAACTGTTTGTCTTGCAAACACCAAATCTGAAAAACACCTAAGGTCCTTAAGTGGTTAAAATCACTACTCCAGAAAAAACAACCGTTTTTAAAACTTTTTTTACATTGATACATGTTCCCCGGGGCAAGACCCGGGTTCTCAAACCTGTTTTACAACAATAACTTGCATATTAGGCTTTAAAATTAGCACTTTTGAATTTGAACGTTCAAGTCCCATAGACTTCAATGGGGTTTTAAATGTTCGCGCGAACATTCGGTCCATTCGAAGGTTCTGTTGCGAACCGAACGGGGGGGGGGGGGGTTTGGCTAATCCCTAATGGGGAGCAGTGCTATGTACAGCTGACCACCGAGTGATGCGGTGTTGATGTTCCTTTTTAAAAATAAGATAACAATCCTGACACTTGAACCACTCGTGAGTGCACAATAACGTGGAAGGATGGGTAACGGGACCCATTCCTTATCCCGCCATTTGTAAAGAAGGAAGATGTGACAATTCACACAAACCCGAGATTACCATAGCAAACACCTATAGGGATAGTCACTAATCACAAAGGCAAGCACGATGGGTTGAGCCAATTATACGATGCAGAGCAATATAAAAAGGGCAAGTCGTGTTGTATAGTCACGTCCTCAGATGATTTCCTAGATGATGAAACGTGTCAGAGCGTGGCTATACGACAAACCTGAATCAAGTCTTAGATCCATAGAGAAGCACAGCAAGTGTTTGAAAATCATGCCGCATTGTTCATAGGAATTACCGCTGCGCAATCTCTTTTGGATGTGACTATATGTTTGATGTCTACTTTTACATTGTAAGTGTATTACCTACAGGGGGGAATTTGTACTTGATACATTTTATCTCAAACGGGATTACGCTATGGAGCTCTTTATTTCTTTCCTCTCCATGTGAACAAGCCTATATAGCTGATAACCCGATCCACCTGTCAGCAACTGATCGTCAGTGAGTTACCCTGAGGAGAAGGCAGTGAGCACGATTCGATCATCAGTACATGCCGACTATCCAGCTTGGTCTGGTAAAAAGTAATTTTATAGGGGGTGTTTTCTCTGATCCTTAATATTACATCGGAGCTACGAGCGGACTGTACTTATATTGTCATTTGAGTGACTCCTTTAGGCTGAGCGATCTTCTAATGTTTAATAATCACTGGGGACAGCGCACACTACTGCATATTAACCTTGATGATTAATACTTCCCTTCCATATTTTATCCAGCTTGATTTTAAAAACGTGATTTGTGTGCTTTTAATATTCATTTTGCTTGCTTTTAGTAAGTTCTTATGGTAGCAGCTCAACTATATATATCTTTTCCTATATGCACTGCATTTGATATTATACTACAATTTGACCTATTTCAGAAGCGCTCATTATTTGTAGTAGGAAGTTTAGGGCATCTACAATTTTTATATAATTAAAACAAAACTGACTGAAAACTACTGTAGTTTTGTATTAAATGTACCTGTTTGATGGATCCTTTAGTTTGCCTTGTTTTTGCAGCGTATCTGAAAAGAAAATGTTAGTTTTTATCTTTTAGCCCTGGTTCACACTGGGCTGCGGGAGTGAATTCGTGCGAGTTAAGCTGAACTCAACGCACAATTTCACTCCCGCTGGCAGTCCCAATTTCGACTATGATTTAAGAGACATCTGTGCAGGTTTCTGCACAGATGTCAATGTAAATCGCGTCCTGAAATTGCAAAAAGTAGTACAGGAACTACTTTTTGAAATCGGTGCAGCGCCGCAGATGCGGCGTCGCACCGATTAGGACGGTGTCATTGCCGGCAAATGCCTCCGATTTAAGATGCGATTTCACATGTGAAATCGCATCTCAAATCAAACTAAAACGTACCCAGTGTGAACCTGGGCTTATGCAGGTGTCTCATTGAGGCCTGCAGCTGCTTTGGTCAGCTTCATTTTTATGTTATGCATGAGAACACCACACTTGAGATTTGCTGTTCATGTACCCCAATACAGAGCTTATTTTCCCTTTCCTTTCTCCTGGTATTAAAAAACTTCTGTACAAGAAAGCAACATTCATTGTGTAAATGTTGATTCATGCAAGAAAGACAAGTATTGTTGATTGCCTTTTACATAAGCTGCAGGGATAGGGCCTTTAAAATGCATCTTTGTAAGCAGGACGACTAATATATTTAACTAAATAAATAATTATAACTAACTTTAAAACAGCCCTTTGTACCAGATTTGACCAGTTCACTAATAGCACCCAGCACAGCAAATAATGGGTCTACTTCACCTATCCTTGCCTACTTTCCTTCTCTACAGCATATGGATTAGACTAAATAGAATATTACCTGTGGGTATCATTGTCTCATCTACAGGAAGGTAGTGCTCAGCATCAATGGAGATGTCATGGTCATATATATCTTTTGAACCCTTAAAAATACAGCAGTTAAAGGATTAAAAAGGTAGCAGTGAAGTTACAAACACAACATTAGAGGTTATACTGTATGTTAATTATTTTCTCATATTATTTCAGCTATCAACCTTTAAAGGAAAACAATTATTTTTTCATACAAAAATAAGAAATTATACAATACCTAAAGAATATGATTGTGAATGCTGTACACATGTTGTAATATTTTCTTACACACAGTTAGCTTTAACAGTAGAATAACGTAATCTTATAACCATAGTTCCAGTAAAATTATAATAATTTTGTATTGTGTAGGGACTATGGTGCAGTAGGACATATAGCTTAGATTTAGAACTGTCCTAATTATGTTTATGTAATTTGATTTAATGGAAATAACAGCTATCCTAAAATTTATTTTGAGTATTAAAACAAATCAACCGCTTTAAAACCCCTACTGGGGTATAAAAAAGGACAGGAGTCCAAGCATCTGACAAGGTTGTTCCTGAACCAACTTCACACATCCATCACTTGTACTGCATATATACATTATTCCCACGCAAGATAAAAATGGGACCAATAGAACTCTTTGTATAAAAGTTCACTACTACTGTAAAAGGTTACTGCTACTGAGGAAGCCTAGGCATAATGCATATAGGGGTGAAGCTACGTCAGGGACATCAGACAATGGCAATCTTCGCGTCCGGCAAGTCTATGGTGAGAAGTGAATGTTGCCATATGAAGTACTAAAAGCAATAAGTGTTTCATAGTGCTTTGTGTACATTTGTATGCAAGCATATTTTAATTTATTAGCTTCATTAAACTTTTATACAGGGAGCACTGTTAGGCTCATATTTATCTTGCATGGTATTAATGTATATATGTGGAAAAGCGATGGATGTGTGAAGTTGGTCCAGGAACGACTCTAAGCATAGCCCAGGAGAGGGCAAAAGGCGCATTTGACCTTGATTAATCATTAAGACAAATATTGGAGGTGAGCATTTACTTTTCACATAAGGTGCAGCATGCGGAGCACAGATGGCATGTTATACACAGAAAGATATTCGTTTCATAGGGCTCTTTCACACGTCAGTTCCGTTCGTCCGTTTTTTGGACGTCCGTTAACGGACCTCAATGCTTCCCTATGGGAGCGGATCCGTTAGTGGATGATGCATCCGCTAACGTCCGCCAGATCCGCATCCGTTTTTTCGAACGGAAGAATGTCCTATTTTTCTTCCGTCTGGCCAAACGGATCGGATGCAAACGGACAGACGGTCCGTTTCCATCCGATTCCCCATAGGGGATAGCGGAGAAGAGACAGGGTGCCCTGTCCGCCCGACAGCTCAGCGGAGACCCCCCGCTGAGCCGACGGACACACAGAGCGGACCGAAAAACGGACCGCACCGTGTGAAAGGGCCCATACACTTTGGTGGCTGGAAGTACAATCTATGTTGATATTGATGATGTTGCGCTACATCACTATGTAATATTGTCCTGGTATAGGGGTGGAGTGAATGGTGTTTAGCTGCAATGTGAATACAGGCATACCCCACTTTTAAGTACACAATTGGTTTTATTTACTAAAGCTGGAAAGTGCAAAATCACGCTCACTTCTGTATAGAAACCAATGGGCTTCTAACCCCTGCTTGTTTAATTAAGCTTTGATAAAACCTGGAAGCTGATTGCTTTCTATGCAGAAGTGAGCCTGATTTTGCACTTTCCAGCTTTAGTAAATAAAACCCATTCTGTACTTAAAAGTGGGGCATGCCTGTATTTGTATTGGGGATATAAGTTTCGTCTATTTATTTTAATAGTGTTTGACTGCACTGATTGCTAAACCATTGTAGTTGATGACTACACCTACAGGAGGAGTTGAAAATTCC
This sequence comes from Rana kukunoris, assembly GCA_029574335.1. Lineage (NCBI taxonomy): Eukaryota > Metazoa > Chordata > Amphibia > Anura > Ranidae > Rana > Rana kukunoris. Next base: position 398,130,148 of record CM056052.1, read on the forward strand.
ACAGGGGATTGTGAAACTGGATAATAGGGTCTGAACTTTACACCTTCAGTAACTGCCTCAATATGTTCATCAAGGGAATGGCAAAAGACAAGCTTACCCTCAAAAGGGCATGCACAAAAAGGCATCTTTCCTGCACCAGTTAAGGATAAATAAAAATAAAAAATAGATTTGAAAACAAGGGAAAGAATACAATAGCATAAAAAGAATAGAGTAAAATAGAACAAAATAAAAAAAAGAATAGAATAGAACAGAAAACAAGTAAAACAGAACAAAACAGAATAGAAAATAAAGGAACCGAACACAAAAAAACAATAGAATAGACTGTAATAGAAAGAATATACCCGTCTTCCCAAATTTAAATTTCAAATTGAATGAATTTGAATAAAATTGTTTAGAATATAAAATAAAAGAATAGACAAGAATTGAATAATAAAAAAAAACCAATAGAATAGAATAAAATAGAGAGAATAGAATAGTCTTCCGAAAATTGAATTTAAAATAGAATACATTCTAATTTGAATAGAATAGATTAGGAAAGAATAGAATGGAAAATAAAGTAATAGAAAAACAATAGAATAGAATAAAATAGAAAGAATGTAACTGTCTTTTGAAATTCAAATTTAGAATAGAATACATTTGAAAAGAATTCAAATCAAATTTGAAAATGAACAAAATTAGAGTTGAAAATATGTTTATTGGAATTTTAACATATTAACCACTTAGCAACCAGCCGCCGTCAAATAACGGCGGCAAGGTGGTTGCTTAACTATGGGATCACGTTATATAACGTGATTCCTGAGCAATAGTCTGCATACCCCCCTGAGCAATACTCTGCAATACCCCCTGAGCAATAGTCTGCATACCCCCCTGAGCAATAGTCTGCATACCCCCCCTGAGCAATACTCTGCATAGCCCCCTGAGCAATACTCTGCATAGCCCCCTGAGCAATACTCTGCATAGCCCCCTGAGCAATACTCTGCAGTACCCCCGCACAATACTCTGCAGTACCCCCGCACAATACTCTGCAGTACCCCCGCACAATACTCTGCAGTACCCCCGCACAATACTCTGCAGTACCCCCGCACAATACTCTGCAGTACCCCCGCACAATACTCTGCAGTACCCCCTGCGCAATACTCTGCAGTACCCCCTGCGCAATACTCTGCAGTACCCCCTGCGCAATACTCTGAACAATACTTTGCAGTACCCCCGCACAATACTCTGCAATACTCCCTGCGCAATACTCTGCGATAAAAAATTTTTTCAGGCTTTCCAGCCTAGAGGCAAGATGTGGGGTCTTATTGACCCCATATCTCACTGTAAAGAGGACCTGTCATGCTATATTCCTATTACAAGGGATGTTTACATTCCTTGTAATAGGAATAAAAGTAATCAAAACATTTATTTTTGGGGAAAAACGTGTCAAACTAAAATAAATAAAGTAAAATGAACAATAATAAAAAAAATAAAAAAATGTAAAGCGCCCCTGTTCCCGCGTGCTCGTATACAGAAGCGAACGTGCACGTAAGTCCCGCCCACATATTAAAACAGTGTTCAAACCACACATGTGAGGTATCGCTGCGAACGTTAGAGCGAGAGCAATCATTTTGGCCCTAGACCTCTTCTCAAACTAAAAACATGTAACCAGTAAAAATATTTAAAGCGTCACCTATGGGGATTTTTAAGTAGCGACGTTTGGCCCCATTCTACAAGCGTGTGCAATATTGAAGGGTGACATGTTGGGTATCTATTTACTCGGCGTAACTTCATCTTTCATATTATGCAAAAACATTGGGCTAACTTTACTGTTTTTTTTTTAAAAGCACAAAACTGTTTTATTTCCTAAAAAAATGCGTTTGAAAATTGCTGTGCAAATACCATGCGCGATAAAAAGTTGCAACAACCGCCATTGTATTCTGTAGGGTCTTTGCTAAAAAAAGCATATATAATGTTTTGGGGTTCTATGTAATTTTCTAGCAAATAAATTATGATTTTTCCATGTAGGAGAGGAATGTCAGAATTGGTCTGATGGTACTCCCTGCATGTTGGGCCTCTACCCGGGAGGAATAGCAGAATGTGTTTTGGGGTGTAATTTGTGGTATGCATATGCTGTGTGTGAGAAATAACCTGCTAATATGAAAAGTTTGTGGAAAAAAAAATGAAAAAAATCTTGATTTTGCAAAGAATTGTGGGAAAAAATTACAACTTCAAAAAACTCACAATGCCTCTTTCTAAATACCTTGGAATGTCTTCTTTCCAAAAAGGGGTCATTTGGGGGGTATTTGTACTTTTCTGGCATGTTAGGGTCTCAAGAAATAGAGATGCTGTCAGTACATCAGATGTGATCAAATTGATCAATTTTCAGAAATTAGTACCATAGCTTGTAGACCTTATAACTCTTACCCAGACTAAATAATATCTATTTTTTTTGTTTTGTTACCAAAGATATGTAGCAGTATACATTTTAGGCCAAATTTATGAAGAAAAAAATTTTTTTTGCAAAATTTTCTAATAGAAATGAAGAAAAATTATTTTTTTTTACAAAATGTTCGTTCTTTTTTCATTTATAGCGAAAAAAATAAAAACTGCAGAGGTGATCAAATACCACCAAAATAAAGCTCTATTTGGGGGGGGGAAAGGACAAAAATTTCATTTGGTTACAGTGTTGTATGACTGAGTTATTGTCATTCAAAATGTGAGAGCACCAAAAGCTGAAAATTGGTCTGGTTATTAAGGGTGTTTAAGTGCCCAGTAGTCAAGTGGTTAAACATGAACAGCATGAGGTGTCACAGTCAGAGATACGTAGTAGTAGTAGTAAAGAGTCAGCCAACTGGCTATCGCCCACAGCTGGACTCCTACCAACGTATAACATAACAGGAACAATTATGACAAGAACCCGAAACAAAAATTGTGAGCGGCCAAAAGGGTCTCTTAATAGGTGACAACATTGCAACCAGAGTCTCCAGGAAGGAAACAAGAAAATCAAAAGAAAAAATGACAAATAGGACAAAAAGGACAAAGACCAAAATTAAAAAATAACAAGAAAAATAACAATAAAAATGGGAGGTCAAGAATCAGGGGTGTGAGAGGGCAGGGAGAAAGGGGGAAGAAGGAAAGAAAGACAGAATGGGGGGAAAGAGAAGAAGAGAGAGAAGAAAGCTAGAGGGGAATCATAGAGTAGAGTGAGAGTTGCTGATATAGCAATTGGAGGAGACAGTGTAAAGTAAGCTGGGGGAGGGGAACCTAGCTTGTCTCTAGGTGGTGACACATACGGAAGCGATCAGGGGTGATCATTGTTGGGTGGACAACATGTTCGCCAGGGTGTCAGAGGAAGAGAAGTGGAGCCAGACGAGCCACAGCAATGTATAATTATCAAAAGTGTTGTTATCAAGAGCCAGCATCTCCTCCATTCTCATGGTGTCGTTCATAATAGAGACCCAACATGACAATGGGGGAGTTGCGGTCGACTTCCAAAAGGAAGGTATGAGCTGTCTTGCTGAGGACATGAAGAAACTGAGGAGATTCGGTTTCTGCGATTTAACAGAACCTAGTAGTATAGAAAGAAGAGCAATATTAGGAGAGGGAACCAGTGATTCATCGTAGATTTTGTTGTAATACCTGAGTCCATAAGGGGCGAAGTCCCCACAGCAGTGGAGCATCGCCAACAGGATGCCGGGGTGGACGGGAATATTTTGTGCAACACAGAGAGAACCCTGTACCATCTTGACAGAATCTTGTAGTTCTTTTCCTGTGCGTAGCAGGAGATCGTGGACTTGTGAGTAAAGTAAAACAAAGTCTGCCAGTCCGCTTGCCGAATGTCCTCACCCAAAACTGCAGACCACATCCCAGTGTAAGAGGGTAGCTTGGTGTGCGCGAGTGTTTGTAAGAGGCTATATATGGCCGAGAGTAGGTGCCTGGGCGTATCCGAGAGGGAACACAGTCGTTCAAACTCTGTATGAGGGCGGTGTACATGAGAGGAGGAATGTAGGTGCTTTGTGAGTGTGGACAAGTGTAGTGTAGTGAGCCAGTCATGAGAACCTGCCGGTGTCACTGGCGACCCCAGCGTAGGATGCACAAAGGAGCGTGCCTGGGGCCAATCAGTCCTTTTGAAGGGGCCGAATGATGACACACCAAAGCCTTGGGGAAAGGAGGGATTGTCGAATAGGGAGGATAGCGGAGAGGGGTCGGAGGATAGGAGGGAACATAACCCCCTTTTGTACCACAATCTGGGGAGGGAGGAGGCATGCGTGCCAGTTCAGTCCTTTATCCCCATAAAAGTGCTTGGAGGTCTACGTGAGCCAAGTCCTGCTCCACGGCGATGGAGGTCTTCAAAAAAGGAAGCGGGAACCATTCCATGACACGCGCAACGTGTGTGGCCTTGTAGTAGGTCTCGAAGTCAGGGATGCCAGCTCCACCCGGCAGCTTTGGGCGGGTGAGCACATTGTACTTCACCCTAGGTAGCCCACGTCTCCACAGGAATCTGATGGCGAGAGAGTAGGGAGTTGAAGGATTTAGGGATTATGATGGGAACCGTTTGAAGGAGGTACAGGAGTTTGGGTAAAGTGTCCATCTTCAGGGTGTTGATCCGTCCGAACCACGGTAGAGAAGACCCCCCCATTCCTCCAAGTCCTTTCATAAGCGTGAGAGCAGAGGAACATAGTTCGAAGAAAAGAGATTGGAAAGATTAGAAGTAAAAATGACACCAAGGTATGAGATTCCCCTCGTCTGCCATTTAAAAGAGAAATTGGCTTTGAGCATGGTCATCGTAGCGGCGGGGAGGGAGGCGTTGAGAGCCTCAGTCTTGGACAGATTGAGTTTGAAGTTGCTAAATGTGCCAAAGCGACGGAATTCTGCAAAGATGTGGGGGTCCTGTACGTATACCAAAAGGTCGTCGGCATAGAGGTATAGTTTGTAATGGGAGGAAGGCGTTTGGATACCGCGTATGGAGGCGTTTTGTCTAATGGCGCGAGCTAAGTGTTCTATTACAATGACAAATAAGAGTGGGGACAGGGGGCAGCCCTGCCGAGTACCATTGGAGATGTCAAAGGACGCAGAAGCAGAACCGTTCACTAAGACTGAGGCTGAAGGCTGTGAGTAAAGGGACATCACTATAAAGGGCGTTCCCAGGCCCAATTGTTCCAATGAGAGTCAAAGAAATCCCCAGTTGACACGATCGAATGCCTTTTCGGCGTCAAAAGAGAGGTGACAATCCCTCAGCCCTTTACGTTGAATGTAAGAGATTAAATGAATTGTTTTGGTAGTATTGTCTCTCGGAAGGCCGAGGATATACCGTTCGGGTTGTACGATCTAGTTTGATCAGGGTGTGCGATAAAGGGAAGCGTGGCGTTCTAGGGTGCAAGACCCGTGCCAAGTGCTTACTGCATTTATTGGCAAGTGAGTAATGGAAGTTGCGCGCCCTATCCCGAGCCATCAAGGAATGGGAGTCGAGAAGCTGAAGTAGATCCCTACGAGCATTCGACAAACGGACAAAAATGGCAGGGTCTAGATTATGTTTGTGTAGAGGTTCAAGCTCCGCTATGGCGGAGAGGAGACGGCGAATGTCACCCGATCGTATCTTCTTGAGGCGGGAGCCATGTTGGATGAGCACGTCTCTGACCACATATTTCAAGGCGTCCCATTGGGTGAGAGGGGGGGGGTAGTGTCCGAAACGAAGTGACGGATAGCGGCAGAAACTTCAGCCACACATATGAGGTCACGCAGTAAATTTTCATTAAGCCTCCAGTGTGCACCTCTACATGATGTAGGGGGGGGGGTGTGCAAGAGTCAAGTAGACCGGGGCATGGTCCGACCAGAGCAATTGACCTAAGGATGCTTGTATGGGGGTATCCAACAGTGACTGGGATATCAGGAAGTGGTCTAGTCTGCTATACGTGTTGTGTGCTGCAGAGTAATGACTGTAATCCCTGCCTGTGGGATGCTGGACCCGCCAGACATCCACCAGGTGGAAGGAATGTAGGAGAGCCTTGATGTGTGTCAGTGTAGAGTGTGGGATAGAGGACTTACCCGAGGATGTATCAGCAGACGCAGACATGACGACATTGAGATCTCCACCAACGATGTAACAGGGAACCCTGAAAAAGGATAGTCTGGTAAGAACCGATGAGAGGAACCGAGCCTGACCCACATTGGCCACTGTGAAAAGAAAGTTGTTCAGTTTCAGTTTGAGAAAAATGAAGCGCCCATTAGTATCAACAAGGGTGTCTAGGACCTCAGGCTTAAAAGATTTATGGAAGGCTATGGATACACCCTTAGACTTAGCTTGCGGATTAGTATTATGTAACCATTGTGAATAGTACCTGTTACAAAGAACCGGTACGGAATCAGTACGGAAACGTGTTTCCTGGAGCAGCAAAATGTCAGAACGTTTTTTATGAAAATGGAAAAGGACCTGACTCAGCTTCTCAGGCGTGTTGAATCCCCTACAGTTGAAAGACACTAATGCTATCGGGCAAACAGAAGCCATGATATTTGTAAGAGTGGGTGGTGGGGATGAAGGGCAGAAGCACGGGTATAAACAATACCATACATCAGCAACTCTCGGAGATAAAAACAGCGCCAGATAAGACCCAGAGAAAGAGAAAGAAGGAAGAGAGGGAAAAGGGCAAAGGAGGGGAGGGGTGGGAATAGACAGAGGGAAGAGTAAGAAAGGGTGGTAACAAAAAACAAAAAGGCACAAAGGAAATAAAAAGACATGGATTGAGTATGGACCCCGTCCGCACCACTCTTGTCATCAAGTAGAGGTAGCAGGAGACAACTAGGGAGAGGTGGTGGGGAGGGAGACCATGATAGCCAGGTGAACAATGATAAAAAAAAATGAGCAATAACAAAAAAGGCCACTAGGTGGCTTCAAAAGACTGCACATAAAAAGAAAAAAAAACTTACAGCATGGCTAGCAGCCATAAGCCATACGGCATCCATAGTGACACCGTAAAAAAAAAGAAAAACCCCTCAAATGGGGGGGCGCGGTGGGATCACTCCAGGTAGGGCGGTCCCCTCGACCCCAGCTCCACAGGAAAACAGTTATGGAACAAAACCAACCGTGGTACGAAAAATAGTGGTGCAAAGAAAAAAGAACGAATTGGTTAAGCACATGAGAAAGGAAACCAAACTATCTAGTAGGCACAAACAACAGTGAAGTGCAAATACAATGAGAAAAAACACAATGGTGGCAAGGCAGCAGAGTATAAACATGTTATCTGAAGTCATATAATAGAGGATACTTGGGAACAATCTGCGAATGTCTCCCGGTCTGGAACATGGAGCCCAAACCACCTGGAAAGAGAACTAAGGCAGTAACAATAACAACAACATTAAAGCAGTCCAGGTCTGTCGCCTTAAGGCTATTGTTTGTTTGATTTACGCCTATGTCTTGAATGGAACATGGTATTGTAAGCCCCTCTGAATTTTATTTGTTAAACCTGTTGACGTAACTGGGATCTATGTATTTCTAGACCTTTCTATTTTTCAATAAAATTGATATGGTTAAAAAAAACATTAAAGCAGTCCAGGACTCAGGAGGGATAAACCCAACAAGCGAAACAGTGTCCGGGGGGGGGCCTTAAGCCGAGCCCCGAAAAAAAAAATGGCTTGGGGTTGCGCTTGCGGCCCTGTGTCTGCCACGGAGAGGCAAAGGGCAAGCCTGGAGTGGTCAGTGTGAATGGCCAATCCAGGAGAGATACTTGTGGAAGACCCAGTGTGCTGAGGAAAGTAGGCAGGTCTCTAAGCGTGCAGAAGATGGCCGTCTTGCCCTTGTGGTACACTCGCAGATGGAACGGGAATCTCCATTGGTATTTTATCTGCTTGGATATCAACAGTTGGGTAAGCGGCTTCAATGCTTTTCTCATCGTCAATGTCTGATTCGACAGGTCCGGAAGAAGCATCACGGGGGCATCATTAAACAGTATAGTGTCCTGTGAGCTGGCAGCTCTCATGATGGCTTCTTTGACCTTATAAAAGTGGACCCGGCACAGGCTGTCACGGACAAAGGAAGGGTCCTGGATCCACGGGCCGGAGGTTCTGTGGACCCAGTCCAGCTCAATTGGGTCGTCCTTAGGGCAGTCACAGCTGCTGGTAGGGCTTTGGCGTCTACTGTTTCGGGAATTCCGCGAATGCAAATATTGTTACGATGGTTACGGTTTTCAATATCGTCCTGTTGGTACGCCAACTGCTGCAGCATGACAGTATGGGTGTTCAGAATTTTGTCATGTGTCTGTACCGTACTACTAAGTCCGTCTGTGGTGGCATCCAGGTCCTCAAAACGAACGCTCACATCTTTCTTGAAGTCAGAGATTTATTTTTTGTAGGCCTTTTCAATCCTGTGGACACAGTGTTCAAAGTCAGCCTTGGTGGGCAGAGATCTAATATAGCTGTGTAGGGAGCGTATCTGTGCCTCCAGGTCCCAACCCTCTCCCAAGGCCAGAGAGGCATTAGAACGGCTTCTGGTGAGCACAAAGTCGAGGGAGGGAGGGGGAGATGATTGTGCGTGCTCGCCTGAGAGTGTAGGGACAACTCAGACCGGGCTGGAGACGGAGGTGCCTGCGACATCTTAGCTTCAGAATGGCGCTGTGATGCGGCTCGGGATCAGGCAAAGTAGTCTTCCAGATCACCTCCCTTACGGTCCCTACCGGATCCCTTATGTGCCCGCTGCTTGTCTTTCCCCATGTGCCGGTGTTTGGGCTGGTTTCCAACAATGATATGGCCCGTGGAGCTGGGGGTTCAATGAGTCAGGATAAAGTCCATCTCACTGCTCCATGTGAGAAGTCACGTCCCGCTACCTGCTTTTATGCTGAAGGACGGGGGAGGGTGCAGGATAGCCAGGGAGCTCTGTTAATTTGGGGGGGTGCAAGGCGGAGAAGGGGAGAGGAGCTGGGGTGTGGGGGACTAGCTGGGTGAGGCAAGATGGCAGTTACTCACTGTTTGGAGGCAGGAGCCAAGGAGACTCTGCTCTAAGTGCTGTGGAGAGCAGTGTCAGTCACAAGGATCCCCAGCCACTTGCGAGGAGAAGGTTAGGCAGCAGGGTGGGAGGATGAACAGGGCACCAGGGATCCAGGGTGCTGCAAGCTGGGCGCCGTCTTCCGAGACTAGGCCGGAGCCGCGGTCTGTCATAAGGGTGCCGCCGGAAGTCAGGAGTTCCCCAGCGGGTCCCGACCGTGGCACACCTCGACTGCTCCCTCCCGAGGTGCTGCGGACGGTGGACGGGATGAGACAGCCGCCTGCCCCGCAGATAGCAGTATCCAAGTGCGGCAGACGCCGGAGGCCTCGTAGGCCCTAAGATGTCGGTGGGCCTCGGCAACGTGGAGACGGCTGAGGGCCTGGGGAAGGAGAGATCCGACCGGGCACCTCGAAACAGGCCGGGATCCGTGCAAGGGATGGCCAGATGCAGGTGCAGTCATTTTGGTAGCTCACTGGAGCAGGTCTTGCAGGGGATGGCAATAGATTGTGCCAGGCCTGGTGGAGCTCTGAAAGGACACGTCTTCCCCGAAGCACTTCCGGACACGCCCCCAAAATGAACAAAATTAAATAGATTAGAATAGAAAAGAATAGAACAGAAAATAATTAAATAAAAAAAAAAAACACAATATACTTCCCAGGGGAGGTGTGGTTTAAACATGGTGTAGTAGAGACACACGCTATTAGAGCTCTGACCATTCCTCTGGCTATCCAGCTATTAATGCAGCTATACTACCCGGAAAAAAGAAATTCCAGTGCAGCCTGAGATCCAACATTTTTTCCCATGCATGTGGGCGGAGGCATCTCAGGCTCAAGTATCGGAGATTTTAGGTACGGTGGCTTGTATGGAGCCCTCAATGTCAGCATACCCTGCTCCACATACCCATTCAGCTATGCCAGGATTCTCTCTTGGGAATCACAGGGCTTTGCGGATGACCAGCGGCTAAACCTTCCAGAGCAGCTGAAGGTTTCCGCCTCCCACACTGGGGGACCTCAGAGCTCTCCTAAAGGCTTTTCCGATGCTAGAAGACATGGAGGCGCTGGTCTCCTGCCTGGAGGAGGTACAACTGTTATTAGACAGACTCATAGGTGAAACGTCTCTGGCAAACAGGGTTTGCCAACGGGAACAGGCACAGACCTCACAAGCCTCCCATGCCTCCTCCTCGCAACTTCATTTGGAAGAGCTTGAGGATCGGATTTGCCGTAATAATTTACGGTTTAGGGGTATCCCTGAGGCAATAGGAGTTTGATAGACTGCATAGATCCCTGGGACCTCACTCAGTAGAGCTGAACAGACCCAGATATGTCATATGCCATTTACACCATTATGCCCACAAAGAATTATTAAGCCGCAAGGCATGGGAAGCAGGAGAGATTGATCATGATCGGGCCCCGGTGAAAATACTACCAGATCTATCCCAGGCTACTTTACAATGAAGGGCAATGTTGCACCCACTTCTAGATAAGATTAGGCAGTTGAAGTGGTACATACTGTCATGGACCATGAAATACTGAAGTGTTTCTACATGAAATCCTAATTCATGTATTGCAGAAGATGAGACATTGTGGAGTACATATTGCAAGAGATACTGGAAGTGGCTTAATTTGTCCTGACTAGGTCACTAGGACAATGACCCTTCAATGGCTCCGACTAGTGAAATAAGTGGAGCCGGGCTTGCGAGATACATTTTATTGTCCAGTGTGTAGAGGTGTTAATTGTTGTTCTGATTGCTTCATTGTAGTAATTACCCCCTGGGGGCTTCTGTCTCAACACACATATTCAGGCTATTCAAGCTTTGGGACCAATCTCTGCTGAGACATTTTAAAATCCTAATTTGCATGGGGGAGGACCTGAGTGAAACCACAAATGTACTTTACAATTGACCAATAGAAAAGCGGTTGTTGGGGGCGGGATGTTCCAAATCCTGTATAAAAGTGTGCTGTGTACTTTCAATAAAGTGTGTCCTGTTTACATTCAGCATTAAGCCTTGGCTCATGTATGGATTATTCTGCGATTCCAGGGATATTCCTACTCATGGAATATTGGGTGATTTCTTTTATGGGAGAAGAAGGGAATGCTTGACGGGGATATGTTCTACTACCGTCACACATACTGATGGGGCTTTCCCATCTCAACTGTAAGGAAAGACTCATCTTCATTCCTTTGCTTCACCCTGGTGATCTTCCGGATTTGTTAACTTTTTGGGCATAGAGGCTTTTTCAATTCCAAACTGGCTGCAGCCTATAATGAGACTATCACGATGAGCGGTATCCCCTTCTATATCAGCTTATTTTTCCCCCTGGACAACAGGGGGATGCCAGGGACCTCCAATCTGTAGATCATGAGACTTAATACGGCAGAGGTTTTTTTTCTTTCCCTTTTTTTGGTTCTAGACTGCAGCAAATTTACCCCCCCCCCTTTTTTTCTTAGTATTTTAGCAGGTGTCTTCTTATAGGGAAAATATATTTTTTTTTAGCTTGCCCCCCTCGGGCCCCTCCCACCATTTTTTTTATTTTTTAGGGCGCTTAGGGAAAGGGAAGGGGGAATAATCTAGAGTAAAGCAGGAAAGAAAACAGGGAAGGAAGAAAAAAGAAAAGGGGAAAGGAGAAAAAGAGAAAAGGAAAACGTAATTGTAACGGTCACCAATTGCATAATAGACATTCCTACGTCAGACGTTCGGGCACCGAATTACAGCAGTTAATTACTACAGCTGACAAGACACATTCCACACCTATTATCAATAGAATTTACACAAAACAGCATCACACAATGAGTTCCCCTCAACCCACATCTTAGACAGACTTAATTAGTACAATAAACACAAGACAGTATTCAATCACTACAGCTGGGTAGACTTAATTAGCATCTCAATAGCCTAGGTTAGCATTGAAGGAGACACTCTTATTGACCGGTTATGGGTCAGCATGAAATCACCTGTAATATGTCCAGATCTCCTGCAATACATGCATTATTAGTAATGTCCCATCTCGTGTAATTTGATATAATTTCTCAGTCACCCTATGCCCCTATCGTCATTGGTGAAGCTGGCACAGGAGTACATTGCATCCTTCAAAAGTCTCTGGGTGTCACGGGCCATTCTGTTACATCTCTCCCCTTTCGGTGGGAGATGAACACAGGAGGGAACCCCAAACGGGTTGACTCCGAAGTTAGTCAGTAGTTCCAGTTCTCCAATGCTGGTATCCATACCGTACCCCTAAATTGCTCCAAACAGAGCATTACTCACTCAGTCAACCTCTGCCTCTCTCAGAGAACATGCCTGCCGCTGGGGAGATGCCTGGACTGGCCCTTCTCCCTGGAGTCCTTTCAGCCGCTGGAGAGAAAAGACAGGGTGACTCGGCTCAGTCCATCATGCTGTTGGGGTTCTGGGCCAACTGCCCCTATCCCCAGGGTATACCAGTGGAGACTGAAGTCCCATCCACTGGTGGTAGGTGAAAATCCCCCGGTGCTTGCATAGCAAAGCCGACATCCTCCTGTCTCAGTATCGCACCATTTTCTGGGGTTGTGTCAGTGAAGACTGAAGTCCCATCCACTACCCCAGGACCTTCCACTTCCGTTAGTTGAGAGCAGAGGCTTGTGGCACTCTGCTCTGTTGCCAGCTCTTCTGCTGGGTTGCTGTGAGGGGAGACCACAGTCCCATCCCCCGATGTCAGCTCAAGCTGCAGTTGTGTGCAGTGGCCAGCAGCATCCTGCCCTGCCGCCAGTGATTCAGCTGGGAGTAAAAGCTTTACCACCTCAGCTTGTTGCTGGAGAGAGGGGCCAACTGCCCCGGCTCCCTGGAACTTCACACCATCCGCTTCGGCTTTAGGGGTGGCAATCTCCATATTTTCCACTGCCGATTCATCAGCCAGGATTTCAGAGTTGTCATCCGAAATTTCCTCATAGTCCCAGGCAACGGGAGCTCCACCCTGCTGCTGAGCAGAGTCTAGCAGCTGTCTGTAGGCGATCTCCAGCTCCCATTCCTGAATGGCCAGAAACTCCAAATCTTCCTGTAACCAGTGCCCTTCCGAGACATTCAACTTTTCCTCTCTGTGCTCCATTATTTCTTTCAAGCTCCACTCCCGATCATCCCCGAAGTCTGGATCACTGGACATCCTCCAATACAACAATCCCAGACCATCATAGTCATAGCCTTCCGTGGGGCTGTTATCCGCTGACCACTGGCACTCTTGGGCTACATACCACGGAGGGCTCTGTAGCTCTTGTCCAACCGCATCTCTGCCCGGATCAGCCTGCTTAACTCTGCTGTCCACTCCTGCTTCAGTTGTTCCCCCAACAACGGCATTCGTACGTCATACTGCGGCCAGTACCTTACATGGATGGAGGGCAGGTCCTTTACTTGGTGTTGCTGCTCCAAAGCTAGCGCTTCCTTCCAGAGTTCGCAACAAATCACATCCAACCATCCCAGCAGGGCCTCCTCTGATACTGGTCCTCTGTGCTGTATCCACATCTCTTGTAACCTCCTTTTGAACTCCTCTTTAATGGAGACTGGTATCTGTACCTCTGTTCTCTCTTCAGTTGGTGCTGCTGTGACTTCTGCTACAGCACCTCTTTGATGTAGCCAAGTGGCATCCACAGCCGCTATAACCAGGTCTACGATCTCCAGTGGAGGATTAGGACCATACTGTGCCAGTCCATGTTTAACAGCCTAATCAAAACTTTCTTCCTCGGGTGTCCTGTCTGTTACGCCAGGCCTTTCAGCTCTATCCATTTTGACAAGTTCTGCAATAATGTCCCTTTTCTTATGGTTGCTGGCCGGTCTGCCCAGGCTCTCCAGTAAGTCCATGAGGGAAGAGAGATTCAGCCGTTCATACTGTGTCTCCATTGTCCAGTGTCCTTGTAGCTGTCCTTCTGGCGATGGAATCATCCCACTGCTGTGCCACCACTGTAACGGTCACCACCGTTTATGATCTTCCATCAACCCAATACAGCTTATTCGACAGTCCGACAATCCATGTAGACACGACCCATTCCATTTCCCAGAATCACGAGACTCACACAGTTCTGTGTTCTGGTTTCAAAATGTATGAACACTTTAATGGGAAACTCTCAGTCTTATATAGTTACAAACTCTCTCCACTCCCCTCATCACACAGTAGGGCTTCATACACATTATTTTAGATAATGACATTCAGGTGAGTTAATTATCCCGCAGACGTCCCGTCTCCGACAACAGCTATTCACCTGCATAATAGACATACCTATGTCAGACGTTTGGGCACCGAATTACAGGAGTTAATTACTACAACTGACAAGACACATTCCACACCTATTATCTTTTTTTGAATCAAAAAGGTTTTTATTGCTCACACAACATACAGATAATATAAGAACGACATTGTACAATCTGCATGCAAACAGGCACGACACCAAGATTACGATCAAACACAAATGTACTTCCCCAACACCTAGTACACAATCATTATACCATCAACCTCCCTCGTGGCCAGGTCTGGGACCCTACACGTTTTTCCATGCCCCTACATCCCCCCAAGTAGCCTTGCTTGGACTAGCTCCAAGGGGCTCAACCCCGGCGTTGCCAGCCATGGGTCCCATATTTTAAGGAATTTTCCTGCGTTCTCCCTGTGCTGGTAAATATACTTTTCCATCAACAGTGTTTTACCCATATGCTGTATCCATGCTTTAACCGAAGGGGGCTCCCTCGATTTCCAATGCATGAGGATTTTCTCGCTTGAAACAAGGCCCTGGCAAACGCCACTCTAGTGACTTCCTCCGCTATCGCCCCCTCCAAAATGCCCAACAGGCAGCAGAGTGGGTCCAACGTAACATTGGTCTAGAACACAGAATTTAGGGTTGCCAGGACCTCCGACCAATATCTGTGCAACTTGGGGCAACGCCAGAGCAGGTGGACCAGATCTCCCTGGGCCGCCCTGCACCGTCCACACATCGGGTCCGGGGCCCGGCCCATTCTAAAGGGTCTAACCGGAGTGTAATGCACCCTAAGTAAGATGTAGAGTTGGGATACCCATTGTGACACATTCAATGAGCAGGCATTCACAGCCTGTAGGGCTTCCTCCCATAGTTCCCCCCCAATAGGCCCCAAATCTGTCTCCCATTGTTCCGCCACCCTCATAGGATGCCCCTCCAGGAATGATGAAAGGAGCATGTTGTAACAGTGCGAGATCATACCTTTGGTATCCCGCGCGTGACACAATGCGCGGAACACCGGTGTGGGGGACTGAACCCACTCAACCGCTGCCCCGAGCCCTCACTGCATGCTGCAACTGTAGGTAGTAGAACCGCATAGTGTGTGGCAGGTTGAACCGTGTTTGCAGCTCACTGAAGGGGTGGAGAGCCCCCCCCCCCAAAGACATGTTTAAGATGTGTGACCCCAAAGGAGCTCCACCTATGCCCCTGCTCCACCTTTGCCAGCTCCTCATAGGAGTCGTTCCCTCAAATAGGGCTAAACTCGGTGAACCCCGTCACATTTTGGAGCTGCTTAGCCTTATTCCACACCTTCTGAACAAGAGCATATGTGGGCATACGGTTATTGGGTTTTTGGAATTTGCGGGCTTCCAGCCCCTCCGGTACCGTGGCCGCCCCCGATCCCCTTAGCATCAGTTTAGCCGCCGAGGCCTCGGGCTGCACTCCCGTGGCCCCAATCAAGTGTTGGAGTTGAGCCAAGTAATATATCCAAGGATTGGGTAAAGCCAGCCCTCCCCCTCTTTCGGGCGCTGCAGCTGTTCTAATTTAATCCTGGGGGTTTTGGTGTGCCACAACAACTGTCTGAAAAGGGAGTTGACTACTCTGAATATTTTGAGGGTAATTACCATGGGTGTGTTATGCAGGAGATAGAGCAATTGAGGCATCAATATCATTTTGATAAGGTTGGTTTTACCTGCCAGGGACATTTTCAGTTTACTCCAAATTTGGATCTTATCTCTGAATTTAGACAGTAGGGGGTACGCATTTAATTTACAGAAATCCGTTACTATGGGGGATATCCAGACCCCCAAATATTTAAAAGATGGCACTACAGGCACGGGACATGCAGGGCCACCCCCTACCGCGGGCGCCCCGTCTAGAAACATCAGGGCCGATTTGGTCCAATTAATTGTAAGACCCGAAAAGCGGCCAAAGTCCGTGATAATGGCCATGACCTGTTGCAGGGATCCCTCCGCGTCCTCCAAGAAGAGAAGCATGTCGTCAGCATACAACATGATTTTCTCGTGTATGTCGCCATATCTGAACCCCCTGACCGCCTCACAGCCTCTCACCAGGACCGCAAGAGGCTCGATAGCTAAGGCAAAGAGCAGGGGGGACAGGGGGCACCCCTGCCTGGTTCCCCTGCCCAGAGCAAAAGCATGGGACCTCCTAGCCGCCATACGAATGGCCGCCTGAGGCGAAGCATACAGGAGCCGGATCCATCTCAGGACCCTAGGGCCGAAGCCAAATTTAGTCAGCACCGCCCAGAGGTACCGCCAGCCGACACTGTCGAAGGCCTTATTGGCATCAAGCGACAACAGTGCCCTATTGCCAACGGAATCCGAGGGGGTCTGCATATTCAGGTATAATCGCCGGAGGTTCGTCGCTGTGGATTTACGTGGCATGAATCCTGCCTGGTCGGAATGTATGATGGACAGAATAATTTTATTCACGCGCAGGGCCAGTACTTTCGCTAGTATTTTGACGTCACTCTGCAAGAGAGAGATAGGCCTATACGACCCGGGATCTAGGGGATCCTTGCCCGCCTTTAGTAATAAAATGATATTCGCCCTCGTCATGGATGGAGGCAGGACCCCCGAGTCAAGCGAGGCGTTAAACACCTCGAGTAACTTGGGTAGTTCCACACCTATTATCAATAGAACTCCCACAAAACACAATGAGATCCCCTCAACCCACATCTTAGACAGACTTAATTAGTACAATTGACACAAAATAATATTCAATCACTATAGCTAGGTAGACTTAATTAGCATCTTAATAGCCTAGGTTAGCATTGAAGGAGACACTCTTATTGACCGGTTGTGGGTCAGCATGAAATCACCTGTAATATGTCCAGATCTCCTGCAATACATGAATTATTAGTAATGTCCCATCTCATGTAATTTGATATAATCTCACCTCGGCAATAACCAGTTAATCAGCAGATCTTGGTCTCAACTATGCTGCAGTTCACCCCCCACATCAGAAGCAGGTGCAGCCAGGTGTTTATGTTCAGCTGCGACTGGGAGGCTCCATAGCTGTCTCCTTGTAGTCACATACGGAGTGATTGCCTGGGTTAGGGACAGGTGAGCAGCCCAGGGCTAACCATCCTAGTGTCCCTGGCTGCATGTAATGGCCATATTAATAGCATCAGCTGGTTATTGATTTGTATATGTTTAGTAGCAGTAGCTTGTCATCTGGCTACACCTGGAGAGATGCACCGATTTTGGTGATTTACGGACCTGGACAGCTACATGAGTGAGCCTTTTTGCTGGGTAAATATTTATGGAAAGTTAATACAAAAACTATATTTTCATACATGTTATGTTCTTTTCATTATAAAGGTTAAGAAATAGATTTGTCCCAATCCGTTATTATAACGGAGCCCTATCTGTTCTGAGAAAAACAACATACGCCAAGCAACCATAGCTATATGAGAAAGAGGGAATAATGTAATTTTAGTGTTGGAGTAACAGTATCCGATTCCTGGAGTCCCTTCAATATTTAGATCAGTAGGCACCCCCCTTATGGGACGATGCCCTTTCAGCCTGCCAACCCAAGGACTATAGTATATGTAGACCTTATGTGCACCATTCACGTAGAAATGTCTTTAGGTAGACTATTTTGGTTTACTCATAGGATATAAAAGTTATAGGAATGACAAAATAAAAGAAAATTTGCACTTTTTAAGTTTTATGGGAATTAGGGAGGGATATAAGATGGTGGATTTTGGTTTTTCGTTTTTGTGCAAAGAATGGGAGGGAGAGAGGGATAAGTGGTTTGTGTGTTGATTTGAGAGAGGTGATAAGCACTAGTAGTAAAGTCTACGTAAACTGTGGGGGAGGTGGACTGTGGAATTGGAAGAGGGGTTCCCACCACGGAGCCTGAGAAAATAAGCTCGGACCCTCTGGATGACCCTTGATTGCTGGGATATTGCCTTGAGTACTTCTCCTCCCATACCCCCACTAGAGTTTACTGATGTGAATGGGCTTGGTTGAAAATGTTTCATATGGAGATGGGCGGGGGGAGTAGTGGGAGGGGAATGGGGATGGTAGCGGAGAGATAGGCTGGAGGAGCCAAGTGACGAAATCGATGGTGTTCTGAATACATCAGATGCCGAGTGAGGAGCTATTCGCTTCACTTCTCCAAGTGTCTATATGTGCTGTGGGCTTACGGCCAAATGTGAGTGGCACCACCTGAAGTATTGAAACCTAAATATTGTCTTGTGGATTCAGCATTGCACAATGATATATTTTCTTCCTACATGTGAGAATTGCACAACCAATAATAGGCAACATCCAACACTGCAAATAACAGAGAAAACTAGCTAAAGCTGATATGTTGCTGGACTGATTGATTGTATCTAGGTCTGTAGCTCATTATTATTGACAACCAGTGTAGCCTAGGAGTGAGGTGGACAGTCCTCATATTCTTAGGTGTTTCTCTCAGAGTGTGTTTGTTTTCTGAAATATTCTTTTGCACTAATGCACTTTTTGCAATCGTAGGCTGCTATATATATTATCGCACAGATTATTTATCAATCATAGGCTGCTATCTATATATGTTTTTATTTTTAGCACAGAGCACAAATTTTCCACCTTTGCCGCATTCTTATTGTGCATTAATAGAGGGTTGGTTTTAGTGCATCATTATTTAGTATAATAGATTTTTGTTGGGGTTATCAAAACACCACTGAATGATTGCAGCTGGAATCATTTGTTTATCTTTTATTATCACCTGTTTTTTATATTCGTATTAGCGCTTACGTTTTTACATTTTTAATAAAGACACTGTAATATATGTGTATATTGATATACTGTATATTTATGGTGGGTGTTCTCTCCCCTCCCCCCCTTTTTATTTTTTATTATATATATATATATATATATATATATATATATATATATATATATATATATATATATATATATCAATCATGATTGTATAAAAATATATTGGGTTAGTAAGGTTGTATTACACTACGTGACTACATAAATAGCTGGGGGGAATATGGCCTGGAGCTTAGCTACGTGGTTACTTCAAACCACCTCCCCATAGGGAGGCCTGCATTCACATGAACCTATATGTTCAGAAGTACATTTGTATTCAAAATTATTCAACCCCCACTGAAATTGATTGTTTTGGCCAGTTTGACATTGATTTTGGTCATTCAGTCATCCTGCTTACAATTAAATCAAAAAGCCACGTGTAGGTCAGACAAATATAACATAACATTTATAATGAAATAACCACAAATGTCTTTTTTGTGCTCATATCATTATCATTTTTA
Source organism: Rana kukunoris (assembly GCA_029574335.1). Classification (NCBI taxonomy): domain Eukaryota; kingdom Metazoa; phylum Chordata; class Amphibia; order Anura; family Ranidae; genus Rana; species Rana kukunoris. Next base: position 398,149,593 of record CM056052.1, read on the forward strand.
TTCAACCCCCAAGTGACATTCAATCTTAGTACAACATCCTTTTACAGTTATAACAGCTTTTAAACGTGAAGCATAGCTTGACACAAGTGTCTTGCAGCGATCTACGGGTATCTTCGCCCATTCGTCATGGGCAAAAGCCTCCAGTTCAGTCACATTCTTAGGCTTGCGCACTGCAACTGCTTTCTTTAAGTCCCACCAGAGGTTCTCAATCGGATTTAAGTCAGGTGACTGCAATGGCCACTCCAAAATGTTCCAGCCTTTAATCTGCAACCATGCTCTAGTGAACTTGGAGGTATGCTTGGGATCATTGTCTTGTTGAAAGATCCAACGTCTCCCAAGCCTCAGGTTTGTGACGGACTGCATCACATTGTCATCCAATATCTCCTGGTACTGAAGAGAATTCATGGTACCTTGCACACACTGAAGCTTCCCTGTACCTGCAGAAGCAAAACAGCCGCAAAGCATGATTGACCCCCCGCCATGCTTCACAGTAGACAAGGTGTTCTTTTCTTCATAGGCCTTGTTCTTCCTCCTCCAAACATAGCATTGATCCATGGGCCCAAACAGTTCTAATTTTGTTTCATCAGTCCACAGAACACAATCCCAAAACTTCTGTGGTTTGTCCACATGACTTTGGCATACTACAGTCGACTCTTCTTATTCTTTGGAGACAGCAAAGGGGTGCGCCTGGGAGTTCTGGCATGGAGGCCTTCATTACACAGTGTGCGCCGTATTGTCTGAGCAGAAACTTCAGTACCCACATCTGACAAATCTTTTCTCAGTTCCTCAGCAGTCACACGGGGACTTTTCTCCACTGTACGCTTCAGGTAGCGCACAGCAGTCGAAGTCAGCATCTTCTTTCTGCCACGACCAGGTAGCGTTTCAACAGTGCCCTTTGCCTTGAATTTGCGAATGATGCTTCCTATGGTGTCTCTTGGTATGTTTAACATCTTTGCAATCTTCTTATAGCCATTGCCCTTCCTGTGAAGAGTAATCACCTCTTCTCTTGTCTTCCTGGACCATTCTCTTGACTTCACCATGTTTGTAACCACACCAGTAAATGTCTAGAAGGAGCAGAGTATCACAGTCATTTTAAAGCTGCCTAATTGGTGCTTATTAGGCTTTATTGCTGCTCCCTGACATCCACAGGTGTTTTCAATACCTGGTTGAAAACACTTCAATGAACCTCTGTTCTTCAGAGTGGTAGTCTTTAAGGGGTTGAATAATTGTGTAAATGAAGAATTCACAAAAGAAACACTTACTACTGTGATACAAAACCAATTGATGTCATTTTAGTTGCATATGGTTCTTTAAGAAGTCCTTGTAGGATTTCATTCTGAATACAATTACAAATGTACACTAAATTCCCTAAAACCCTTTACAGCATTGGGGGGTTGAATAATTTTGAATACAACTGTAGGTGCCTTCCTTAGGGGTTTTTTCTTTTTTTTTTCCCCCTTTCTTCAGGAGGGTGTGTGTGATTTATTTAAATGCCAAGGACTAATGCCGCGTACACACGATCATTTTTCGGCATGAAAAAAACGTTGTTTTGAAAAAAAAAATGTAATTTAAAATGATCGTGTGTGGGCTTCACATCATTTTTCGGGTTCTGAAAAACGATTTTTTTTTCCGAACATGCTGCATTTTTTAACAACGTTTTAAACAATGTCGTTTTTCGGGTTGTAAAAAATGACCGTCTGTGGGCTAAAACGACGTTAAAAACCTGCGCATGCTCAGAAGCAAGTTATGGGACAGGAGCGCTCGTTCTGGTAAAACTAGCGTTTGTAATGGAGTAAGCACATTCATCACGCTGTAACAGACAGAAATGCGCGAATCGTCTTTTAATAACACGGAATCGGCTAAAGCAGTTGTACGTCACTGCGCTTTGCTAGAGCATTTTTTTAAAACGATGGTGTGTGGGCAACGTCGTTTTTACGATGAAGTTGGAAAAACGTTGTTTTCTACATGCCTGAAAAACGTTGTTTTTTTTCATGCCGAAAAATGATCGTGTGTACGCGGCATTAATGTCCCTGAAAAACGGAGAATGCCTTTTAACGATTTGAAGTGCTGTCATACAGATGTGGCATTTGTGCAAGAAACTCATTTTAAGGTGGGCGGACTCCCTTCTCCAGAACAGATTTTTTCCCTGTGTTTACCATGCTTCTAATCAAGAAGCAAAATCTAAAACGTGTTTCCATCTTGACCTCTAGTCGTATATCTTGGTCTCTTATGGATAGATGTTCTGATATCAATTTCTGCTATCTTTTTCTTAAAGGCCACAAAAGCGGCATTAAGGTGACACTGGCTACTATATATGCACCAAGATATGTATCAAGATTCTTTTTTTTTGGTAAAGTTCTTTAAAAGCTAATGGAGTTCATGGAAAGTAAATCGATCCTCGGGGGGATTTTACTGTTCCTTTGGATCCTAGAGTAGACACCTCCTCTGGGACTTCTTCTGTCCCAGTTGGTACTAGGAAACTTATCCTATGGATGTTCCATGAACTGCAGTTGGTAGATGCCTGGCGTAGTTTGCATACGGGCAGAAAGATTACACTTTTTTTTACAACCCTCACCAATTATACTCTCGTATTGATCTGTTTTTGTTCCCACATCAATTACTTGCCTCAATATTAGACGTTTCCATAGGACACATAACGTGGTCGGATCATGCTCCAGTTACGCTTCAATTTTCCCTGTCAGGCTCCACTTACTCCCCAGAGTCGCGTTGGCATTTAAATTAACCACTTAAGGACCGCCTACTGCACATTTACGTCGGCAGAATGGCACGGCTGGGCACATCAACGTATATATACGTTGATTTTAGTACCCAGCCGTGGGTCGCGGGCACGCGCCCGCGACCCGGTCCGAAGCTCCGGGACCTCGGGATTCGCGGACCCGATCGCCGCTGCGATCCGTCCCTGGAGCGGAAGAACGGGGAGAGCCGTGTGTACACACGGCTTCCCCGTGCTTCTCTGTGGCCGTAGCATCGATCGCGTCATCCCTGTAATAGGGGGACGCGATCGATGACGTCACACCTACAGCCACACCCCCCTACATACACATAGGTCACACATCCCCTACAGCGCCACCTGTGGTTAACTCCAAACTGCAACTGTCATTTCCACAGTAAACAATGCAATTTAAATGCATTTTTTGCTGTGAAAATGACAATTGTCCCAAAAATGTGTCAAAATTGTCCGAAGTGTCCGCCATATTGTCGCAGTCACGAAAAAAATCGCTGATCGCCGCTATTAGTAGTAGTAAAAAAAATTATTAATAAAAATGCAATAAAACTATCCCTTATTTTGTAAACGCTATAAATTTTGTGAAAACCAACCGATAAACGCTTATTGCGATTTTTTTTACCAAAAATACGTATCGGCCTAAACTGAGGAAAACATTTTTTTTTATATATTTTTGGGGGATATTTATTATAGCAAAAAGTAAAAAATATTGCATTTTTTTAAAAATTTCGCTTTATTTTTGTTTATAGCGCAAAAAATAAAAACCGCAGAGGTGATCAAATACCACCAAAAGAAAGCTATTTGTGGGGAAAAAAGGACGCCAATTTTGTTTGGGAGCCACGTCGCGCGACCGCGCAATTGTCAGTTAAAATGACGCAGTGCCGAATGGCAAAAAGGGGCAAGGTCCTTTACCTGCATTTTGGTCCGGGTCTTAAGTGGTTAAAGTCTATTACAGGCCCCTGAAATTCGTATTTTCGGATAAATGACACTCCGGAGAGTGACTTGGGCACATAAGGCAGTAATTTGGGGGATCTTGATCAAACATGGATCCCGTTTCAAAAAGGACCGAGAAGCACAAATAACATTTCTTGAGGTTATCCAAGCCCTTGAATTGCAACATAAGAAGACACCAGTGCCCTCTTTGGGGAATGATCTGGCCCAAACAGATCTTTAAAGCTAAAGCAGCAATGCAATCAGACAAGAAAGTATTATACAAATCTGGAGATAAATGTAGCAAACTGTTGGCTGGAAATCTTAGGGAAAAGGGTATGGCTTCGTATTTACCCAGTATAAAAAGGAAGTGATAGACAATTACTCTCTTTGCCAAAAGATATTGCTCAGACGTTTGGGGAATATTATTCCTCTTTATATAACCTGACATCTTCTCCATCCTCTTCTTCCTTGGAGGAATATCTCTTAGCACACCTTGTCTGCCTTCTCCGGTTCGCTGTAAGCTAGAAGCACGTATCACCATTGAGAAATTACACATGGAGATAAAGACGGTTAAACCTGGGAAAGCACCAGGCCCTGATGGATTTACCATACAATATTATGAAAACCTCCTTCCACTGCTAGGTCCGTATATGATTAAAGTGTTTAATGCCTTAGGTCAAACGACCACATTTCCCCCAGATACACTTTTGGTACATATATCAGTTATCCCAAAAGAAGGGAAAGACTCGTGGATTGCGGTAGCTATCGGCCAATTTTACTATTTAATGTGAACTTTAAACTTTTTACTAAATTACTTGCCTTTCTTCTTCACTTACAGCTTTCTCAATTGATCCATTTAGATCAAGTGGGTTTTATTCCCTCTCATGAAGTGAGAAACAATACTATTAAAAAGGTACTTAACTTGGTCCACTATGCTAATAAAACAAACACTCCCTGCATCTTTTTGAGTACTGATGCAGAAAAGGCCTTTGATTGAGTAAATTGGACCTTTATGTTTGCGGTCCTGAGGCATATGGGTCTGGGAGTATTATGGTGTATCGTGTATTCCACTCCACAGACATCGGTTAAAGCATATGGAGTGTTTCCAAAGTCTTTTACAATTTTAAATGGTACCCACCAGGGTTGCCCTCTTTCGCCCTTATTATTCACTCGTTCGTTAGAACCATTACTGAATAAAATCTCTGTCAAAATCCTGATATCTCGAGGCAAGTAGGAGATCACAATTATAAAGTCTCAGCTTATGCAGATGATTTTCTTTTTTTCCTTTGCCTAATCCACATGTCTGATTACATGAGATGAAATGCTACGGAGCTTTATCAAATCTAAAAATAAATTATGAAAAATCTGAAGCTATGGGAGTTGCACTGCCTCTTTCTGCCCTAGTCACACTATACAACTTAATTTTAACTCCAAATGAACGTCTTCAGCGTTAAGTTACTTGTAAACCATCAAATTTAGTCAATACTATTGCGGAAAATTTTTCATCTTTATTTAATGCAGTACGATCCTTATTGAATAAATGGCACCAAGGCTTACACTTTTGGTTTGGACAATGTAACATCATCAAAATTAGTATTTTACCAAGATTTCTATACCTTTTTCAGGCACTTCCCATCTCCATTCCTGCAGCCTTTTTTTGTTAAATCAGTGCCCTTTTTACTAAATTTATATGGGCGAACAAACGACCGAGGATAAGTAGATGCTACCCAAGTGTTTCGGCGGAGTAGCTGTCTCTAATGCATTTAAACCTTATCAAGCTGCCCATCTTGGCAGAATGATTGACTGGTGCAGACACACAGATTTTAAACTCTGGATGGACATAGAACAACAGTTTAGTTTTTTCCAGAGGCCTCGGATCGATGTTTAGAGATACAGAGAGGAACAGGTGACTTTACTTCACATCTTCTGGTCTTGTCCAAAGATTAGACAGCGTGATTAGACAGCGTGAGTGCCCGATGGGCACAATGACCATAGGGCACCTGCGATCACTCGTGACAGAGTGGGAACTGGGATCTGTGTGTGTAAAAATTGATAGCTATGAAAATCGCAGATTGATAAAAAATAAAAAAATGCAGATCGCCGCCTTTACTAGTAAATATAAATAAATAATAAAAATGCTATAAATCTATCCCCTATTTTGTAGGCACTATAACTTTTGCACAAACCAATCAATATACGCTTATTGCCTTTTTTTTTTACAAAAAAATATGTAGAATACATATCGGCCTAAACCGAGTAAAAAACTTGCCGTTTAAAAAAATAAAATAAAAAATTGGGACTATTTATTATAGCAAAAAGTACAAACTATTGTGGTTTTTTTTTTTGGGGGGGGGGGGGGGGGTGGGAATGTCAATTTTGTTTGGGTACAGCGTTGCTCAGTCCTGCAATTGTCAGTTAAAGCGACGCAGTGCTGTATCGCAAAAAATGGCTCGGTCATTGAGCAGTCAAATCTTCCGGGGCTGAATAGGGTCAAAAGTATCAGTATCATGGAGGACCTTTGCGCTCAAGACAGAAAAAAATATATAATAAAACGTGGTTATCTTGGGATCTGTTTGTATATTAAGAAGAGGGGTAGGAGGTTACTAGAGAGTAGGGATAAGCCGAACACCCCCGGGTTCAATTCGCACCAGAACGTTTGAACAGACCGCGGGTTCGCACTAACTTTTCGAACCCCATTGAAGTCTATGGGACCCGAACGTTCGAATTCAAAAACTATCATTTTAAAGACCAAAATTCAATGTAATGGTGGAAAACGTCGTTCAGAACCCGGGTCTTGCCCCAGGGAACATGTATCAATGGAAAAAAAGTTTTAAAAACGGCAGTTTTTTCCAGAGCAGCCATTTTAATGATGCTTAAAGTGAAAAAAAAAAATCCTTTAAATATCACACCTGCTGGGTGTCTATAGTAGTGGCACGTGTTTAGAAATGTCCCTGCACAACATGAGAGGACTATAAAAAAAAAAAAATAATACTGCTTGCGCACGTGCTGTGTGGCAACAATATGTCGAATATTTTAGCGGTGGTGGGGGGCCATTATTGTTTTGTGAAAGAAAAATTTTAGAGAAAAGGACACCCCTCAAACATACTGTAATTGGAGCGCAACAAGGAGCCACGTGCAAAGTATTGCATCAAAAATTGTTATTATGCGCCCCTGTTAAACAGGGGCTGAAAAATTGTGCCTTGGGCACAACACAACACTGCAACCCCTCCCAATAACTCCAATTGGAGCGCAACAAGGAGCCACGTGCAAATTATTGCATCAAAAATTGTTGTTAGGTGCCCCTGTTAAACAGGGGCTGAAAAATTGTGCCTTGGGCACAACACTGCAACCCCTCCCAATAACTCCAATTGGAGTGCAACAAGGAGCCACGTGCAAAGTATTGCATCAAACATTTTTGTTATTAGGCGCCCCTGTTAAACAGGGGCAGAAAAATTGTGCCTTAGGCACTGGTGGCGGAGCCCAGAAACACAACATTTCTTACTAGCTATCAGCAAGAAAAGTGAGGAGGAGAAGGATATTCCATCAGCAGCATAAGAGGACAGTCACTCAGCATCAGCATACGCAGTCTAAAAGGGATCCGACATTTCAACAAAAAAATTTTTTTCAGTAACATCAGCATCAGGTGCTTGGTAGCTGGTGTTGATCCAAGCCAGATTCATTTTGATGAAGGTCAGTCGATCAACAGTCGGTGGAGAGGCGCACCCTGTGATCAGTAACAAAGCCTCCAGCAGCACTGAATGTGCGTTCTGAAAGAACACTGGATGCAGGGAAAGCCAGTAGCTCACTTGCGTACTGTGCAAGTTCTGGCCAGTGATCCATCCTCAAGACCCAGTAAGCCAGAGGATTTTCGGTGGGGAAGGCGTCCAAGTCGGATCTTGCCCCTAGGTATTCCCGGACCATGTAAACCAGACGATGGCGATGGTTGCTGGAACCGGTCAGACCTTGGGGCTGCGGACTAAAAAACTGTCTGAAGGCATCGGTCAGACGGCCACCTTCTCCACCGCTCCTTCTGTGACTCACCGAAGCCTCAGCAAGACGTCGCCCAGAGCCAGGTTTTGGTAATCCCCCCGGTTCTGGGAACGCATTGCACAGACCCTTCTGCAAGGCCTCCCACAGAAGTTTCATTTTCTGCTCCCTCTGCGATGGCAACATAAGGTCCGCAACCTTACTCTTGTAACGTGGATCAAGGAGAGTTGCCAGCCAGTAATGATCCCTCTCCTTGATAGCACGTACACAAGGATCCTTACGCAGGCTTTGCAGGATCAGGGAGGCCATGCAGCGTAGGTTTGCAGAGGCATTCGGGGCACAGTCCTCTGGGTCACGGAGGACGACAGGATCCACAGGCACCTCATCCCAGCCACGTAAAAGTCCACGTGTTCCTTGGGACTATAAATGATCCCTTGAAGACTGCTGATGCTGATGCTGAGTGCTAGGCTCCACCTCCATGCTGCTGATACAACCATCCTCCTCCTCCTCTTCCTGTGTGCTAGGTGGGCAAGCAGGCCCACTGTCTGGGTAAAGGGGGCCTTGAGAGGTAAGGAAGTCCTCCTTTTCCTCCCTCTGTTCTGCCTCAAGGGCCCTGTCCATTATTCCATGTAGCGTGTGCTCCAACATGTGAATAAGAAGGACAGTCTCACTGATGCATGCACTGTCACTGCTCACCATCCACGTAGCCTCCTCAAATGGTGACAGGACAGTGCATGCATCCCTGATCAAGGCCCACTGGCGTGGGGAAAAAAACATAGCTGCCCTGACCCAGTTCTGCTGCCATATTGGCACGGGTACTCATTGATGGCCCGCTGCTGCGTGTGCAGCCGCTGCAGCATGGCCAACGTAGAGTTCCATCTGGTGGGCATGTCACAAATTAGGCGGTTGTTGGGCAGGTTGTATTCCCTTTGGAGGTCAGTCAGCCGAGCAGTGGCATTATATGACCTCCGGAAATGCACACAGACTTTCCTGGCCTGCTTCAGGACATCCTGTAAGTCCGGGTACCTGCCCAAGAACTGCTGCACCACCAAATTCAGGACATGCACAAAACAGGGCACGTGGGTGAGTTTTCCTTGTCGCAGGGCAGAGAGGAGGTTGGTGCCATTATCGCTGACCACCATTCCAGGCTTCAGCTGGCGTGGCGTCAACCACCTCTGAGCCTGCCCCTGCAGAGCTGAAAGAACCTCTTCCCCAGTGTGGCTCCTGTCTCCCAAGCACACCAGCTCTAGCACCGCATGGCAAACTCTTGGCCTGCATTCCTGCTTAGCCTTTCGTACGCCTACGGAGCACGGCTGGTTCTGAGGAAACATCAGCACAGGAAGAGGCCACATAGGAAGACGAAGAGGAGGGGGTGGAGGAGAGAGGTGTGTCACAAGCAGTAGTAGTGTTTTGGAGGCGTAGTGGCGGAACAACCTCCAAAACTACTGTACCTTGCCCTGCGTCCTTCCCAGCTGCCAGCAGAGTCACCCAATGGGCCGTAAAAGACAGGTAACGTCCCTGTCCATGCCTGATGATAGCTGAGTCAGCGGTAAGATGCACCTTACCACTAACCGCCCTGTCCAGCGAGGCATGGACATTGCCTTCCACATGCCAGTAGAGAGCCGAAAAAGTGGCGTTTTGGTACTTGCCATTGAGGTACTGCACATTGCACAAACTCACGAAAGGGGGCAGAATCCACCAACTGAAAAGGTAGCAGTTGAAGTGCTAGCAATTTCGCTAAGCTAGCATTCAACTGCTGGGCATGTGGATGGCTGGGATTGTACTTCTTTCGGTGCTGCAGCAGCTGGGGCAGGGAAATTTGCCTGGTACTATCAGTAGATTGCCCGCTACTACTAGCTTGTGACACACCTATTTCTACACCTTCACTGCAGACTTCAGAGAGGACTGGGGGTCTAGTGGGGTTGGAGGTCCCAGAAGGGCAAGGGGGGTACGCTCTTGTCTTTGGTGTGGGTCTTTCTGGAGTACTTGCCAATGAGCTGCATGGCAAGTCGACATATGTCTGGACAAGCATGTGGTACCCAGGCGGTTGATGTTTTGGCCACGCGAGATACGCTTGCGACATATGTTGCAAATAGCAAAGGTACGATCTTGTGGACATGTTTCAAAAAAGGCCCACACCAAAGAACTTTTGCTGTACCGGTCAGACACAGCAGCGCCATGCACAAGCGCCGTAGATGTGCGCTGTATTGCAGTTGGTGTGCCCTTAAGCTGACCCCTGGAGGGCATCCTGCCTCTTTGGAGATGTGCCTGTGCCTCGTCGTCCTCCTCCTCCTCTCTCCTATCAGGCACCCAGGTAGAGTCAGTGACCTCATCATCCCCTCCCTCCTCATCACTGTCAACAACCTGGCAGTATGCTCCAGCTGGGGGAACATCACTCCCAGATTGCTGTCCCTCTCGGCCACCCCCTCTCCCTGGGCTCACATCAATGCCTTTCTCTATCTGTGTTCCGTCATCGGAGTCTTCAAAACGCTGCGCATCTTCCTGCAGCATGTACCCAACACTGTGTTGAAACAGTTCGGGGGACTCCTCAGGAGGACATGGTGGGACTAGGGAAGTATTGTGTGAAGCCATTGTGCAGAGGGAAGAGGACGCTTTGGCAGCTGCTTTGCCAGACAAACTTAGATCAGTCTGTGTGAGAGAGGATGAGGAGGATGAGGACGGCTTGGTCATCCACTCTACTAATTTCTCAGCATGTTGAGGCTCAACGCGGCCAGCTCCCAAAAAGAAGGACGAGCGGCCACGGCCACGTGCTGAAGAGGATGCACCACATCCACCACCAGCGTTACCTCTAGATGCAGAGCCTGCTTGCCCTCGTGACTCTCTGCCTCTCTTTGTTGTCCTTCCAGACATATTGTTCAGGTGCTATGTAACAGCACAAGTGCAGTGACACCAACTGCGCTCAGGTGATATGTAACAGCACACGTGCAGTGACACCAAATGCGCTCAGGTGGTATGTAACAGCACACGTACAGTGACACTAACTGCGCTCAGGTGGTATGTAACAGCACACGTACAGTGACACTAACTGCGTTCAGGTGATATGTAACAGCACACGTGCGGTGACACCAAATACGCTCAGGTGGTATGTAACAGCACATGTGCGGTGACACCAAATACGCTCAGGTGGTATGTAACAGCACACGTGCGGTGACACCAAATGCGCTCAGGTGATATGTAACAGCACACGTGCAGTGACACCAAATGCGCTCAGGTGATATGTAACAGCACACGTGCAGTGACACCAAATGCGCTCAGGTGATATGTAACAGCACACGTGCGGTGACACCAAATGCGCTCAGGTGGTATGTAACAGCACACGTGCAGTGACACCAAATGCGCTCAGGTGGTATGTAACAGCACACGTACAGTGACACTAACTGCGCTCAGGTGGTATGTAACAGCACACGTGCAGTGACACCAAATGCGCTCAGGTGGTATGTAAAAGCACACGTGCAGTGACACCAAATGCGCTCAGGTGGTATGTAACAGCACACGTGCAGTGACACTAACTGCGCTCAGGTGGTAACAGCACACGTGCAGTGACACCAAATGCGCTCAGGTGGTATGTAACAGCATACGTGCGGTGACACCAAATGCGCTCAGGTGGTATGTAACAGCACACGTGCGGTGACACCAAATGCGCTCAGGTGGTATGTAACGGCACACGTGCAGTGACACCAAATGCGCTCAGGTGATATGTAACGGCACACCTGCGGTGACACCAAATGCGCTCAGGTGGTATGTAACAGCACACGTACAGTAACACTAATTGCGCTCAGGTGGTATGTAACAGCACACATGCAGTGACACCAAATGCGCTCAGGTGATATGTAACAGCACACGTGCAGTGACACCAAAATGCGCTCAGGTGGTATGTAACAGCACACGTGCGGTGACACCAAATGCGCTCAGGTGATATGTAACAGCACACGTGCGGTGACACCAAATACGCTCAGGTGATATGTAACAGCACACGTGCGGTGACACCAAATGCGCTCAGGTGATATGTAACAGCACACGTGCGGTGACACCAAATGCGCTCAGGTGGTATGTAACGGCACACGTGCAGTGACACCAAATGCGCTCAGGTGATATGTAACGGCACACCTGTGGTGACACCAAATGCGCTCAGGTGGTATGTAACAGCACACGTACAGTAACACCAAATGCGCTCAGGTGATATGTAACAGCACACGTGCAGTGACACTAACTGCACTCAGGTGGTATGTAACAGCACACGTGCAGTGACACCAAATGCGCTCAGGTGGTATGTAACGGCACACGTGCGGTGACACCAAATGCGTCGCACCGCAAGGCATAAAATCCGCACACGTTTTTTCTGCAATGCGCAGTGCGAATGCATCGCACATATGTGCACTAGCCTCATTGAAAACAATGTATTTAGAAATGTTCTGCGTATTAGATGTGGTTTAAGCCGCAACCAATTCGTATAGGTGTGAATCCGGCCTAAAGTAGCATGTACCCCCAATAGATACATTAGATTCAGCAAGCATGCAAGGACCATTGTTTGTTAAATTCTGGAGTTTTCAGGAGGGAAGGAAAAACTTTTCCAGGTTTGGCCAATCATTGTATCAGCTTTCTACAGAAGGCCCTCTTAGGAAATTTTTGGTAATATGGGGGCTGTATAGCACTAGGCATTTAGATCTAGACTTGTACGCACTACCTCAATTAATGAATCCACCAAAGCAAAAGGGTAGAGAAGTAATTTCCATATATAGTGGTGGAGATAAATCTTAAGCTGTGTACACACGATCGGTTTGTCCGATGAAAACAGACCGATGAACTTTTTTCATCGGACAAACTGATCGTGTGTGGGCCCCATCATGTTAAAAAATAGAAAATGTATTACATTTTTCCTATGGATAAAAAAAACAATAGAAAAATCCAATCTTCTGTGTGGAACTCCATCGGAGAAAAATCCACGCATGCTCAGAATCAAGTCAACTCATGCTCGGAAGCATTGAACTTCATTTTTTTCCGCTCGTAGTAGTGTTTTACGTCACCACGTTTTGGCACGGTCAGATTTTTGACTGATGGTGTGTAGGCAAGACTAATGAAAGTCAACTTCATCAGATATCCGACGAAAAAATCCATCGGATTAGATTCCATCAGATATCCAATTGTGTGTACAGGGCTTTAACCACTTCAGACCCGCGCTACCGTCAAATGACGGCACCAGCGCGGGTCTGAATATCCAACATGCCGTCTTTTGACGGCCGCCCCTTTGGGCGTTCCCAGCGCGCGCTGTAGAGTGCGCTGCGGGGAAGCCCTGTGTTGTCCGTGTCCCTTGGACACGGCCAATCACAGATCGCAGTGAACGGCCAGTCAGAGTGGCCGTTTGCAATGCGATCTGTGGGCGAATGAGAGATGATCTCACAGATCATCTCTCATTGCCATTTTTACACAGAGACAGCGTTCTGTCTCTGGAGAGGAGGAGCCCGATCTGTGTTCCTTGTACATAGGGACACAGATCGGTAACCCCCTCCAGTCACCCCCCTAGTGTTAACACACCTAGGATACACATTTAACCCCTTCCTCACCCCCTAGTGTTAACCCCTTCAATGCCAGTCACATTTATACTGTAATTAGTGCATATTTATAGCACTGATCGCAGTATAAATGTGAATGGCGCCAAAAATGTGTCAAAAGTGTCCGATGTGTCCGCCATAACGTTGCAGTACCAATAAAAATCGCAGATCGCCGCCATTTCTAGTAAAAAAAAAAAAAATAACATAACATATGGAGCTTTTCTGTTAAGGGTACATGCTGCTAAGCTTTACCTGTTAATCTCCTATTAAGCAGGAGTCCATACTATATTACACGCTCTACATCCTAGCACCATCTAGGGGGTGCTACATAAGATAAGAACTTATAGTATACTACAGAGCCTTCAAGACAGGCAAGTTATGAACAGGTATGCAAATTAGTACAGGGAAACCATCTTGTCCAGGTATTGCTGGTCATGGAGGGCATACCCTAAAAAGGGTCTTTAGCGTCAGGGCGCCATAAGAATGGATAATAGCACCCTGTGGATAACTACACTAGTTCACCCACATGCCAAGATGAGCACTGAATGCAGGATCCAGTGCTAAGAGCAAACATTACAGCAAGCCTCATGGCTGCGAGTCTCTCCAGTAATTTGGGTTGCTATATTGATCATTTCCTGCAAAACATTGTGGTCAGTCTCCCGTTCTTTGTTAGGGACTCTAGTCATATGCTAGAGATCCTTTCGCATTATACCTGGCAGTTTAATTATAGATGGCTTTCCCTCGATGTTGCCTCCTTGTATACGTCTATTGAACATAAACATGGCCTTAGGGCTTTGAGTTACTACCTGTCAGAAGCTAATGACCTGAATCCTCTACAGGCCAAATTTATTCTGGACTCTGTAGAGTTTGCGTTAACACACAATCATTTTTCTTTTCTAAGGGAGCACTTTTTACAAATTAAGGGCATGGCAATGGGGGCCAGGTTTGCACCCAGCTATGCCAATCTATTTATGGGCTACTGGGAAATGGCTTCTATTTGGCATGATAATCCGTTTAAAGCAAACTTGATGACATTTTAGTCATTTAGGATGGAACTGACTGTGAGCTTGATGAATTCCTAGCTCACTGTGAGTCCAATCCTGTTGGCCTTGAGTTTACCCATGTCATCAATAAAGAGGTTTTAGTGTTCTTGGATCTCGAATTGAGTAGCGAATTGAGTAGCGACTCAGACGGCAGTATTGTCTCAAGGACACATTTTAAACCTAGTGGGGGTAACTCCTTTCTCCATGCGAAGAGTAACCATCATCCTAGATGGATCAAAAACATTCCGTATGGGCAGTTATGCCGTCTGAAACGTACATGTACTAAAAAGGAGGATTATCTAGCCCAAAGTGAGCTCCTAACCAAGAAGTTTAAAGAGAAAGACTATGACCCTGTACTTATAGAAGCGGCCAGTAAAAAATATGCAGATCTCTATGATGCCTCGAAACACGTAAGCCAGCAGTAACACACCTCAAACCCCCCCCCTACATTCCGAGTGTGGTTTGAGGGGTATCTACTTTTATCGTTTGTGACATGCCTTCTATCACCATTTGTTTGTGAGTAGTTTGTATTATTAATCTTTTATTTAATAAATTGCCAAATGGTAGTACAATAGGCTGATGCGCCTTTCTTTTTCCTTTCATGGCTGCAAGTTCCTGGTAGTTTCCATGGTGTGCTTAAAAGTCACTAATCCAAAAACTGCTAATACGTTACAAGGGCAGTAAGCAGTCAGGTCTTGATAGAAGCGTCAGTTGAAGGAGGTAGTTAAATCTGGTGAAATTACTGTAGTAAATTTTTCTCCAAAAAGGAGAGCAAAAAACTGAAGCCTCACGAGTGGGTGGGGTTATATAGGGGCACTAGGGGGTTGACCCAATAAAGCTTTTTGCATGTGTGCAATCATCTGACTGAAGCAGAATATAACCCATGGTCTAATAATCCAATCTTGTGTCCTGTACTGTATAATAAACATAACAGTTTTGCCCCAAATGGCACTTTAACCCCTTCCTTACCGGGCCATAGGGGATTGCCGTCTGTAGCAACCCCTCGCCGATGAGAGTGGACATTCACACAACGTCCTTAGTTCTCGGCGTTCTAGGGCGCGCGCACCCGCGGCACCACTCGCGTTCCGCGCGCGTGCCAGACGGCCGTGATTGCCGCTGGGCACCCGCGATTACTGCTGATCACGGCAGGAGTGTGGATCTGTGTGTGTAAACACACAGATCCACCTCCTGTCAGCAGTGAGGAGACTGATGTGTGTTTCCAGTACAGAGGAACACACATCAGTCTCCTCCCCCTGTGAGTCCCCCTACAGTTAGAACATACTTTAGGGAACATTTTAACCCCTTCAGCGCCCCCTAGTGTTAACCCCTTTCCTGCCAGTCACATTTACACAGTAATCAGTGCAGTTTTATAGCACTAATCGCTGTGTAAATGTGAATGGTCCCAAAAACGTGTCAAAAGTGTCCGAAATGTCCGCCGCAATGTCACGGTCACAAAAAAAAAACGCAGATCGCCGCCATTACTAGTAAAAAAATAAAAATAAAAATGCCATAAATCCATCACCTATTATGTAGACGCTTTAACTTTTGCGCAAACCAATCAATATGATTATTGCGTTTTTTTTTACCAAAAATACATAGAAGAATACGTATCGGTCTAAACTGAGAAAAAAAAAATGGGGTATGTATTAAATAAAAAAGTAAAAAATATTGTTTTTTTTTAAAATTGTCGCTCTTCTTTTGTTTATAGCGCAAAAAATAAAAAACGCAGTGATGATCAAATACCACTAAAAGAAAGCTCTATTTGTGTGGGGAAAAAAACATAACGATTTAATTTGGGTACAGTGTTGCACGACTGCGCAATTGTCATTCAAAGTGCAACAGCGCTGAAAACTAAAAATTGGTCTGGGCAAGAAGGGGGTGAAAATGCCCTGTATGGAAGGGTTTAAACCACCTTTTTTTTTATTGCTAGATTGCTCAAACAGTTTGCTTTACTATTTATCACTGGAACAAGTCTTTAAAATATTTGCATAAAGAAAGAACGGGTTAAGACTTTTACTTAAAGAAATATGGGTTTAAAAAAAAACAAAAAAACAAGCCTTATACTTACCTAGGTAGATGGAGCATCGGATTTGTCATCCGCTGCCTCTGTAGTGAGATCTGAGCAATCAAACAGGCATAATCACTCAGTTCTCCCCAACGCTATGAGCAGAGAGCCATGACTGCCCCTCCATCACTCACTAGAGTGGTGGTCTAGGGAAGGGAGGGAACACCTGGCTCAGTCTACCAGCAGCCCAGCTGCCAATCCAGGCATGTGGGTAGATGCCAACTGCCAACTGTTTGTTTCACTTTAGAGCGATTACTCATCTAATTTTCTGTTGTTTCCCATGGACATGAAGTGAAAAGCGATTTCCCTAGTGGGACATGAGCAGAAAAAAAAAATAACCCGATCCCTACTGAATCTCTTTAACCTGTCCTTACTGAAGGTGGACTACATACAATTGCACAGAAAATGTGAAATACGGAAAACCCTTTTCTGAAGACCACAGAATGATATTGTGGCTTGATATATATAATTTTTCTGCACACATTTAGAAACAATAAGGCCCCTTCCACACTGGGCCCCTTCCACACTGGGGAGTCGGCTTTACCGTCATATTTGCGGGGGTATTCGGCTGCTAGCAGGGCGCTTTTAACTAGGGGTGCAACGGATCAAAAAAAACTATGGTTCGGATCGTTTCTCAGGTCAGAGTGACGGATCGGATAATTTTTCGGATAAACAAAAAAAGTGTCGCAACATGGCTCAAGCACTTTCAGCATGTGTTTAAAGCCCTTGTTTTGCACAACCGAATATGGCCTCATGTCTGCACCTATAAACACACAGATAGCGTTTGTGATTGCTTTAGTTGTTCAACAAGGGGCTGCTTACATGCTGCGGTGATAAGCGGTTGTTAAGCAGCTTTCATTTTCACTCCTGTCAAACACCAGTGTGATGTTGCTTCAAATGCATAATGTGTTTCCACTGTCATATGGGTTTCTTGTGCCACAGTGAATACACACCTTCACGGTTTTATCCACTCTTTGCTTCATCATTATATTGGACAGGGAAGGCAAAATGCTCCCATACAGGCGATTTAAATGACACGAAGCGTTCAAGCGCCTCAGTTCGCTATGACCACGCTGTGTGTGGACTAATCATACGCACAACTTTTTTTTTTCAGAAATCAATCTGCGGATCACGTGTGTGCGGTTCGGATCAATATCTTCGGTTCGGATCACAGATCAATGACGATCCTTTGCACCACTACTTTTAACCCCCACTAGCAGAGGAAAAAAGGGTTAAGGGCTTTGCTGGTGGTATAGCCGCGGTGCCCATTGATTTCAATGGGCAGGAGCGGTGGAGGAGCGGTATACACACCGCTCCGAAGATGATGCAGACTTTTTTTTACTTCCCGATAGCGCACCGATCCAGTGTGAAAGCCCTCGGGGCTTTCACACTGAAGAGACAGCAGCGGCTCTTTTTAGGGCGCTTTGCAGGCGCTATTTTTAGCGTTATAGCACCTGTAAAGCACCCCAGTGTGAAAGGGGTCTAATGCTCCGTACACACGATCACTTTTTGTGATGAAAAAAAATGTCATTTTTAAAAATAACAATTTTAAATGATCGTGTGTGGGCAAAATGTCATTTTATGTCTTCTGAAAAACGACCAAAAAAAAATTCGAACATGCTTGAATTTTTTATGTCATTTTTTAAAATGTCATTTTTTGTATCATAAAAAATGATCGTGTGTGGGCAAAAAATAAGTTTTAAACCCACACATGCCCAGAAGCAAGTTAGGAGACGGGAGGTAAAACTACCATTCATAATGGAGTAAGCACATTCATCACGCTGTAACAGACAAAAAAGCAGGAATCGTCTTTTACTAACAAGTAACCAGCTAAAAGCAGCCTCAAGGCAAATAGAACTTCCCCTTTAGAGTGCCATCATTTTGTTCATCATTTTCCAAAAATGATGGTGTGTATGCAACATCATTTTTAACCAGTACAGATCCGCGCTATTGACAAAAGACATCAACAGCGCGGACCTGAGCTGCCGGGGTCACGACTTTGGACGTCAATGGTGTTGTATTCCCCGTGCGCGCCACTGGGTGGCGCGCAGCGGGGAAAAACAGTGCCGTTGCATCACCAAGGATTCGATGCGTGTACCCGGCGGCCGCGGTGTCCGCCAGGTACATGCAATCTGCGGTGACAGAGCAGGGACGTGAAGCTCTGTGTGTAAACACAGAGCTCCACGTCCTGTCAGGGAGAGAGGAGACCGATCTGTGTCCCTTGTACATAGGGACACAACATCGGTCACCTCCCCCAGTCACCCCCCTCCCCCCACACAGTTAGAACACACCCAGGATACACATTTAACCCCTTCCTCACCCCCTAGTGTTAACCCCTTCAATGCCAGTCACATTTATACAGTAATTAGTGCATATTTATAGCACTGGTCGCTGTATAAATGTGAATGGCGCCAAAAATGTGTCAGATGTGTCCGCCATAATGTCGCAGTCCCAATAAAAATCGCAGATCGCCGCCATTACTAGTAAAAAAAAAATATATATAAAAAATCATAATTCTGTCCCCTAACTGAGAAACAAAAATATATATATTTTTTTTAAATTGGGATATTTATTATAGCAACAAGTAAAAAAAATATATATATTTTTAAATTGTCGCTCTTTTTTTGTTTATAACGCAAAAAATAAAAACCGCACGGGTGATCAAATACCACCAAAATAAAGCTCTATTTGTGGGGAAAAAAGGATGCCAATTTTGTTTGGGAGCCACGTTGCACGACCGCGCAAATGTCAGTTAAAGTGACACAGTGCCGGAAGCTGAAATTTCGCCTGGGCACGAAGGGGGTTTATGTGCCCAGTAAGCAAGGTTAATGATGAAGTTGGAAAAATTTTGTTTTTTTCATTAAGAAAAATTAAAACATTTTTCTTTTACAAAAAGTGATCGTATGTACGGGGCATAACAGATATAAAAATGATTGTTTTAAGAAAGTCAAGCTCATTTTACATGCAAGTCGATACATGTGACTGGATATTGAAGATTTCTTACCTGTCCTGCCAAATTGAAATATGAGTGATTTGTTACATTTACAGGTGTTGTCTTACTGGTCTTGGCCTTATAATTTACTGCCAGTTCATTGCCAACAAGTGTATAAGTCACCCAGATTTTTAACTCCCCAGGGTATCCTTCCTCTCCATCACCACTTGTGTAAGAGAATTGAACACCATTTTCCACCTCCTCTGGAGTCCAGAGCACCTGCAATAAAGGATTTATTACAAAAATATCCACAGTTGCAACGAACATTAAAAATTATAGAACATAAATAAAAAAAAAAAAAAAATGGAGAACTATGTGCCTTTTCAAAAACTGCTGTTATGATTCTATATTTAATACAAACATGCTTTTGATCAGCCTTCAGCTTGATATTTACTCCACAAATAAAGTGCACATTCTCTAGATTGCCCTGACCTCATTTGATGGCCCTTTTTACACTCAAATCTCTAATTTCTCCTTTCACCCTGGAACTGGCTCTCCTCTCATTCATCCCCAATCACTAGTGTGCTTTTTTGTAATGCTTTTGCCTTTGTAATTCTTCATCTCACAGTCGCTCCAGATCATGCTTGCCTCGTCTCACCCACTCTCCCACTGTCCTTCATTTTTCTGCTCTCTTTTCGTTTTTGTATTTTCTGCTTGGCTTATTTTTTTCTTATTGCTATCAAGATACCATTTTTCCTCTGCTTACTAATATTTCACTATTGTGTATAAACTTGTATGCACCCTCTGCTGATTAATACCTGCTGAAATGCATTATGGTTATTAAAAAAAAAAAAGAAAAAAAGTGTCTGACTTGCAATTTTAAGATATTACAGAAAATGAATCTAAAATATGGATGTCAGATGTTTGTACAGGGGAGAAATGTCATTGCTTTACATGGTGTTATTTTAGCACTGTGTAAGTGCTAAATTTTAGTTATGTAAGATTACATTCCTTTATATGTTTTTATTATGGATTTAGTGCAGCTGCAACAAAGAAAGCAGTTCTCTGCTCTACCATATAATTGCCATTTCTGATAATTTTCCCTTGAGGAGAGTTAGGAGTGTAATGACAAGTCTAATTGTTGCATCATTCTGGATTATGCTCTGGACCATTGCACATTTAGGTCACTTTATTTTTTGTTTATAAAATATACAAAGAAAGGACCACAATTGCCTCTTGCTCTACCGACACGCTCACACTCAAATCGTCTTTAACTTTGTCTCCAGATGGTATATGGTTCCAACTCACTTCGCACACCTTTCTTTCTCGTACATCACGGGACACAGAGCAGCATATTCATTACTATATGGGTTATATGGAGTACCTTCAGGTGTGGACACTGGCAATCTCAAACAGGAAGTCCCCTCCCTATATAACCCCCTCCCATAGAGGAAGTACCTCAGTTTTTTCGCCAGTGTCTTAGGTGTTGGTCACGGAATAGCTTTGCTCCACATCCTTGGGATTAAGGGCGGGCTAACCGGATCTGTCCAAGGAGCCTCAGTGCCAAAGTGGACAGTACCCGGGCCCCAAACCGTGGGGTTTTGCCTATAATGCTCCTCTTTGGAGGGCTGGACCCTGGGCCCAGGACTTGGAGTTCGTAAAGACCATAAGGCGGCGTACACACGAGGGGATATGTCCGCTGAAAACGGTCCGATGGACCGTTTCAGCAGACATCTCCGCTCGTGTGTATGGGCTAGCGGACAGATTTCTCCACCCGACAGATTTCAAAGCATGCTTTGAAATCTATCCGGTGGGAATCTGTCCGCCCGACATGTCTGCTGGTTAGTACACTTACCAGCAGACATGTCGGCTCCCACCACCGCCGCGCCGCTGCCGAATGGATTCGGCGCATGCGCGGAAGTGTTTTACTTCCTGGTGCGGTGACGTGGCGGTGACGCGGCGGCGTCAACGTCACCGCCGCGTCACCACTACGTCACCGCGCCGTCCGGCGGCGGGGAATTTGATCCGATGGTGTGTACACGCCATCGGATCAAACTCCCGATCGGACATATCCAATGGAAATGGTCCGCGGACCGTTTTCATCGGATATATCCGATCGTCTGTACGCCGCCTTAGTTCCTGTTTGCCAGGGTGCTATATAGGTCCAGGACAGTGGGTACCTTCATAGGACCCCAGGGCCTGAAGGTCTACTAGGGCTACCCACGGAGATGGGAGAAGATTGGACCGTTTTGCAAAACATCCTGCGGCATGGAGCAGGTAAGAGGGGAGCCTGCGGGACTTGGTTCGACAGCAGGCTCTCCAGGGGAGATCTTAAGGGGGGTAGCCTGAGTATGCTCTGCATTGGCACCATGGTCACTATGTCTGATGGACAGGATGCCCTGAAATGTTTCCCCCCATCACTTGATCCCCCTACCTATCTATGTATGTTTGCTAGCTACCTGCTGCTCGCTGGTTGAAGATCTTTTAAAAAAACAAAAAAAAAACAGATCTGTCTCTAGGCTAAAGGGACTCCTTAGGGGCCTGTTTTAGCCTTACCTTACCGGGATTCAAAATCTGCCGCCTGATGCGTCCTCCAACCTGCATTCCTGGGTTCCAGAGTGCGTCTCCTCCTGGGCTCTTCCCCCCCCCCCCCCGACAGTCGCGCGCATGCATATAGAAAATTTTCGCGCCGTTCGGGAGGGGGGGGGGGGGGCGGGGAGCGTGACTGCAGTGTAGAGTGGGCGTGCCTTCAATTGCTGTTATACACAGCAGGCGCGTTCTTAGCTCAGTTCAAAGCTAAGCTGGAGAGAGAGGACGTAGAGCTGGCAGCACAGTGACTCCCGGTGGCGAGAAGGGGTACTACATGCTGGAGTCAGCTCCAATACTTTTTGTTAAGCCAAAATCCCCTTGGCAACAGGTTGAATGCTGGCAAACATGTTGGGGGTGGGGCTGTATGTTGTGAATAATATTATAAAGGAAAACATACTGAGCCCCACCGTTTTTGGGCATTAGTGATCCTATTGTCCCCTAAACCTTATTTTTTTGTACTCCTGGCTATAACAGTCTGTTGTTGTAAGCGGAGTCCCTCAGTTTTGTATTATGGCTTCCAAGGGTTCAGGATCAAAACACAAAAAAAAAAAAAGAAAAGGCAAAGACAAAGGGGTTCCTCCTCTGGTTCTGATGATATGCCAATACTTTCCCCACAGGTTATTCCTATAGGGGTCACCCTGGAGAAGCCATTAAGGGGGTCTGGTGCTGAGGCTGGCCCAGGTCGGCCCAACCCTGTGGTATCACAGAGGAGATGCTAGCCGTCACCCTAGGGGGGCTAGAGAAAAAAGTTAACAGCTATGATCGCTGGCTCTTTTTCTGGCAAGAAGCGGACTGGATCCCCATCGCCAAAAGGGACAGAACCTAGAGGAAGGATCTACCACTGAAGAATCGTTTTCAGCCTCCCAGACGGAGAGTCTGTGGGTCCAGTCTTTGACAGACATGGTCCGCTCGGCATTTAATTTGCCATTTCCAGAGCCTCAAGTTCCTGCGGTATCCTCTTTGGGTTCTTTTAAAAGCGCCTTTAAGCAACGCAGCTTTTCCGGTCCATCCTCTGTTAGAGGAATTGGTTTTTCCAGGATTGGGACGACCGGACAGAATTTTTTTCTGCCGCCTAAAGCTGACGAGAGGGTAGTCTTTATGCACGTCTGCCAGGAAATATTTGTGCTTGCAGGCACTCTTTCCCCTGACCAATTGCTCTTTAAAAGGGGCCCGGATGGCTCAGTCGGTAGAGCATCGGACTTTTGGTCTGAGGGTCCAGGGTTCAGGTCCCGGTTCGGGCACTGCTTTCAACTACCCGTGAGGTCCTTGAGGCCACATCTCCCGGAAAGCGCCCGATCTCGTCTGATCTCGGAGGCTAAGCAGGGTCGGGCCTGGTTAGTGCCTGGATGGGAGACCACCTGGAAGGTTTTCTGTTATTTACCCTATGGAAAAGACATTTTTCTAAGAAAGGGGGCGCTCCCAACTGTGGACGCAGCCATCTCATGGGTGAATAAATCATTAACTGGCCTAAGGGGAAACATACAAATGTTTAAGGTCCCGGTCGATAAACGTTTAGAGACACTTTTCCAGCATCCTTGGCTACAGCCAGCAGTGGCTGCAATTGGAGTTTTGTCAGGCGTTAAAGAACCAGACAAAACAGATGCTTAAGACATCCCTGCCCAATAGGCAGAGGAGTTATTGGATATTCCCAGAGCTCTGTGCTTTGCGGTAGAGGCTATAAAAAGACTCCATCCAGCAGGCGTCTCGTTGTCACTATTTTTAGTGCATATGAGAAGGCTCTTATGAAGAACCGGGCGGCCGAGCCCCATGTAAAAGACTGCTGGCAGGGTTGCCCTTCCATGGAAAGATCTGGATAAATACATTCAGACTGTTTCAAGTGGCAAAAGTACCCTTTTACCAGTCAAGAGAAGTTCCGGGGTCCTGCGTTTAAAAGGCAGCTCCCCCCTGTTCCGGGGCCCTCAAATTCCAGGCAGTACGGACCTTCTGCGCGATCAAACTTTTAACAATGGATCGCAAGGACAGGCCTCTGGGGATCGATCCCCGACAGAGGGGGTCCGATCATCTGTGGCCGCAGGCTACAGATTAGAATTTCTAAAATTTCCTCCACAAGGAAGGCCTCAATGCGGGCGGCGTTGGATCATCTGCTTTACCAGGGCATAATGGTAGAGGTACCAGCCCAAGAACAGGGGCTAGGTTTCTATTCCAATCTGTTGTCATACCAAGGCCCATCGGCGATGTCAGACCAATTTTGGATCTAAAAGGTTTAAATGCTTACCTAAGGGTTCGCTCTTTCCGGATAGAATCCGTTCGGTCAGCAGCCGCCACACTCCAGAAGGATCTGGCTTCTATAGACATAAAGGATGGTTACCTTCATGTACCAAGTCTTTCAGCCACATCAAATATTTTTGTTTGTACGCTTCGTAGTGATACAGCGTCACTTCCAATTCGTGGCGCCCCCCTTCGGGCTGGCTACGCCCCCCGGGTATTCACGAAGGTCCTAGCTCCAATTCTAGTCAGTCTAAAGGATCCAAGGGATCTCGGTCCTAGCATACCTGGACGACCTCTTAATCATAGATCACTCGCTTCCTTGGTGGAATGCGTAGTAGCCCTCATGGTTCAGTACCTCGAGAGGTTCGGCTGAGTCCTAAACCGGGGAAAGATCAGCATTTCAACCTACAAAGCAGTTGGAATATCTCGGCATGAAATTAGACACAGAACAGAAGATGGGTGTTCCTGCCCCTGGTAAAGGTCGAGGCTATCAAAAGATTGATTCAGTTGGTTCTAAGCAAAAAAGAACCAACTATTCGCCTATGTATGCGATTACTAGGCAGACTAATGGCCATGTTCGAGGCGATACCACACGCTTCCACACTTGTGTCCTACAGACAGCAATTCTGGTAGCTTGGTTCTGCCCAGTGGTCTGGAAGGCTGGAGAGCGGTCTTGAACGGGTTCACTCGCCAAGGAACTTGGGCAGAGGCGGAGAGGCAGCTGCCCATCAAGGTCTGGGAGATCAGAGCGGCTCGGCTAGCCCTCCTGGCATAGACATCCAGATTACAGGGGTCCTCGGTGAGAAGTCATTCAGACAATGCCACAGCGGTGGCATATATGTGAACCACCAAGGGGGAACCAAGAGTCAAGCCACTCAGAGTGAGAGGAGCTTGGTTTTTCGGTGGGCAGAGGTTTATGTACCCTGCATATCGGCGACATTCATTCCCGAGGTGGACAACCTGCAGGCGTACTTCCTAAATCGCCAAACCCTGTCGCCGGGGGAGTGGTCTCTGCATCCACAAGTTTTTTTCAGACAATCTGCCAGAAGTGGGGAGTGCCAGACGTAGAGGTCATGGCATCAGGATTCAACAAGAAGCTAGACAGGTTCATGTCTCGAACGAGGGACCCTATGACCTGCCGAACCGATGTGTTGGTTGGCCCTTGGCATCAATCATAACTTCTATATGTATTTCCCCCGCTGCAGTTACTACCCCGCCTGTGGCGCAGGATCATAGCACAGGCCGGTTATCCTGGTAGCCCCAGCTTGGTACCGGAGGGCATGGTACTCACTAGTCCTGAAATTGGCAGCGGGAGGCCCTTGGACTCTTCCTCTATGGCCAGACCTACTCTCACAAGGCCCGATCCTCCACCCTGCATTACGGCGTCTAAATTTGACGGCCTGGCGGCTGAATCCCTGATTCTCAGGGGTAGAGGTCTGTCTAGGCAGGTAATCCCTACCCTCATTAAGGCTAGAAAGCCGGCCTCCAGGGTAATTTTGTTACAGGGTTTGGAGGGCCTACGTAGGCTGGTGTGAGGCTAAGAGATAGGTTTCCCGCAAGTATACCATTGATAGAGTATTAGGTTTTCTCCAGCTAGGAGTGGATAAAGGCCTGGCATTAAGCACGATCTAGGGACAGATTTCAGCCTTATCAGTGTGGTTTCAGAGGCCGCTGGCCGCCCACTCGCTGGTTAAGATCTTCGTACAGGGAGTCTTACGTGTTAATCCTCCGGTCAAATCACCACTTTGTCCATGGGACTCAAATCTTGTTCTGTCAACTCTACAGAAACACCCCCTTGAGCCGTTGGCTGAGGTACCTTTTGGTTTTACTGACTAGAAAGTCGGTATTTCTGATCACCATAGTTTCGGCCAGGAGAGTATCGGAATTGGCAGCCTTATCTTGTAAGGAACCATATCTCATTTTACATAAGGATAGGGCGGGGTTCCGTCCTCATTCTTCCTTTCTACCAAAGGTTATATACAGTTTCCACCTGAACCAGGATGTGGTACTTCCATCCTTCTTCCAAAACCCACCTCTAGAAAGGAGGGGTTGCTGCATACGTTGGATATTGTCAGGGCCATAAAGGCCTATCTTAAAGCTACAGAGAAGGTTCGGAAAACAGATGTGGTGTTCGTTTTACCGGAAGGGCCCAAGATGGGTCAGGCAGCTGCTTGATCCACCATCGCAAGATGGATTAAACAATTAATCGTTCAGGCCTGCGGTTTGAAGAGGTTGCCTCCTCCTTTGTCGGTAAAGGCCCATTCTACCAGGGCCATGGGCACCTCCTGGGCAGCACATCATCAGATCTCTATGGCTCGAATATGCAAGGCAGCAACGTGGTCGTCAGTCCACATGTTTACAAAATTTTATCAATTGGACGTAAAGAAGGAATGCGGATACAGCCTTTGGGCAGTCAGTACTACAGGCCGCGATTCAAGCTCCTCAGGATCTGAGGGGGCTCCCTTGACTTGATTTGAGATTTACATTTCTTGTTTAAGTTGGATTTACTAGTATTTGAGTATACCTCTAAATTAAATCCTTTTTTGGAAGATGTCTCCCTCCCCTCATTAAAGCATTGCTTTCGGACATCCCATATAGTAATGAATATGCTGCTCTGTGTCCCGTGATGTACGAGAAAGAAAAAGAGATTTTTTAATACAGCTTACCTGTAAAATCTTTTTCTTGGAGTACATCACGGGACACAGAGCTCCCACCCCTCTTTTGGGGAACATTTTTGGGAGGCATACTGCTTGCTACAAAACTGAGGTACTTCCTCTATGGGAGGGGGTTATATAGGGAGGGGACTTCCTGTTTGAGATTGCCAGTGTCCACACCTGAAGGTACTCCATATAACCCATATAGTAATGAATATGCTGCTCTGTGTCCCGTGATGTACTCCAAGAAAAAGATTTTACAGGTAAGCTGTATTAAAAAATCTCTTTTTACCAGAGTTCCTCTGGCGCCTGTTTTCAGGGCTGCTCCCCCCCAGAGGACGTACTCCACATGATGTGGTTTTGCTCTATGCTTTCCAGATTTTGGATGAAGGTCCTTGGTACGTCCTATAACATATGTAGCCTCAGGCCTCACAAGATACCAATTCAAACTGACTACATACAGGGGGGGTTAAACAAAATATGCTTCTGGGGTCACGTGGTGACGTCGTTACGTAGCACCGCCCCGACCAGGTTTGCCAGAGATGACTTTATCAAAGGTGCCCTTTGATAAAGTCATCTCTGACGAAACTGGTCAGGGCGGTGCTACGTAACAACGTCATCACATCCCCACATGACCCCGGAAGCACGGGTGTACGGATGTTTAGCTGTGCAGGCTGTTTTTTGTTTTTTTAATAGAAACGTTTTTATTAAGAAAAAAAAAGGGAAAAACAGTACAAAAATTAAATCAACAAAACCGTGGTACAGGAAAGGTTCAATACAATAAGGAGCTCAGCACAAAATGATTACAAGGATAAACACAGAGTGACACATGGGAGGTAGACCCTATCAGGTCTAGAGTGGGCAACCGGATAGGGTGAACCCTACCTACTTATATTTCAGGGCAATAAGCACCATTCCCGATGAGAGGGGGGAATGTGGGTATCTGTAAAGGCCCAGAAGGCGCATTGGGCGTCTACAGTCTATCCCGGCTCATTGGCAGATGACTTTTAATATCTCTGGGCCAGAGGATTACGGCCCGAGGGGGCAACAATCCAAACATGTGGGAGGTGGTGGGTAGATCAAATCGTGCCAAAAGGTATCAGAGAGTCATCACCCATTCACGGAGAGCATCAAAGTCCAAGGCTATCTTCAGTTATGTCACTATGCAGAAGTCGCTCTAGCTGTCACCCATGACTTCCAGACCCTGTCAAACTTCTGAGGGCATTTACGGCCCATATACGTCAGTACTGAGTCAACCAACGCAAGCCACTGAGCCACTGTAGGGGGAACCGTAACAGCGCCTTCCTGGCATAAAAACAAAGATAAAATAGTTGCAGTCCAGCATGTGTAGATTGAGTCACACATTCTGTGGCACGAAGAAGGAGAATCTTAGGGTCCAGTGGTACCTGAAGTTCAGTAGTGGCGTTGATTTCCACTACCACTCCAGCCAAGTAGCCCTGGGCAGCCCCAGACGACATGGTAGAATGTTCCCACCGCTCCCTGGCGTTTTGGGCACATGTCTGAGTAAGGAATATCTAAGGAAAGCTGTTGAGGGGTGTAGTAGGCCCTATGTATAAACTTCAGTTGGATAAATCTGTCCCTAGCAGATATTACTGTCGGTATGTAATGGGACAGTGCCAACTCCCAGTATTCCCCCGAGAGGTCCGGGATGTCTGCCTTCCAAACCCGATGAAGGGGGGACTCCCCTCCCGAGTCTTCACACGTGAGGCGAAGGTAAATGGAGGATAATATTCTATCTATCCCACGGGAGATAAGGAACCTCTCTATCCTATGTGGCTTGACTGAAGTTGCTCTGGGAAACTGTGCCTGTGCCGCATGCTTTAGCTGCAGATACCTAAACAGCATCCATGAAGGGAGCTAAATGCTGCGCGCAGTTCTGGGAAAGGGAGCAGTGTCCCAGCAGGCATAATGTGCTGTATCTTCACTATTCCAAACCTGGCCCAGACACTGGGGTCCGGCATAGATCTGAAATGTGAAAGCCTTGGGTTGCCCCACAACGGGGCATGAGACGAGATGGAGTCATGGGCTGCAACAACCTCAGCGACCTTCTCCTAAACCTGAATCGTGGTACGCATTGGAAGGGTTGCCTGTGGAGCAGCTCTGGGCCCTCTATAAACTAAATTAGTAAGAGCTGAATAGGAGCCCACATCAGCAGCCTTAAGGTTTACTGCGGGATTGGACCTAGTCTGCTGGAACCACCAGCGTACAGTGACCAAAACTGCTGCTCAATAATATTTCTTAAAGTAGGGTAAAGCTAGCCCTCCCAAGGACAAAGGAAGCTGAAGCTTGCGCTGTGCTATTCTGGGAGCCCCCCCACCCCAAATAAATGAGGAGACTACGCCATCTAGCTTACGGAAGAAGGAGGCAGGGATAGGGACCGGTGTATTCCGAAATATGTAGAGCAATTTTGGAAGGAAGACAATCATCAGCAAATTCACCCTTCCCACCGGTGTCAGGGGGAGCGCTTTCCAGGCCTGGCATTTTACAATCAGGGCTTGTAGCACCGGGTATAAGTTGTCATTTAGATAGTGCTCTAGATTGTTGCTAATATCAATCCCAAGATATCGGAATTTAGAGACTCTATTCAGTGGGGTCAAATCTGCTGGAGGGGGAGCGAGGTCAGATAAGCTAAATAAACTAGATTTACCCCAGTTGATTCAAACCCCAGAGAACCTACCGAACCTGTCAATGATCTCGAGGGCGGCCACCAGGGACTGAAAGTCATCACCGGGATACAAAAGGGTGTCATCAGCGTACATCGACACCCTTTCAATCAACGGTCCCACCTCCAGGCCCCTTACCTCATGCGTCGAGCGGAGTATAATAGCCATGGGCTCGATGGCCAGGGCGAAAAGCCCCGGAGACAATGGGCAACCCTGCTGTGTCCTCCTGCACAAGTGAAAGGGGGGGGGGGAGACGGTACCACCGGTGCGCACCCTGGCCATAGACGATCCATACAGCAGTTTAGTGACGGCTGTTTTTAATGTTATATTTACTTAGTTTGCCTGTATCATTTTTTTTTTTTGCATGCACGTAGCAATAAACGACTCTATAGCGACTTTTATTTTATTAACCACTTCCCCAAAGCGCCATAAGCATTTTACTGCTACGGCGCGGTGGAGTTGCTTTGACACGACGTCCCTGGGACGTCCTCGTGCACTTCCGCGATTGCGCGTCCCCTGGGACGCGCTCGCGAAAGTGTCCGTGCTCGCTGGGTCTAGAAGACCCGGCGCATCACGGATCACGGTAAATTGCCGCTGATAGCGGCCGTTTACCACGTGATCGCGCCGTCGAATGACGGCGCGATCACTTGTAAACAAACCGGCGTCATTTGATGACGCCGGTTCCTCCCTCTCCTCGCTCTCCTCTCTGTACAGTGTGCGAGGAGAGGGGGGGGGAGCGGGGTGTCAGCAGCTGAGCTGTGGCTGGATCTGTGACAAATGCAGTCACAGATCCAGCCATCCCTCAAAACATCCCAGCTCTGCAATCCCCTAGTACCCTGCAATCCCCAGTACCCAACAATACCCCACAATACCCCAGTACCCCACAATACCCCAGTACCCAACAATACCCCAGTACCCAACAATACCCCAGTACCCAACAATACCCCACAATACCCCAGTACCCAACAATACCCCACAATACCCCAGTACCCAACAATACCCCACAATACCCCAGTACCCAACAATACCCCACAATACCCCAGTACCCAACAATACCCCACAATACCCCAGTACCCAACAATACCCCACAATACCCCAGTACCCAACAATACCCCACAATACCCCAGTACCCAACAATACCCCACAATACCCCAGTACCCCACAATACCCCAGTACCCCACAATACCCCAGTACCCAACAATACCCCAGTACCCAACAATACCCCACAATACCCCAGTACCCCACAATACCCCAGTACCCGGCAATACCCCAGTACCCGGCAATGCCCCAATACTCAACAATACCCCAATACTCAACAATACCCCAATACCCCAGTACTCAACAATACCCCAATACTCAACAATACCCCAATACTCGGCAATACCCCAATACTCGGCAATACCCCAATACTCGGCAATACCCCAATACTCGGCAATACCCCAATACTCTGCATGATACTTTGCAATACCCCAATACTCGGCAATACCCCAATACTCGGCAATACCCCAATACTCGGCAATACCCCAATACTCTGCATGATACTTTGCAATACCCCAATACTCAACAATACCCCAATACTCAACAATACCCCAATATTCAACAATACCCCAATACCCCAGTACTCAACAATACCCCAATACTCGGCAATACCCCAATACTCGGCAATACCCCAATACTCGGCAATACCCCAATACTCGGCAATACCCCAATACTCGGCAATACCCCAATACTCGGCAATACCCCAATACTCTGCATGATACTTTGCAATACCCCAATACTCAACAATACCCCAATACTCGGCAATACCCCAATACTCAACAATACCCCAATACTCAACAATACCCCAATATTCAACAATACCCCAATACCCCAGTACTCAACAATACCCCAATACTCGGCAATACCCCAATACTCGGCAATACCCCAATACTCGGCAATACCCCAATACTCGGCAATACCCCAATACTCGGCAATACCCCAATACTCTGCATGATACTTTGCAATACCCCAATACTCAACAATACCCCAATACTCGGCAATACCCCAATACTCAACAATACCCCAATACTCAACAATACCCCAATACTCAACAATACCCCAATACTCGGCAATACCCCAATACTCGGCAATACCCCAATACTCGGCAATACCCCAATACTCGGCAATACCCCAATACTCGGCAATACCCCAATACTCTGCATGATACTTTGCAATACCCCAATACTCGGCAATACCCCAATACTCAACAATACCCCAATACTCAACAATACCCCAATACTCAACAATACCCCAATACTCAACAATACCCCAATACTCAACAATACCCCAATACTCAACAATACCCCAATACTCAACAATACCCCAATACTCAACAATACCCCAATACTCAACAATACCCCAATACTCAACAATACCCCAATACTCGCCAATACTCGGCAATACCCCAATACTCGGCAATACCCCAATACTCGGCAATACCCCAATACTCGGCAATACCCCAATACTCGGCAATACCCCAATACTCGGCAATACCCCAATACTCTGCATGATACTTTGCAATACCCCAATACTCGGCAATACCCCAATACTCGGCAATACCCCAATACTCGGCAATACCCCAATACTCTGCATGATACTTTGCAATACCCCAATACTCGGCAATACCCCAATACTCAACAATACCCCAATACTCAACAATACCCCAATACTCAACAATACCCCAATACTCAACAATACCCCAATACTCAACAATACCCCAATACTCAACAATACCCCAATACTCAACAATACCCCAATACTCAACAATACCCCAATACTCAACAATACCCCAATACTCAACAATACCCCAATACTCGGCAATACCCCAATACTCGGCAATACCCCAATACTCGGCAATACCCCAATACTCGGCAATACCCCAATACTCGGCAATACCCCAATACTCGGCAATACCCCAATACTCTGCATGATACTTTGCAATACCCCAATACTCGGCAATACCCCAATACTCGGCAATACCCCAATACTCGGCAATACCCCAATACTCGGCAATACCCCAATACTCTGCATGATACTTTGCAATACCCCAATACTCGGCAATACCCCAATACTCAACAATACCCCAATACTCAACAATACCCCAATACTCAACAATACCCCAATACTCAACAATACCCCAATACTCAACAATACCCCAATACTCAACAATACCCCGGCAATACCCCAATACTCGGCAATACCCCAATACTCGGCAATACCCCAATACTCGGCAATACCCCAATACTCGGCAATACCCCAATACTCGGCAATACCCCAATACTCGGCAATACCCCAATACTCGGCAATACCCCAATACTCTGCATGATACTTTGCAATACCCCAATACTCGGCAATACCCCAATACTCTGCATGATACTTTGCAATACCCCAATACTCGGCAATACCCCAATACTCGGCAATACCCCAATACTCGGCAATACCCCAAACTCGGCAATGCCCCAATACTCGGCAATACCCCAATACTCTGCATGATACTTTGCAATACCCCAATACTCAACAATACCCCAATACTCAACAATACCCCAATACTCTGCATGATACTTTGCAATACCCCAATACTCAACAATACCCCAATACTCAACAATACCCCAATACTCAACAATACCCCAATACTCAACAATACCCCAATACTCAACAATACCCCAATACTCAACAATACCCCAATACTCGGCAATACCCCAATACTCGGCAATACCCCAATACTCGGCAATACCCCAATACTCTGCATGATACTTTGCAATACCCCAATACTCGGCAATACCCCAATACTCGGCAATACCCCAATACTCGGCAATACCCCAATACTCGGCAATACCCCAATACTCGGCAATACCCCAATACTCTGCATGATACTTTGCAATACCCCAATACTCGGCAATACCCCAATACTCGGCAATACCCCAATACTCGGCAATACCCCAATACTCTGCATGATACTTTGCAATACCCCAATACTCAACAATACCCCAATACTCAACAATACCCCAATACTCAACAATACCCCAATACTCAACAATACCCCAATACTCAACAATACCCCAATACTCAACAATACCCCAATACTCAACAATACCCCAATACTCAACAATACCCCAATACTCAACAATACCCCAATACTCGGCAATACCCCAATACTCGGCAATACCCCAATACTCGGCAATACCCCAATACTCGGCAATACCCCAATACTCGGCAATACCCCAATACTCGGCAATACCCCAATACTCGGCAATACCCCAATACTCGGCAATACCCCAATACTCGGCAATACCCCAATACTCTGCATGATACTTTGCAATACCCCAATACTCGGCAATACCCCAATACTCGGCAATACCCCAATACTCGCATACCCCAATACTCTGATACTTTGCAATACCCCAATACTCGGCAATACCCCAATACTCGGCAATACCCCAATACTCGGCAATACCCCAAACTCGGCAATGCCCCAATACTCGGCAATACCCCAATACTCTGCATGATACTTTGCAATACCCCAATACTCAACAATACCCCAATACTCAACAATACCCCAATACTCAACAATACCCCAATACTCTGCATGATACTTTGCAATACCCCAATACTCAACAATACCCCAATACTCAACAATACCCCAATACTCAACAATACCCCAATACTCAACAATACCCCAATACTCGGCAATACCCCAATACTCAACAATACCCCAATACTCAACAATACCCCAATACTCAACAATACCCCAATACTCAACAATACCCCAATACTCGGCAATACCCCAATACTCGGCAATACCCCAATACTCGGCAATACCCCAATACTCGGCAATACCCCAATACTCTGCATGATACTTTGCAATACCCCAATACTCGGCAATACCCCAATACTCGGCAATACCCCAATACTCGGCAATACCCCAATACTCGGCAATACCCCAATACTCTGCATGATACTTTGCAATACCCCAATACTCGGCAATACCCCAATACTCGGCAATACCCCAAACTCGGCAATACCCCAATACTCTGCATGATACTTTGCAATACCCCAATACTCAACAATACCCCAATACTCGGCAATACCCCAATACTCGGCAATACCCCAATACTCGGCAATACCCCAATACTCGGCAATACCCCAATACTCGGCAATACCCCAATACCCCAATACTCAACAATACCCCAATACTCAACAATACCCCAATACTCAACAATACCCCAATACTCGGCAATACCCCAATACTCGGCAATACCCCAATACTCGGCAATACCCCAATACTCGGCAATACCCCAATACTCTGCATGATACTTTGCAATACCCCAATACTTTGCAATACCCCAATACTCGGCAATACCCCAATACTCGGCAATACCCCAATACTCGGCAATACCCCAATACTCTGCATGATACTTTGCAATACCCCAATACTCGGCAATACCCCAATACTCAACAATACCCCTATACTCAACAATACCCCTATACTCAACAATACCCCTATACTCAACAATACCCCTATACTCAACAATACCCCTATACTCAACAATACCCCTATACTCAACAATACCCCTATACTCAACAATACCCCTATACTCAACAATACCCCTATACTCAACAATACCCCAATACTCAACAATACCCCAATACTCAACAATACCCCAATACTCAACAATACCCCAATACTCAACAATACCCCAATACTCAACAATACCCCAATACTCAACAATACCCCAATACTCAACAATACCCCAATACTCAACAATACCCCAATACTCGGCAATACCCCAATACTCGGCAATACCCCAATACTCGGCAATACCCCAATACTCGGCAATACCCCAATACTCGGCAATACCCCAATACTCGGCAATACCCCAATACTCTGCATGATACTCGGCAATACCCCAATACTCGGCAATACCCCAATACTCGGCAATACCCCAATACCCTGCATGATACTTTGAATACCCCAATACTCTGCAATACCCTGCGCGATACTCTGCAATACCGCCTATGGGGATTTTTAAGTAGCGAGGTTTGGCGCCATTCCACGAGTGTGCGCAATTTTGAAGGGTGACATGTTGGGTATCTATTTACTCAGCGTAACTTCATCTTTCACATTATGAAAAAAAATTGGGCTAACTTTACTGTTTTGTTTTGTTTTAAGCACAAAACAGTTTCTTAAAAAACACGCGTTCAATAAATTTCTGCGAAAATACCGTGCGAGATAAAACGTTGTAACAGCCACCATTGTATTCTCTAGGGTCTTTGCTAAAAAAGCATATATAATGTTTTGGGGTTCTATGTAATTTTCTAGCAAATAAATGATGATTTTTCCATGTAGGCGAGAAATGTCAGAATTGGTCTGGGTGTTCCAGAACGCCTGATGGTGCTCCCTGCATGTTGGGCCTCTGTATGTGGCCACGCTGTGTAAAAGTCTCACACATGGGGTATCGCCATACTCGGGAGGAATAGCAGAATGTGTTTTGGGGTGTAATTTGTGGTATGCATATGCTGTGTGTGAGAAATAACCCACTAATATGACAGAAACAAGTTGTTTTTTTTGTTTTTTTACAGAATTTTCAGTCGTTTTTCTTTTATAGCGCAAAAAATAAAAAACCCAGAAGTGATCAAATACCACCAAAAGAAAGCTCTATTTGTGTGAAAAAAAGGACAAAAATTTCAAATGGGTAGAATGTTGTATGACTGAGTAATTGTCATTCATATTGTGAGAGCACCGAAAGCTGAAAATTGGTCTGGTTAGGAAGGGGGTTTAAGTGCCCAGTGGTCAAGTGGTTAATTTCCATATTACCTACGGATCAGTCCATTTTGGAGAGAGTGTCCCCCTCATATTATTTGACATCTATGAGGATGAGGTGCCCAGGAGGAGCCCAGTGATCTCAAACCTTGCAGAGGTATACCTGCTAAAGCCTATACGACCTTGTCACCTGAAGTCCAACGAATCTGGTAAGGGTTCCCCCCCCCTCTTTCTCACCTGTGTATGGAACACGAGGAGGAATCTACTGTGGTGGTGGCCAATGGCTGATTCATTCCCTGCACTCTTCACCCCCTCTTCCATGCTTGCCGTGGAACTGGATTTTTCATCTAAATCTTCTTGCGGACATTATGGCTTTTTGACACACTGTGTTACATATTTATTGACACTGTTGATGTGTAACCAATATATGTATTGGTTACATTTATAGAGGAGATATCTATAGTATTGTATATCTTCATATACTACTACTCTTTTTTTTGTGCACTCATTTTGAATTTGTGATTGTATATTACACTAAGGTGAATTTTAGTATCATTAGTATGGACTTTATATTCACAGTATTATATTCACAGTATTTTCAGATATATAATTTTAGGGCGACTATATATGTTGTGGTTTGCAAATCACGGTTTCATTTATTACTTTATTTGCGCTGCACATACCCATTGTTTTTGTATTGTTTTTATAGGCTTGTGATTACCTATTTGTGTTCAGCTAGCATTTCATTTTGTTTATTCATATTGGTCGTTTGCACCGATTGTTTTTCCTATTTTTAAACATTTGCTGTAGTATTATCAGCTAGCAACAGATCCATACCTTCTCAAATTTTTGTAGACATCCCCTACCCGAGTAGGTGGCTTTATATAGGGGCAAACTGGCATTTTACCAGGCCCTTCCAGAATCTGACAGAGGGGGAATTTTTTTTTCCAGTTCATCGTAGTGGCCTTACGGGCATAGTACAATAGTAGTCATATGAGTATTTTTTTGGCTCTGATCATTGACATTTGTTACACCAGCCCCAGCAGACAACATTTAGGATCATAGGGAACACGAGTCTTAGTGACCTTAGCAATCATCTGGAGTACTTCCTTCCAATAATGTTCGATTGCTGGGCAGACCCAAAAAATTTGGAAAAAGTCACCCAGTTGGTAGGAGCAGCGCCAACATGCCAGAGAATGCGCCAGTGACATCTGGTGCAGCCTGTGAGGCGTGTAGTGAGCTCTAAGAATAATTTTGTTTTGGACCAGTTGGCTGAGACCAGAGGGGAGAAGGGAAAGTTCCAAATCTCCCTCCAGTCATCCTCGTCCAGTTACGGTATGTCCCCCACCCATTTCCTGCGGAGGGAGGGCGCCCTCTGCTTTTATCAATTTTCTACAGGGAGACAATTCTCCTTCCAGTCTCCGCCCCCTGTCATACAGCGGGAGTTGGCAAAGAACTAGATGAGGTGTGGGCGGGGTTTGGGCGGAAGCTGCTTGCATTCAATAACCAGCTTGTTAATAGGAAAAGTTAACTTTGGCAGATCCCACTCCACTGCAAGTCTCTTTGCATTCTAAATCAGTGAAAGAGTCACTCATTGGTTTTAGGGGTGGGGCAATGTAGGAGTTGGGTGGGGCAACTGGTGGCGAGTAATTTTTTTTTTTAAACAGATACGTTTTTATTTATCAAAAAATGCAAACAAAAAGGCGAGTAATTCTTAAAGCCTGGCTAGTAGCTCTGGGCTGAGGCATTAGTGTTTAGCTCTTGAGTAAATACCCTTTTTAATGCATGCGAATAGTCTGCTAGCTTTGCTTGCTACAACTTGGCATTGCATAGGACATGGAAACAAGTCTAAGCTACACAACTTTGTACAAAAATATATGAACTAGGGTGCAGAAAAAGGTGCTCTGGACCGATGAGTCAAAAATTTAAAAAAGTAACTGTAGCAAAAGGCAGTTTGTTCATAAAGGGCTGGAGAGTGGTAAAAAATGATTGTGAAGCATGGTAAAAGAACAGTGAAGCATGGTGGAGGTTCCTTGCAGGTTTGGGGCTGCATTTCTGCAAATTAAATGGGAGATTTGGCCAGGATCAATAGAGCGAAATACAGGTAGATACTTATCTATCATGCCATACTATCAAAGAGGTGTGCGATTGGCCCAAATTTACTCTAGAGAAGCACAACAACCCAAAACTTACCATCGATGTCATTAAGCACTATCTTCAGTGTAAAGAAGAACAAGGAGTTCTGGAAGTAACGGTTTGGTCTCACAGAGCTCTGATCTTATCATCAAGTCGGTCTAGGATTACATGAAGAGACGGAATGATCTGAGGCAGCCTACATCCACAGTAAATCCGTAGTTAGTTCTCCAAGATGTTTGGAACAACCTACATGCCAAGTTCCTTAACCACTTAACCCCCGGACCATATTGCTGCCCAATGACCAGAGTACTTTTTGTGATTCGGCACTGCGTTGCTTTAACTGACAATTGCGCGGTCGTGCGACGTGGCACCCAAAATTGGCGTCCTTTTTTTCCCACAAATAGAGCTTTCTTTTGGTGGTATTTGATCATCTCTGCGGTTTTTATTTTTTGCGCTATAAACAAAAATAGAGCGCCAATTTTGAAAAAAATACAATATTTTTTACTTTTTGCTGTAATAAATATCCCCCAAAAATATATAAAAAAAACATTTTTTTTCCTCAGTTCAGGCCGATACGTATTCTTCTACATATTTATCGTAAAAAAAAAAAAAATCATAATAAGCGTTTATTGATTGGTTTGCGCAAAAGTTATAGCGTTTACAAAATAGGGGGTAGTTTTATGGCATTTTTATTAATATTTTTTTTTGACTAGTAATGGCGGCGATCAGCATTTTTCAGTACTGCAACATTATGAAGGGCACTTCGGACACTTTTGACACATTTTTGGGACCATTTGCATTTTTTTAGCGATCAATGCTATAAAAATGCATTGGATTACTATAAAAATGCCATTGGCAGTAAAGGGGTTAACACTAGGGGTCAGGGAAGGGGTTAAGTGTGTTCCTGGGCGTGTTCTAACTGTATGGGGGGGGTGGCCTCACTAGGGGGAATCACTGATCTTCTGTTCATACATTGTATGAGCAGAAGATCAGCGTTTTCCCCGCTGACAGGATCGGGAGCTTTGTGTTTACACACATAGCTCCCGGTCCTCGCTCTGTAACGAGCGAATGCGTGTGGCAGGCAGCGATCGTGCCCGCCGGGCGTGGGACTCGGGGCGAGCGGGGCACGCACGCGCCCCCCTAGTGGCCGCTTTAAAAGCGTACGTATAGCTACGGGCTCTCGCCCAGGCGTGCCGACTTCCCGCAGTAATATGGCGGCGGGGAGTCGGCAAGCAGTTAAAAACTGTGCAAAGTGTACCTAGAAGAACTGATGTTGTTTTGAAGGCAAAAAGGTGGTCACACCAAATATTTATTTGATTTGGATTTCTCTTTTGTTCATTTACTTTTGAATTTGTTAATTGATAAAAAATAAACTATCAACACTTTTTTCTGACATCATTCTTAACCACTTAAGGACCGCCTACTGCACATTTACGTCGGCAGAATGGCACGGCTGGGTACATCAACGTATATACCTTGATTTTAGTATCCAGCCGTGGGTCGCGGGCGCGCGCCCGCGACCCGGTCCGAAGCTCCAGGACCGGGACCGCGGGATTCGCGGACCCGATCGCCGCTGCAGTGCGGCGATCCGTCCCTGGAGCGGAAGAGCGGGGAGAGCCGTGTGTACACACGGCTTCCCCGAGCTTCTCTGTGGCTGTAGCATCGATCGCGTCATCCCTGTGATAGGGGGACGCGATCGATGACGTCACACCTACAGCCACACCCCCCTACAGTAGTAAACAAAACACATAGTCACACATCCCCTACAGCGCCACCTGTGGTTAACTCCCAAACTGCAACTGTCATTTCCACAGTAAACAATGCAAATTTAAATTTTTTTCTGTGAAAATGACAATTGTCCCAAAAATGTGTCAAAATTGTCCGAAGTGTCCGCCATATTGTTGCAGTCACGAAAAAAATCGCTGATCGCCGCTATTAGTAGTAAAAAAAAAAAAATTAATAAAAATGCAATAAAACTATTCCTTATTTTGTAAACGCTATAAATTTTGCGAAAACCAACCGATAAACGCTTATTGCGATTTTTTTTTTACCAAAAATAGGTAGAAGAATACGTATCGGCCTAAACTGAGGAAAAAAATGTTTTTTTATATATTTTGGGGGATTTTTATTATAGCAAAAAGTTAAAAATATTGCATTTTTTTTTTAATTGTCGCTCTATTTTTGTTTATAGCGCAAAAAATAAAAACTGCAGAGGTGATCAAATACCACCAAAAGAAAGCTCTATTTGTGGGGAAAAAAGGACGCCAATTTTGTTTGGGAGCCACGTTGCACGACCGCGCAATTGTCAGTTAAAGCGACGCAGTGCCGAATCGCAAAAAGGGGCAAGGTCCTTTACCTGCATTTTGGTCCGGGTCTTAAGTGGTTAATTTATAGCATTTTTCACACCTGCCTATGACTTTTGCACAGTACTATATATCTCGGCTACTTTTTGAATATTGGTAGCAGGTTGTTTTTTTGCCAATCAACTGGTACCATTCCAGTTACTAAGCTGTCTTGAGTGCAAGCCTTTAGTTTGGTAGTTTGGAACTTTATTCAGAAAATTAAGTCCTAATAGATTACTTTAAGGTGGCCCCTTTTGCAGGTATAGATATGTAAAACATTAAAAATAAGTGCCTATACCCATTTAAGATCAAGTAATGCACACCAAGTTGCTCTAAATTTTCAACACTGTGCCTAAAATCAGAGCCACTACAGGCTGATCAGCCGACAGCTTTAAGATTTACTGCTGATTTACTGTTTACTGTTTACTGATGAAGGGGGAAGAAAGCAACAGGAATGAAAGACTGTGTGGCCAGAACACAGATTAGGGAGGGAGAATAGAAAAACTCAGCAGTGACTTAGTAACCAAATAGCACATAGCCTTTTCACACAAGTGTGTCCTGCTCCACGCAACACCCCATGGACACCTACTGGCTGCTTCCTGACATTTTCATCTCTCTCCCACAGGTGGGTTAGCCCTTTCAGGATCAAGTAGTCTGCGTTGGAGGCGCTTTCTCACCTAAGATTTCTCTGAGCCTCCGATATTCAGGACCTAATAATCCTGGGAAACATCTCTACTGGATTATCCCTGTAAGCAGGCACAGGTGTTGTGGTGTAAAATAAAGTTGCCTTTATTTTTGTTGATGTATGTAATAATGGCAATGCTATATTAATGGTATGTGTAACATGTTACTTGTAACCCTGATATTATGTGAATGTCTATTTCACTATTCTCTATACAGTAATGTGTTAGTGAGTCAGCAGACTGCCTAGGGGGTTAGGTAAAGGTCAATGAAAAAAGATATAATCAGCACAATAATTAATATAATAATAATAATAAATATTAAATCAATATTAATGTAATTAGCCTACTAATAGGCTTCACGTGATTGCGGCCCACACCACACCATGCCTGCTCACCTCCAGAAATGTATTAAACTGTCACAAAACGATGGAATTTTGTTATCTTTGGGCTTTTTTTTATTTGTATTTGTTCATGGTTGCACTACACTATATTTTCTTTTGTTAGGTAGGGGTTAAGGTTTCTAACTCCAGGATGTTAATGGTCCTTCTTCTTGTGTTGGCCCATAAATACAAGGGGAGATCAACTTCAAAGTAGGGTCTTCTCCATAGCAACTGTCAGGAAGCTGTGCTGCAAGATGTGGCTCTTCTGCATGTAGCCAGTTTCTTGGGGTAATTAGTGAGGGTACTGGAACCAGAACATGGACCTTAGACAAGGACTGTACCTTGCTTTGTGTTACAAACTATGGTAAACGAGAGTGAACCACAACTGCGGTTAGGGAAAGAATTCAATGCACTTCTCTGTAATGTGATTTTTAGTACTGGACCCCAGGCGTCACTCTAATCAGAGAATAAGAGTTTGGGGGTTCACTACATCATATCTCTCACATAAAGGAATGTATTGAGCTACTAAGGGAGAAGGTATTACAACATAGCTTCAACCCCTAGCGGGAAAAAGATCTGTCACAAACTATGATGAACGTGAGTGATGAACAACTCCGGCTAGGGAAATAGTTCAATGCACTTCTCGATCTAATGTGATTTTCAGTACTGGACCCCAGGCGTCACTCTAATCAGAGAAAAAGAGTTTGGGGGTTCACTACATCATATCTCTCACATATAGAAACGCATTGAGCTACTAAAGGAAGGAGGTATTACAACATACCTTTAACCCTTAGCCTAAAAAAGGTATAGCGAACATGTTCAGTATATTAGGCTAGGAGGCCGTATAGTACTAACAACAAATGTTAAGCGCATAGCATATGAGAAAACTGTATGCAGATAGCATATACTTGAGCAAGGCAACTGAAGATTAATTGGTTCAAGAGTGTATGTCCGTCCCTTTAAGATATGCCATAACTGTTATATCCAATCATAATAACTATCCCAAGCACAGAGGTAGTATAAACTTGAGCCAGGTTCAAATACAGTACTTACAGTGCCTTGCGAAAGTATTTGGCCCCCTTGAACTTTGCAACTTTTTGCCACATTTCAGGCTTCAAACAAAGATAAAACTAATTTTTTTGTGAAGAATCAACAACAAGTGGGACACAATCATGAAGTGGAACGAAATGTATTGGATATTTCAAACTTTTTAACAAATAAAAAAAAAATGAAAAATTGGGCGTGCAAAATTATTCAGCCCCTTTCAGTGCAGCAAACTCTCTCCAGAAGTTCAGTGAGGATCTCTGAATAATCCAATGTTGACCTAAATGACTAATGATGATAAATAGAATCCACCCGTGTGTAATCAAGTCTCCGTATAAATGCACCTGCACTGTGATAGTCTCAGAGATCCGTTTAAAGCGCAGAGAGCATCATGAAGGAACACACCAGGCAGGTCCGAGATACTGTTGTGGAGAAGTTTGAAGCCGGATTTGATACAAAAAGATTTCCCAAGCTTTAAACATCCCAAGGTGCACTGTGCAAGTGATAATATTGAAATAGGAGTATCAGACCACTGCAAATCTATGAAGACCTGGCCGTCCCTCTAAACTTTCAGCTCATACAAGGAGAAGACTGATCAGAGATGCACCCAAGAGGCCCATGATCACTCTGGATGAACTTCAGAGATCTACAGCTGAGATGGGAGACTCTGTCCATAGGACAACAATCAGTCGTATACTGCACAAATCTGGCCTTTATGGAAGAGTGGCAAGAAGAAAGCCATTTCTTAAAGATATCCATAAAAAATGTCGTTTAAAGTTTGCCACAAGCCACCTGGGAGACACACCAAACATGTGGAAGAAGGTGCTCTGGTCAGATGAAACCAAAATCAATCTTT
Source organism: Rana kukunoris (assembly GCA_029574335.1). Classification (NCBI taxonomy): domain Eukaryota; kingdom Metazoa; phylum Chordata; class Amphibia; order Anura; family Ranidae; genus Rana; species Rana kukunoris. The sequence goes on from CM056052.1 coordinate 398,193,265, forward strand.
TTGGCAACAATGCAAAACGTTATGTTTGGCGTAAAAGCAACACAGCTCATCACCCTGAACACACCTTCCCCACTGTGAAACATGGTGATGGCAGCATCATGGTTTGGGCCTGCTTTTCTTCAGCAGGGACAGGGAAGATGGTTAAAATTGATGGGAAGATGGATGGAGCCAAATACAGGACCATTCTGGAAGAAAACCTGAGTCTGCAAGAGACCTGAGACTGGGACGGAGATTTGTATTCCAACAAGACAATGATCCAAAACATAAAGCAAAATCTATAATGGAATGGTTCACAAATAAACATATCCAGGTGTTAGAATGGCCAAGTCAAAGTCCAGACCTGAATCCAATGGAGAATCTGTGGAAAGAACTGAAAACTGCTGTTCACAAATGCTCTCCATCCAACATCACTGAGCTCAAGCTGTTTTGCAAGGAGGAATGGGCAAACATTTCAGTCTCTGGATGTGCAAAACTGATAGAGACATACCCCAAGCGACTTACAGCTGTAATTGCAGCAAAAGTTGGCGCTACAAAGTATTAACTTAAGGGGGCTGAATAATTTTGCACGCCCAATTTTTCAGTTTTTTATTTGTTAAAAAAGTTTGAAATATCCAATAAATTTTGTTCCACTTCATGATTGTGTCCCACTTGTTGTTGATTCTTCACAAAAAATTACAGTTCTATATCTTTATGTTTGAAGCCTGAAATGTGGCAAAAGGTCGCAAAGTTCAAGGGGGCCGAATACTTTCGCAAGGCACTGTAGTTAATACAATATGTGAACAGGGTAATTCTAGAGCAATAAATGTAATGTGGTAATGGTACTTATGCGTTTGCAGAGATGAGAGTTCTTCAGGATTAGCAGAGTATTGTAGCAGCAATGGGATTCTGTAATGAATGGTCTCCTTGTGGTGAATATCTTAGGGTGTCCCCAGAGCAATAGCAATAAGCAGAGCAGCCTGGATCCAGGTAGAGCATAGTTAGTAGCCTTATTTATAGCTTAATCGTGGCATGGATCCAGCGTGCAATGGTTTTCAGTTTAGGGAGAATAGTACCAGTAGTTTTGTGTAGCGTGGTCCGGCTACGGCTGGCAATAATAGAATGTAGTAAATACGCTGTTCTGTTTATAGGAGTAAGGCATGCGTGTCGAATAGAGTGTTGATTACGCTCGGCACTTCCGCGTTCCAGTGCGCTATCGCCGTATGAGTTCCAGCTTGGAATGCAATACGGCGATAAAAGCGCAGTTTACACTTTGAGGTATGACATGGGCAGCCTGAGTTAGTTAGACTGGAACTGTGTCAGCAATGAACTGTGTAGCGCCTCCTTTCTTTCAGAAAAGGCTCTACGCTAAAGTTAGTGGGAGAGTTATGTTGCTCCCACTCCTAATTTTGCTAAATAATTATACTGTGTCATACTCCATCAGAAAACTATATAGATGGATAGTATAATATGCAGGAATAAAACCAGAGGATCAATTGACTACAAGACAAAAAATTCAATAAAAAACTTGAGTAATTAGAACATGCAAAATAATTTAATTCAATTGTACTGAATACATGATGGTTACAGTGTACTTGTATCTTCTAAAGAAACCCCTCTGATTACCTTGTCAAAGCCCTTAAGTCCTCCATGGATGCTATTCGGCCCATTGTTGATCGGAAGAAGGTAATCCTTACCATCCACAGTGAAGCTACCTTTGGCAATCCTGTTTGCAACGCGACCAATCACTGCTCCAAAATAGGGATGTTTGTCTACGTAGCCTGGAAAAATAAAGGGATTTTTAATAACAGCTTACCTGTAAAATCCTTTTCTTGGAGTACATCACGGGACACAGAGCGCATAGTCATTACATATGGGTTATATGGGTACCTTCAGGTGTGGACACTGGTGTAATCAACTTCACAGGAAGTTCCTCCCTATATAACCCCCTCCCACTGGGAGTGCTTCAGTTTTGTAGCAAGCAATTTCTCCGAGGTTACACAATGTTCCCCAAAAGAGGGGTGGGAGCTCTGTGTCCCGTGATGTACTCCAAGAAAAGGATTTTACAGGTAAGCTGTTATTAAAAATCCCTTTTTCTTGATCGTACATCACGGGACACAGAGCGCATAGTCATTACATATGGGATGTCCCACAGCAATGCTCCATGAAGGGAGGGAGACCGTAAGGCCAAAAATAGCCAAACAGAAACTATATCAGGAGGTAAAATAGCTCCACCAACAGAAAAAAAGGGGGCGTGAACCGGGCCAGAGGATTCTATACTGCTGCCCGTAGGACCGCCTGCCCAAATGCTGCGTCCGCAGCCTTTGTGACGTCCAACTTATAAAATTTAGTAAACGTATGTACGGAAGACCAGGTTGCCGCTTTGCAAACCTGTGCCATAGAGATCTGATGGTGTGCCGCCCAAGAGGCACTCATGGCCCTCGTAGAATGGGCCTTAACTGATAAGGGCGGTGGAACGCGCTTCAGACCATAGGCCTGAAAAATCAGCTGCTTAATCCACCTAGCCAAGGAAGACTTGGCAGCCGGCTGACCCTTCTTGGGGCCATCCGGAAGAATGAAAAGCACATCTGTTTTCCGAATCTTTTCTGTAGCCTTGAGATAAACTCTCATGGCTCGGACCACATCCAAAGTATGAAGCAATCTTTCCTCTCTGGACTGGGGAGTAGGAAAGAAGGATGGTAGGACTAGGTCCTGATTCAAGTGAAAGCTGGATATGACCTTAGGAAGGAAAGAAGGCTGAGGCCGCAGAACCACTCTGTCCTTATGCAGAATAAGGTACGGTTCCCTGCAAGACAAGGCTGCCAGCTCGGAGACCCTTCTGGCCGAAGCCATAGCCACCAAGAAAACCAACTTTCGGGTTAGCAGCACAAGAGGGATTTCTGCCAGAGGTTCAAACGGCTGCTTTTGTAAAGCTGACAAGACCAGATTTAAATTCCAGGGGCAGAGGGGAGCTCTAATAGGGGGATTTACATGCAAGACCCCCTGCAAAAAGGTTTTCACAAGCGAATGTGTGGCCAAAGGCATTTGAAACCATATCGATAAGGCAGACACCTGCCCCTTTAGAGTACTAAGAGCCAACCCCTTGTCAACGCCAACCTGGAGGAATCGCAAGATCCAGTCAATAAAAAACTTGCGAGGATGCCCTCCTTGAGACTCGCACCACTCCACATAGGTTCTCCAGACTCTGTAATAGATATTTCTAGAGACTGGCTTTCTAGCTTGAATTAACGTAGATATGACTTGGGCAGAGAGGCCTCTGCCCTTAAGAATTAGAGATTCAGCCGCCAAGCCATCAAATTTAGCTGCTGTGAAGCAGGGTGGTAGATCGGGCCCTGAGACAGCAGATCTGGGCGCAGGGGGAGTGGCCACGGTGCCCTTACTGACATCCTCACGATGAGTGCGTACCAAGCCCTTCTGGGCCAGGCTGGGGCCACCAGGATCACCGGCCTGCGCTCCACCCTGATCCTTCGTAGAAGGCGGGGAATCATCTGTAGTGGAGGGAACGCATACAGGAGAGAAAACTGGTGCCAGGGACAAACCAACGCATCGGTCCCTTAGGCCGAGGGGTCCCTGGCTCGGGATACGAATTTGTCCAATTTCTTGTTGAATCTTGTTGCCATGATGTCCACATCGGGAACTCCGAATCTTTGGCAAATCTCTTGGAATACCTGGGGGTGAAGAGACCACTCTCCCGGGAGTAACTGTTGACGACTCAAAAAATCTGCTTGAGAATTGTCTATCCCTGGGATGAACACTGCTGAGATGCAGGGTACATGGGCTTCGGCCCATGCAAAAATTAGGTTTACTTCCCTTTGAGCCGCCAGGCTCTTTGTGCCCCCCTGGTGGTTTATGTATGCCACCGCCGTGGCATTGTCGGACTGTATCCTTACTGGCAGACCCTGCAGGGGGAGAGTCCAGGCGACCAGGGCCAACCGAACAGCTCTGATCTCTAGGACATTGATGGGAAGCAGACTTTCTGCCTCTGACCACTGTCCCTGCTGGGTCCGTTTTCCTAAGATTGCCCCCCAACCTGTTAGGCTGGCATCTGTGGTTACTATTTTCCACGAGATGGGGCAAAAGGTTTTCCCTTTTGATAATTTTTGAGGGATCAGCCACCAGTACAGGCTGTGCCTGACTCCTGGAGAAAGAACTAATGGACGGTCTAATGCCTGTATGGATTTGTTCCAAGCAGAGAGAATAGCTGCTTGCAGAATTCTGGTATGGATCTGGGCATAGGGCGCTGCTTCGAAGGCGGCCACCATCTTCCCCAGCAGTCGCATGCATAGGCGAATAGTCGGCTTCTTTTTGCCTAAGACTATTTGAATCGTTTGAATCAACGACCTGATCTTCTTTTGAGGTAAAAATACCCTCTGGCATTCTGTATCTAACCGAAAGCCTAGATATTCCAACTGTCTTGTGGGTTGTAACCTTGATTTTTCTTGGTTCACAATCCACCCGAACTCTTCTAGATGCCGCACTGTGCGGACTACTGCATGATTGAGGTTGGAAGCTGAACTGTCGATAACCAGGAGATCGTCCAGGTATGCTAGGACCAAGATGCCTTCTGTCCTTAGGACGGCTAGCACCGGGGCTAACACCTTTGTGAATACCCGTGGAGCTGTTGCCAACCCGAAAGGGAGGGCTACGAACTGGTAATGACTTTGGTTTATCGTAAAACGAAGAAACTTGTGATGTGCTGGGTAAATCGGCACATGCAGATATGCATCCTTTATGTCTATAGATGCTAGAAAGTCGCCCTGATGTAGGCTGGCTGTCACTGAACGTATGGAGTCCATACGAAAGGTCTGAATCCTTAGAAAGCGATTTAGGCGTTTGAGGTCTAATATAGGCCTGACGTCGCCATTTGGTTTTGGTATAACAAAAAGGTTGGAGTAGAATCCGAGACCCCTTTCTTGGGTTGGTACTTCTACAATTACTCCTTGGAGCAAGAGGCGATCCAACGCCTTTACGAGAGAGGCCCTCTTTAACGGGTCGCTTGGAAGACTTGACCCCTGAAAATGAGGAGGGGGGATTTCTCGAAACTATAGTTTGTAGCCTGAGGCTACTACGGACCGAACCCAAGAGTCGGGAATTCTGGCCTTCCAGACTTCGGAGAAAAACTGAAGTCTTCCCCCCACCCAAGAGAGTGGGGGCGCCCCTTCATGAATCTGATTTGATGACTGGTTTAGCCGGCTTGCGAGACCAGGGCCTCTTGTTTGCCGCGGCTTGTCCCTGTGGGCGGCTATTAACTGCTGAACGCCCGGGAGGCCGTCGATACTGACGGGAAGTCGAAGGGGCCGAGCCTGCAATGGCCTGTCATTTAAACGTGGGCCCACGCGGTCTTTTCTTGACCGGTAAGGAAGTACTTTTTCCACTTGATATGGTGTGGATATATTTATCTAGGTCTTCCCCGAATAGTCTTCCCCCATGAAAGGGAAACCCTGCTAAAAGCTTTTTGCAGGGTGCCTCTGCTGACCAGTTCTTTAGCCACAAAAGACGACGCATGTGAACCATCAGTAGAGATGCACGGGATGCCTGTTGGATGGAGTCCTTAATAGCATCTACTGCAAAGCAGAGAGCCCTAGGGAATTCTGCTAATTCATGAGTATGCTGAGCCGGCATGTCCTTCAATATATGTTTTGCCTGATCCTTCAAGGCCTGACAAACACCAATGGCTGCTACTGCTGGCTGAACCATGGCACCTACTGAGGTGAAAGCTGCTTTCAGTAGGGTCTCGAATTTCTTGTCGACCGGATCCTTGAACATATGGACATTTTCAACCGGACAAGTCAGGGATTTATTCACGCAGGAAATGGCTGCGTCCACTGTAGGGAGAGCCCATTTCTTTACATATTCCTCTTCCATAGGGTAGAGAATAGAGAATCTTTTAGGAGGGACAAAGATTCTATCAGGTCGAGCCCAATCCTGGTAAATCACGTTCCGCAGAAGGGGGTGCATTGGAAAAGATGCACCAGTTAATGGAGCCTTTAAAGAACCCAATGAGGATACCTCCGGGGCTACTAGTTCTGGCACTGGAAGTTTAAAGGCAGTGCGAACCATATCTGTCAAAGACTGGATCCACAGGCCCTCCGCTTGAGAGGCCGAAAAATATTCATCTATAGTGGAATTTTCCCTGTCTGAACCGTCGGGACTTGGGTCTGCCTGATCCCCTTGTGGGTCCCGTTCCTCTGAAGAGGAGACCTCCGCATCTGAAAACCCCACACTGGGTGAGGGGGATCTAGCCCGCTTGCTACTTGGGCAAGGACGGGAAAGCAACGCAGTTAACCTTTTCTCTAGCCCACACATGGTGGCTGCTAGCATTTCTTCCGTCACGTAAACGGGAATGGGTGGATCGGGGGCCGCCTCTGCCCCCAGCACCCCCAATGGCTCTTGTACTATGCCACTCGGTGTCCTGACTGGCGAGGGTGGGGCCGTAGAAGCCTGGCCCAAATCCTCTGACCCCGATGGAGACCCCTTTTGCTTTTTGGCACCTTTAGCAGCTTTGGCTGGTCCAGATCCCTTTGGAGCCATTGTACAACCTTGGGTCACCCCTATAGCCAACACCTGACTGTTGCAGCTAGGAGTAACCAATATGAGGGCAGGTATGAGAAAATGAAAAAGAACTAATTTCTCTCTTTTTCTTTTATATTTCTTTTTTTTTTTTTTTTTACCCGCCTGGGAGGTGGCAATACTGAGGAAACCTGTGAGTATTGACACACCAATGCCCGTTAGCCGGAGTCCAAGGTAGACTCAGATACTGCTGGATCTAAGGCTGAGTCCCTTTAAGCAAAAAAACTTTTTTTTTTTTTTTTTTTTCTGGTCAATAGTGGACCTAAGTCCTAGACCTGAAGATCCACAAAACCGCCACTAGGTGTCCCTGTGTGGCCAAAAGACCCAGCTGCACGCTCTGTATCCTTTCTTCCTCTGCCTCCAGGAGGGAAAGACCAGCCAGAGAAAAGTTTTTCCTTTATACAGACCCTGACGCTGCTGGCCCGCCCCCCCCGACGCACGCCGACGCTATAAAAGGCGGCGTGCGCGCGCGCACACACGCGCGCACAATCGCGCGCACACACGCGCGCACCACGCTGAAACCACATGGAGGAAGCAGAGCAGAGGAACAACATGGACCAGCGTTATGCAGCACCAACAGACACCAGGTAAGCACTAATCTTATTGTAGTGCACACACAGCGAGGAAGCTGTCCCCTTGAGCTTCCTAAGAAACAGGAGTTTTTTACCAGCAATTTCCTCTTTAAAACATGTGGGGTTGCAGTATCAGTGTTAACAGGCAGACCTGGGGTGAGTAGCAAATATATAACTTACACAAGTATACATATATCTACATATTATCTGGGTAAACATTAGAATCCCATCCTGCCTCAACAGACATAGTGGAGATAGTGGCTGATGCACAAGCATACTGTTAGCCAACCCAGAACCCCCAGGGGGATACCTACTGTCGAACCAAGTCCCGCAGGTTCCCTCTTACCTGCTCCACGCCGCAGGGTATTGCAAAATGCAAGAGGCCCAGCCTTCCCCCATCTCCGTGGGTATTGTCTTGGACCTTCAGGGACCGGGGTCCTGTGTTAAGGAACCCACACCCCTGGACCTATATAGCATCCTGGCATCAGTAGCGTTTAGTTCTTGGAAGAGACTAAGGCACTGGAGCCCAGAATCCAGCCCTCCAAGGAGAGGCATTATAGGCAAAACCCCACTCCAGCAGGGCCCGGGTACCGTACATCTTGGCTCTGAAGCACTTCGGACGGATCCGGCTAGCTATCCTGGGTCCCGAGACCTCCGAGGGACAGCTAGACGTGACCAACACCTAAGACACTGGCGAAAAAACTGAAGCACTCCCAGTGGGAGGGGGTTATATAGGGAGGAACTTCCTGTGAAGTTGATTACACCAGTGTCCACACCTGAAGGTACCCATATAACCCATATGTAATGACTATGCGCTCTGTGTCCCGTGATGTACGATCGAGAAAAAATATTTTTAACAAATGTGCTGTGATTTGAACTGCACATGATCATTTACAACTGAGCTCAGGCTCTGACACAGGTTCATCTCGTGGACTATTGACACACACAGTGCGGCTCGGCTACACTTCCCTCCCACTGGATTTGACTGACATTGGCTCCTGCTACTCTCAGCCAAGCCTCTGAGAGAGCAGAGAAGTCCTTAAGAAGAGCACTGCGCTGCATCAATACAGCCAAGCAGTAATTCGGAGGAAACAAAACCAATTTTGTTTCCCCTTTCACACTGAGGCGCTTTGCAGGAGTTATAGCGCTAAAAATAGCACCTGCAAAGCGCCCTGAAAGAGCGGCTCTATTCACTTCAGTGTAAAAGTCTGAGGGACATTAAAACATTTCCTGCAAGCAGCATATTTGGAGCGGTGTACGAGCGGTGTGTACACCGCTCCTTCACCACTCTTGCCCATTGAAATGAATGGCCACCGCGGCCAAACTGCTGGCAAAGCGCCACTGCAGTGGTGCTTTGCGGGTGGTTTTAACCCTTTTTCGGCTGCTAGTGGGTGTTAAAAGCACCCCGCTAGCGGCTGAATACCTCTGCAAAAGATGGTAAAGCACAGCTAAAAAACAGTGGCGCTTTACCGCCGCCGCAGCCCGCACCCCAGTTTGAAAGCGGCCTTAAAGCAGTTGTATACCCCATATGCACATTTTTACCTACAATTGAAACCTGTACGGTGTAAGAGATATTCACCTTGCATGCAGCTGCTGAGGTCAGTGGTGCATGTGCTCTAAGGGTCCGGTGGATGCTGCCGGACCTTGGTAGAACGGAGGACACCCGGGGACCTCATCGCAGCTCCGGCGCTGTGAGTGACTGGAGCCGCAATGACATCACACCCGCGCATGCGTGCAGGAGTCCTTCCAGCTCCCTCAGCGGTGACCGGGAGGCGGTGCGGGCGCTTCGTTCTAAGATAAGCATTTCATAATAAGCTAGTATGCTGTGCATATTAACTCATTATTCCTTTGCCTTATAGTTGTTTTTTTTCCAGGGCACACAACAGCTTTAATGCATAAAATGCATTAAAGCGGATCTCCCACACCAAAAACGTTTTTTTGTGAATGGCTATTTAAAAGTTATATTACCCTAACTTGCGCAACTCACGTGTCCTGTCTTCCCCGCCCGCTCCGCTGCTATACAGTCTGAAATAAAAAGTTATATTCCTCCTTCCAGTTTCTGCACCATTTTAACTGTGGGCATAAGCCCACAGCCCGGCACTTCCTTGTTGCGGTGGATGCTGATGTTCCAGCATCCACCGCTAGATCTCGCGAATGCGCACGAGCAACGGGCACCAGCGGCTTTGGCGTCTGTGTTGCGCATCACAATCGCGTGTCACTTCCTCGAAATCGCGCAATATTTTGTCTAACAAGGGAGAATACGATATCAAGGGAGCTATGACACAAGCTCCCAGAAGACACTACGCGGGACAGGAAACTAAGAGAAACCCGACAAAAAACCCGAGGGAGACAGACCGGAAGCCCATGCAGTTTAATGGTACAGTAAATACTATTTTAATTAAAAATATCGGTTTCAGCATTCTTTAGGAGAACTATTATTTATGCGATCATGTTTAATTTTGGGTGGAGATCCGCTTTAAGGTAAATAAACAAAAACAAAAAAAAAACCTTATGACTTTAGAACCTTTTTAATGCCACTGTTTCTCAAGATAATGGTGTGAAAAGTTCCTTTCCAAAATAAAATATAGAGAACAGCCATACAAGAAGTCCACAACTGCTTGAGTAGCTACTTTTCAGAACTGTGGGCAGAAGGGGATCCTTAAGCCTCGTATACACTACAATTTTTTTTTTTTTCGTTCAACCCAGCTCGGGTTGAGACGGCGGAACCAACAATTGGATGTTAGTACAGTAATCTCTCTTGCTGTGCTATTGTGTTCTGATAGAGTAATGGATCACCCCCATTGGCTGAGAGTGCTGATCAGGGGCCCAGTTGGCAGACCTTTTTTTTGCTATGACCCTTCAACTGAAGGTGGCTTCTGTCAGACTGGCTGCCTTAAACACGGGTTAAATGTCAGACAGTTTAATTCGGCCTATGTGTACTAGGCTTTAGGGGCAAGTTCACACCATGCCTGTACATGAATCACACAGGAATACGCTGTGCATTCCTGCGTGATTCACATGCAGTGCGATTTCAGCTCATTTATTTTGAATGGGATAAAATTACACCACACCAAATCATGCACAAATTTTAAGACACACTGCAACTGGATTGCATGGTACAAAAATATCCAATGCATTATTGCCACGGAGCGGATCGGTACACTATTTTGAGCGTTTCCATTATGAAAGCGGCCCATACAACCGAACCATACAGCACCATTCTGGGTCCTGCTTGGGGCCAATGAAAATGGTACAGTTTGGTTAAGGCGGAGATACAATACATTCCACTGATTGGCGGATACACTAGGCATTTTTTCTAAACCCTGTATGGCCCCTGACGGTCAGGACCATATTAACCCTTCTAAACTGTACCGACCCGAACTGTTCCGCTCAGTGGAAACGAGGCACAAATATCCACCCTGTTTGTGACAATGGTTCTCCTATAATAGCATAGGGAAATTTTCTCTGGGCACACATTAGACTGGATATCTGGACACTAACAAAATACCATAGTGCATATTAGAATTGGCACTAACCTTAGGTTATAAAAATAAAAATCCACATTAAAAGCATCAGCGTTTACTTTGTAACAAGACCACAATAACACATTGTTTCCGGATCTTAGGCCCCTCACACAGGACGCACTCCATAATGCGCATCCGCCTACTCAGCAGGGCATCTCTCCACTGATCCCTGCTGAGCAGGCGGGTGACAGGTCTATGTCCACTCCGCTATGCATGGGGTGGTCAGATGGAAATGATGTCGGATGTCATCTGATCCACCGGATAGATGGGGAATGAATCTCCCATCTGTCACTCCACAGAGAATGTTGGCTGGTCTGATCAGGTCCATCTGAAAAATTGACAGGCGGACCTAATCGGACCATCCGTGTGAATTATTATTATTAGGCATGTAGTTACCTCACTCTCCTGCAGTGTATGGAAACAAACTTGTTGGATTTGCACACTTGCACCTCCACACCTGGCTTCAATTAGCAGTCCTTACACTGAAGCCAGAGTATTCAGTCAGTCTTTGATGAATCTCTATTTCTACTTGCTTTCAAATTGGTTTTGGTATGAACTCAAACCTCCACTGCTTCTGCTTTTCTCTTATCCTCAGCCTGTTTCAAGATTGTGCTTGTCTGCAACCTGCTCTGACCACCAGACTGACCGATTCTGTTCCTGCTCAACAAATTTTTACTGTGTTTGGCTCTGCTTGGATGTTTAGCTATCACTGTTTAGGCAAACCCAAATATGTTTTTTTTTTTGGTGACTGCAACACAACATCTACACCCTTAGTGGTTTGGGGGAAGATGTGACCCTCTAGTTGTGTCTAAGTAAGGGCTATCTGTCTTTTTGCTATTTCCACTACAATCCATAACACATTTAAAATGAAACTACATTACACAAGCCAAAGCATGCAGTTATGTCAGATAAAAAGATTATTATTTTCTAGTTAGAAAAGAATAACCTTTTCATCTGACATAATTGCATGTGAAAGTAAATAGGCTGCCTATGGACAGGAAAGGATCATTAAACCTAAACCTCTGTGATATTGTTTTTAGAAAAACAATATCACAGAGGTTTAGGGTTCAGGAAATGTTTATGCGATTCATTATTCGCTTTGCTAATTTATGCCTAAGAGAGATAACACAAAATTTATGGTCTGCCCTTGCTGGATACTCGTGCAATTTATTAGCTATTGTCTTTGATGTTCTTTACTAGAAGAGAAAAACTAGAAGACTTTATAACCACTGCAAGTTATTTGTCTAACTGGTAACTTTTAATTTTCCTCTGTGTCAGCAATTCTGTTGCGCCAACATATTTTCTCTGTGACAGATTTCATCACAGCATGCAAGCAACTTCCTGTGAGGTGTCAGCACACAGTGCAAATTCAGGTATCAACACTTGTAAATCCTGGCAAACGATATCTCGGTTTCATATCAGGATGTCTTTTTAGAGCTAAATTTCAATCAGATAATATACACTACTGTGCAAAAGTTTTAGGCGGGTGTGAAAAATGCTGTAAATTAAAAATGCTTTCAGAAATAGAAGTGTTACTAGTTACATTTTTTTGAATAACTAAATGGAAAGTAAATTAACAGAAGAGGAATCCAAATAAAATGAAAATTTGGTGTGACCACACTTCAGAACAGCATAATTTTTTTAATTCTTCTAGGTACACTTGCACAGTTTTTGAAGGAACTCAGCAAGTGGGTTGTTACAAACATTTTGGGGAACCAACCACGGAGCTACTGGAGATGTAGGCTGCTTCAAATCTGTTTCTTCATGTAATCCCAGACAGACTTGATTATGTTAACCACTTAAGGACCCCCGCACGCACATATACGGCCACAGAATGGCACGTACAGGCACAAGGGCGTAAATTTACGTCCCCGCCTAAGTGCGGTTCGGGGGTCCCATCGGGACCCCCTCCGCGGCATGCGGGGGTCCCCCTGGCTCCGGGAGCAATCCGGGATGAGCTGGCGGATGTCGCTGTTTACCCGCCCCCCCCGTGATCGCTCCCAGCCAATGCGCGCGCTCCCAGCTCCTGTCACTTCCTCCTCCTGTGTTTACACAGGAAGGAGGAAATTATGTAATCTCTCATCGCAGCGGTGTTTCCCACCGCTGCTGATGAGAGAAGACATCACAAGTAAGTGTGCACCAACACAACACTGACACACACTCACATAGGCACATTAACCCCTTGTGATCGCCCCTCCCCACCCCCCCTGTCACAGTGTCACTGAATGCAGTGATCTAATCACTGCATTTAGTGTCAGTGTGACAGGCAGTGTAAAAAACAGTTAGTGTTAGGTCCAGGGTAGCCCCCCCACCTCCCTAATAAAGTTTTAACCCCCTGATCACCGCCCTAGTTAACCCTTTCACTCCCTATTGCCAGCATCACTAAGCGATCATTTTTCTGATCGCTGTACTAGTGTCGCTGTTCCCGCTAGGTAGCTATTTTTTTTTATTTCGATTTTTTTTTTACTAAAGACATGTGGCTAAATAAATTTTGGCCTAAATGTTTGACTAAAATTTAGTTTATTTGATTTTTTTTTTTAACAAAAAGTAAAAAATAGTGTTTTTTTTTCAAAAATGTCGCTCTATTTTTGTATATAGCGCAAAAAATAAAAATCGCAGAGGTGATCAAATACCACCAAAAGAAAGCTCTATTTGTGGGAAGAAAAGGACGCAAATTTTGTTTGGGAGCCACGTCGCACGACCGCGCAATTGTCTGTTAAAGCGACGCAGTGCCGAATCGCAAAAACACCTTGGGTCATTTACCAGCGTATTGGTCCGGGTCTTAAGTGGTTAATCAGGGCTCTGTTCGGGCCAAACCATCACTTCCAGAACTTCTTATTTAAGCTGAAGATTGTTCTTAATGATGTTGGCTGTATATTTGGGGTCATTGTCTTGCTGCAGAATAAATTTGGGTCCAATCACAGGCCTCCCTGATTGGACATCACTAATCCTGACTAAATCTCCAACTCCATTTGCAGAAATGCAGCCCTAAATTTGCAAGGAACCATCACAATGTTTTACTGTTGCCTGCAGACACATTATTGTACCGCTTCCCAGCCCTCCGGAGAAAAAACTGGCTCCTGCTACAGACAAATATAAAAAAAATTGATTCATCAGTCGAGAGCACCTGCTGACATTTTTCTGCACCTCAGTTCCTATATTTTCAAGCATAAATGAGTCGCTTAGCCTTGTTTCCATATTGGAGGTTTGGTTTTTGGCTGAAATTCTTCCACGAAGACCACTTTTGGCCAGGCTTCTCCGGACAGTAGTAAGAAATTATATATATATATATATATATATATATATATATATATATATATATATATATATATATATAATCAGCTCAATAAACAATGTGATTGTGGGAAAAAAAAGAAAATGTATCCACTTGTGACTCTCTAGGTAATAAACAAAATATAATATAAGTGTAGCGCAGCCAAAAACGTATAAAACAAGTCCAAATATTGACACAATTCCACTGTAGTACCCTAAAACAGGGTAAAAAGGAAAGGGGCGGGGTCTGTCTCTATGTGAGAAGTAACCTCAAAGCAAGCATGAAAGAGGACCTGGTTGATGGAGAGTGTGATGAGGCTGAAGCATTATGGGTGGAACTGCATACAGATGTGCGTAGTTCAAAGTTAATCATTGGAGTTTGTTGGCGGTGAAGGCTCAGCTTCTTGCACAGATGGAAAGGGATGCAAGGGCCGGGACTGTGATGATAATGGGGGATTTTAACTACCCAGAAATTGACTGGAGTAATGGCACTGCTGGCACAGTTAAAGGGCAAAAATTTAAAAACCTATTACAGGACAATTTTATGGTCCAGTTTATTGAAGCCCCAACTAGGAATGATGCTCTGTTGGACCAGGTAATCGCAAAACATGCAGAGCTTATTACTAATGTTCAGATAAAGGAACACCTGGGTAGCAGTGATCATAACATGATTTCATTTGATGCTAGCTGTAAGCAAGAAATACATACAGGAAAGATAAAAACACTTAAAAGGAGTTGTAAATGAAACATTTTTTTCACCTTAATGCAATCTATGCATTAAGGTGTAAAAACATTGCATAACGCCGCCCCCCACCCCAGCCCCCGAGCCTGTTATACTTACCTGGCCCCTCGAAAGTCCTGCGCGGTCCTGAGATCCTCTTCACCGCTCAGCCTGGCCACTGATTGGCTAGAGCGAATGGGATTGAGAGCAGCGCAGCCATTGGCTGGCGCTGCTGTCAATCACATCCAGTGACGCAGCGCGCCGAGGGGTGGGGCGGAGTGATACAGTGAGCGGCTATGGGTGCTCGCTGTATCACAGGAGCGCGCCCGCAATTAGTGACCACCATGCGAGCTCTCGCATGACTGTGGTTACTAATTGCGGGGGGAGCGAGACAGCCGCCGAGGGACCCCAGAAGACATGGATCGGGGCCGCTCTGTGCAAAACGAACTGCAGAGTGGAGGTAAGTATGACATGTTTGTTATTTTAAACAAAACATTTTTTTTCCTGTACAAATGCTTTAATTTCAAGAGAGCAAATTTTCCAAGGATGAGGGCTGCTCTCCAGGACTTAGACTGGGAGGGAATATTGGCATCGATAAACACAGAACAGAAATGGGAATTCTTCAAAAAGACTGTTTGGGACCTCACTGCAAAGTATATTCCCATGGGCAATAAGTTTAAAAGGCTAAAAATAAAACCTATGTGGCTCACAGTCAAAGTTAAAAAGGCTATAAACAATAAGAAAAGAGCCTTTAAAAAATATAAAAATTAACTACTTGCCGACCGCCCGCCGTCATATTACTGCGGGACGGTAGCACTGCTTCGCGGGAGCACGTAGCTCTACGTCTTCCCTTTAGCAGACTTTGTCCCCAGATGAAGGCATGAGCCGTAACGCGTAGGGATACAGGGATACAGACGTACACCTGGAAGTGACGTGAGATATTTGGCAGATGCCGCCTTGTTTTATTTGATGCCTGCTTTTAATTTACTGATGTAAGGAGATTACTTTGTTTCAATAAATTTGCACTTTATTACATACTACACCATTGGAGGCCTATCTCTCTTTATGTTTCCCGGAGTATTATAGCTAAGGGGAATATTGCAGGACCTAAGGAAGATTGACACGTTCCTGGTAATATCAACTATCGGTGGATTTATCCAGGGGATTTGTTTGAATGCACCTATTTGTCTATAGTGAGGTGAGGGGCCTGTGAGGCTGTTTGTTTCTGGAGTGGCACAGGCAATTTGACCCATTATCACGGCATTGTTTTATGCTACCAAGGTGAGAGGCCTGTGAGGCTGACTACACAGAGGAGCACTTGCACTTTACTGTGAGCTACACAGCTACGTTTAAGCATCTTGGTGCACTGCATGTTTTGCACTTTATGGACTTCTGACACATATGGACTTTTATATTTAATTTATTCTTTCACCTATTGCATATTTATCACATATATGTTTTATATTGATTGATGCGTGTTTTTTTGCGCAAATTCACTTTTTTATTCTATAATAAAAAATACCATAAAACGACCCCCTTTTTTGTAAACGCTATAAATTTTGCGCAAACCAATTAATAAACGCTAATTGCGATTTTTTTTTTAACGAAAAATATGTAGAAGAATACGTATCGGCCTAAACTGAGGAAAACATTTTTTTTATATATCTTTTATAGCAAAATGTAAAAAATATTGCATTTTTTTCAAAATAGTCGCTCTATTTTTGTTTATAGCGCAAAAAATAAAAACCGCAGAGATGATCAAATACCACCAAAAGAAAGCTCTATTTGTGGGAAAAAAAGGACGCCAATTTTGTATGGGAGCCACGTCGCACGACCGCACAATTGTCAGTTAAAGCGACGCAGTGCCGAATCACAAAACGTGCTCTGGTCATTGGGCAGCAATATGGTCCGGGGGTTAAGTGGTTAAGGAACACTAGTGTCTTTTAAATGTTACAAAGAATATAAGGATATGTAAAAAGAAAATCAAGGATGCAAAAATTCAAAACAAAAGACAGATTGCAAAAGATAGTAGGACAAACCCCAAAAAATTCTTCAAATATATTAATAGTAAAAAGGTCAGGTCTGAGCATGTAGGCCCTTTACAAAATAAGTGGGTGACTGGGGACAAAGAAAGGCTAATTTATGAAATGCTTTCTTCAGCTCTATGTATACAATGGAGCATGGGGAAGCTCATGTCTATAATGGGAGTTGTAGGGACAAAACCCCAAATCCACAATGGCTCAAAAGTGATATGGTCCAGAAATATTTAGACAGAATAAAGGTAGATAAAGCACCTGGACCAGATGGCATCCACCCACGGATCCTAAAAGAATTGAGCTCTGTAATTTCAAAGCCATTGTATCTAATTTTTAGGGACTCATTAATGACGGGAATAGTACCACTGGATGTGGTGCCCATATTTTAAAAGGGCACAAAGTCTTTAAAAAGTAACTATAGACCTGTTAGTTTAACTTCTATAGTTGGGAAGATACTGGAGATTAATAAAAGACCACATAGATGAGTTCTTGCTGGAAAAAAAAAACTATTTAAGCAACAAACAGCATGGATTCATGAAAGCCAGAAGTTGTCAGACAAACCTGATTTCTTTTTATGAAGAGGTAAGTAAAACCTTGGACAGAGGCATGGCGGTGGATGTGGTATACTTGGATTTTGCAAAAGCGTTCGATACAGTTCCCCCCACACGGCTCATGTGTAAGGTAAAGTCTACAGGCTTGGAAAGATCAGTTTGTAAATGGGTAGAAAACTGTCTGAAAGACAGAATTCAGAGAGTGGTGGTTATTGATTCTTACTCTGAATGGTCGAAGGTTATCAGTGGTGTACCCCAAGGGTCGGTGTTGGGACCCTTACTTTTTAATATCTTTATAAATTATATTGGGTCCGAGATCAAAAATAACATTTCTGTCTTTGCAGATGACACCAAGCTATGCAGTGGAAAAACGTCGTTATAGGGTGTCTCCAAATTTAGAAGCTGACCTCAATGCTCTGTCTAATTGGGCGATTATGTGGCAGATGAGGTTTAATGTTGATAAATGTAAAGTTATGCACTTGGGGGCTAAGAATATGCATGCATCATACATACTAGGGGGGAGTACAACTGGGGGGATCCGTAGTGGAGAAGGATCTGGGGGTTTTGGTAGATCATAAGCTCAATAATAGCATGCAATGCCAAGCTGCGGTTTTCAAAGCAAGCAAAGTCCTTTCTTGTATTAAGAGAGGTATGGACTCCAGAGAGAGAGAGATATAATTTTGCCCCTGTATAAATCATCAGTAAGACCTCATCTGGAATATGCAGTTCAGTTTTGGGCTCCAGTTCTCAAAAAGGATATTGGGAAGCTGGAGAAATTGCAGAGAAGGGCAACCAAACTGATAAGAGGCATGGAGGAGCTCAGCTATGAGGAAAGATTAGAGGAAGTGAATTTATTCACTCTTGAGAGGAGGAGAATAAGGGAGGATATGATCCACATGTACAAATATATAAGGGGTTCATATAGTGACCTTGGTGTTGAGTTATTCACTTTACGGTCAACACTGAGGACAAGGGGGCACTCTTTACGTCTAGAGGAAAAAAGATTTCATCTCCAAATACGGAAAGGTTTCTTCACAGTAGAGCTGTGAAAATGTGGAACAGACTCCCTCCAGTGTTGGTTCTGGCCAGCTCAGTAGATTGCTTTAAGAAAAGCCTGGATACTTTCCTAAATGTACATAATATAACCGAGCTCTGTTCGGGCGAGTCCTCTTCCTTAATTATTATGTACTAATAACTGGTTTTAAGGCATTGTGGGGTGGTGCTCAGGCAAGCTGATGCTATTGTTCTTTTCTTCCCCACATAGAATTTAGTGTTTCTGCCTGTTCTGATCCTTTGGGACAGATTGAATCCTACTGGCCTATAAGGCCACCCCTGATTGGGATACTTGATTGGTGCTAGACTCTATACTAGCATCTGAGTGGTTCTGTTATTTTTGTTGTCTTCTCTCCCCCACCCTTTTTCTTCCCTCTCCCCCTCTCCCCCACCCTTTTTCTTCCCTCTCCCCCTCTTCTTGATTTTTTTTCTCTCCTCTCCTTCATCTCGCTGCCATGGGGGGCCCTCGGGATGCAGCTACCCTCCACTTGTGTTCGTTCAATGCCCGTGGCTTGAATGAACCGGCTAAGAGATCACAAATAGTGTATGATTTTCACAAATCCAAAATTGACGTAATTTTTTTCCAAGAGAACTATTTCCGCACAAATCACATTCCAAAATTGCGAAATAAATATTACCCAACTTGGGTACATAGCACATACTCCCAATCTAAACCTAGAGGGGTGGCGATTGCCCTCAACAAATCAGTAAATTATACTCTGTTAGATTCCTGTTCAGACCCGGACGGTAGATACCTGTTTTTGAAAATATCTCTCAGCGGTAAAACATACACCCTAGCTAATATGTATATCGCAAACCAAGACCAGGTAACCAATACCATTCAATACCTTCAGCTAATGGACTTTGCCGAGGGGGTGATCCTCGCTGCTGGGGATTTTAACAGTGTTTTGAACCTGGCATTGGATACCTCCTCTGGTAGAAGCTCTATCTCCTATAACCAAATCAATAAATTGAAGAGATTCCTAATCCAACACAATTTGTTGGATGTCTGGCGAATCCTCCACCCTATGGATAGGGATTATTCCTTCTTCTCTGCAGCTCATAACTCCTACACCCGCATTGATTTTTTTCTTGTCAGTCAGTATGCATTGAAATACCATCCCCAGACTAGGATCAGGAATATACTATGGTCTGATCACGCGCCAGTGTTTCTATCCCTCTCCCTACCTGATTTGCCTGGTCATGACTGGACCTGGAGACTTAATGACTCACTATTACAGGATGACATGTGCTCTGATGATATCCGGACAACCATATCAAACTTTATCTCTGACCATAGTAATGACGATACTTCTGCTCCCATACAATGGGAGGAATTAAAATGCGTATTACGTGGGGTCTTTATTAAACATGGCTCTAGACTTAAACGTCTACGTCTTGCCCAGATTCAGGATCTGTCTCTTCAGATTGCTAACCTGGAACGTTCCCATAAAAGTATTCAATCTCCAACCACCCAACTTGCCTTATCCGACGCAAGACTTAAACTGTTGAACTTTGTTGAACTTGTTTGAACAGAAGGCCATGTCCATTAGGGATAGATCACGTAAATTGTTTTATGTCGAAGCTAACAAACCAGGTAGAATGTTAGCTAGAGCCCTCCATGCTAGAAATAGCATTGCTTCCATTCCTAAACTCAAGGGACCCGACGGCCAACTCACCCATCACCCTAAGGAAATTAACTTATTGTTTCGTTCATTCTACGACTCACTATACAACCTCCCCTCCCACCCTCCACATGTGTCGCCTGGAGACTTTCAATCTAAAATTGACAACTACATTGCTGCCACGGCACTTCCGACTATCTCTACGGAGCTAGTGCAGGATCTTGAACAACCATTTATCGAGGAAGAACTGGTGCAGGCAATATCATCCCTGAAACCTAACAAAAGTCCAGGTCCGGACAGATACTCAACCCGTTTGTATAAATCCTTCCGCGACTCCCTTACACCACTTCATATGAGGATGTATAATAAAATCTCGAAGGATTCACCTTTCCCGAGACAGGCTTTGGAAGCCCATATTGTAGTTCTACCGAAACCCGGGAAAGATCCTACGTTGTGCGGTAGCTTTCGCCCCATTTCTCTCACCAACATTGACATCCGCTTATACTCCAAACTACTGGCCAACCGACTCCTGCCAGTGATACCAGACCTAATACACCTTGACCAGGTGGGGTTCACCCCTAAGAGGGAGGCCAGAGACAACATCCTCAAAACTATTTCCCTGATGGAATATGCCCAAAAATGTAGAATCCCAGCTTGCTTGATCTCTGTCGACGCCAAAAAAGCATTTGACCGGGTTCATTGGCAATTCTTGGAGAGAACGCTTCAACAAGTGGGTCTTGGCCCCAACATGCTCTGCAAGATCCTTGCTCTCTACAACAACCCTACGGCAAAAATCCGGTCTAATGGCCTGCTTTCTGACCCGATATGGATTTGTAACGGAACCCGTCAGGGATGTCCATTAACGCCATTGTTATACATTCTAACAATGGAACATCTAGCCATGGCCATCCGGCAGGACTCCCAATATTCAGGGTATATCTATTGGCCACCGTCAATATAAACTGTCCCTATATGCAGACGACCTCTTATTATATGTGACTAAGCCCCACACATCTATACCAGCCATTATCGAGGTATTCACAGAGTTTGGACTGGCCAGCAACTTTAAAGTAAATTATGACAAAACTGAGGCCCTTAACATTTCCCTACCCAAACCTACAATATCCCAGGTTCAATCTGCATTTGAATTTAAATGGCAGCAAAAAGCTGTCAAGTATCCTGGAATTCAAATCCCTACCTCTTTACCCACCCTGACAGACATAAACTATGTGCCCCTATTAAGAACATTGCGGACGTGCCTCGAATCCTACGATAAACCGAACATCTCCTGGTTTGGCCGAATAAACGCCGTTAAAATGGACATTCTACCTAAAGTTTTAGGGCTCATTTCCACTGGCGTTTTTACAGCCACTTTTCTGAGCGTTTTTTGCAGCTTAAAAACACCTGTCCATGTTAGTCTATGGCCTCATGCCCACCATGACGTTTTTGAGCTGTAGATGGCTGAGACGTTTTTAAGCTGCAAAAAAACGCGGGACCAGTGCGTTCTGAAGCTCCAGCAATAGAGCTGTAAAAACGGCAGACATTAAAAAATGCTCAAAAACGCGCAAAAACGCGCACAAACGCTCAAAACCGCTCAAAAACGCTCAAAAACGCTGCCACAGTGTTTTTAAAGCTCCAGCTCCAAAAAAAAAAGTTTTTTTTTTTTTTTCTAAAATAAACATGGACAGGCGTTTTTAAGCTGTAAAAACGTGGCTGTAAAAACGCCAGTGGAAATGAAGCCTTATATGTATTTCAGGAAATTCCTAGCCCCCCTCCTCGTGGCTTCTTCCAATCGATTAACAGGGCCATTCGGGACTTCATATGGCGACATGGAAAATCCAGGATTGGCTTTAACGTTTTAACTTTACCTAAGGGTAGAGGGGGTGTTGCCCTTCCGGACATGCGGCTGTACTTTCACGCTGCGTCTTTGATCAGAATAGTAGATTGGTATCACGGTTCCTCCACTAAATTATGGACATCACTAGAAAATGACTGTATATCTCCCGGGCCTCACATCCCTTCCGTGGACGCACCTGACACGTAGACCCCCTGCGGACTTATTACCCCTTGTGACCTCCACTACATTGCGAATTTGGGACACCTATATCCATAAAGGTTTGTTGTCCTCGAGACCCAGCCCCCTGACCCCATTATTTGATATTAACTCTTTCCCTCCGACTTGTGCTAAATCTAAATTTCTTATGTGGCATAAACCAGCAGCTCCTTTGTTGAGGCATACGTTTCACGCTGGAGAACCAATTCCCCTACCAGACATACTCTCTTCCTGCCACAACCCTTCTATTTCTTGGCTTGAACACACTCAATTAACACATTATATGCACAAAATATCAAACATTGACGATATGACTAGACCACAGACAGCTTTTGAGTCATTGCTTTCCCAGTCGGACAGACCAGAGCATTCGCTCTCCCTGATATATCAATTGCTAATCCAGGTCTCCTATTCAAACTCACCGTCATTCCTCTCAAGTGGGAAAGGGAGATGAATTTGTCTCTGGATGATATGGAGTGGGTCAAAACACTGGCGCGCTCTTTTAAATTATCTATCTCATGCCCAAGAACAAAACTACCATATTTTCTCTAGGTGGTACCGCTGCCCCACTATTCTACATAAGTTTGATCCTACTGTCTCTGACGTATGCTGGAGATGTTTGCAAGCTCCAGGGAACATCACACATTTGGGGTACTTGCCCACTTGTCACTCCCTTTTGGGACAAGGTTCTCAAACTATATGACAAACTAGTAGGTGACAAATACCCCGCTTAACAGTCCTATCTATGATCCTGGGGTCATACAAACAAATCAAGAAGAGCTTAATCCGCCATGTGCCGACTGCTGCACGTTCAGTTATGATCAGAACGTGGCGTCAACCTGTGACCCCTCTCTGGCTGATTGGGCATGTGAAATGGACAGGATCAAACATATTGAAAGAATGCTAGTGTGGGATACTGATAATAGTGAAGACCACACTATTACGTGGACCGTTTGGTTACACTTCCGGTTCTCTGCTGATTTTGAATCTTTTATAGCGGACACAGCTCCTCCTGTTTCCCGGGTGCCCTCTCATGAGTAGCGGGATGCCCCCTCACTCTTCTTTTTCTTCTCTCCCCCCCTCTTTTTTCTCTCTCTCTCTCTTTCCTCTCCTTATTTCTCCTCCCCTGTACTTTTATCAGTCTAATAATCCTACCAGTAGATTTACAATACGTTCAGGCCATATGTGATGAGCCTTTGTTTTCTTGTTTTGGTCGTGGTCTACTGGTTGCTTGATTTAACGTTACTTTGTTTATTTCACTTATTTCTGGGTTCATTAAGGTTATTTACCTGACTATGCATATGTGATACAGGTTCTTTTGGTGTCCTTCCGATTCTAATCTGGACTTGTACACTCAATAGACAGATATTATTCTTGACCTATGTTTTGCCAATGTTTTGCAACTGTTTGTAACTCAATAAAACAGATTCAACATAATATAACCGAGTACTAACATTTAGGGCCAGATTCAGGTAGAGTTGCGCTGGAGTATTTCGATATGCGCCGCGTAACTGTCAAGATGCGCCGTTGTATCTCTGTGGCCGTACCCACCAAACTAGATGCGACAGAAAACAGGCTTTCCCCGAACGGCTTAACTTTCCGACGCCAGAGTATCGTCAGCGCATAGTTTCGCTTGGCGCATCAGTCGCGCCAATTGATTTCCCCTGCAAATATGCAAATGAGGGAGATTTCCCAATTCTATAATGGATTAGCACCATACGCTGGCTACATGCGCCGCGCATATGTCGTCCGTCCGTCGCAAAGTTATTTCTACAAATAGCTGCTTTATCTTTACTCCAGACGGCCACAGGTCAGCAGGAGAGCAGCTACAGCAGCGTTACCGACGATAAGAGCTAGCTGAGCACCCCCACTTGCAGGACAACACCTCTGTCCCTGCTTGTCTGTCAACTTTTACAGCCATGGAGGAAGACATCATAGGTCTCCATAGCCGAGATGACGGCTGACAGCTCCTGGCCTTTAAAGTTCAGCTTTCTCCTGTGTTTGCGGGGAACGGGAGCAGCCATTTTAGAACAAAAGTAACTTCACTGCGGGGAGGGGGAACAGGATATACTTTAGTGCCGGAATGGCGCATCTACGGGCGCATTTAAACGTCCAACGGAACACATTGCGCTGTCGTTTCCAAGGAAGTGGTGCCGACGGAAGTTGTAAGCATGCGCACTGGGATGCATTGACAGTCGACGCATGCGCAGTACGTTCGCCGCGGGATCGCGCCTAGTTTTAATAATACACGCCCCGTACCCGCCCAATTTGAATAACGCCGGCTCATTTTCGATACGCTGCCGCAACTTTAGGAGCAAGTGCTTCATGAATAACAGCACTTGCTCCTAAAATTTCGCCAGAGTAACGTAAATGAGAAACGTTACTCCAGATTAAAGATGCGCCCATCTACCTGAATCTGGCCCTTATAGGTAAAGTTGATCCAGGGTAAATCCGATTGCCTCTTAGGGGATCAGAATGGAATTTTTTAACCTGCTGTAGCAAATTGGATCATGCTCTGCTGTTTTTTTTGCCTTCCTCTGGATCAACTGTGGGTATGGAGTTGGGTGTATGGGATTGTTAGTCAGGTTGAAAAAAAAGACACAAGTCCATCAAGTTCAACCATAAGAAATAAAATAATAATAATATCGTACAATCACATATACCCAATTCTATACCCACAGTTGATCCAGAGGAAGGCAAAAAAAAACAGCAAAGCATGATCCAATTTGCTACAGTAGGGGAAAAAATTCCTTCCTGATCCCCCATGAGGCAATCGGATATTTCCTTGGATCAACTTTACCTATAAATGTCAGTACCCAGTTATATTATGTACATTTAGGAAAGAATCCAGGCCTTTCTTAAAGCACTTTACTGAGCTGGCCAGAACCACCTCTGGAGGGAGTCTGTTCCACATTTTCACAGCTCTTACTGTGAAGAAACCTTTCCATATTTGTAAGTGAAATCTCTTTTCCTCTAGACGTAAAGCGTGCCCCCTTGTCCTCAGTGTTGACAGTAAAGTGAATAACTAGGGTTGTCCCGATACCGATACCAGTATCGGTATCGGGACCGATACCAAGTATTTGCGGGAGTACTTGTACTTCCGCAAATACCCCCGATGCCTAAATAGAATACTTGCCCCCCCCCCCCGTATATCGCGCTGCCGCGTTAATCACTGTGCGGCGAACATTACAGGCACCTTAAGTTTGAATAGCTGTTTTGCCCGCCGCGCCATGTATAGACACTCCTCCTTGGACGGATCTGCCCAATCCCGAGCAAGGGGGAGTGTCCTTTACACGACGTGGCAGGGAAAACAGCTATTCAAGCTGCCTTTAATGCTCGCCGCACAGTGATTAACGCGGTGGCGGCGGCAGCATCATCATTAGGTATGGGGGACATGGCTGCATATGTTTGGGGACATGGCTGGATATATGTGGGGGGAAATGGCTGCATATATGGGGGACATGGCTGCATATATGTGGGGGGACATGGCTGCATATATGTGGTGGGACATGGCTGCATATATGTGGGGGGACATGGCTGCATATATGTGGGGGGACATGGCTGCATTTATGTGGGGGGACATGGCTGCATTTATGTGGGGGGACATGGCTGCATTTATGTGGGGGGACATGGCTGCATATGTGGGGGGGACATGGCTGCATATGTGGGGGGGACATGGCTGCATATGTTTGGGGACATGGCTGCATATATTGGGGACATGGCTGCATTTGTGGGGGGACATGGCTGCATTTGTGGGGGGACATGGCTGCATTTGTGGGGGGACATGGCTGCATTTGTGGGGGGGACATGGCTGCATTTGTGGGGGGGACATGGCTGCATTTGTGGGGGGGACATGGCTGCATTTGTGGGGGGGACATGGCTGCATTTGTGGGGGGGACATGGCTGCATTTGTGGGGGGGACGTGGCTGCATTTGTGGGGGGGACATGGCTGCATTTGTGGGGGGGGACATGGCTGCATTTGTGGGGGGGACATGGCTGCATTTGTGGGGGGGACATGGCTGCATTTGGGGACACATTTTTAAAAAAGTATCGGTATTCGGTATCGGCGAGTACATAAAAATAAGTATCGGTACTTGTACTCGGTCCTAAAAAAAAGTGGTATCGGGACAACCCTATGAATAACTCAACACCAAGTTCACTATATGGACCCCTTATATATTTGTACATGTTGGGCCAGATCCACAAGGCTGCTGCACTTTGTGAGCCTAACCCATTTACTAGGGTTGTCCCGATACCGATACCAGTATCGGTATCGGTATCGAGACCGATACCGAGTATTTGCGGGAGTACTTGTACTCCCGCAAATACCCCCGATACCTAAATAGAATACTTGTCCCGCCGCTGCACACGCCACAATGAAAGCCGCCGCACACGCCGCATTGTAAAAGCGCGCGGGAACATCACAGCTTTTATTTGAATAGCTTTAGTGTTCCCGCGCGTATAGACACTCCCCCTTGCTCGGGATTGGATGGGTGATCGTGATCTGTCCAATCCCGAGCAAGGGGGAGTGTCTATTCAAATGAAAGCTGTGATGTTCATCGGGCGGATGCTAGGTATGGGGGACATGGCTGGAGGGACATGGCTGGGGGGACATGGCTGCATATGTGGGGGACATGGCTGGAGGGACATGGCTGCATATGTGGGGGACATGGCTGCATATGTGGGGGACATGGCTGCATATGTGGGGGACATGGCTGCATATGTGGGGGACATGGCTGCATATGTGGGGGACATGGCTGCATATGTGGGGGACATGGCTGCATATGTGGGGGACATGGCTACATTTGGGGACACATTTAAATAAAAGTATCGGTATTCGGTATCGGCGACTACTTGAAAAAAAAGTATCGGTACTTGTAGTCGGTCCTAAAAAAGTAGTATCGGGACAACCCTACCATTTACTCTACGCCACTGTAAGTAACAACGGCATATTACTTATCCTCAAAGAAATAGTGCTGTTACTTACGGCGGCGTAGAGTAAATGGGTCGGCATTCGCAGGTGTAATTCAAATGGGTTGTTGGTGGGCGTGTTTTATATAAATTATCAATGACCCGGCGTAAACAACGCTTTTTTTACACTGCGCATGCGCCGGCCGTGGACGTATCCTACTGCGCATCCGTGAAATCACGTCGCAAATAGTCAATGAAAACTACGTTTGCATATTTTACGCTGGAAATAGACGGAAGCGCCCCTAGCGTCCAGCGTAAATATGCGCCTAAGAGACGACGGTGTAATATACTTACGCCAGTCGTCTCTTAGCGTTATTCCGGCGTATCATGTTTTGTGGATACAAAACAATGATACGCCGGCGGGAAATTAGAATTATGGCGGTGTATCTGTAGATACGCCGGCATAATTCTTTGTGGATCTGGCCCGTTGATTATATCTCCCCTTAATCTCCTCTTCTCAAGAGTGAATAAATTCAGTTCTTCTAATCTTTCCTCATAGCTGAGCTCCTCCATGCCTCTTATCAGTTTGGTCGCTCTTCTCTGCACTTTCTCCAGTTCCCCGATATCCTTCTTGAGAACTGGAGCCCAAAACTGAACTGCATATTCCAGATGAGGTCTTACTAATGATTTTTACAGGGGCAAAATAATATTTATCTCTCTGGAGTCCATATCTCTCTTAATACAAGAAAGGACTTTGCTCGCTTTGGAAACCGCAGCTTGGCATTGCATGCCATTATTGAGATTATGATCTACCAAAACCCCCAGATCCTTTAATACGGACCCCCCCCCCCCCCCGTTCTACTCCTTCTAGTATGTATGATGCATGCATATTCTTAGCCCCCAAGTGCATAACTTTACATTTATCAACATTAAACCTCATCTGCCACTTAGGCCGCGTACACACGATCGGTCAAACCGATGAGAACAGTCTGATGGACCATTTTCATCAGACCAAACCGATTGTATGTGGGCACCATCGGTTATTTATCCATCGGATAAGAAAAAGCAATCTTGTTTTAAATGTAACCGTCTGTCTGTTGCTTAAATATTTTTTTCCAGCAAGAACTCGATCTATGTGGTCTTTTATTAATCTCTCCAGTATCTTCCCAGCTATAGAAGTTAAACAGGTCTATAGTTACTTGGTTAAGACTTTGTTCCCTTTTTAAATATGGGCACTAAATTGGCACTAAATTGGCCCTGCGCCAATCCAGTGGTACTATTTCTGTCATTAATGAGTCCCTAAAAATTAGATACAGTGGCTTTGAAATGACAGAGCTCAATTATTTTAGGATCCGTGGGTGGATGCCATCTGGTCCAGGTGCTTTATCCACCTTTATTCTGTCTAAATATTTCTGGACCATATCACTTTTGAGCTATTGTGTATCATTTGCGGCTTTGTCACTACCACGCCTATTATGGACATGAGCTCTCCCATGTTCTTTTGTATACACAGAGCTGAAGAAAGTATTTAAGAAATTATCCTTCTCTTTGTCCCCAGTCACTCTAGATTATTTTGTAAAGGGCCTACATACTCAGACTTGACCTTTTTACTATTATATTAATAATGTGAAGGATTTCTTGGGGTTTGTCCTACTATCTTTTGCAATCAGTCGTTCATTTTGAATTTTTGCATCCTTGATTTCCTTTATACATATCCTGTAATATTCTGTGTAAAATGTAAACGACACTAGTGTTCCTTCATTTTTATATTTTTTAAAAGCTCTTTTCTTAAAGTTTATAGCTTTTTTAACTTTGGCCGTGAGCCATGAAGGTTTTATTTTTAGCCTTTTAAACGTATTGCCCATGGAAAAAAACTTTGCAGTGAGTTCACAAACAGTCTTTTTGAGGAATTTCCATTTCTGTTCTGTGCCCATTGATGCCAATATTCCCTCTCAGTCTAAGTCCTGGAGAGCAGCCCTCACCCTTGGAAAATTTTCTCTCTTGAAATTAAGTGTTTTTATCTTTCCTGTATGTGTTTTTTGATTTTTATCTGAACATTAGTAATAAGCTCTTCATGGTTTGAGATTACCAGGTCCAAGGTGGGGCCTCAATAAGCTGGACCATAAAATTGTCCTACAATAGGTTTATACATTTTTATCTAACTGTCCTAGCAGTGCCATTACTCCAGCTTGTAATGCTCGCCGCTGTCATGCACCGGGATTAACGGCGGTATGCGGCGGCAGTAGCAGCGGCGGTAGGGGGGGGGGGGGGAGTATTCTATTTCGGTATCGGGGGGGTATTTGCGGGAGTACAAGTACTCCCGCAAATACTCGGTATCGGTCCGGATACGGAGTATAGTATCGGGACAACCCTAGTATAAAGTCTCTGTCAAGCTTCCATCTAAACAGAAGTGTGATTTTTAAACACAAGTGGGAAGAGTTAAAAAACAGGAGTTTGCTTTTAACTGTTTCTGCTTGCAAGTGTCATTTGTTTCTCTCTTTTCTCTGACACTTTTTAAACAGGTTTTTATTTCTCTCTGCTAAGGGGAGTGTTTAATTGTGATCAGGTGAACAGGTTATTTTTTTTTCTCTGCTAATCAAGGGGAGTGTTTTATTCTGAACAGGTGAGTATAAAGTCTCTGTCAAGCTCCCATAAGGTGCTGGCTCCCAGTTGATGGTGCTGGCTTACATGTGATTTTCTAAACAGAAGTGTGATTTTTAAACACAAGTGGAAACAAGTTAAAAAACAGGAGTTGAAAACAGGAGTTAAGACAGGAGTCTTCTAAACTGTAAGTAACATCTTAAACTTCCTACAAGTAATTATATTGTAACTGGGAAATGTGTGCTAGCAGGGTTAAAGGTTTTGCTCAGTGCACAGTGTGTCACATGTATGCAAAATTGGTGCAACAGCTCCAGGATGGATACCGCTGTGACAGATGAGAGCAGGTTGCCCTTATGGAAGCTCACATTAGAGATGTGGAGGAGCAAGTTGCAACACTGGGCAGAAAGGACAACCTTGAAAGGGGTCCTCTGCTTGCTGAGCAGGTGATCAGTAGGGTAATGTCGAGGGTGGAGGGGCAAGTCAGGATTATCAGATAGGAAGATGGGTTAATGTAGTTAGAGGGAGTGGAAGGGGCTTGCAGACAAGGAAGGCCAATCCTGTATTTGTGCATCAAAACAAATTTGCCAAGTTGGGTGAAGATGTGGAGGTGGCTAACACAGAGGTGGCAGCACTAGATGTTACTGCTACCCCTAACAGCCGGGAAAGCAACCCATCTAGTAGAAGTGGTGAGGGGAGTGCAGGTAGGCCTAGACAGTTGGTGGTAATAGGGGATTCTATAATCAGAAGGACTGATAGAATAATTTGTCGCCAGGATCGCCTCAACCGAATGGTTTGCCGTCTCCCTGGTGCCAGGGTTCGGCATGTGGTGAACCGGGTGGATAAATTACTGGGAGGGGCTGGGCATGACCCAGCTGTCTTAGTTCATGAACCAATGACAGTATACATGGAAGGTGGAGGCTCCTTAAGAATCAATTTAAAGAACTAGGCTGCAAGATGAAGGGAAGGACCTCCAAGGTGATATTCTCTGAAATATTGCCTGTGCCATGCGCAACACAGGAAAGGCAGGGGGAGATTAGAGAGCTGAATGCATGGCTAAAT
The DNA here is from genome assembly GCA_029574335.1 of Rana kukunoris. Classification (NCBI taxonomy): domain Eukaryota; kingdom Metazoa; phylum Chordata; class Amphibia; order Anura; family Ranidae; genus Rana; species Rana kukunoris. Next base: position 398,223,811 of record CM056052.1, read on the forward strand.
ACCTGGTGTAGGAAGGAGGGATTTGGATTTCTAGAGCACTGGGATGACTTTTCATTGGGGTGCAACCTATATGCTAAAGATGGTTTGCACTTGAATGGAAGGGGGTCTGCTGTGCTGGGGGAGAGGTTTAGGGGAATGCTGGAGGAGTATTTAAACTAGACTAGAGGGGGAGGGTTAACTAGAATTACATCGGGCACACAGGTCAGTTAGGGGTCAGACATTAATGGAGAGTGGAATAGGGATAGATGGAGGTGGGGTTAATGCAGGTGACAAGAAAGTTCCCATGTTGCAAACAGCCATTGGAAATTATAGTGCCATTTGCACTACTAAAAATGATATGAATCATATGAAAAACACCAGCGAAAAATGTAATCATGTTATCAGTGGTGTACCCCAAGGTTCAGTGTTGGGTCCCTTACTTTTCAATATATTTATAAATGATATTGGGTCTGAGATCCAAAGTAACATTTCTGTCTTTGCAGATGACACTAAGCTATGCAGTGGAATAACATCCTTGCAGGATGTCTCCAATTTACAAGCCGACCTCAATGCTCTGTCTAATTGGGCGACTATGTGGCAGATGAGGTTTAATGTTGATAAATGTAAAGTTATGCACTTGGGGGCTAAGAATATGCATGCATCATACATGCTAGGGGGAGTTCAACTGGGGGGATCTGTAGTGGAGAAGGATCTAGGGGTTTTAGTTGATCATAAGCTCAATAATGGCATGCAATGCCAAGCTGCGGTTTCCAAAGCAAGCAAAGTCCTTTCTTGTATTAAGAGAGGTATGGACTCCAGAGATAGAGATATAATTTTGCCCCTGTACAAATCATTAGTAAGACCTCGTCTTGAATATGCAGTCCAGTTTTGGGCACCAGTTCTCAAAAAGGATATCGGAGAACTGGAGAAAGTGCAGAGAAGGGCAACTAAACTGATAAGAGGCATGGAGGAGCTCAGCTATTAGGAAAGATTAGAAAAACTGAATTTATTCACTCTTGAGAAGAGGAGATTAAGGGGATATATGATCAACATGTACAAATATATAAGAGGTCCATATAGTGAACTTTGTGTTGAGTTATTCACTTTAAGGTCAACACTGAGGACAAGGGGGCACTCTTTATGTCTGGAGGAAAAGAGATTTCACCTCCAAATACAGAAAGGTTTCTTCACAGTAAGAGCTGTGAAAATGTGGAACAGACTCACTCCAGAGGTGGTTCTGGCCAGCTCAGTGGATTGCTTTAAGAAGGGCCTGGATTCTTTCCTAAATGCACATAATTTAACTGAGTACTAAGTTTTGTAGGTAAAGCTGATCCAGGGTAAATCCGATTGCCTCTCGGGGGATCAGGAAGGAATTTTCATGCTCTGCTGGTTTTTTTTGCCTTCCTCTGGATCAACTGTGGGTATGGAGTTGGGTGTATGGGATGTACTGTTTTTTTATTATTTTTTTTTTTTATGGTTGAACTGGATGGACTTGTGTCTTTTTTCAACCTGACTAACTATGTTACTATGTAACATCATAGCTCTCGTGATGCACCAGAGCTTCCAACTCACCTATTTTGCTTGGCAGACTTCTGGCATTGGTGAACAAACACTTTACTGCAGTAATATATTTTGACCGGTCACATACTATCCTCTTGGGTGTTCCGAGATTGCAACTAGGACCTGCTACTCTACTTACCTTGGGTTTATGTGCTTTGGTTACCCTACCTCTAATGCCCCTAATCTTGAATATGTTCCACACTGACTATCTCTCTCTCTGGATCCTCCCCCCCATCACCTAGTTTAAAAAACCCTCTAACTTTTTGGCCATCCTTATTCCCAGCTGATCTGCACCCTCCTCATTTAGGTTCAGTCCGTCCCTTCTATAGTACTGGTTATCGACTGAGAAGTCTGCCCAGCCCTTCAGGAACCAAAACCCCTCTTTACTACACCAGCTCTTCAGCCACTTGTTTACTTCCCTAATCTCTCTCTGCCTTTCTGGTGTGGCTCAATGCACCGGTAGTATTCCTGAGAGTACTACATTGGAGGTCCTTTTCCTCAATTTAGCTCCCAAGTCCCTAAAATCGTTCTTTAGGACACTCCATCTGCCTCTGACTTTGTCATTGGTGCAAACGTGCACCATGACAGCTGGGTTTTCTCCAGGCCCTCCCAGTAATCTGTCCACCAGATCCGTGATGTGCCGAACCTGAGTGCCCGGTAGACAACATACAGTTCGGCGCTTCAGGTCTTTGTTACAGATTGCCCTCTTTGTCCTTCTAAGAATTGAGTCCCCTACCACTAAAATCTGCCTTTCCTTTCCCTTCGCTTCCTCATCACTCTCACTGGAGGAGTTCTTCCCCTGGCAACTAGGAGCGTCCCTAAGCTCCAGCAGTGCAAGTCCCTGACTGGTTTCATCAATGTCACTCAATGGAACATACTTATTGGGATGCTCCAGCCCTGGATCGGCCTCCCTGGCCCTTGCCCCTCTACCCTTCCTGACTGTCACCCATCTACTATTTTCTAGTGCCTGCACCTCTTTGTCTCCATCCACCTCTGTGCTGGCCCCTACGATCCCTTTTTAGAACCTCCTGTTTTAAACTCTTGATTTTAACTCACCACTTAGTCCAGTTCCACTAACTCTTGATTTTAACTCACCACTTAGTCCAGTTCCACTAACTCTTGATTTTAACTCACCACTTAGTCCAGTTCCACTAACTCTTGATTTTAACTCACCACTTAGTCCAGTTCCACTTGGATAGAGTTCCAGCAAACTCAAGATGAGCTGGCACAAAATGAGCTCTACAGGACTTTATATAGGCCTCAAGCACTTGTGACCAATTAACCACTCCCCTTAATTAGTAGGCTGAAGGAAAAAAAAGGAAAACAAGGCTGTTTAAAAAGTGCCAGAAAAAAATGGTGTTAAAAAAGCTGCAAGGAAAAAGACCCAAGAACCTAAAATGCAACCCAGCAGTCAGAAGCAAAATTTGTTCACTCTCCACTCAAGGTCTCCACTGTCTAGCCTCCAACCAACAAGACTGGCACTTGTACTATGTTTTTTATTCTGTTTGTTTATTTTTTTGTGGTTGAACTGGATGGACTTGTGTGTTTTTTCAACCTGACAAACTATGTAACTGCTGAAGAAGCTCATTAAAGAGCGTATCACAACGTTTTCTTCATTCTTATCATTATTGATGATATGCATGTTTTTCACATTTGTATGAGAGTATTTATTTATTTTTTAGTTAAGTTTTATTAAATGTTATTAGCAGAGAGCACTATGGTTTGCCTTTGTTTTATATGGCTACACATGACTGAATGAGATCCCGGGAGGAGGTCTGAGCTGTCTAGGTGCACTGTGATAAGGATTCGTATTCCAGAATGAGAATTCGTGTTCCAGAGGTATCCTGAGAGATATTTCACCAGGCATGTGTGACTCTGTAGTGGGGTCCATATAGTGAAAACCCGGGAGGTGGTCTGTCTTGTCCAGGAACACCAGGAGAAAGGGTTTCCCCAAGGCATCCCAAGAGATATTACTACAGGCGTGTGTGACTCTGTAGTCTATAGAAAAAAATTTAGTTGAAGATCAATACTCACTATTTGTTAACACGATACTGGGTGTGCATTATACCCATATGGTGTCCCAAAATTTGCAGGCTCACCAATGGTAGGTGCGGTCTCTGTGCCTAGTAAATATACAGGAAAAAGAGTTACAGGGGAAGGATTCCCACTGTGAAGAGACACAGGTGGACCATGCTGCTTAATATGGGATACATTTTATTAGAAAAATGATTTAATACAGAAAAGGTGGCCAAGACCAGGTACCCACCACCAACACCAGGATAATGTTAAAATTAGACAACGTTGTCCGTTAAGAGTTAAGAGCAGCTGCATCACGCTCTGACCATGCATACACACACTTATAACGGGGCTAATGTTAATAGACGTAGGTATAAATCAATGGACCAGAACCTGATCTCAATATCATAAACCATACATAACAAAACAAAAGTCCATCCTATCAGAAAAGGTTTGATTGGAAACCTCCTTTGATCTCCAAAGCAAAACCCCTGTTAGAGGTGATTAAGTCAGGTAGCTAGTCCCACAGCAACCCCTGTATTTGATTTTGTAGCAGGACACAGCTATCAGTGTGTAAAGGTGATTAGAGTCCACAGTTAGTATTCATTCCAAAAGGCATAGATATCTAGTTTACCCGATATGGAATAGCATGTATTGCATTCATCTAACTGTTAAAGCACCAATAGCTCAGTGACACTGTTTGTAAAGCTGGTAAATAGTGGCTGTAAAATAATATGCGGCATGAAGCAAAGTAAAATCAAAGGAGGCAGTTTATAGGACCTATGGTCCGCTCAACCGACCATTTGTGAAGCGATATAGTAACAGTCCCGTGTTCTCTATCTCTGGTCTGGGGGGCTGTGGGTGCCATCCTGTATGCTCCATTTATTTAAACAGGGTCCATAGGGCTCCGGTGGACAGCTTGCTGTAAACACTGTATAAGTGTCAGGTCCTCTGGGACACGATCCGCTTGATTCTTAGCCGAGATATTCACTGCCAGTTTCAAACATTCAACTGTACATGTGCAAGCGTGACGTGGTGCGTCATCCAAGAAGCATAGAGCATCTCTGTCATGATGCCAAGTCTGACATGTTTCACCAGGTTTACCCTTTACCCCGGTATGGCATAACCATAGATACTCAGAGTTACAGGATCTACAGGGTTTTACTCCCTGGAAAGAGAGGGTGGATCTGTTTTTTAGGTTGTATGAGAGGGAGGTGTTAAGAACATATGAACAGTTGTGTCAGGAATTTCATTTAGTCCCCAGGGGCTTTTATCAATACCTTCAGCTTCGACATGCCCTGCAGGCACAGCAATCGACACATTCTCTGGCAGTATCATCGTCACCCCTGTTGACGGAGGTCCTCCGAGCAGATGCCCAGAGAGGACTAATATTAAAAATGTATGCGGAATTACTGTTCTCAGTCCAGGACCATGCCTCACTTAGATGCTGTAGCAAATGGGCAGAAGACATTGGGGATATAGACGCGGAACAGTGGGATATGGCTCTTGAATCCATTCCTGCAGTATCTGTCTCTGCGTCTTATAAACTGTCTGAATTATTTATTCTGCATAGGGCCTATAGAACATCAGTGCAGCTTCACAGGTGGGGAGGAAGGGATTCCCCCTTGTGCCCAAAGTGTAAAGTACATCAGGGGGACTTTATACATTTAATTTGGAGATGCCCAAAACTCCATCGGTACTGGGAGGAGGTTTCTCAGTGCATCACTAGATTAGCCCAGGTACCTGTTCCCTTGAACCCACCAGTGTACTTTCTTGGGGCCATTGATGCTGAAAAGTTTCCGAAAGGAATGTACTATATGACAACCAGATTGATGTACTTAGCTAGAAAGCTTATTGCACGATTTTGGATGGCAACTGCGGTCCCCGCGGTGAAGCAATGGATTACTCATGTTAATTCCTTACTTCTTAGAGAAAGGCAGTGGGTAAATTCGAGCCTATATGACAACCTTGGTTGGGGGATCCTAGTCTAGAACCACCACAATTGGTAATAGATAGACTTCTTATGTAGAGACCCCTTGGGGTGGCTGGGGGAGCAGGAAATTACAGCTTAAATGTATTAATGGTCACGCACCAGACCCAAGCCTGTTAGCCTATCCCCGAGAATACGGGCACCTGCTAATGCATGTCTGTGCATGCCATGTCCCTGTCCCATGTCCCTGGCAGAATGCTCAGATGTGAACAGGGGCCAATGAAATGAATAGGATTCGTCTTTTTTGGCGTTTTTAAAGCTGAGGCTTAGAGCAGAAAAACGGCCAAAAACGGCAAGCTGTGAATGGAGCGTTAATGTTAAATAAATCCTGAAGATTAGCTTTAAAAGTTGCCAGTTGTGCTATACTAGGAAGAGCGTCTGTTCTATCCAACTCCACAAAGTTTCTTAAATATAACCATAAAAAAGTTTGCATAATGTAGGTAGACTCAAGATTTCTAAAACTTTACAACTAAACAAATATAAAGATCATATTATTTGGAACTCACCTTCTAAATCATCAAAACCGAGTACAATGTCTGAGGAATTTCCATGTCTGTCTTTGGTTTCTAAGCAAGATATTATACAGCCAAAAGATAAGATTTCCACCTTGACAAACTCTGACTGAAGACGAAACCTTTTCACAGTTTGTCCTCCGGGCAGGGACCCATACACATCACTTGTTACAGATGTCATTGCTCTAGCAAAATAAGACAAATAAATATACAAATAAAGAGTCTAGCATTTATAATTTGTTCTGTTTCTATAAATTAGACTGTTGATGGTAAAGTCGGCTTTTCTGTTCTGACTTTTAAAGCAGCAGCTCAACATTGATCAACTATGACCTAAGGGCCAGATTCAGGTATAATTGCCCTGGCGCAGAGTATCAGAGATACACTACGCCGCTGTATTTTACCTGGCTCTAAGACGAATTCAGGTAGATTTCGGCCCGTAAGGTACGGCGGTGTAGTGTATTTCTCGTGGCGGAATCGAAATACGCGATTAGGGGGCGTGAAGCATTTAAATTAGGCGCGTCCCCGCGGCGATCGAACTGCGCATGCTCCGTTCAGAAATTTCCTGCCGTGCATTGCACGAAATTACGTTGTTACGTCAGGTTTTTTTTAGTAGCGTCGTTTACGTACATTCCTATTTCCGGACGACTTACGCAAAAACCAAAAAAAAATTGAAATTCGACGCGGGAACGACAGCCATACTTAACCACTTAAGACCCGGACCAATACGCTGGCAAATGACCCAAGGGGTTTTTGCGATTCGGCACTGCGTCGCTTTAACAGACAATTGCGCGGTCGTGCAACGTGGCTCCCAAACAAAATTTGCGTCCTTTTTTTCCCACAAATAGAGCTTTCTTTTGGTGGTATTTGATCGCCTTTGCGATTTTTTTTTTTTGCGCTATATACAAAAATAGAGCGACATTTTTGAAAAAAAACAATATTTTTTACTTTTTGTTATAATAAAAAACCAATAAACTAAATTTTAGTCAAACATTTAGGCCAAAATTTATTTAGCCACATGTCTTTAGTAAAAAAAAAAAATCGCATTAAAAAAAATTAGCTACCTAGCGGGAACAGCGACACTAATACAGCGATCAGAAAAATGATCGCTTAGTGATGCTGGCAATAGGGAGTGAAAGGTTTAACTAGGGCAGTGATCAAGGGGTTAAAACTTTATTGGGGGGGGGTGGGGGGGCTATCCTGACACTAACACTGACTGTCACACTGTCTGTCACACTGACACTAAATACAGTAATCATACATGTATGATTACTGCATTCAGTGACACTGTGACAGGGGGGAGGGGGGGGCGATCGCGGGGGTTAAATGTGTTTTTGTGTGTGTGTGTAAGTGTGCTGTTGGTGCAGACTTACTTGTTGTGTTGTGATCTCTCCTCAGTGGCGCTTGAAACAAACGCCGAGGGAGAGGTCAGATAGCTTCCTCATTCCTGTGTTTACACAGGAGGAGGAAGTGACAGGGCGGGCGGGCGCGCGCATTGGCTGGGAGCGATCCGGAGGGGGCGGGTGAAAACGGATAGCCGCCCCCTCTTGTCAGATCGCTCCTGCAGCCGCGCGGACCGCCGCATGTATGGGGGGGGGTCCGATCGGACCCCCCGATCCCCCCCAAGGCACCAACGTATATATACGTTGATGTGCCTGTCGGTGCCATTCTGCCGACGTAAATGTACATGCGGTGGTCCTTAAGTGGTTAACATGGGCCGTCTAACTATAGACCAGATAATAGCTGCTTTAACTTTACGCAGCAAAAAGCTGACTACAGATGCCGTAAGAGAATGCGACAGACGATCGTAACTTTGTGGATCGCCGGAAAAAGCTAATTTGCATACCCCGATGCGGAAAACAACGCGAACTCCACCCAGCGGGCAGAAAAAGATTGCAGCGTAGATCCGACAGCGTACGAAGACGCAAGCCTGTCGGATCGAAGCCCGAAGCCATCATATCATGGTTTGAGGATTCAAACTAATGATACGACGCGGGTAATTTGAAATTACTCCGGTCTATCAGGAGATAGACCGGAGTAATGGCTCTGTGAATCTGGCCCTAAGTGTTTATTCTATTAAAGTACAACATATTTGTGACAGTAAAGATGATAAAAGACCTCTTCTGGTTTGTGGCAAGTGGTTCCCTCGCTTTTGAGTGATCCAGGGACTCCTCCTGTCCACTCAAAAAGGTTCCAGAGGCTCTCAACACCACCAACCATAACAAAAAGTGAAGAAAATAAAATGGTACTTTATTCTGTATAGATTGGGATGAGCACGTGGTAGGTAAATAAAGGTGTTAACAACATAGAACAGATGTACCTTCTGTAATCTCTTCAAACACAACCTATGACTAGGATCGTGCAAATAACCGTGTTATTACATTAAATTAGGGCTGTGCAAATTAACTTTTAATTAATCGATTAATCTTTCATTTTTTTGATCGATCAAAAACTTTTTGATCGATTAAAATTCTTTTGATTGGTACTCACCTCTCCGCTGGCTTCTGGGCCTTCAAAAAGTTCCCGTCGGAGATCCGGTAATGTCACGGACACCGGCGGGGCTTGCCTTGTCCATCTGAAGGGCTCCTTTGCTGTGCTTTCATATGTGCATGCCGGCGAGACCTTACTATCTGCCACACACAAGGGCTGTTATACTTCCCTCTATCACTTCCCTCTATCAACCTGGGGTTCTACAACCATCCACTGGGAGTTGTGATCATTTCCTTCACGGGACATCTACATGCCGACGGACTGATACTAACCCCTCCTCATCTGAATTCAGCAGTGGTATCATTGTACACATTTTTATACCAGTATCATACTTGGCTACATGTTTTTATGACTGCTTTTGCTACTGCTTGGTATTACTCGCAACATTTTTACAGTTTATCTAGCTACATCGATTTTATCTCTAGTGCAATATTTATTTGGTTACCTACTTGAAGACTATGAAAGTTTTAATGCTATTCCCATCGAGCGCTGCCTTTGTGTGTTTTTTGTATCGCGCTATCCATTTTTCCAGTGGTTGGAGCTGCACTGAGAATCAGCCTGCAAGGAGACCAGCTACAAGTAGTTGGATCTGTATGTGCGTTATAATTAATCGATATTAGTCGATTAATCGATAAAAAAAAAAAAAACGATTAATCAAACACAAAAATTTTGATCAGTAACAGCCCTACATTAAATGGCTAAAAAAACAGTTTGAAAGATAATCTGATGTGTTCCAGCCACTCTGATGGCCTTACATGTGGTATTAGTAGATTTAGTATTTACTTTAACAGATTGTAAAAGTTTTTTTTTTTTTAGTGCTAGTTTACACTTTTTTTCTGCACAAATTGCATACAGTTTCTGCACCGTAAACTGACTGCATGGTGTGAACTAGAGCCATTGGCATACATGGAAAACACTGTGCATGCATTTTTAGTGCAGACAAAATATGCACGGAACTGCGTCTGGTGTGAACTGGCCCTTAAATAACAAACATCGCTATACGAGCGGTTACATGTCTTCGACTGACCCTGGACACAGCCAGCATCCTATGTTTACACATGTTTCCAACAATACAAGGAAACAAGGAAAGCAATAAAAAGTATAAGGATTAAATCAGGGCAGCTAAAATGTACCATATGAAAGGCATATACTGTAGCGGAAGAAAGTAAAAAAAAATAAAAAAATACCAAGATTTTTTTTTTAAATACAGCAAGAACAGAAAGAAAGTGAGGCCAGAGCATATTGGCGCCATAAGGGATGATGAAGGGAATTTGGTTACAAAAGACAAAGAGAAGGCAATGGTCTTAAATTCATTCTTCTCCTTAATTTTCACAAAAGAATAAGGGAGATATAGTAACCAAGACGGTATTGTTAACAACACGTCACAGAATGTACCCTTGTGGCTAATGGAGGCCAGTTTCAGAAACAGACTTGAAAACCGAACCCAAATAAAGCACCAGAACCAGATGGCTTACACCCAAGGGTCCTTAAATTGGAGTTCCACACAAAAATGGAACTTCCGCTTTTCAGCATCCTCCCCCCCTCCGGTGTCACATTTGGCACCTTTCAGGGGGGAGGAGGGAGCATATACCTGTGTTAACCAGGTATTTGCTGCCACTTGTCCCAGAAAACAGCAGTGACCAGTGGGATCGTGCAGAGCGACTCGCGCATGCACAGTAGGGAACCAAGAAGTGAAGCCTGGTGGGTTCAGATGGCAGTGCCTCCACCCGAGAGCCGAGAATTTGGGTGCCGACATCGCGGGCGCCCAGGACAGGCAAGTGTCCTAATATTAAAAGTCAGTAGCCGCAGTATAGGTAGCTGCAGACTTAATTTATTTTTATTTTTTTGGTGGAACTCCACTTTAAGGAACTTCTCAGTCAGGTGATAGCTTGACCATTGTTCCTAATTTTTATGGACAGTTTACTGACTGGAGTGGTACCAGCAGATTGGAGGAAAGCCAACGTGGTATTTAAAAAAGGGTCTAAAATGAATAGTTTGTAAGCTAATCATTAGTAGTAATCAGCATTAATTTATGAAGGATAGTGTAACGAGACCCTTGCTCGCTCGGTTCCACTTTCCCAACACTCCTCTGCTACTATTGGATCAGATTGCAGATCGCAACGTCTGATGGTTAGGCCATCCGATGCTCCGGGATTCGAACGATAGCTATGTGCCATTCAAATCCAATTGTGATAGCTCAGAACAAACATCAGGCAGGCCATATGTAAGTTCAAACAGGAATCTATTTTATTGGCTGCACACAACACAGTTTTATACATAGCAGTTTGAACACCTTGCCCCCAACAACCACTTTCCTATTGGTCAAATGTAAAGTACATTGTAGTTCTCAATTAGGTCCTTTTGGCCATGCAAATGAGGACTTGAAACAGGGTCAGCAGGGATTGGTCCGATAGTTTGAATAGGAGGACTGATATGTGTAATGACACATAAGCCTCAGGGGTTAATTAAAGTACATAAACAGCCAAACACAGAAAAATGATTTTCTTTCAGACCATGGAGCCATCTGGAGGGGGGGGGGTAGCTTTAAGACAGGGCAGAAGACCCACCACTGTGTAACTGATTCAAAGGAGAAATACTTTAGTATTCCAAGGTTCATGACAATACTCCCCCCTGGGAAATAGTCCAACAGCCACAGTGGGAACCCGAACAAGTCAACCTATGTTGGAAAAGTAGTCTTAGGGTTCCAGGTCCATCTGCCAGGATAACCCATCCGCCTTCCTGTTTTAGGGCCTGGCCCATAATCGAAAGGCAAGAGGCTCGCATTCAGTCCTCTCCAAAAGCCTCTGTCCCGGCTAGGTCTGTCACACAGATAGTTCTTGCCAGACCAATCGATTATCATTCTATGAGGAGGTTAACTGCCATCTAGATAAAAGGAAAGCCAGTTGATTTGGTGTATCTGGATTTTGCAAAGGCATTTGATACAGTTCCCCACAAATGTTTAATTTACAAACTGAGTTCTGTTGGCATGGACCATAGAGTATGTACCTGGATAGGGAACTAGCAATGGGGGCAGGTCCAAAGAGTGGTGATAAACAGCGAGTACTCGGAATGGTCCAGTGTGGTAAGTGGGGTCCCCCAAGGTTCTGTCCTGGGACCAATTCTGTTTAATATATTTTTAAATGATATAGGGGGTGGGATAAATAGCTCAATCTCAATATTTTCTGATGATACAAAGCTAAGCAAAGCAATAACTTCCCAGTAAGATGTGGAAACCTTACAAGAAGGCCTAAATAAAATAATGGGTTGTGCGACTACATGGCAAATGAGGTTTAATGTTGAAAATGCAAAGTAATACATTTTGGTGTCAAAAATACAAATGCAAGTTACTCGGTAGGGGGAGAACCTCCGGGGGAATCTGAAATGGAAAAAGATCTGGGGGTCCTAGTAGATGCCAGGCTTAGCAAAAGCATGCAATGCCAAGCTGCTGCAAGCAAAGAAAACAGAATATTAGCATGCATCATAAGAGGTTTTACTCTAGAGATAAAACAATAATTATCCCACTTTACAAGACACTAGTCCGGCTGCATCTTGAGTATGCCACCCAGTTCTGGGCACCAGCCCTCAAAAAGAATGTGCTGGAACTGGAAGGAGTTCAAGAAAGGGCAAAAACACTAATAAAGGGACTGGAGGATGTCAGCTATTGGTAAAGATTAGAAGCATCAGGCGGCGTACACGCGACCGAGGTTCTCGCTAGAAACCAGCGAGAACCTCGCTGGGAGCTGCATTCCAGCGAGAACCTCGGCCGTGTGTACGCTCCTGGCTCGCCCCGCCCGTCGGGAATCCCGTAGAGCGAATAGAGAGCAGGCTCTCTATTTGCTCGACGGCCCGTTGGGATGAATGGCTGGTTGCCATTCCCGACGGGCGGGTCACCGATTTCGACGGCCGTCCGAGAACCTCGACAGGCGCAACGATGTGTTCCGCCCGTCGAGGTTCTCATACGTGTGTACGCCGCCTCAAACGTATTCCCTCTGGAGAATAGATGCTTGAGAGGAGATATGAAAGCAATATTAAATTACTATACTGGTGACCCCAGCATAGGGAAAAAAACAACATTTCAGTTAAAGGGAATTAAAAAAAAAAAACGTGGCCATTCATTGAAATTAGGAGAGACACGGTTTAACCTTAAACTGCATAAAGGCTTCTTTACTGACAGAGCGGTAAGGATGTGTAATTCTCTTCCACAAGCTGTGGTATCAGCAGGAAGCATTGATAGCTTAAAAAAAACCTTAGATGGGCATCTTAACGAACGCAACATGCAGGGATATGCGATTTACGATTGACTTGATTCAACCTTACGAACTATATTTGTAGTGAAAGTCTTCACTTGGAAATGCGATACCCTAACTACACCAAGGCCTGAGGTGTTCCTTGGCCTAGCTGTAGTATGCCTGAAAAAGAGGGCAAAAGATACAAAAGTAGGTGTGAAGAAAAGCTAGATGAAAGGTAGGTAACAAACCGTCTAATAGGGTAGCGCATGCCCAGATGGCTACAGTAACGGATCAGGCAAGTATCAGCTATAAGAGGATGAACACCAACGTCCCATGGAATTGATAAGGGACCCTCGTTGGAACTAGCACCTGCCCAGAACTCAAATAAATATCCATAAAAGATTCGGATTGGGTCCGATTATTGAGAAAACCCAGACATGGGAACGAACTGCATGTAGCAAGAGGATACATGGGGGGGGGAAGGGAGCAAGCCGAGGATCCCTACAAAATAATCAATCTTCTCTGCCAACGCTTTAAATGGATACCAGTTCGGTATTTCCGTGAAATTCCCACGAACCCCTGGCCGGTCTATAATTGGTATAGGAAAGTAAGAGAAGGTGACCTGCAAAAATTGATGACCTGACAGGAGTTGCAGGGGTCTGAAGTGCTGGATACCTCATGGATGTGTTGGCGGATAAGGCCATTGCGCTGTGGCAAAATGCACCGTTGAACATGGAGAAACCATACCAGACACCCAGAAACTGGTCTCACACTAAATAAATCGGGTCGTGCTTCTGCTTGTAACCTGACAACCGAGTCCATCCCAGGGAATGAGTCTCATGCCATGATTCCACATACCCAAAGTGACTCTGAGCCGCCCTTGGAACAGGCTGGGAATCAGGAAAAAGATGACTGGTCTGACGTACTTCAGAAGTTCTCCAGGCAACATGCTAAGCAAAAGAATATAGCTGAGAGTGGAACCCAGAATCATGATGTTTGGTCCAAACCTACCACTTGTGGATCGTGAAGGGGACGTGGCTCAGCCCACAACCGTAAGAGAGACTATGAATCCCTGGGCGATAATCAGGGCCTCTATGCAACAGGAAATTGACTGAATGAAAGTAATCCCTGACCCCCCTGCAGGTATCCAAGACCCAAATGGAGTGCTTGGCAAGGTTATGAAGCAAGAACTGCTTCCGACCCAAGGATAAGCCGAGTTGTAAAACAACATCTGCGCCAATTTGTCTTGCCCTACCAATGGGCAGTTCTGATAAAAGTGAGTGCAAGCATTGTTGATATCAGTGTGGATGCCCAACTGTAGCAAGTGCTGAATCGCCAAACCACGGACGAGTACCTTGATGAAAAAATGTTTCCGCAAAAAAGAGCAGCCAAAAAACAAACGACATTGGAAACTTGTCCCTGAGCACCCTGGTGGCCTGGCCCCTTACCTCCAGAACAAAAGATACAGAACCCAGACCAAGCACCCCTAGAAATTGCTGCCTCCGATGACTTGATATGTAATGAAAGCATGACTGATGTCTGCTGGAGCCAGGATACTTCAAACAAAGAACCTGACGAGAAAGTGACAAGGCCTGCGTGAAAAATACTTCCAGCGGGGCTGTCTGAGGACTGGGGATGGGAGATTCAAACACGAAAGAAAAGAGACACATATAGAGAGCATAATTAAAAGCCCGGATGGGCTTTTGGGCAGCAAAGTAACAAATTATAGTATAGTGGAGGTTGTATAAAGCAATATTTATTGCAAAAATTTCCAAATACCCACATAAGTTAGAGATCATTAGGACATTTATAATGGTAAGCAGTCAACATTCCTGTATACAGTGTACATAGGTAATACATATATATGATTGTAACATTAAGCCCCGACGCGTTTCGACCAGTTCGGTCTCTTCAAGGGGCAGAAGTTCTAAAAAATAATAATATTATTGATAAACATTCAGAATGAGTAAAACAACACATGATGTAGTTACCACTGGAACAGGAAATGAATAGCGTGAGGGGCCGCTGTGAGATCCGGAGGGGCCTGAGCTTCCCTCGCCCTCCCAATGGCGTAGGGGCCCACCCTGGGGAACCTACAGGAAGCCACACGAAGAGCGCCCCCCCGGGAGCAATGGAGGGGCAGCCACCAGCAGAAGAACATCCATCAAGCCCATAGTTAGTGAAAATAATTATTGTAGTTAGGGTGGGTTAATTATAAGTTAATTGCTGGAATGGCAGACAATTAATTGTATGGGTACATATATTAAATATATTAAAATAATATAGTAGTACATGGGCTAGGGGCGAATGCCAATAGCTGACATAGATAAGGAGAGTCGTAGCATACTAAAGGGTCCAATGCGAGTAAGGCCCCATACACACGAGCAGACAGATTTGTTCAAATCGATCGAGCAGACCGATTTGAACAAATCTGTCTGCTGGGGACATATTGGTTTGATCGTGTACACACGATCAAGCCAAAATCCCCACCAGCAGACGGCGCGGTGACGTTGACGCCGCCACGTCACCGCACCAGGAAGTAAATCACTTCCGCGCATGCGTCGAATCCATTCGACGCGTGTGCGAGAAGACATGTCTGCTGGTTAACGTACTAACCAGCAGACATGTCAGGCGGACGGGTTCCCAGCCGACAGATTTCAAAGCATGCTTTGAAATCTGTCGGCTGGCAAAATCCGTCGGCTCGCCCGTACACATGATCGAATCTGTCTGCTGGGACGGTCGGGCCGACCGTTTCCAGCAGATAGATTTGATCGTGTGTACGCGGCCTAAGAGTAATTGGGAATAGTAATTAAATATGATAGTGCTGAATTATGAAGTAAATGAGGTGGGGAGTGTAAACTAATGGGGTGGGTAATTGCCATATTAGTGGAGTGAGTGTGTGAAATTTAAAAATGAGGGGTTGAAGTGAAAAAAATATATATAATAAAAGTAAAAAAGTGGATGAATAAGTCTCCAAAAGAAATAGGGGATGGTGGAAGTGAATCTGGTGAGGAGTGAAAAAGTGTTGAAGTGCATAATTGGAGGGATATTTACCTGATGCAATCAAGGATTAAAGTTGGAGGTTTGTAAGCCAGACTGCAGTTTTGCATTCTAGAAAGAACCCAATAAGTAGGAACAGAGATGCTGTAGCATCCAATCTGGCCTAAGTGGAACCTAATAATGGTTACCTAGTGAGCTACTCCTTATATATGCCCCTTTGTGGGTGTGGTGATCGATTGATCACATACAGGTGAGCTGTCTCCCTTCGTTCCCCCAATGGGGAGGCTTAGGGCCGCCAGAATAGCGTGTGGCTCCCTCGGCGTCCTAGGAGAGCTGGATACCCCCGACAAAGTCGTCATCCCCGACACATCGGCGTGACGTCATGACGCCGCGCACACGCCCGAGGATCCAAAGAACACCGCCGGCTGGGTGAAGCTCAAGGGGCGTCAAGGGACCAAGCTCCAGCGCCCCACGAGCAGTGTCCCCCCTCCCCCCAAACCGGGAGGTGACCAATGGCACGGCCCCACCCCCAGGAGGGCGGACAGGCCAAACCACGCCCCACCCGGAAACACAAACGGACTCACTACATCATACAAACATGTGTGACCGTTGTCATCCATGTGCCATGACTCTAAAAAAACAGGGAGAGGGGGAAATTATACATACTATACAAGCGTATCAAGAAGGTAGTGTTTACACATAAAGACGTATTGATACCATGGCTATAAACCCCGAGCTTATGGAGTGTCAATTGTTGGGACATATAGTAGATTAAAGTATTAGGACATGCTGGAATACAGAAGTCTGTGTACAGTTACTTCCGAAGCGAGCAATGAGGGGGGATTTAAAGATACAGTCCCCCCAGAACAGAAGGTGAATTAAGCCTTCTGAAAGCCTCGACACAGAGCTGATGCATTTTACACCAGAAATGTGGGTCATGGGTTAGGCATGTAGGGGTTAGGCCGAACATGGAAAAATACGCAGTTAGTGTCAATCTCCATGTGTCAGGGGAGGCTGGGGTTTTTAGCCCCCAATAGTTTATACGAAAGAAAAGAGACACATATAGAGAGCATAATTAAGCTACTCACCCTGGATTTGCAAGAAAGAAAGAGAAAGGTTCCCCGGTTGGGCTTTTGGGCAGGACGCCGAGGGAGCCACACGTGGGCCGCTATTCTGGCAGCCCTAAGCCTCCCCATTGGGAGAACGGAGGGAGACAGCTCACCTGTATGTGATCAATCGATCACCACACCCACAAAGGGGCATATATAAGGAGTAGCTCACTAGGTAACCATTATTAGGTTCCACTTAGGCCAGATTGGATGCTACAGCATCTCTGTTCCTACTTATTGGGTCCTTTCCTAGAATGCAACCTGCAGTCTGGCTTACAAACATCCAACTTTAATCCTTGATTGCATCAGGTAAATATCCCTCCAATTATGCACTTCAACACTTTTTCACTCCTCACCAGATTCACTTCCACCATCCCCTATTTCTTTTGGGGACTTATTCATCCACTTTTTTACTTTTATTATATATATTTTTTTCACTTCAACCCCTCATTTTTAAATTTCACACACTCACTCCACTACTGGTTTTGTCCTAATATGGCAATTACCCACCCCATTAGTTTACACTCCCCACCTCATTCACTTCATAATTCAGCACTATCATATTTAATTACTATTCCCAATTACTCTTACTCGCATTGGACCCTTTAGTATGCTACGACTCTCCTTATCTATGTCAGCTATTGGCATTCGCCCCTAGCCCATGTACTACTATATTATTTCAATATATGTACCCATACAATAATTGTCTGCCATTCCAGCAATTAACTTATAATTAACCCACCCTAACTACAATAATTATTTTCACTAACTATGGGCTTGATGGGTGTTCTTCTGCAGGTGGCTGCCCCTTCATTGCTCCCGGGGGGGGGCGCTCTTCGTGTGGCTTCCTGTAGGTTCCCCAGGGTGGGCCCCTCCGCCATTGGGAGGGCGAGGGAAGCTCAGGCCCCTCCGGATCTCACAGCGGCCCCTCACGCTATTCATTTCCTGTTCCAGTGGTAACTACATCATTATGGCATTTTACTGTTCATATGCTGTTATGTGTTGTTTTACTCATTCTGAATGTTTATCAATAATATTATTATTTTTTAGAACTTCTGCCCCCTGAAGAGACCGAACTGGTCAAAACACGTCGGGGCTCAATGTTACAATCATATATATGTATTACCTATGTACACTGTATACAGGAATGTTGACTGCTTACCATTATAAATGTCCTAATGATCTCTAACTTATGTGGGTATTTGGAAATTTTTGCAATAAATATTGCTTTATACAACCTCCACTATACTATAATTTGTTACTTTGCTGCCCAAAAGCCCATCCGGGGAACCTTTCTCTTTCTTTTCCGGGAGATTCAAACACTGCCCCCGACAAGGAACATACTTCGCTCAGACACATTTAAACAGTAGGCCTGAAAGACCGGACCGAGGGGATGCTGACCTAGCCTACAAGAATGTAAGAAGAGCAGGAGCTAGGGTTGCGCCGACACCCTGCCTCTGACCGTGCAAGTTTCAAACACCTCCATCCTGAATTAAGAGCTGCACAATTCTGGCTAAAATGAGAATCACAATTTTTTTTTTGCTTGAAGATAGATCACGATTCTCTCACGATTCTTGTGGTGCAACATAATCTTTCACATTAAACAAAAAAATTGGACTAACTTTACTGGTTCGTTTTTGTTTATTTTAATTAACTGAAGTGCATTTTTTCCCCAAAAGTTTTGTTTGAAAGACTACTGTACAAATACAGTGTGACATAAAATATTGTAACAATCGCTATTTTATTCCCTAGGGTCTCTGCTAAATATAAAATATATAAATATACATCTTTGGGGGTTCGAAGTAATTTACTAGCAACAATTATTGATTTTAACTTTGTAAGAAACAAGTGTCAGAAAAAGGTCAGGGGTGTCCAAACTTTTTTCAAACAGGGCCAGATTTGATGAAGTGAAAATGCGTGAGGGCCGACTTTTTTGCATGACATTCTTTGAACCATTAAAATTCGGTCTAAGTGTGTTCCTCCGAGCACTAATACACTGCCCAACAAGAATTCTCCTGCCTTTGTGGATGTGTGTGGTGAAGAGATGAGCTTGGGTGTGTTATTTGGATATACTGTATATATTTCTTTTGAGGCGCCAACGAATCCCAGAACGCTGCTCAGGACTAAGGATGAGCTTTGGTGTGTTATTTGGATATACCGTATTTATCGGTGTATAACACGCACAGGTTTACCATTGCCGTGATAGCAGCCTCACCATGTGCCATGAATGCAGCCTCACCAGGTGCCATGAATGCAGCCTCACCATGTGCCATGAATGCAGCCTCACCATGTGCCATGAATGCAGCCTCACCATGTGCCATGAATGCAGCCTCACCATGTGCCATGAATGCAGCCTCACCATGTGCCATGAATGCAGCCTCACATGTGCCATGAATGCAGCCTCACATGTGCCATGAATGCAGCCTCACATGTGCCATAAATGCAGCCTCACATGTGCCATAAATGCAGCCTCACATGTGCCATAAATGTAGCCTCACATGTGCCATAAATACAGCCTAAAATGTGCCATAAATGCAGCCTTACCATTGCCATAAGTGCAGCCTGATTGATGCCCATGTACAGCCTCTAAAGGCAGAGGGAGGGGGTGGGACGAGTGCCAACATATTACAAACAGGAGAATCTCTTGTTTATTCTGTGGTCTCTTTAATACAAAGTCCTGCCTCCTATGATAGACAGAACAGTCATCCAATGGCATCCCAAGAGACGGCACTTCCAATACAGACGCTGCTGAGTAAACAGGAGATTCTCTTCATGTAATCTGACGGCGCTCGTCCTGCCCCCTCCCTGTCCCCTCCAGGGATAAATATGGCATATATAAAAATATATACAATATATATATTCAAATCCCCAAAGGGGCCATATTAAATCAACAGGGGGGCCGCATTTGGCCTGCGGGCCGGACTTTGGACATGCCTGCTTTAAGTGGGTAAACTTCCTGCATTTACATACAGAGGTTTTATCCCTTTGATCTAAGAAGGAAGAGTTACAATGTTTCTACTTATCTACAAGCACAGACAATGTTGTTGTCAGGGAAGACAGGCTTTCCATATAAGAGCCCGGCATGCACGCATGCGTACTAGCACTTTAAGACACACCTGTCACTAATACTGAAGTCAGGCAGGCTATTTAACCACTTAAGACCCGGACCTTTAGGCAGCTAAAGGACCCGGCCAGGTTTTGCGATTCGGCACTGCGTCGCTTTAACACACAATTGTGCGGTCATGTGACATGGCTCCCAAACAAAATTGGCGTCCTTTTTTTCCCCACAAATAGAGCTTTCTTTTGGTGGTATTTGATCACCTCTGCGATTTTTATTTTTTTTGCGCTATAAACAAAAATAGAGCGACAATTTTGAAAAAAATGCAATGTTTTTTAGTTTTTGCTATAATAAATATCCCCCAAAAATATATATAAAAAAAAAAAATGTTCCTCAGTTTAGGCAGATACGTATTCTTCTACCTATTTTTGGTAATCAAAAAAAAAAAAATCGCAATAATCGTTTATCGGTTGGTTTGCGCAAAAATTATAGTGTCTACAAAATAGGGGATAGTTTTATTGCATTTTTATATATAAAAAAAAAAAATTCTACTAATGGCGGCGATCAGCGATTTTTTTCGTGACTGCGACATTATGGCAGACGCTTCGGACAATTTTGTCACATTTTTGGGACCATTGTCATTTTCACAGCAAAAAATGCCATGCTTATTGTGAAAATGACATTTGCAGTTTGGGAGTTAACCACAAGGGGGCGCTGAAGGGGTTATGTGTGACCTAATGTGTGTTTACAACTGTAGGGGGTGTGGCTGTAGGTGTGACGTCATCGATTGTGTATCCCTATAGAAGGGATCACACGATCGATGAAGCCGCCACAGTGAAGAACGGGGAAGCCGTGTTTACACACGGCTCTCCCCGTTCTTCAGCTCCGGGGACCGATCGGCGGAAAAAAAATCAATGAAAGGAATTCGTGGACAGCCGCACACCAAAATAAACCTAAAAAAGGTAGCCTTTATTGGTGTAAAAAGCACTACAAAACACTAAAAAAAAAGCAGTGGGGTAAAAAACTGACACGTTTCGCACAATCAGTGCTTAGTCATAAGGGCGATCGGGTCCGTGAGTCCCGCGGTCCCAGGGCTTCGGACAGGGTCATGGGAGCGCGTCGCGGGCACGCGCCCGCAACCCACGGCTGGGCACTAGTACAGGACTAGTACAGGACGTACCTGTACGTACATGTGCCCAGCCGTGCCATTCTGCTGACGTATATGTGCAGGAGGCGGTCCTTAAGTGGTTAAGCAAGGCTCCTACAGAGGTTCCTTGCTGTTTGGTCTGCAGCTTCTGTGTCATTTCCTGTTTTCTGTGTGACCTCTGATCCTGATCCAGCTTGTTGTTACCTGTGAGTACTTGCTGCCTGTTCTGATCCCGGCTTCTCTTAGACTCTGATCCTGCCTGCTGATTCTGTCTGATGATCTTCCAGTACTACTCGGCTTGTGACCTGACCTCTCTTCTGCCCAACGTCTATGCCTGATTATTACCGACCCGTCTGACCCTGCATCTCGCTCATCCAGCCTTTTACAGCTCCTAGCCCTGCAAGCCTGCATCTGGTACTGCTCCGTTGTACTGCTCTCAGCCTGCCACCAGTCAAGCATTGTGTCAGCTCATTCACTTTCTGCCTGCCTACCACAGCTACTACAGGGACTATTGAACTGTTTACAGGCACTCATACCCCACCGTGCTTCTTTGGCTGCTGTATTACTGCCAGTAGTCCATGAGCCGGAGTTGTACGAGAGGCCTTCCTCTGCACGTCAGGCTCACATCCCAGGTACTTAACAGTTGTTTAAAAACTTAACAGACTGCCAGAGTGAGCAGAGAACTCTCTACACTTGTTACATGAAATAATCTGGATACTCTGCAATAGAGATTGTGAGGGGGATCGCAATTTTTTTTAACGATTAACTGTGCAGCTCTACCTGACTTGCAACCGTACCAGGTCGTGGAGAGCATATATGGCCCATATGAATCTGCATTGAAGAATAATGCCAAGAACATGTTAGCTGATAGGTGAGAGTAGAATGATAGTAGAAATTGGAAACAAACCGAAGCATGCCGCCATCCCCTGTGACAAAAAATTAGCTGAGTGCTGAATTATGGACCGACTCCTTAATGACGGGGTGCTACCTGCTCTAAACCCCCACGTGGTTGAAGGGAACGTGAATTAGTCGTTTTAAAAACGTGCGGCAAGCCCATCCTAAGGAAACTCAAACTAGAGAAAATGACTAGTGTTGCTCAAGAATATTCGCATTGCGAATATTCGCTACGAATATTGCATATTCGAGTATTTGCGAATAACTCGAATATTGCGGCGAATATTCGCTATTTCGAATATTCGTATTTTTTCAAATTTTGCAATAAATTTCGAATTCGCACTAGCAATTTTTTTTTTATGAAATATAGCGAATATTCGTAAATATCGAATATTCGTGATATTTTATCCAAAAAAAAAATAGCGAAATTTCGCAATTTTTTTTTTTTTATAAAATATCACGAATATTTGATATTAAAAGTCACACAAAAAAAATAGCAAAATTTCGCAATTTTTTTTTTTTATAAAATATCACGAATATTCGATATTAACGAATATTCGCGAATATTCTTTGAAATATTCGCGAAATATCACGAAATCGAATATGGCGTATTCCGCTCATCACTAAAAATGACAACAGACAACCAGACATGAGAACAACAACGCCCCTCTGTGCCTACCCAAGTATGAGAACAAGAGCAGAAATGACAAGACCACCGTGCATGAATGAACCTGATGATGGCCCCCCACCCCAGTGTAAGTAGTAAGTGAGCCTGAGTAACCTGCAGTGCAGAGATAGGTAATTAACTGAACACTCAGGGCTAATGTACCCACAGACCGTGGTGGGTAGACGTACAGGTGTAATATATGAAACGCGCATCGTATGACGTATGGTATACGGGCGAGAAGATTGTGGTCAACAATCATTTAAAAATGAAACCTCAGCCCGTATGGATCTGTAGACGTGACAGATCCCAAGATGTGAGCACTAGCTAACTAACCCAGGTTACAAAGAAACATGTAAGGGGGAAATGATAAGCGCTAACACATATGTGAGGTGTGGACAAGAAATGGTGGACGTGGGGCCGTGTGTATAGGTGATGGCTATAATGTAACACAATCAAACACAAAGTGAAAATAATGAAAAATCACACCCAGTGAACATGTGGAAGTGAAGGGAAAAAGAACACCAAAGCAAAGTGAGACTGAGAATCAGGGTCTCCAATAATAATGAAAAGTAAATGATGACTGACTAGAAAATGAAATGGAAATCAAAATGAAGATGAATCAATAATCAACGTAATAAAAAATAAAATAAAAAAGTGAAAATTAAAATAAAAATATACATAAATGAATGGACAAAAATGGGTGAGAAACAGTCCAAAAAATGGTGTCCAAAAAATCTTCCGCTGGTGATGGATAGATGGCTGCCCGAATAGTGAGGGGGTATCCACTAATGGTCTCCCAGAACTCTAACCTAAAGTAGGTGGGGAAAATGCATGTATCTCAAATCAGTGCATCTCCTGGGCTCAACTTCATCTCCTTCCATACTCCAATGCTCTCTCAGTCTCCCTTATTGTAGATCAATGCCCTCAAAATGAAATGGGGAGGAATGTTCATTGATCAAGGGGAAATAAAACACAGAGGAATGCCCCAATAGTGAAGTACGTATAAAATGTAATATTTAAAAACAAAAGGTGGACTCTTACATAGATGTAAAAACAATGCGTGAAGTTCGGCGTGTCAGCGCCGTCGTACTTCAACTCAGAGGACCTCCGGTGGTGATGGACGCTCAATCCCCTCTGAGAGACCATTAGTGGATACCCCCTCACTATTCGGGCACCCATCTATCCATCACCAGCGGAAGATTTTTTGGACACCATTTTTTGGACTGTTTCTCACTCATTTTTGTCCATTCATTTATGTATATTTTTATTTTCATTTTCATTTTATTTTTTATTACATTGATTAATCTTCATTTTGATTTCCATTCCATACTCTAGTCAGTCATCATTTACTTTTCATTATTATTGGAGACCCTGATTCTCAGTCTCACTTTGCTTTCTTTGGTGTTCTTTTTCCCTTCACTTCCACATGTTCACTGGGTGTGATTTTTCATTATTTTCACTTTGTGTTTGATTGGGTTACATTATAGCCATCACCTATACACACGGCCCCACGTCCACCATTTCTTGTCCACGCCTCACATATGTGTTAGCGCTTATCATTTTCCCCTTACATTATATATCTGTGTATTCAGTGAACAGTTTGAGATACAGCAGCTTTCATGCCCACATTAGGCTACACCGCAGTCACTTTTTCACTTCATTACTCGCTGTAGCGCAACAAGATACCCCATTTACACATTACAAGGAAACATGAATGAAGGTACGATGAGACATGGCAACCAAGGAAGATGAAACAGCTACCGGTGTACAGGTCATTCTCAAAAAATTAGCATATTGTGATAAAGTTCATTATTTTCTGTAATGTACTGATAAACATTAGACTTTCATATATTTTAGATTCATTACACACAACTGAAGTAGTTCAAGCCTTTTTTTTGTTTTAATATTGATGATTTTGGCATACAGCTCATGAAAACCCAAAATTCCTATCTCAAAAAATTAGCATATTTTATCCGACCAATAAAAGAAAAGTGTTTTTAATTAAAAAAAAGTCAACCTACAAATAATTATGTTCAGTTATGCACTCAATACTTGGTCGGGAATCCTTTTGCAGAAATGACTGCTTCAATGCGGCGTGGCATGGAGGCAATCAGCCTGTGGCACTGCTGAGGTGTTATGGAGGCCCAGGATGCTTCGGTAGCGGCATTAAGCTCATCCAGAATGTTGGGTCTTGCGTCTCTCAACTTTCTCTTCCCAATATCCCACAGATTCTCTATGGGGTTCAGGTCAGGAGAGCACAGTAATACCATGGTCAGTAAACCATTTACCACTAGTTTTGGCACTGTGAGCAGGTGCCAGGTCGTGCTGAAAAATGAAATCTTCATCTCCATAAAGCTTTTTAGCAGATGGAAGCATGAAGTGCTCCAAAATCTCCTGATAGCTAGCTGCATTCACCCTGCCCTTGATAAAACACAGTGGACCAACACCAGCAGCTGACATGGCACCCCAGACCATCACTGACTGTGGGTACTTGACACTGGACTTCAGGCATTTTGTCATTTCCCTCTCCCCAGTCTTCCTCCAGACTCTGGCACCTTGATTACCGAATGACATGCAAAATTTACTTTGGACCACTGAGCAACAGTCCAGTGTTGCTTCTCTGTAGCCCAGGTCAGGCGCTTCTGCCGCTGTTTCTGGTTCAAAAGTGGCTTGACCTGGGGAATGCGGCACCTGTAGCCCATTTCCTGCACACGCCTGTACACGGTGGCTCTGGATGTTTCTACTCCAGACTCAGTCCACTGCTTCCGCAGGTCCCAGAAGGTCTGGAATCGGTCCTTCTCCACAATCTTCCTCAGGGTCCGGTCACCTCTTCCCGTTGTGCAGCGTTTTCTGCCACACTTTTTCCTTCCCACAGACTTCCCACTGAGGTGCCTTGATACAGCACTCTGGGAACAGCCTATTCGTTCAGAAATTTCTTTCTGTGTCTTACCCTCTTGCTTGAGGGTGTCAATGATGGCCTTCTGGACAGCAGTCAGGTCGGCAGTCTTACCCATGATTGCGGTTTGGAGTAATGAACCAGGCTGGGAGTTTTTAAAAGCCTCAGGAATCTTTTGCAGGTGTTTAGAGTTAATTAGTTGATTCAGATGATTAGGTTAAGAGCTCGTTTAGAGAACCTCTTCATGATATGCTAATTTTTTGAGATAGGAATTTTGGGTTTTCATGAGCTGTATGCCAAAATCATCAATATTAAAACAAAAAAAAGGCTTGAACTACTTCAGTTGTGTGTAATGAATCTAAAATATATGAAAGTCTAATGTTTATCAGTACATTACAGAAAATAATGAACTTTATCACAATATGCTAATTTTTTGAGAATGACCTGTATATGTAGTGACTGCGTGGCACCAATATGCTACGACAGCACATGCTGAGACAGAACCCGCTATAACAGAACCCGCTATAACAGAACCCGCTATAACAGAACCCGCTATAACCGAACCCGCTATAACAGAACCCGCTATTACCAGACCCGCTATAACAGAACCCGCTATAACAGAACCAGCTATAACAGAACCAGCTATAACAGAACCAGCTATAACAGAACCAGCTATAACAGAACCAGCTATAACAGAAACTAAGCCTGCCCGTTGATTGGCTACAGTGGATGGATTGAAAGCAGCTCAGCCATTGGCTGGCGCTGCTGTCAATCACATCCAATGACACGGCGCACGGGGAGCGTGCCCGCAACAGCTCCAAACTATGCAAGCTTGCTCGCATATCTGTGTGGAGTTGTTTCGGGGAGGAGCCGAGACAGCAGCCGAGGGACCCCAGAAGACTAGGATCAGAGCCACTGTGTGCAAAACGAACTGCACAGTGGAGGCAAGTATAATATGTTTGTTATTTAAAAAAAAAAAAATTCCCCCTTTACTGACTCTTTACGTGGCCTTGCTCTTCAAAAGGTTGGGCACCCTTGCAGTACACCGTAACCTATGGCCAGCATCTAACCCCACCCCCCTCCTCTTTGACTTAAGGAAAGTTCAGACCTGGACTGCAAATATGAACACAAGGATTCACCCACAACACAGCGCCAAACCCTCATGCATGTGAAACTCCCCAGCTCCCCTCTGAAATCTTAGACCCCCCCCCCCACACACACACACACCGTTAGTGGACCTGGGATCTTAGAGCTCCCCAGCTGGTCCCTAAAGGCGAAAAACACCAGCAGAGCATGATCTAATTTGCTACAGCAGGGGAAAAAAATCCTTCCTGATCCCCCTAATGGCAATCGGATTTCCCCCGGATCAACTTTATCTACAAATATTATTACCCAGTTATATTATGTATATTTAGGAAAGAATCCATGCCTTTCTTAACCACTTCCATACCGGGCTTATTTTTTGATAGAAAATTACTCTGAACCCCCAAACACTGTATATATTTTTTTAGCAGTAACCCTAGGGAATAAAATGGCGGTCATTGCAACTTTTTGTCTCACACGGTATTTGCGCATTAATTTTTCAAACACCTTTTTTATTTGAAAAAACGGTTTCATGAAATAGAAAAAAAACAAAGCAGTAAAGTTAGCCCAATTTTTTGGTGTAATGTGAAAGATGATGTTACGCTGAATAAATAGATACCCAACATGTCACGCTTTCAAATTGAACACTCATGGAATGGCGCCAAACTTCAGTACTTAAAAATCTCCATAGACGACGCTTAATTTTTTTTTACAGGTTACCAGTTTAGCGTTACAGAGGAGGTCTAGTGCTAGAATTGTTGCTCGCGCTCTAAAGCACGCGGCGATACCTCACATGTGTGGTTTAAATGGCGTTTACATATGTGGGTGAAAAAAAATTCACCAATCTCATGCTGACAGCCGATATTGCAGCTTTGTTTACTTCCGGGTACGTTATGACGTCACGCCCGGGCCTCCGGCGGTCATAGAGATGATCGGCTGACCATCTGGTTACCAGAAATGTCTATGTTTCTCATCCGGCCCCTCCCATCACCTATAAGAACGAGCAAGTGGCAGAACTGCGGCTATGATCATTCTTATGGACCCCTTATATATTTGTACATGTTGATCATATCCCGCCCCCCTTAATCTCCTCTTAAGAGTAAATACATTCAGTTCCTCTAATCTTTCCTCATAGCTGAGCTTCTCCATGCCTTTTATCAGTTTGTTTGCCCTTCTCTGTACTTTCTTCAGTTCCCCAATATCCTTTTTGAGAACTGGTGCACAAAACTGAACTGCATATTATTACTAATGATTTGTACAGGGGCAAAATGATATCTCTCTCTCTCTGGAGTCCATTCCTCTCTTAATACAAGAAAGGACTTTGCTCGCTTTGGAAACCGCAGCTTGGCATTACATGTCAATTTTGAGCTTATGATCAACTAAAACTCCCAGATCCTTCCCACTAGGTATTCCCCCTGGTTGTACTCCCCCTAGCATGTATGATGCATGCATATTCTTAGCCCCTAAGTGCATAACTTTACATTAATCAACATTAAACCTCATCTGCCACATAGCTGCCCAATTAGACAGAGCATTGAGGTCGGCTTGTAAATTGGAGACATCCTGCAAGGACGTTATTCCACTGCATAGCTTGGTGTCATCTGCAAA
Organism: Rana kukunoris; assembly: GCA_029574335.1. Lineage (NCBI taxonomy): Eukaryota > Metazoa > Chordata > Amphibia > Anura > Ranidae > Rana > Rana kukunoris. The sequence goes on from CM056052.1 coordinate 398,252,046, forward strand.
AACAGAAATGTTACTTTTGATTCCAGACCCAATATCATTTATAAAAGGTATTCAAAAGTAAGTGTCCCAGCAGTGAACCTTGGGGTACACCGCTGATAACCTTGGACCATTCAGAGTAAGAATCATTAACCACAACTCTCTGAATTCTGTCTTTTAGCCCGTTTTCTACCCATTTACAAACTGATCTTTCCAAGCCTGTAGACTTTACCTTACACATGACGCCACGCCTCTGTCCAAGGTTTTACTTCAATCTTCATAAAAATAAATCGGGTTTGTCTGACAACTTCTTTCATGAATCCATGCTGTCTGTTGCTTAAAATATTTTTTTCCAGCAAGAACTCGTCTATGTGGTCTTATTAATCTCTCCAGTATCTTCCCAACTATAGAAGTAAAACTAACAGGTCTATAGTTACTTTTTAAATATAGGCACCACATTGGCCCTGCGCCAATCCAATTGAAATTACAGAGCTCAATGCTGATGCCCTCTGCTCTCCAAACCAGAACCAACGTAAGCACCTGGAGAAGCGGGTGGCCCCCTCGATGCCGGAGAGAGCCCTGGGCAAAGTGGGTGGGCGGGTTGGTTGGACAGCGCCCCCCCCCCCCACCCGGTGTAGGCACTGGGAGAAGCTGGTGGGCGTCCCCCTTGATGCTGGTTGAACACTGGGATGAATAGGCAGGTGGGTGGGTAGGGTGGGTTGTTCCCCCCCGATGGTGCACGGTGTGAGCACTGGGAGAGGAACTGCCACAATTGCTGCGGCTGTCTGCCGCTGTGCAGGGGAGCTGGAAGTGACGTGCGTCAGCGCATCAACTCTGATTGCAAGCCGACGCAGCACCAGGAAGGGGAGGAGGGATATGTACCCCTCAGACTCCTCCCACAAATGCAGGCTGGGCTCCAGTAGGCCTTCTAACATATATGTGTTTATGTTTAGACTGTCTGCAAAATAGCTAAATAGCGGCGCTATACTGTCGGACTTGCCGCGAGTTGCGGCCGCTAGCGGTGCGGTATTAACCCGGCTAGCGGCCGCAAAAGGGTTAATACCACCCGCAACGCGCCTCTATAGAGGCGCATTGCGGGCGGTATTGCCGCGGTTTCCCATTGTTTTCAATGGGAAGGAGCGGTGAAGGAGAGGTATACATGCCGCTCCTCTCACCGCTCCAAAGATGCTGCTGACAGGAGATTTTTTCATCTCCCGCCAGCAAATCGCCTCAGTGTGAAAGCCCTCGGGCTTTCACATTTAGGGTGCAGTGAAGGAGTTTTTCAGGCAGTATAGCAGCGCTATTTTTAGCGCTGTACCGCCTGAAAAACTCCTCAATGTGAAAGGGGCCTTTGATGTTCCTGCTTTGGCAACGTTTACATCCACTTGGCCAAGTTTAGAGTAACCAATCAGATCCTGGACACGCAGAATTCTGTTTTCTCTAAATGCAGCTACACTGATCGCATCTAAACTCAAGTAAATGCTTAGTGTGAATGGCACTATTGAGCAATCATTAAATGCATTTGTATGCATTTTTTTTCAGTGTCAGTGCGAATGAGGCCTTAGCATTGGATTTGTTGTCAGTACTCTATCATTGGCTTGCAGATAAAAACTGCTGCTTTCTTTCTGAGAGTAGTGATTCAACAAATCCTCCAGCCAATTTAGTCCTACAGTTTTGCATTTAGCAAAGCTAACATTTCCTGCCGATAGTTATTTTACAAGCAAATCCAACAATAGGAATTTGCAGACTGATAGGGCCAGATCCACATACAATTGCCCTGGCGGAGTGTATCAGAGCCGTATTTTACATGGCTCTAAGTCGAATCCAGGAAGATTTCGGCCCGTAAGGTACGGCGGCGTAGTGTACTTCTCGCGGCGGAATTGAAATACGCGATTAGGGGGCGTGAGTCATTTAAATTAGGCGCGTCCCCGCGGCGATCGAACTGCGCATGCTCCGTTCAGAAATTTCCCGCCGCGCAGCCTCACAGGCGCCCATCAATGCAGCCTCACAGGCGCCCATCAATGCAGCCTCACAAGCGCTCATCAATGAATGTTTTCTTGCTTCCATTCATTAGAGAGTCGGGACACAGACACAGTTCTCCGCTACCGCTGCACCTCTGACACTATGTTCGAATGGAGCGGCCGCTGCCTGCTGATGCTGAGACTTAGTTGCTTGCTGCAGAGAGAAGAGAGTAGGAACACAAGTGGCCGGGCGCCCCTAGGCAGCTGCCTAGTTTGCCTAGTGGTAGCATCAGCCCTGGCCGCGTTAGTGGTAAAGAGCTGCTCTTTTTATCGGTGCTTTACCGGCAGGAGTGTGGCACTTTTAACCCCATAGAAGGGGTTAACAAGGGGTTAAAAGCTCCCAAAAAGCGACGCTTTACAGGCGCTTCAGCAGCGCTGCCCATTGATTTTAATGGGCAGGGGCAGTGGAGGAGCGATGTATACACCTCTCCCCTACCGCCCCAAAGAAACTGTTTGAAGGACTTTTTTTTCCATCCTGCATCTGGGAAGACAGAGGAGGCAGTTTACAGGCGCTATTTTTAGCGCTAAAACACCTGTAGAGCGCCTTCAGTGTGAAAGGGGTCTTAGCATTTCAGGTCAGTTTTTGATTAGGATCAGGCCAGGTTTGCATCAGGTCAGGATTTTATCCTGTTCACAACTGAATGACATGTGTCAGAAGCGTTCCCCTAGACCAGAGGTCTCCAAACTATGGCCCTCCGGTTGTTCAAGAACTATAATTCCCAACATGCCTAGTCATGTTTGTGAATGTCAGAGATTTACAATGCCTCATGGGACATGCAGTTCCACACAACAGCTGGAGGACCGTAGTTTGGAGATCCCTGCCCTAGACGGTCAATGGGTCTGAATTCAAATCTGAACCGGACCACACTGCTTAGAAAACTGACAGGACTCTTTCAATTCGCACTGAATCTGTACTCCGGCTCCAGCAGACACATGTAAAGAGGCACAAAAGGTGTCATGCGACTTGGATGCGGTTCAAAACGCATCTAATTTGCATATGTGTGAACCAAGCCTTACAGCATTTTGTAGGAACTTTCAGTACTATTCATATACTGAAATTAAAGGGGTTGTAAAGGTTCGTGTTTTTTTCACCTTAAAGCATCCTATGCATCAAGGTGAAAAAACACCTGGCAATCACAGGCCCCCAAGCCCCCTCGTTTTACTTACCTGCGCCAGTTTACCTGCTCTGCATGTCCCCGGCATCCTCTTCTCCACCGAGTCTCGGCATTGATTGGATAGATTGATAACAGCACAGCCATTGTCTCCTGCTGCTGTCAATCAAATCCAATGACACGGCCGCCCGGGGGGGTGGGGCCGAGTCATACACTCAGCAGCTGACACGGGAGTGTGTCCGAAAGGTAACCCCCCCCCGGGAGAGAGCTTCCCAGAGGGGGTTAGCTATAGCAAGGGAGGAGCCGTGAGAGCCGTGCTGGGACCCCAGAATAGGAAGATCGGGGCCACTCTGTGCAAAACGAACTGCACAGTGGAGGCAAGTATGATGCGTTTGTTATTTGAAAAAATAAACTGAACCTTTACAACCACTTTAAGTCCTGCTAGATCACTTATGGCTGGCCCCGTTTGCAGGTAAATGTAAAACAATAAAAATAAGTGCCTTTACTGTTTAAAATCCAGTAATACTGTTTCACCCTGCTATGCACATGCTCAGTTGAACTTCATTGTCAGGCACTGCCAAGTCTGTAGAGGCCAATCTGCTGACAGCCTTAAAAATTGTATTAACCCTCCTCTCATTACAGCCAAGGAAGCTGCTTCTGTTTGATTTGCAACTGCCATGGTGCTGCCCATGTGGTCAGTTGTGACATCAGCCATTTGATGGTTTGCCAATTTGGTTGAAGACACAAGCAAATGTAACAGTTAGCAATCACAGCATTCCAGGAATGTAACTTTTAAATCGATAGGTTTAGTTCTGCTTTATGATTTACTGCATGGCAGCTTCCGGCAAGAAGCAGGAGCAATGCTGGAGGCAATTTACAGCACACAATAATTTTGGTAGCCAAAATATTGTGGAATGTATGTTCCTGCTAAATAATTTTTTTTATCAAATTCTTAAGGGGAAAGCACCGCTTTAAAGTGTATGTAAAAGCAAAAAATAAATATGTACCGGGGTCATGCCATCATGGACCATTGATAGTAATGCAGTGTTCTAGTGGTATTGTACATATGTGTTTGTATTTCTTAACAATGCATTGTGGGACTAAATGACAATTAGTAGGAACAGACTACATTTCCCACAATGCCTTGCCTTCCTGGAGCACACGACACTTCCGCACAGCCTTATGGGGGAGGTTACTTAAAGGAAGGGAGGAGCTGGATTCTCTCTCTTGGGATCTGCGTTCTTCCCTCTGTGGAGCAGGGGAGAGCTCTACAGCCAAGCAGCTAGGCCTGAAGCCTGGAAGGCAATCCATCCGGAGATCAGCCATCCGGGGAGGAACAAACCCAAGTGCCTCCAGCTCGTGCTTCCAGAAGACCGGAGGAACTCACCAGCTGACTAACGTAACAGTGGGGAGCTGTTTATCCGGAGATCGTGTGTTGCGGAGCGGTGACTGGTTGGCACGGGTTTTCGTGAAGGCCCCAGGCGGACTGAGTTTGTTCGGGTGAGAGGGCACCTGCCCAAGTTTCAATATTCCCCCCAGATTATAAGTTAATGGTTCGCCATCAGATGGAGCTGCATACTATTCACTGTTTTAACAAAGAGGCCCAACGTCTGAAAGTCACGCTAGCAGGATTGACTGACGCTGACTGGATGATCGGTCCACAAGCATTTGTGTTCATCATACCCCTTTGACCGAGTTTAACTTCTCTAGTTGGATTACAATTCAATTAAGTGCACCAACGTCTTCAACATAGACTTCATCCTGTAGGAACATTCTGAAGCTGTTTGAGCAAGGCCTGGCCAAGGTTTTTCTGCACTTGTGTTTTACAGAACTGCCCACTAGGGGGAGCTCGTGAGCATAGACTGCCTATATAGCAACTCTTATGCTTAGCAATATTACCGGTTTAGTTCAAGTTTCTTTCTTTATTTGCTGACTCTTGCAAAGGAACCTTGCAGAGTCCTTCTTATATAACTATTTGTGTATGCTTAACCTGGTGTTCATTTTTATTTTACCCTTTTTTTATTTTACCCTTTTTTACTATATGCTAAGTAAAGTTACCCTTCTGGTTTACTATTTCGATTGTGTGAGGTGTGTTTACTCTTTGAGCTGCAAGTTGAAGAAGGTAATCACATTATTGTATTGCATTGCATATTTTATACGTGCTATTGTGGCCCCAGCCAAGTGGGGGACACAATACCATTGCATTTGCCTGGTGTGCCAAGGGAGGGTTTGAGCCACTTAAAGGGGGTGAATAAATTAGTGAGAGTAGATCCCAAACCTAACCAGCGGCTCTTGCAGGGGTAGTGCTACAAATACATAAAAAATTACTCTTGTTGAAAAGCTAGGTTTATATCTTACTTAACTGCATGCTGACCAGCCACTGTGATTCTACGCTTTAAGAGCTATAGTGGCCGGAGCCGATGCACGTGGCCCCGGCGGCCGCAATGTCCAATGGCGACCCGCGATTGTTCCTTAAAGAGCCAGAACGGGGATCTGTCAATGTAAATAGACAGATCCCCATTCTGTCAGGGAGGTAAAGAGAGATCTGCTGTCCCTAGTGATCAGGAACAATGATCTCTCTCTACTTCCAGTCAGTCCGCTCCCCCCACAGTTAGAAACACCTCCCTAGGGAACACTTTCATGCCAGTGACATTTATACAGTAATCAGTGGCTATATTTAGCTCTGAACAGGTTCTCTATTTGCTCGACGGCCTGTCGGGATGAATGGCTGGTTGCCATTCCCGACGGGCGGTCGCAGATTCTGACGGCCGGCAGAGAACCGCGACGGGAGGAACGATGTGTTCCGCCCGTCGAGGTTCCCTGTCGTGTGTCCGGGGCTAAAGTCTGTTATCCCCGGGAGCTGGTGTACCTGCTACCTGTCCCTCAGGTTACAACGTCAAAGGTCCCAAAAAAGTGTCAAACGTGTCCGATCCATCTGCCCATATGCTGCTAAAAAAAAAAAAAAACGCTGATAATCATCATTACTAGTAAAAAAATAATAATAAATTACATAAATATATCCCCCCATTTTGTAAACACTATACATTTTGCACAAACCAATCAATATACGCTTATTGCTATTTTTTTACCAAAAATATGTAGAAGAATACATATTGACCTAAACTGATGAAGGCATATTTTGTTTTTTTTGGGGGATATTTATTAGAGCAAAAAGTAAAGAATACTTATTTTTTTCAAAATTGAGCTTTCATGGTAAACAGTAGGATGTTGTGCAAAAGTGGGGGTGGGCTTGGGTTCTAAATTCTGATCAATCCCAGAAGGAAGCCATCACTCCCGCCCAATCAACTGAGGCCAGGGCATTTTCCACCCACAGCTGCATATAAACAAAGGAGCAGTGAATGATATTTCCCTGAAATGGCCATATTAGGTTAATTATGTCATTAGCAACCCTGCCCCTTTGTGTAAATACAGTTGAGAGATGGGGAATGCCCTGGTAGAGGTTGATTGGGCAGAAGTGACAGCTTCCTGCCGAGTTTGGTCTAAACCCATGTTTGGACCAAACCCAAACTAATCTCTATGCAAAAGCTTGGTCAGTATGCAGTCTCCTAATTGGTCCATATCATAAGAGGCTGACGTGTCTATAGCCCAACCCTTTCTGGAGGAACCGACATTGGCTCCTGTGTGTAGACTCGCTATTTAGTCTTGAAATAATCAGACCTTAGTTTCCCTAAGCTTGCTACCTCAATAAAGCCTGTGAGCCAATAGAGCACTGGATCGAGTGAAGGCTAAGGTGAATATAAGGGGGGTGAATTAAGGTAAAAAATGTTTAGGCTTTAGAATGACTTAATGGGCATCCATGTATACCAAGGAGTATGGTCAAAAATGTGACATGACAGACATTACTTCCATGTTTTGTTATAGTGAGAGTCCCTGTCCCTATGGAAAGGATCCAGATCTTGTGAATAACCAGCAGGTTGTGTGCCCAGCTGCACACAACCAATATAATGAGGGACTGCTGAGAGTGGAGAGGAAGGTGGAGTGTGTGCAGCTGTCTGCTTCAAGACACTGTGTGTGGAAAGCTGTCTGTCCTGTGAGACTACATCCCTGGTGAGGGGGGACTTTGTACCTGACGGACTGGGAGGCTGGTAGACCTGAGGTGGCTAGCGAGTCTAAAGGGGGCTGAAGGAAGTCTGGGAGTGGGCCAAGGTTTAACAGGTACGGCAAGGTTAAATAAGCCTAGGAGCCAGGAGGCTTAGCATTTTGGTTATATGAATATTACTGGAGAAGAACCCCTGTGTGGGAAATCCTGTATCTGAACTGTTATTTTGTTTCCTTTCAATAAAAATGGGCTGCCATGCCCTCAAACTTAACATCTGACTGCTGTGGACTCGCTGAAAAACACATTTACCACTTGAGTTAAACCCCCCAATGTCTACAGTGGTGGATTCAGCGGCCATCTAGACGGTGGAATCCGGGTCCTTGCTCCGTGGTGAGTCGCAGCAGGAACTACTGCTAGCTGTGTGTGGCAGCCAGGCGAACTGCATTGCGCAGAAGTTTATTTTGACAGACTGTGTTGCATACAGGTGGTGCACCTGTGAGATTTTTTTTTCCTTTTTACTGCTGTGAACTGTGTAACAAGCTGCTGTGCATGCGACTGCAAGGATGAGGCAGTCAAAACACAAGTTCATGTTACAGCAAGTTAAATGAGAAGTGAGCTCACCGTGGCCTGAGATGTCTTCACCTAGGAGGGCCAGTCAAAAGGGGCCACTGGTGTATGAGACTATGAATGAGTGGTTCAAGTGGAACCAGACTAAAGAGTCAAATGCGGTGCAAAGGGCTGAGATAGTGGCCTCTAATAAGCAACCCATGCTACCTTCAGAGGAGGTTGGAGACTTCCTGGAAAAAATTGAAAAAGTTGCTGTAAGGAGGAAATGAAAATGTGGATTGTGTATATGTGGCATATACTCCTGCGCTGATTATCTAGAAACCATAAACATATATATAATATATAAACAAATGTCCATGAACACCAGTGTTAATTTAAACCATATAAATATTCTACAAAATCCTGTTGGTGCGTGCTATTGCACCTAAGAATAGTCCTTAATCCTTTTATCTTGTTTCAAAGTGAAAAATGTGCTCTGTGCTGTTGAATCAGGTATATTCTCCGTGAGTTAGCACCCTTAATTAGTGTCACCACCACCTCTAGTAAAGTTTGCGCTCACCAGATCACATAAGGGACACAGCATATAATATCCTTTGAACAGCGGTTCTGCACGATCCTTTATCCTGTGTGTCAGACCCGAATGGCTCTCCACCTCTTGAGGCTCTCCCAAAAAGAAAAAAAGCCTCTTATGGTGTAGTATATTTAAACCAATGTTTTATTAGAAAAGTAAAAAAGTAGAAAACTCACTCACATTTCGCAATGCCCAGCCGGCATTAGCTAGTCCAGCGTTACTGTTTGCGCAACGTGCGGCGTGCGTTCCAAGCCTCGCTTCGGATGCGATTCAACGGGCGGAAGTTTCAATATTGACAATGGAGGAGACTATTGGCGAATGCGATGTGTGAAGGGATATTGCCCATACGCCTCTACATGTTTCGCATGCACGCATGCGTCATCAGTGTAAGGAGGAAATGGCCTAGAGACCGGTGGCCAAAATTGCTGCAAACCTTATTACTGGTAGAGTACCGGTCGGTTTACCATTTGATGGATGGTGTCCACGATGATTACTGCCAGTTTAAAGGGGAAATCCTTCTTAGAGGAGAGTTCAGTCGCATCATGGGCCGCCAGCAATGCTCCAGCAAAGGGAGGTCATCACCCCCAGCAACGGTAGAGGCATCACTGCGACAACAAAGCACCAATCAAGCAATGGCTCAGGAGAGCATGAATGCATCAGCGTACCAGCCCTGTGTTTTCTGCAAACATATCAGTTGTCACCCCTGGCAACAGTGTGTTTGTAAGACTGTGGGTGTCCAAGCGGTAATAAAGCACCAAAATCCCGGGGTTGGTTAAAAAATAGGGAGATATATGGGATTTTTTAGGGTGCAAAGCAGATATTGATAAAATCAAGTAATTTGTATAAAAATATTTTGTAGAACAAAATAAAAAATATAACAGAAAACAGAAAAAGAGAGTACAAGTATTAGAACGATACAGTATTACAGGACAGTAGTATCAGCTGGCATTCTCGACATGTTTCGCCCATAGATCGGGCTTCTTAAAAGGGAAAAGAACTGTCCGGCTAGTAGTACATGTATTCTGAAGACAGAGCAACACAGAAAAAAAAAAAAAAATCAAAAATCAAATTAACAGATTAACAACCCATTTTTTTAAAGAAAATTTTTGTTGTTTTTATATGTCCGCACAGCTTTAAGCCTAAAATACTGGGACAAATGCTGTCAGCAAGATGCGATGGAAATAAGCATCCTAAACACTGAGCAAAAACAGAAAAAAGTGGGGAATTAGTGTGAACCAATGACGTGACAAAAGGTCACAAAAAATAATAATAAGGTGTGAATCCAGCCTTATAACCCCCCAGCGGTCTGAAGACCGGAAGCGGACGCGAGACTAACAGCTGCGTGAGCTCCGTCACTCACATCACTCAGTGCCTTTCATGCTGGATGTTAGATCGTGAAGAGAGAAATGGCACAGAGGTTCCATCTAGTGGATGGAAAACAGAATTACACCAAAAAAGGTGAAGACAGGAAGCAGAGAGAGGGAGGGAGACACAACGCACATGTAGACAGTAAATCGGGTGCCCTGCTTGAAGGCAGGGACAACCTAGGGCAGTGATGGCGAACCTGTGGCACGCGTGCCGCTGCCGGCAGGCCGAGCCATCTCTGTGGGCACGCCGTGAAATTAAAGCACAGAGTGAAAAATTGAATTGTCCACACCGCACTGCAAACTACATCCCCCATAGTTCTGTAGGCTAGCGGTGACGTACCTGAGTGGGAGTCACAAAGAATAAGTGCCGGGGGTGACGTGCGCACGCTAATCCAAACATAGAAGCACAGCCCATCCACACCCATTAATCAGCGGCCAGCTGCCGAAGTGATCCGATCTCCCCTTCTAATATTTGCTCCGCCCACCACCGCCTCTCAGCCAATCAGTATTGCTGTAACCCGCCCTCCTCCTGCAGCCCGCCACATTTGAGAAGAAGATGCAGGCAGAGACGAAATCGTGCCTGTGCTGTATTGAGGTGGGCGGGAGTGTGCTCTGCTCTGTTCCCTGCACTTGCCATGTTGTAGAGAGCCTGCTTCTCCTCTGTCAGGACCAGAGTTGCTGTGACTCTGACGAGGAGTGAGGCAGAGCAGGCTTTCTGTGATGTCCCCCCACCTCCCCTTTTCCAGTCAGCAGCACGAGCAGAGGGATCAAAGACACACAGACAGGGCTTGCAGAAAGTAATGTGTAGTAACCGAATGGTGCTGGGCAGTAATGTATGGTAACCGATAGCAACCAAATGATGGGCAGCAATGTATAGTAACCGATAGCAACCGAAAGCATAATTTACGGGAACCCAGCTTGGGTTGCACACCCTGGCCGCATGCTGCTGGCCCAAAACTAGCCTGCCCAGCGTCTATAAGGGAAAAAATTATTGGGGGAGGGGGTGAAATATGTTTTTTGACTTAATATCTACCTTAAATCACTGTGCTGTGTATGTGTCAGGTAGGCCAGTGTATGTCGCAGTGTATTCTGAACAAATTTGTCTGAAAGGTACATTTTTGGTCCTTTTGGGGTGAATTAAGAGGGATGATCAGTCCCATCCTCTGTACAGAGACACTGGCAGGTTTAATTCTGTGTTGGCACTTTGAAAGAAATAAGTTGGTTTTGTGTCGTGGTTTGGGCACTCGCGCTCAAAAGGGTTCGCCATCACTGACCAAGGGTGTCCATATGGCCACCCAATTGCACCAGAGGTGAGACAATAGTGCCAACAAAGGAGGGGCAGAGACTTGGAGGAAAAACCATCAAGGGGAGAGGGAGGATTGTCAGGAAGATATGCTCAGAGTGGGATGGGGATGCACAGACCATAGGTGTGTGCACAGGGTGTGCCAGGTGTACCCTAATCACCCTGTGCAGCACAGATTCTCCTACTGCCCTGGCTACCATCTCCCCCCCCCCTCCCCGAAGCGCTGCCAGCTTCCCTCCTCTCTTATTGGCAGTTGCTGCTGGGATGTTTTAGGAGTGAGGAAGGGGCCAGTAAATGGGTAGTTTACCGGCCCCTTCCCTTTCTGAATACACCGTGAGTGATCAGTAGTGTGTGTTTGGGCTTTGGAGTGCACACCCTAATGCAATAGGCTGCGCACACCTATGGCGCAGACACATAGTTTGATAGATGTATATCAACAATCATATATCAGAAATGAAAAAACTAAATAATTAAAGATAATTACATCACATAAAGTAAATAATTAAACTAATTAAATCAGATGAGATATATTATACATTTATACAAAGGTAAAGCAATTAATTTCAGATTAAACAATAAAAAAGGGAGAAAAAAAAAAGAAGGAGAAATTATAAGTGTAGAACCATTACAAAAACAAGAAAATTAAAAACCAAGGGAATTCATATACTCATTAGGGATCGTCAGGCCACGAAAAGGGGGGGAAGGGAAAAGAGATGGTAAATATGGGGAGGTTATGGGAGAAAAAATGAAGAATCAATGACACAGGACCGAGGAGGGGAGGGGAGAGAGAAATAAGGGGGAAAAAAGGGCAAAGGGGGGGGGGGGAGAGAGAAAGAGGGGAGAGGGAAAAAAAAGAAAGATAAAATATATAAATGAATGGGGAAAAAACCCAGAGATCTAGGGGGCATAATGACAAAGGTTGTACATATTTATAAAAAAGGTTTGTAACTCAACATTTAGTTTAAACCGGGATATACTGTTGCTTTTAAAGACAAAATCCACCGAGATTCTAATTGCAGCAGCCTTTGGTCATTGCTGCCCCCTCTGACGTCAGAGGGGATATGTTCTAATGCCATAAACTTAATAGTGTCCAATCTGAAGCCATGAAAAAGTCCTACATGGCGACTGATTGGAGTCTCCATCTTGTGTTTTTTTTATCAAAGATACATGATCATTGATTCGTTTGAGAAAAGGACACTTAGTTTTTCCTATGTAGAAAGATTTACAGGTACATTGCATCATATACACAACACCAACAGTTTGGCAGGTCACTTGATGCTTAATTTGGTAAGTACGGCCATTGGGTAGTCTAACTTCATTGCTATTCAGCATGAAGCGACAGTTGTCACATTTATTACATGAAAGGGAGCCTGGAGATAGAGTAGGTATCGATGGAATTTTATAATGACTCTGGGTCAGTCGATCCTTCAATGACTTAGCACGTCTATATGTTATTTGGGGTTCCTTTTCTACATATTTACATACTACAGGGTCTGCCAATAAGAGTGGCCAATATTTACTTATAATTTGTCTCACTTGTTTGTGCATCATATACACAACACCAACAGTTTGGCAGGTCACTTGATGCTTAATTTGGTAAGTACGGCCATTGGGTAGTCTAACTTCATTGCTATTCAGCATGAAGCGACAGTTGTCACATTTATTACATGAAAGGGAGCCTGGAGATAGAGTAGGTATCGATGGAATTTTATAATGACTCTGGGTCAGTCGATCCTTCAATGACTTAGCACGTCTATATGTTATTTGGGGTTCCTTTTCTACATATTTACATACTACAGGGTCTGCCAATAAGAGTGGCCAATATTTACTTATAATTTGTCTCACTTGTTTGTGCTGTTTTGTATATGATGTTATAATTCTTATCGGTTGAGAACTAGATTTAGTGTGTTTCTGGTGAATCAAAGTATCCCTAACATGTGCTTTAGCTCGATTTAAAGCTTTTTTCAAGATTTTATGAGTGTAGCCTCTTTCTCGAAGTCGGGAGTATAGTTTGTTAGCTTAATTTTGAAAGTCCTCATCCCTACTGCAATTTCACCGTATACTCAGATATTAGCTACAGGGAATACTATTAAACCAAAGATCTGGGGTGGGAGCTAGATGCATGCAGGATTGCGTTACTTGCCGATGGTCTCCTGAATAGGGAGGTACTCAGTGAGCCATCGGATTCAACAAAAATCTGAATTTTAAGAGAACTGATTTTTTTTTGGTCACACAACATCATAAATTTCAAATTGTAATTGTTATTTCCAAGTATTACCATGAATTCAAGTAATTCATGATGGGTCTCTGACCAGATAATCAAGATATCGTCAATGTAACGATGGAAAGTCAATACAGAATCCAAATAACTCTGGATATCGTCCCTAGCAAAGAGGTCCCTCTCCCACTCCCCCAGATACAGGTTAGCATATGATGGCGCACATCGTGTTCCCATTGCCACACCCTGTATCTGGAGGTAGTGGAGAGGCCAAACAAACATTTCTAGTCAATACAAACTTCAGGAGTTCCAGGATGAATTGGTTATATTCTGCTGCTGCATGGCCACGTTCGTGGAGATGTTCCGCCACCACAGACAATCCCAACTTGTGTGGGATTGCATTGTAGAGGCTTTCCACGTCAATAGTGACCAGCCATGCATTTTCTGGAACAACGACCCCATGAATTATCTTAATGAGGTTGATCGTGTCCTGGACATGGGAGAAAAGTGATTTGACATGAGGATTAAAGTAAGTATCAATCAGGCTGCTGGCATTCTCACTGATGCAGCCACAGCCAGAAATGATAGGTTGACCTGGAGGGTTGGTCAGGGATTTATGAACCTTAGGTAAGGCGTATGGAGTAGGAATTTTAGGTTCCTGGACGTTGAGAAACGTCCATGTTGATTTGTCAATCAAATTTTTTGAAAATGCCTTAGTACTGATCTTTTTAAACTCAATATAATAATGAAGAAAAATAAAGTGTAGCGCTTGAGTGATATTGTATAAATCACGTAAAAAACTATATTCAAATATATGAGCGATCATATATTATGTGAAAAGAAGGGAGACCGATGAATCTCCAATAAACAAATCTCAAAGTGACATAACATGTGAAAGTAATGTCTAAAAACCCATATGTTATAGTAAAACGGTGAGCCACCAAAATATGCATATAAGTTAAACATACAAAATGAAAAGTGCATATACATAAAAATGCTAAGTGTGAATGTCCAATCAGAATGAATATTTGTAAATGCCACAATCCAGTATAGGTGAGTAAAAAAACGTTCTTTCAAACGTATACTCAAATGTGAGTGATCAAGTCCACAGTATAAATACTACTAGTGTGTGATCCCAGCAGGTATGGTGTAATTCCAAGATATCACCCGGGAGTGCCTTCACCAATGAGTGGGGTGGGGAATTAAACACTCTTACCGAAAAGAATGGATCCAGCTCACCATACAGTGGTGGATCAGCAATGCTTAATAACACCAATGGACTGCATACACAGGAACCAGAAAACGTCTCCTCCACTGGACAGCAGGCTTGTAGGTGTTCCCACGTCTGGATCCAATGTTGGTTCACCAACCAATGTTGATAAGGTGGGACTTAAAATTGGGCATAAAGAAAGAAAGAAAGGCTGTATCACACTATGTGTGTCCGTAAAGAGGGAATCCCTGCTCTGCGTCATCACGCCCAGATGAAGCTACGCCCTAAACAGCGAAAATAGTCGGCATTACATCCGACTGTCCGGCCGTCCTGCAAAACCCTCTCCCCCCCTCCTCCGGTTTGCATGATCCCTCCATATCGGTGCCGAAAGGTGATTGGAATACGGAGAGACAAATCTATGAAGGATATTTATTGGAATAGCGGTTTATACGGAGCTTAAACATCAGTGCCCTGCTTGTACGTGGACCCAAGACTCAATCGCGGCACTGTCTGCATCAGAACGGTCACATTCAAACAAACTACTTCACCCGCCATATGAGAGCAACTACCAGTTCACCTGACTCTCAGGCGCAGCACACCTATAACCTTTGAAGTGCACTTCAGGCAACATACTAAAGGTGCCACGGATCTTTCCAGGATACTACCGACCTGAGGTAACCTGAATGACAGCAGGTGAAAGGCACGCTACAATCAAGTAACGGTAACATACCGCATATGAGACTGTGTTTCCTCTTGAAACTACCTTATTGATGTATCCTTGCAACTTTGTTAATATGAGCCGATACAACTTAAATAACAATATATCACCAATTACAATTGTCCTTGAATAGAGATCTATGAGAGCAGTATTATATGACTTTCGTTGAACTACACTGCTATTAAGCTGTGGACATTACTGCTCTTACCAATAACCTGTTCATTACGGCTGCAGCCCAATTTACATCTATCCTCCTCTCTCTCTCCTATCCCTGCTTTTCCCTTGTACATTTTTGCTCGAGCATCCAGGAGGCCAAGAGGGATAGCCTATCTCCATTATTTAACATAACTTTTGTTAATTTACGCATTGGGGATTTCCCGCTGAGAGATAGACATCCCTCTTCTTGCCTACTGACGTCCGGACAGCCTTTTAAATGTTCTTTGTTATGTTTGTCGTCTTGAATGTGTATGTCTGTGTATTGATCTGACCAAAAGCTCCACCAGCTCAGATCTCACAATTTTTTTTTTTTTAGCCCCCTTGTCAATCATATTCTCCTCATATTATGTGTTATATTATTAAAATAAAAGCTTTATTTTTTGGATTAACCATTTAGTCAGTGCATTCATAATAGTCCCTCCAGCTTCCAGTCCTCTATGATTGGAAACATTTTCTACGTATTTGTTTGTAGCCTAAATACTGAAATGTGCACCTAAAAATAAATTTATTAACTTTTGTGAAATGCCAGTAAAAAGGTGGCTGTGCCAGTAAATTTCGGGGTGACGTGCCAGTAAATTTCAATTTGGTAGGTTGGCAACACTGCAGTAAAGACAATTTCTGTTTTATCATAATGAGTGTTTCTCATTAGTCATTGCACTTACACTATTGCCAGGTATGCCAAGAGGGGAAGAGGCTGTTATTGAGGTTAAGAGGCAGAGAAAACAACAAACATACTTAAGTGGCTCCTGCTGAGGTAGTGCTACACGTTTCATGGACATCACAGAAGTTACCTTGAAGCCTGACATGGGTCGTTATCATATTTCATAACAATCGTCACTGTTTAAGCCTGTGCTATATAATCATCTTTTTTGGGTAATCTATAAACACTAGAAGAAAGGGAAATGGAGGTGTTGCCCATAGTAACCAGATGCATCCAATGGTTGTGTGTCTATTTGCCCCATCTTAGCTTTATATCCATGGGAGCATTTGCATTTTACAGGACAAAGTAGGGTCAGCCAGAGAGGAATTACTTTGACACAATTAGCCAGCTAAACATGTATTGCAATGTATGTGAACTACAAATTCCTGTTTTTTCTGTACAACGTTTGCTAGAAAGGGTATTTTAGCTATAGCCAGTGGGGGCAAATCTCAAGAACGACCTGCTAACATTATGTAGTAAAAACCCATACTTCCTTCAGGGGTTCCCAATAATCAGATTCTCTGGAGACTCCATACCTTCTGCGGAGCACACATCTAGAGGTTACGCACAGGGTTTACAAGGGTTGATAACCAGTAAATGTTATTATATATAAAAAAAGACACTGCAAAAAGTGCTAATTTGTACTATTATTCTGGTTTTCATGCCATTTCAGGTTACAGTAAACTAACCAATGACATTTGGTAGTATTCTTCTTTGCAATTACTAGAAAGAAAATCCTAAGTTTATATGCAGCTATATTCTTCTTCCCCAAAGCAAGCTGCCAGGACATGATGCTAACATCTATGCAGGGCATCCTGGTGAATGTTAGGACTTGCATATATGGGTGTAGCACTACCCCCTTAGGCACTAGTGTTGAGCGGAATACGCCATATTCGATTTCGCGATATATCACGAATATATAGAAGAATATTCGAGAAATATTCGCTAAAATCGAATATTCGTGAGATATTTTGTCCAAGTAACAATATTGCGAAATTTCGCTAATGCGAAATTTCGCTAATGCGACTGCGAAATTGATTGCGAAATTCTCGTCAACACGCGAAAACAGAGATCATTTCCTGGATTATAAACTAATATGCACTAAACACTAACTCTACTTACACAAACGTATATGACTAAACTAAAGCTAATTTTTTTTTTTTTATATATACACAAAACACAGAAGGGCAGAGAAAGTGTTTGCGAATATTCGTAATACGAATATTCGCATTGCGAATATTCGGCAACATAAAAGGATCGCCTCAGCTACTCGGCCCAGGGTCTCTAATCATACCAGCAATGCTTTTAGACGTCGATGGAGATCACTAGGATGTGATCTGTTTTAAAAATAAATTTGAAAAAATACAAATATTCGCAATATCGAATATTCACCGCGATATTCGATTTTTTCGCGAATACTCGAATATGCAATATTCGTTACGAATATTCGCAATGCAAATATTCGTGAGCAACACTATTAGGCACTGCTGGAAATATGCCCAGTTGTTTTTCCCCAGTAATTGCCTAGGCACGTTATCACAGGCACTCTGAGCATTTAAGGACAACAGCCCCTTTTACACAAACACACAGCTGAATTTCTAGCACCAGAGGAGTGGCATCAGCCTACAGTCTCCAAGATCTCTCACATGAGTCTGTACTTACAAATGTCCTTGGGAAGTTGGTTGCCTCCTTCCAACATCCATGCAACACTTTTTTTTTTTTTCCTGTGATACCAGACCAGATCTTCAGAGAACAACCCCTCGGTCAGCTCTCTGTAACCTCCACAAAGCAGTCCTTCCTTCAGGTAGCCTAGCTAAGGCCTTACGAAAAGCAAGCACATGCTTGTTCCTCTCCTGAAGGAAAAAAACAGACTGCTCTGTGTCTGAGTATTTATACAGATTGCCAGCAGCCATCTGGGCCATCCTCCCAGGGATTGGCCAGGACTGTATACATAGTCATGCTGCTCATTTGCCTTGCTCTACACCTATGTTCTAGAGAGAACCACAGTTTTCCAGAAAGCAGAGCGAGCAATCAAATCCTGCTACAGGTGAAACACTGAACAGACGAGAATAATTAACTCAGCTCAACTGATTACAGTCAGCCAAAACTATTTTTTCCTAATGCTTGCACCTATCTAGGAGGGTGTTACATGGGCATTATAGATTAGATTATAAAGAGTTTGTATCTTGCTTTTATTGCTCTATGAGTCAAATGCATCTAAAATAATAGAATGCACTAGACTTTTGATGAAAGGGGCAGCAGGATTAAGAAGTTATTAAATCACCTTTACTTTGGTGGTTCATTGCCTTTATTTTGTGAAGGCAGGTTGCCTATTGTATTGTATGTTTAGTTAGCTACTTAGCTGGCATTGGCAGGGGGAAAAGGGTCAATGTTTATTGCTACCTTCCCTGATCATGTTTGCTGGCTTTTTCTGGGGTTCAGCCTCCCTCCCATGTGATATAAAAAGGGAAAAGTTTCGGGTCCCAGGTGACTAAATAGCAGGTACATGAATGGGAACCTTGCAGAAGCATGTTGGGGCCTGAGGTCCACCTTCGGAGCACCGACTCTTCAGGATACCCATGACTATGGACACCCCTACTGGAGTTCCAATAATGGACTTTTCTCAAAGGGTCTTTTCTATGCAGGTACACTGGTACAGCCACAGTTAGATGTAGTTAGGAGGACATTTAATAATGTTATACATGTTCTGCTGAACTTTCAGTAAAAGTTGTTTCAACTGCTTTGATGTTATTCAAGGGGTGTCCTGGCATGTTCCTAACTAACCTGGGTCTGTTATAGCACTATATGGGGTATGTGTAAAACAAGCTTTGGCCATTTTTCTCTTTTAAAGGCACCCACAGTGAGTATGTTGTTATATTAAATTACTATTTTTATTTTAAAGGGTATCTCTATGCAAAATATTTTTGTATCATTATTTTTTGATTTTTTTTTAGCGCAGGAAATATACAGTCTGTCAAGTTTTTATTGCTGTGTCCCCATTTGGAAAATTTGCCCCTCTGTTTGTTCTGGTGACCATAATTAATAAGAAAGAAAATGAGGGGACAATTACGAATTTTACAGTTATCCCCAGGACAAGACATAAGGCAAAAACTTTTGAATGAGGACACTGTTTCAAAGAGAACTGTCTAAGAATGGAATTCCTTTCACTCACTCAGATTTCCATCCATTTTAAACCCTTACCTACTAAAAATGACTATACATACATCTTAAATAGCAATGTTCCAGCTAACTAAATGTCAATTCACATCAAGTAGAGGCTCACGTAAATTTATAGACATACACATGAGACTGCGAGAAATACTTTTCATGTTTACTTGTTCAGTAATCTATTTGATTGTTTCATTCTTATCATTATCAATATTCATTATCCTGCAGTGTATACAGCGTGCATTAAAACGCATTTTGGTCTTTATTTGGCAAACAGTGACATCTGGTGGTTATAAGCGAGTAAACATGGAAAAGCTTTTTATTAACCACTTGCTTACTGGGCACATAAACCCCCTTCGTGCCCAGGCGAAATTCCGGCACTGCGTCACTTTAACTGACATTTGCGCGGTCGTGCGACGTGGCTCCCAAACAAAATTGGCGTCCTTTTTTCCCCACAAATAGAGCTTTATTTTGGTGGTATTTGATCGCCCGTGCGGTTTTTATTTTTTGCGTTAAAAACAAACAAAAAAAAAGGAGCGACAGTTTAAAAATATATATATATTTTTTACTTGCTATAATAAATATCCCAATTTAAAAAAAAAAAAAAATTCTCAGTTAAGGCCGATACGTATTCTTCTACGTATTTTTGTAAAAAAAAAAAAAAAAATCGCAATAAGCGACTGCTTTGCGCAAAAGTTGTAGCACCTACAAAATAGGGGACAGAATTATGATTTTTTTTTATATATTTTTTTTACTAGTAATGGCGGCGATTTGCGATTTTTATTGGAACTGCGACATCACGGCGGACACATCGGACACTTTTGACACATTTTTGGCGCTATTCACATTTATACAGCGACCAGTGCTATAAATATGCACTAATTACTGTATAAATGTGACTGGCAGTGAAGGGGTTAACACTAGGGGGTGAGGAAGGGGTTAAATGTGTATCCTGGGTGTGTTCTAACTGTGTGGGGGGAGGGGGGTGACTGGGAGAGGTGACCGATGCTGTGTCCCTATGTACAAGGGACACAGATCGGTCTCCTCTCTCCCTGACAGGACGTGGAGCTCTGTTTTTACACACAGAGCTCCATGCCCCTGCTCTGTCACCGCCGATCGCATGTACCTGGCGGACACCGCGGCCGCCGGGTACATGCATTGAATTTTTGGCGATGCGACGGCACTGTTTTTCCCCACTGCGCGCCACCCAGTGGCACGCGCGGGGAATACAACAACATTGACGTCCAAAGACGTGACCCCGGCAGCTCAGGTCCAGGCTGTTGACGTCTTTTGTCAATAGCGCGGATCTGAACTGGTTAAGGCAGATGAAGAGTATCTGTACATTTTAAGGGATAAAGGGATACAAATATATACACATAGCTCCCAACTGTCCCTGATTTAGAGGGACTGTCCCTGATATGGAGCAATGTCCCTCTGTCCCTATTTCCCCCTCATTTATATGGTTGTATATAAGCTGCACTTTTTATCTTTCAAAAAGTGTTTCCCAGTGATAAACTTTTCACCCAAATTCTAAATTGCTGCTTTTGTAGATTTTAAAAGCCAATATAAAAGGAATAGTAGTGGTAAAAAAAAAAACACGAAACTGTGGATTTAACTAATTTTTTTTTGGTTAATTCTCCTTTAGGGGAGGGGTGTGTGTGTCCTATGCCTACATACTTTTGTTAGTAAGTGTCCCTCATTCCCATCTCAAAATGTTGGGAGGTATGTATACAGCTGTATATGATTTTTACTGTATATGTTACAACATTGTGAAGGATGTTGGATGAAGAATTCATAAAATTATCAACATTAAAATAACAGCAAAACTATTTAAAAAAAAATAGGACCTGGCATTTAGAACCAGCATGCAAGAAGGGGTTTCAGATTTTTTAGGCAGAATTGCCCACTATTATGCCCTACTTTTTTTGTTGACTGGCTACTTCTTCTTACCCCCTGCCCTGATCTTTTCTGTACAAGGACTGCAAGAGGCTAATTACTAATCCAATTAAGGTAATTAAAATGTTTGCATTTAAAAAACAAAAAAAAAAGTATTTATTATTACAGAGCTGCATTAATATGTATCGTCTTTGTCTGACTAATGTTCATCTTTAAAGGAACTCTGACACCAAAGAATTATGTAGGTTGAATTCTTCTTTTGAGAACGTTATTTCCTTGGCTGTCATTCTGATGCTCCGGCTGCAGTACTGCCTGAGTTGCTGACTTTTATTATCTTAGGGCCCATGCACACTGCAGCTCAAAGGAGTGGCTCCTACAGGCTTTTAACCACTTTAGCCCCGGACCATATTGCTGTCCAAAGACCAGAGCACTTTCTGTGATTCGGCACTGCGTCGCTTTAACTGACAATTGCGCGGTCGTGCGACGTGGCTCCCAAACAAAATTGGCGTCCTTTTTTTCCCACAAATAGAGCTTTCTTTTGGTGGTATTTGATCACCTCTGCGGTTTTTATTTTTTGCGCTATAAACAAAATAGAGCGACTATTTTGAAAAAAATTCTATATTTTTTACATTTTGCTATAATAAATATCCCCAAAAAAGATATAAAAAAAACTTTTTTTTTTCCTCAGTTTAGGCCGATATGTATTCTTCTACGCAATTAGCGTTTATTGATTGGTTAGCGCAAAATTTATAGCGTTTACAAAAAAGGGGGTAGTTTTTATGGCATTTTTATTAATATTTTTTTTTTTACTAGTAATGGTGGCGATCAGCGTTTTTTTTCAGTACAGCGATATTATGGCGGACACATTGGACACTTTTGACACATTTTTGGGACCATTGGCATTTTTATAGCAGCTTGAATCAATATTCCCCTGCTAAATGCCTTATGCGAGCACCACACCGATGCAATAGAGGTATAGCCATTGTTGCTAATAGCAAAAAATTCCTTAAGTTGCTGTCCAATCCTATCCGTCAGGACAGGGTTAGAGAGCAATCCAACATTGTTCCTCCATAGATAGGTCGGGGAAGAGGAGGAGTCATCTCGCAGGAGAATTGTCACAGGGGCATGGTCCGACCATGTTATAGAGTGTATAGTGACCTCTAGTGTCTTCTGCAGTAGAGGTAGGTCTGTAAGGATCAAGTCAATTCTGGAATATGCCCGATGGGGATAAGAATAGTGGGTGTAATCCCTCTCTGAGCAATGCAGGCATCTCCAAGTGTCATACAAATTGTGGTTATGAATAAGAGATTGGATTTCTATCCTGCGCGAGGCCTGTTGTTGTGAGCAGTCCAGAGATTGGTCAGGAACGCAGTTAAAATCGCCACATAGGAGTAGTGAACCTTTTTTGATCTTTTCCACTTTCCTGAGTAGAGAGTTTAAGAATCTTGGCTGACTCTTGTTGGGTGCATAGATGTTAACCAGGGTGTAAGTAGTATTATTGAGATCACAGATCAGTATGATATATCTTCCATTCGTGTCGCATACTAACTCATGCATTTTAAATGCCACAGAATGCTTGATGGCCAACAGGACTCCCCTCTTTTTGACTGGAGCAGTAGATTGGAAGATGTGTGGATAGGCCTTATGTGTACACTTGGGTTGTTTGGAGGTCATAAAGTGCGTTTCTTGGATGCATAATACATCTCCTTTAAGCCTGGCCATTTCTGACCACATGGAGGACCGTTTAAAGGGGCTGTTGAGTCCATGGACGTTCATGGAGACGATAGATATCGTCATTGTGGTATTAGAACGGTATGCTTCATGTATGGCAGAAAAGTCTCTGTATGCGTATGCAGTGAGAAGCAATTACCTGAAGGTGGAGTTGCTGCCTCAAGTTTCCAAAGTTGTAGAGATCCTGTAGTTCTGGAGGTGCATGAGAATTGAGGATTCGCAGAGAAGGGATCATGGTCAGAGTGGGAATCCCTTGGTACAGTGAGAAAACAAAACAAAAAGGTAGACAAATAACATGAGTCAAAACATAAAAAGAAAAAACGAACAGTTCTATTAAGTGCGATGATTCCGCAAGGAAAACAGGGGGATACGTCTCCCCGAGACCCAGAGCCAGCCACTCTGGTATTGAACTCAGTAAGGCAACAAGGTTTACTGCGTCAAGAAGGAAGAGAAGGGAGCAACACTGTGCTCTATTTCAAAAGTGACTGAATGTCACTTCTGCTGCCACTCAGGGGACATCCTCGGTATAGCCTGGTTCAGCAATGGGGCATCTGCATCATCCGGGATCAGTTTCCATTTTTTGGCCAGGGCAATCCCATCATCAATGGTGGTGATCGCAAATGTGCGACCCTCTCTGGTGACTAGCAGTTTTGTTGGGAAGCCCCAGGAGTATGGGATTTTATGATTCTGCAGGATCTTGGTCAGAGAGGACAGGTTCTTTCGCGCCATCATGGTGTGCTTAGATAGGTCAGCAAAGACACTGATGCCAGAGTAAGGGCCTGGTAGTGGTTGATTCTTCCGTGTAAATCGCATGAGGTCATCCTTAACATGGAAGAAGTGTACACGAGCAACGACATCCCTCGGTACCCCGTCAGGCAGATATTTAGGTTTGGGGAGACGATGAGCTCTATCCACTATGATTTCACTGGCAGAAGCATCAGGAAGCATGGCTGCTATGAAGGCTTGCACATAGGGCCCGAGTTCTGCGGGGGTCACAGTCTCCTCCACCCCCCTCAGTTTTATGTTATTCCTTCTCGATCTGTCTTCTAAATCAGTTAACTTCTCTCTCAAGGCCTGGATGTCACCCTCTGCATCATTATGTGCATCTACCAGTTCATTGTGAGCCGTTGTGAATTCCCCCATCTTGTCTTCAACATGGCAGATCCTATCCCCTATGGCAGACACATCTCTCTTTAGCTGAGTAACACACAACATCATGTCCTTATGCAGGGAGCCCCTAAGAGTGATCAACATATCCCTCATTACTGTATCGCTGAGGGGCTGACCGGTGGTAGGGAACTCATTAATATGTTCCACAATTCGCTAGTCCGAGGCCTCGCCGGCATCTTGCGGACTAGGCGTGCTCGTGGACGGATAAAAGTCCATGATCCAGGGGTTCCCCGGGGGGTAAGTAGGCAGAATGGTGCCTTAAAATGCTGTGTCAGTCGCTGGATGGAGCTGGCTACAAGCGGGTCTCACGGAGCTCTCTCCTTACACAGCCATCTGCCTCGGCTGCCGGCCACGCCCCCCCGGAATTTTTTAGCGATCAATGCTATAAAAATGCATTGTATTACTATAAAAATGCCATTGGCAGTGAAGGGGTTAACACTAGGGGGCAGGGAAGGGGTTAAGTGTGTTCCTGTTTGTGTTCTAACTGTATGGGGGAGTGGACTCACTAGGGGAAATCACTGATCTTCCGTTCATACATTGTATGAACAGAAAATCAGCGTTTCCCCCGCTGACAGGAACGAGAGCTTTGTGTTTACACACAAAGCTCCCGTTCCCCGCTCTGTAACGAGCGATCGCGTGTGCCCGGCGGCGATCGTACCCGCCAGGCACGCGCGCTCGCCCCCTAGTGCCCGAAAAAGAGAGGACGTAGAGCTACGTGCTCTCGCTAAACAGTGCCACCGTCCCGCAGTAATATGATGGCGGGCGGTCGGCAAGTAGTAAAGGGGGTGTAAAGAAAATGTTTTTTTTTTCCTAAATGGCTTCCTTTACCTTAGTGCAGTCCTCCTTCACTTACCTCATGCTTCGATTTTGCTTTTAAATGTCCTTATTTCTTCTGAGAAATGCTCACTTCCTGTTCTTCTGTTTGTAACTCCACACAGTAATGGGAGGCTTTCTCCCTGGTGTGGAGAAAGCCTCTTGAGGGGGGAGAGGGCAACAGGCAAATCAGGACACTCTTTACTTTGCAGATAGAGAAAGGAGCTGTGTGTTAGTGGGCATCCTGACATTCCTGCTCGCCCCCTCAAGAGGCTTTCTCCACGCCTGGGAGAAAGACTCACATTACGGTGGTGAGTTACAGACAGAAGAACAGAAAGTGAGGATTTCTCAGAAGAAATAAGGACATTTAAAAGCAAAATCGAAGGATGAGGTAAATGAAGGAGGACTGCACTAAGGTAAAGGAAGCTATTTAGGGGAAAAAATTAATTCCTTTACAACCCCTTTAAGCTCTTATGTTTTCTGCCTGGAAACTCCCCTCCATGTTAGCCAATGTGTCCATGCACACTATGGGGGAGATTTACCAAAACTGGAGCACTCAGAATCTAGTACAGCTGTTCATGGCAGCCAATCAGCTATGGACCTAAGCTTTTTCAATTAAGCATGGCAAAAAAAACTGGAAGCTGATTAGTTTCTATGCAGTGCTGCACCAGATTTTGCACTCTTGTTTTAGTAAATTTCCCCCATGACTTCTATTGGTGTTTTCAGGCATATGCTCCTACAGGCAGAAAAAACCCCCACCAAACTCGCATTTGTGAGAGAAGCTAGTGCCCCAAAGAGCTCAAAGAAGCTTGAAAATCAGTGGAAATGTTTGTTTCAGCTTTTTGTTTTGTTTATACAGTGGTTAAGAAAATATTATCTTGGAGGGTTTGTAAAAAAAAATAAAAAAAAATAAATGCTTAGGCTCAAAAAGCTCAAAAGGAGCTTAAAGAAGACCAATAAAAACATGCACTAGAGCATAAAAAGCACAAGATTCTTCTAGCTGAAACAAAAGCTCAAATGCCTGTAAAAGCTGATTTTTTTGAGCTGCAAGTGTGCATGAGCCTTTACTCACAAAACGAAAGTCTCTTCTCTCTCTCCCCCCCCCCCCCCCCAATTGCTTACCTAAACCCCCATCGTAATCCATTGATGATGTGCAGGAAAGTCTCGGGACTCTGTCTCCTCATTGGCTGAGACAGCCTGTATGAGTACACAGGTGTGCAGGGTCATTATATACTCAAGCCTGAGGATATCTCCCACTTTATAGACAGCTTCCATATTGGAGACAGGAGGTCTCACCCAGGGGTCAAAGAAGCTCCAGTCAGGAGAGAAGAGATTTCCTCCCTGGAGTCAGTTGGGCTCCTATTGGGGTGTCAGGGTGCTGCAACTAAAGTCTAAGTGACCCAGTTGAACCAGAAGAGCTGGACAATACAGTCAGAGGGACTGGTAAAGAGAGCAGCGGTGCTGCTGACACGGAAGCCAGGTGGCTTGGTACTTTCAGTTGACTTTTTTGGGTTGATGGTGGAAACCCCTGCGTGGGCAACCTATGTTGATGTTTATGTGAGCTCTGTTTTGTTCAACAAAAGGGGGCTACCAAAGTACACTTTGGAAGTACTCATTAGAAAAGCAGCTCCCACACAAGCATAATCACCACAACAGCACAATGGTTAAAGCAAATCATGATAGTAATTAGTATATGCATTTTTTATTTATATTTCTATCCACAGTTGTGTGCAGGCAAACTAATAGTTACAGGACAACAAACAAAAACACTGCAAGGGGGTGCTTATTGTGTCATTAAATGCAAAGAAAATAAACTTTTCCTAATGATTATTATAGTGTATCTATGCCTTTTGTTTAGGTCTGAAATCCTTATTTATGAATAAACTATTTGTGCAGCCTGGCAGTCATCTATTCCTTGTCAATGGTGGCAACGATTAGTGATGGACGAACATCCGACAGGACGGTTCGCAAACGCTAACTTTCGCAAATGTCCGCGAACCGCAAGTTCGCTGTGGGCCCCATTGACTTTATTGGCAGGCGAATATTAAAAACCTTCAGGTCGGGGGGCGTGGCTTTGCGTGCAACGGAGATGGCAGCTTGTTAGAGGAGCTCTGGAGATATCACGGCCTGTAGCCTGTTTTTTGGCACTTTCAACCCCTAGAATGAGCAAGCTGAACTATCGGATCCCTCACACCAGATCCCACCGAGCATCGGCGAACTACAAAGGGAGGAACATCTCGAATCTATTCAGATCTCAGTCGCTCTCCCAGAACAGCGTGTCTAAATCCAAGATGGTGCCAACTCATGCTGCAGAGGACTTCAGCGAGGATTCAGTCTGCGCCGGAAGACAATGGTAGGGGACCTTCTCACCCTAATCTCCCCGTCACATATGCGGACATGTCCATCATTGCTGCGGACATGTCCATCATTGCTGCAGACATTAAATCGTCCTTTACGGCCGCAATCACGGACCTTTAATCCAGCCTAATGGTACTCAATGAGCGGATGTCGTCCACTGAAGCCACTGGCAGACACAGAGAAAGGGCCATTATCAGACTGGACAGTCTGACGGTCTCACACTCTAAGCATTTCATTGATATGAACAGACATTTAAAGGACCTCGATAATAGAGGCAGAAGGAACAACATCAGGATAAGGGGCATCCCGGAGATGGTTGACAGCGATCAAGGGATAATGGTCCCTTGCTTGGGCCTCAACGTATGTTGCATTTGAAATTCCTTGTTGGGTATGATGACCCTCTGTTTGTTAACCACTTCCT
The DNA here is from genome assembly GCA_029574335.1 of Rana kukunoris. Classification (NCBI taxonomy): domain Eukaryota; kingdom Metazoa; phylum Chordata; class Amphibia; order Anura; family Ranidae; genus Rana; species Rana kukunoris. Next base: position 398,279,642 of record CM056052.1, read on the forward strand.
AAGTTCGGTAGTTCACCTCACCCAGACCCTATTGTGCCAAATTACTCTTTCAGAAATTTACAATTTGATTTTAGGCAGGCTGCGGACCTCCGACCTCTACTCTTCCAGTTCCTCACCCCCCTCCTTCGAGTGACGAGCGGTTGGTCCTGGTGGGCCCCTCCTAGCCGTTACCTCTCTTTGCTTCCCACAGTGTCCTGTGTCGCAATTTTTTGACGACTCAGGACACACTGTTTCTAACCTTGCTAATAGACTATTTTGAAGGTACGATACTGATTACTCCTTACTTATTTTTACTCTTCTGCTATCCCCGCTATCTAATCTGTACTGGTAGTGGATGTTGATTTGTGTGCATAACTGATATATTTATACACATTGACTAACATATAGTTTTTTTTAGGTGTTGTCTACAGGTACCAGCTCTCGGAGTCTCTCAGCATCTATATCATGGCTTACTCCTCCCTAGGCCACTGTCCTACGGTGATTTCACATAATCTCAGAGGTTTGAATACACTGGAGAAAAGATCAGCCCTATTGAGGGAACTAAGGAAAGGTAGGCCGCATTTCGCCTTTTTTTTTACAAGAAACGCACTTCAAAAATTTATATTAGGTGGAGACTTTAACCTCCCCTTGAATCCCATGGCAGACACCTCAACGGGCAAAACACACATAACTTATAGGATACTACAGAGCCTTAAAATGCTATTGAGTTCATTACATTTAGTGGACTCATGGCAGTTCCTCCACTCAGAGGATAAAGATTTTACCTTCTATTCGGCTCCCCATGCCAAGTATTCCAGGATTGACTACATATTTATTTCTCGTAGGGATCTGCACAACGTCTCTGGAGCTCATATAGGAATCCAGTCCATTTCTGACCATGCCCCTACCTCAATAACACTAAACACTTCAGCCCCCATGGGTAGACCTCCCACTTGGCAATTGAACTCGTCTTTACTAACAGACCCGACTCTTCTCCCACAAATCACCTCGCTTTTGAAATAATTTTTTACTCACAGCACATCACCTGATGTGGACCCTTTAATGGTGTGGGAAGCCCATAAATGCACTCTCAGAGGTAAATTGATTAAAATGGGAGCCAAACGTAAGAGGGACAGGGATAAAAATATCTCAAAACTGACAGATAAGATTGCGAAGCTGGAAGCTCTTCATAAACAATCTCTGACGACAGAGACAGCGACTGAATTACTAGACGCTAGGAATACATTACAACAAACACATGACACTACTGCTAAACAGTTCCTATTCTTTTGGAAAAATAAATTATTATGAACACGGGGACAAGACGGGCAAATTCTTGGCCAGAAGCCTACAAAAATAATATTTTGGGAATAACAAACAAACAGGGAAAACTTGACGTATTGGACGATCTGATCGTCCAACACTTCCACGATTACTATACTAGACTCTATAATTTCCCGGCACAACACAAACCACCAGACTCTCAGGGAAATAGGAAACAAGTTATACTTGATTACTTGACCTCCAAACTCCCAAAACTTTCAGAGGCTGATAGCGAACTTTTGGACCAACCATTCAAACGCTTCAGAAGTTCAATTACAAATTAAAGACTTGAAGACAGGGAAGAGTCCGGGACCTGATGGTTATTCGTCCATTTAAAAAAAAAACTTTTGTAGAAATCCTAACTTCCCCCTTACGATAGCCCTAATCATAGCAAACAAGGAATATAAGGTAGCCGCATACGCCGATGATCTCTTGTTGTTCCTGTCAAAGCCGCACATTTCTTTACCAAATTTGATGAAGGAATTCTCTAGATTTGGTTATGTGTCCAACCTAAAAATTACCTATAGCAAATCCAAAATATTGAACATCGCCATTCCTGACTCAGCCCTATCAGACCTGTGTAGCAACTGCCCCTTTTAACCACTTGCCTACTGTGCACCTACACCCCCTTCCTGCCCAGACGAAATTTAAGCTTCCGGCACTGCGTCGCTTTAACTGACAATTGCGCGGTCATACGACATGGCTCCCAAACAAAATTGGCGTCCTTTTTTTCCCACAAATAGAGCTTTCTTTTGGTGGTATTTGATCACCTCTGCGGTTTTTATTTTTTGTGCTATAAACAAAATAGAGCGTAAATTTTGAAAAAAAATGCAATATTTTTTACTTTTTGCTATAATAAATATCCCCAAAAATATATAAAAAAAATATTTTTTTCCTCAGTTTAGGCCGATACGTATTCTTCTACATATTTTTGGTAAAAAAAAATGCAATAAGCGTTTATCGATTGGTTTGCGCAAAATTTATAGTGTTTACAAAATAGGGGATAGTTTATGGCTTTTTTTTTTTTTTTTTACTATTAATGGCGGCGATCTGCGATTTTTTTATTGGGACTGCAACGTTATGGCTGACACTTTTGTGACATTTTTGGGACCATTTACACAGTGAACAATGCTATAAATATGCATTGATTACTGTATAAATGTGACTGGCAGTGAAGGGGTTAACCACTAGGGGGCGGGGAAGGGGTTAAATGTGTGTCCTATGAGTGTTCTAACTGTAGGGGGAGGGGGGTGACTGGGGGAGGTGACCGATTGTGTCCCTATGTACAAGGGACACAGCATCGGTCTCCTCTCTCCCTGACAGGACGTGGAGCTCTGTGTTTACACACAGAGCTCCACGTCCCCGCTCAGTTACTGGGCAATAGCATGTGCCCGGCGGCGATCGTTGCCACTGGGCACTCGCAACGGGATCCCAGCAGAGCGGCGGGTGTGCGCGCGCGCCCGCGGCTTTAAAGAGACAGGACGTCACATGACGTCCTGTCAGAACAATGGAGTCCTCCGTCTGCCGTCATTTGACGGTGGGCGGTGGACAAGTGGTTAATGGGAAACTTCTGCGCTTCAATATTTTGGGATTTGGCTTACTCCTCATGTTTCACAGATTTCTTAAGGCCATACAGACAGATCTACCCTCCTGGCACCTGAGAAACTTTTCGTGGTTCGGCAGAGCAGCCATCTGTAAGATGACTATTCTGCCCAGAATTCTGTATTTGCTCAGAGCTTTACCGATAAAAATCCCTTCAAGCTTTTTCAAATCTTTACAATCAACCCAAATGAGCTTTGTTTGGGCCCCTTAAACGCCCACGCATAAAATTTTCCCTATTGACGAGACCAAAAGACAAAGGGGGAATGGGCCTTCCCGATTACAGGAAATACTATCAGGCATTACACATCACCGGAATTATCGATTGGCATTGCCACTCTGACCTTTAAAGACTGGATTTCGTTGGAGAACGATTTGTGCCCGGTACCCCTGAGATACTCGCCTTGGATCCCTGAGAAAAAATTTCCATTAGATCTGAAACAACACCCTTTGATACACACCTCACTTGTCATATTCCATGGGTTAACTAAAAATTCTGAACTCGAGTACACTGAGTCCGCTTACCCCTCTACAGAATAACCCGGACTTTCTGTCTTATGACCTGCAGCGGCTCACTGATGCTGTGACTGAAGGGATAAATGTGAGATGTACATCTGACGGCGCTCCAGTTGAGCACCAGGCTGTGAAGACCAATACCACCAGTAAGGTGGAGGTCGCTATAAATGTCTCTACCTTTCCAGCTTCAGTGGATGAGCCCCTCCACGTCATTGATAACGGAAAAGTCCCTAGAAAGGTCTTGTATATAGACGTGGGTCGCAATAAGGTGACTAATGTATTGTTGAAAATGCTTGTCCAAAAAGCACATCTGCTGTACACTTGCGTGTCTCCACCGTGGTCGGACAAGGTGGTACTGCGTAGTACCAGTAGGTGGAGCCAAGTTGTACAGGCTATGCTTTAATGTTAATCACAAGAGGAACTGGTTGGTACCAAATTTGTTAACAGTGTGGCAGATGGTCTCAAGGTTCTCTGAGATGGTGCTTCCAGTTACCGGTTTGGATGGAAGGCGCTCAGAAGTCTCTCCGCCTGATGCGGTGACTAGGTCGGTACTGCTAACGAGGGTTTAATTCCCATGGGTAACCTCAGACAAGTTGTTAAACCTAAAAAATCTGTTGTAATGGGAAAATCTGGTGTCACTGAGATAGGGTGGTTCTCCATCAGGTGAAGTATTAGGAACAGGTTCCCTATATCAAGAAAGTGAGGGTATCAGGGAAGGCAGTGTTCCCCCAAAAGCAAATAAGCCCAGGAACCCTAGAAGAGGGAGAAAGTGTAGGATAAAAATGAGTGGGATCCCATGGAGAGTCAGGGTAGGACTTACCTGGAAGCGCACCCGAAAAAAGGGTTGGGCCTACGCGGCTGACAGCTGGCACAGAGGTGTCCCAACCCTTATGACGTGTGCTGGTGTTCCGCCCCCTTTGGGTTCGAAACAAAGGGGGGGGATATGTAATAGTGAGCGTCCCTGTCCCTATGGAAAGGATCCAGGTGTTGTGAATAACCAGCAGGTTGTGTGCCCAGCTGCACACTACTAATATAATGAGGGACTGCTGAGAGTGGAGAGGAAGGTGGAGTGTGTGCAGCTGTCTGCTGTTTCAAGACACTGTGTGTGGAAAGCTGTCTGCCATGTGAGACTACATCCCTTGTGAGGGGGGACTTTGTGCCTGACGGACTGGGAGGCTGGTAGACCTGAGGTGGCTAGCGAGTCTAAATGGGGCTGAAGGAAGTCCAGAAGTCTGGGAGACAGTAGGCTGGAGAATCCTGTTGAGGCCAGGAGTGGGCCAAGGTTTAACAGGTACTGCAAGGCTAAGTAAGCCTAGGAGCCAGGAGGCTTAGCATTTTGGTTATATGAATATTAGGGTTGTCCCGATACCAATATCGGTATCGGGACCGATACTGAGCATTTGCGGGAGTACTTGTACTGATGCCAGATCCGATACTATCCCCCCCCGCGCTGCCACGCCACCGCATACCGCAACACCACCGCCTAGTTAATCAGTGCGGGGAACATTACAGCCTTCATTTGAATAGCTGTGTGTTCCCCGCCGCGCCTAGACACTCCCCCTTGCTCGGGCACTTTGATAGACAGATCACCCGTCCCCAGGATTGGACGGGTGATCTGTCTATCAAAGTGCCCGAGCAAGGGGGAGTGTCTATACGCGGCGCGGAACACACAGCTATTCAAATGAAAGCTGTAATGTTCCCAGCACTGATTAACTAGGCGGCGGGATCTGCGGTATGGGGAGACATGGATGGCTGCATCTGTGGGGGGACATGGATGGCTGCATCTGTGGGGGGACACATTTAAAAAAAGTATCGGTATTCAGTATCGGCGAGTACATAAAAAAAAGTCTCGGTACTTGTACTTGGTCCTAAAAAAGTCGGGACAACCCTAATGAATATTACTGGAGAAGAACCCCTGTGTGGGAAATCCTGTATCTGAACTGTTATTTTGTTTCCTTTCAATAAAAATGGGCTGCCATGCCCTCAAACCTAAAATCTGACTGCTGTGTACTCGCTGAAAAACGCATTTACCACTTGAGTTAAACCCCCCAATGTCTACAGTTTATATCTAATACCTTGTGATACATCTGTTCTGCATATACCTGCATGCATTGTGTATTTTTGCATATTTTCATATATGTTTTTTTTTCACAAGAAATCATATTTTCATATATGTTTAGACTATATTTTTATTTATTGTATTTTTTTATATTTGTAGAGTGGACTATTTTATGTATATGCAATAGGCAGGGATCGTGAAAAAGCATTTCATTTTACCTGCTCCCCGCACATCCCCGCGATCGCGCATCTGCGAAGAACTGTGTTGGCCGTGTCCCCTGGACACAGCCAATCACAGATCGTGCTGGATGGCCAATCGCAGAAGCCATCCAGCACTCGATCTTGCCGTCCAATGAGAGATGATCTCAAATGTAAAAAAATGAGATCATCTCTCATCGCCGGCTTTCTCTCCTCACACACAGACAGCGTGTGAGGAGAGAAAGAGATTAGTGATACAGTGCCACCTTGCCAGTGCCACCTGACAGTGCATTCTCATCAGTGCCACCTGCCCCCTGCTTGTGCCATCTGCCATCAGTGCCATCTGCCGTCAGTGCCACCTGTCAGTGTCATCAGTGCCAACAATGGCTAAAAGATCATTTTCAGCCGAGGAGGCGTACGAAATTATTGCGGCCGACGGGAGCCACGGGGAGCTCTGCAATTCGGATTCCCCTGCAAATTCAGACAACGAATCTGACGTAAACTACGAGCCGATAGTTAGCAGTGGAACAGAGACATCCGAGGAGGAGGAGGAGGAGGAAGGGGAAGGGAAAGGGGAAGGGGAAAAGGAAGAGGAGGAGGGTCCACCCGCCAGACAAAGGCGTATTGCTAAAGGAGGCAGTGCCATCCACCAGCACCGCGGTGCCATCCACCAGAACCGCTGTGCCATCCACCAGAACCGCTGTGCCATCCACCAGCACCACTGTGCCTCGGCAAGCAAGGTCACGTACCAGTGGGGTGTCACCTCAGTCTCAAAGGGTTAGGTCCCATGCCAGCCTTCCCTATTCCCTTCAGAACCGCTTGTGGCTTCCTCCTAATTCAGGAGAAGCCAACATTCCATCTTTCACTGCCCAGCCAGGAGTCCAGGTGGACACAGAAAATGTTGCCCCAATTGACTTTTTCAATTTAATTTTTACTGACAACATGCTTGCCTCAATTGTGGCCCAGTGCAATCTTTATGCCGAACAATTTATATCCAGTAACCCTACTTCCTATTATGCCCGTCCCTTCGAGTGGAGAGCCATAAAAGTGGAGGAGTTTAAAAAAAAATTGGGCCTCGTATTCTGTATGGGACTAAACCATAAAAACCAACTTTGTTCATATTGGTCAAACCGCCCCATCTGCCCATCTTTTCCTCAAAAATGCCCAGGTCCAGATATCAAATTATCATGAGATTCCAACACTACAATGACAATACCCAGTGCCCTCACCGAAATCACCCAAATTTTGATAAACTTTATAAAATTCGGCCACTACTTAATTATTTTCTTTCTCGTACATCACGGGACACAGAGCGGCATATTCATTACTATATGGGTTATATGGAGTACCTTCAGGTGTGGACACTGGCAATCTCAAACAGGAAGTCCCCTCCCTATATAACCCCCTCCCCTAGAGGGAGTCCCTCAGTTTTTTCGCCAGTGTCTTAGGTGTTGGTCACGGAATAGCTTTGCTCCACATCCTTGGGATTAAGGGCGGGCTAACCGGATCTGTCCAAGGAGCCTCAGTGCCAAAGTGGACAGTACCCGGGCCCCAAACCGTGGGGTTTTGCCTATAATGCTCCTCTTTGGAGGGCTGGACCCTGGGCCCAGGACTTGGAGTTTGTAAAGACCATAAGTTCCTGTTTGCCAGGGTGCTATATAGGTCCAGGACAGTGGGTACCTTCATAGGACCCCAGGGCCTGAAGGTCTACTACGCTACCCACGGAGATGGGAGAAGATTGGACCGTTTTGCAAAACGTCCTGCGGCATGGAGCAGGTAAGAGGGGAGCCTGCGGGACTTGGTTCGACAGCAGGCTCTCCAGGGGAGATCTTAAGGGGGGTAGCCTGAGTATGCTCTGCATTGGCACCATGGTCACTATGTCTGATAGACAGGATGCCCTGAAATGTTTCCCCCCATAACTTGATCCCCCTACCTATCTATGTATGTTTGCTAGCTACCTGCTGCTCGCTGGTTGAAGATCTTTTAAAAAAAAAAAAAAAGATCTGTCTCTAGGCTAAAGGGACTCCTTAGGGGCCTGTGTTAGCCTTACCTTGCCGGGATTCAAATCTGCCGCCTGATGCGTCCTCCAACCTGCATTCCTGGGCTCCAGAGTGCGTCTCCTCCTGGGCTCTCCTCCCCCGACAGTCGCGCATGCATATAGAAAATTTTCGCGCCGTTCGGGAGGGGGGGGGGGGGGGGCGGGGAGTGTGACTGCAGTGTAGAGTGGGCGTGCCTTTAATTGCTGTTATACACAGCAGGCGCGTTCTTAGCTCAGTTCAGAGCTGAGCTGGAGAGAGAGGACGTAGAGCTGGCAGCACAGTGACTCCCGGTGGCGAGAAGGGGTACTACATGCTGGAGTCAGCTCCAATACTTTTTGTTATGCCAAAATCCCCTTGGCAACAGGTTGAATGCTGGCAAACATGTTGGGGGTGGGGCTGTATGTGGTGAATAATATATAAAAGAAAACATACTGAGCCCCACCGGTTTTGGGGCATTAGTGATCCTATTGTCCCCTAAACCTTATTTTTTTGTACTCCTGGCTATAACAGTCTGTTGTTGTAAGCGGAGTCCTTCGGTTTTGTATTATGGCTTCCAAGGGTTCAGGATCAAAACACAAAAAAAAAAAAAAAAATAAAGAGAAAAGGGCAAAGACAAAGGGGTTCCTCCTCTGGTTCTGATAATATGCCAATATTTTCCCCACAGGTTATTCCTATAGGGGTCACCCTGGATAAGCCATTAAGGGGGTCTGGTGCCGAGGCTGGCCCAGGTCGGCCCAACCCTGTGTTATCACAGAGGAGATGCTAGCCGTCACCCTAGGGGGGCTAGAGAAAAGAGGTTAACAGCTATGATCGCTGGCTCTTTTTCTGGCAAGAAGCGGACTAGATCCCCATCGCCAAAAGGGACAGAACCTAGAGGATCTACCACTGTAGAATCGTTTTCAGCCTCCCAGGCGGAGAGTCTGTGGGTCCAGTCTTTGACAGACATGGTCCGCTAGGCATTCAATTTGCCATTTCCAGAGCCTCAGGTTCCTGCGGTATCCTCTTTGGGTTCTTTTAAAAGCGCCTTTAAGCAACGCAGCTTTTCTGGCCCATCCTCTGTTAGAGGAATTGGTTTTTCCAGGATTGGGACGACCGGACAGAATTTTTTCTGCCGCCTAAAGCTGACGAGAGGGTAGTCTTTATGCACGTCTGCCAGGAAATATTTGTGCTTGCAGGCACTCTTTCCCCTGACCAAGTGCTCTTTAAAAGGGGCCCGGATGGCTCAGTTGGTAGAGCATCGGACTTTTGATCTGAGGGTCCAGGGTTCAGGTCCCGGTTCGGGCACTGCTTTTCAACTACCCGTGAGGTCCTTGAGGCCGCATCTCCCGGAAAGCGCCCGATCTCGTCTGATCTCGGAGGCTAAGCAGGGTAGGGCCTGGTTAGTGCCTGGATGGGAGACCACCTGGAAGGTTTTCTGTTATTTACCCTATGGAAAAGACATTTTTCTAAAGAAAGGGGGCGCTCCCAACGGTGGACGCAGCCATCTCATGGGTGAATAAATCATTAACTGGCCTAAGGGGAAACATACAAATGTTTAAGGTCCCGGTCGATAAACGTTTAGAGACACTTTTTCCAGCATCCCTGGCTACAGCCAGCAGTGGCTACGATTGGAGTTTTTTTCAGGCATTAAGGAACCAGACAAAACAGATGCTTAGACATCCCTGCCCGATAGGCAGAGGAGTTATTGGATATTCCCAGAGCTCTGTGCTTTGCGGTAGAAGCTATAAAAAGACTCCATCCAGCAGGCGTCTCGTTGTCACTATTTTTAGTGCATATGAGAAGGCTCTTTTGGTTGAAGAACTGGGCGGCCGAGCCCCATGTAAAAGACTGCTGGCAGGTTTTCCCTTCCATGGAAAGATCTGGATAAATACATTCAGACTGTTTCAAGTGGCAAAAGTACCCTTTTACCAGTCAAAGGAAGTTCCGGGGTCCTGCGTTTAAAAGGGCAGCTCCCCCCGGTTCCAGGGCCCTCAAATTTCAGGCAGTACGGTCCTCCTGCGCGATCAAACTTTTAACAATGGATCGCAAGGACAGGCCTCTGGGGATCGGTCCCCGACAGAGGGGGTCCGATCATCTGTGGCCGCAGGCTACAGATTAGAATTTCTAAAATTTCCTCCACAAGGAAGGCCTCAATGCGGGCAGCATTGGATCACCTGCTTTACCAGGGCATAATGGTAGAGGTACCAGCCCAAGAACAGGGGCTAGGTTTCTATTCCAATCTGTTTGTCATACCAAGGCTCATCGGCAATGTCAGACCAAATTTGGACCTAAAAGGTTTAAATGCTTACGTAAGGGTTCGCTCTTTCCGGATAGAATCCGTTTGGCCAGCAGCCGCCACACTCCAGAAGGATCGGGCTTTTATAGACATAAAGGAGGGTTACCTTCATGTACCAGGTCTTTCAGCCACATCAAATATTTTTGTTTTTACGCTTCGCAGTGATACAGCGTCACTTCCAATTTGTGGCGCCCCCCTTCGGGCTGGCTACGGCCCCCGGGTATTCACGAAGGTCCTAGCTCCTATTCTAGTCAGTCCAAAGGATCCAAGGGATCTCGGTCCTAGCATACCTGGACGACCTCTTAATCATAAGATCACTCGCTTCCTTGGTGGAATGCGTAGTAGCCCTCATGGTTCAGTACCTCGAGAGGTTCGGCTGAGTCCTAAACCGGGGAAAGATCAGTATTTCAACCTACAAGGCAGTTGGAATATCTCGGCACGAGATTAGACACAGAACAGAAGATGGATGTTCCTGCCCCTGGTAAAGGTCGAGGCTATCAAGAGATTGATTCAGTTGGTTCTAAGCAAAAAAGAGCCAACTATTCGCCTATGTATGCGATGGCCATGTTCGAGGCAATACCACACGCTTCCACGCTCGTGTCCTACAAGCAGCAATTCTAGCAGCTTGGTTCTGCCCAGTGGTCTGGAAGGCTGGAGAGCGGTCTTGAACAAGTTCACTCGCCAAGGAACTTGGGCAGAGGCGGAGAGGCAGCTGCCCATCAAGGTCTGGGAGTTCTGAGCGGCTCAGCTAGCCCTCCTGGCATAGACATCCAGATTACAGGGGTCCTCGGTGAGAAGTCATTCAGACAAGGCCACAGCGGTGGCATATAGGTGAACCACCAAGGGGGAACCAAGAGTCAAGCCACTCAGAGTGAGAGGAGCTTGGTTTTTCGGTGGGCAGAGGTTTATGTACCCTGCATATCAGCGACATTCATTCCCGAGGTGGACAACCTGCAGGCGTACTTCCTAAGTCGCCAAACCCTGTCGCCGGGGGAGTGGTCTCTGCATCCACAAGTTTTTTTCAGACAATCTGCCAGAAGTGGGGAGTGCCAGACGTGGAGGTCATGGCATCAGGATTCAACAAGAAGCTAGACAGGTTCATGTCTCGAACGAGGGACCCTATGGCCTGCGGAACCGATGTGTTGGTTTGCCCTTGGCATCAATCATAACTTCTATATGCATTTCCCCCACTGCAGTTACTACCCCGCCTGTGGCGCAGGATCATACCACAGGCTGGTTATCCTGGTAGCCCCAGCTTGGTACCGGAGGGCATGGTACTCACTAGTCCTGAAATTGGCAGCGGAAGGCCCTTGGACTCTTCCTCTAGGGCCAGACCTACTCTCACAAGGCCCGATCCTCCACCCTGCATTACGGCGTCTAAATTTGACGGCCTGGCGGCTGAATCCCTGATTCTCAGGGGTAGAGGTCTGTCTAGGCAGGTAATCCCTACCCTCATTGAGGCTAGAAAGCCGGCCTCCAGGGTAATTTTGTTACAGGGTTTGGAGGGCCTACGTAGGCTGGTGTGAGGCTAAGAGATGGGTTTCCCGCAAGTATACCATTGATAGAGTATTACGTTTCCTCCAGCTAGGAGTGGATAAAGTCCTGGCATTAAGCACGATCTAGGGACAGATTTCAGCCTTATCAGTGTGATTTCAGAGGCCGCTGGCCGCCCACTCGCTGGTTAAGATCTTCGTACAGGGAGTCTTACGTGTTAATCCTCCGGTCAAATCACCACTTTGTCCATGGGACTTAAATCTTGTTCTGTCAACTCTACAGAAACAACCCCTTGAGCCGTTGGCTGAGGTACCTTGGTTTTACTGACTAGAAAGTCGGTATTTCTGATCACCATAGTTTCGGCCAGGAGAGTATCGGAATTGGCAGCCTTATCTTGTAAGGAACCATATCTCATTTTACATAAGGATAGGGCGGGGTTCCGTCCTCATTCTTCCTTTCTACCAAAGGTTATATCCAGTTTCCACCTGAACCAGGATGTGGTACTTCCATCCTTCTTCCAAAACCCACCTCTAGAAAGGAGGGGTTGCTGCATACGTTGGATATTGTCAGGGCCATAAAGGCCTATCTTAAAGCTACAGAGAAGGTTCGGAAAACAGATGTGGTGTTCGTTTTACCGGAAGGGCCCAAGATGGGTCAGGCAGCTGCTTGATCCACCATCGCAAGATGGATTAAACAATTAATCGTTCAGGCCTACGGTTTGAAGAGGTTGCCTCCTCCTTTGTCGGCAAAGGCCCATTCTACCAGGGCCATGGGCACCTCCTGGGCAGCACATCATCATCAGATCTCTATGGCTCGAATATGCAAGGCAGCAACGTGGTCGTCAGTCCACATGTTTACAAAATGTTATCAAATGGACGTAAGAAGGAATGCGGATACAGCCTTTGGGCAGTCAGTACTACAGGCCGCGATTCAAGCTCCTCAGGATCTGAGGGGGCTCCCTTGATTTGATTTGAGATTTACATTTCTCGTTTAAGTTGGATTTACTAGTATTTGAGTATACCTCTAAATTAAATCCTTCTTTGGAAGATGTCTCCCTCCCCTCATTAAAGCATTGCTTTCGGACATCCCATATAGTAATGAATATGCCGCTCTGTGTCCCGTGATGTACGAGAAAGAAAAGGATTTTACAGGTAAGCTGTATTTAAAAATCCCTTTTTTCCGAAATTTTCCCCCAGTTGTTTACCCAGGACCAAACATATATGTGTGGATGAGTCCCTTATAAAATTTTCTGGCAGGCTTGGCATAAAACAATTTATTCCCACCAAAAGGGCCTGCTATGGGGTGAAGCTCTATAAATTGTGTGACCGAGCCACGGGTTATACTTATGCCTTCAATGTATACGAAGGAAAGGACAGCCAGCTACACCCCCCTAATTGTCTAGACTACATTGGAACCAGCGGGAAAATTGTTTGGGAACTCCTAAACCCACTCATGGAGAAAGGATACCACTTGTATGTGGACAATTTTTATACAAGTTTGCCCCTGTTCCGAAACCTTTTAAAAAAGAACACCCCAGCATGTCACCCCGTACGGACGAACTGGAAGGGCTTTCCTCGAAGCCTTGTCACCAAGAAATTAAAAAAAGGGAAGACGGAGAGTTTACGCAATGAGGAAGTTCTGGCTGTGAAATGGAGGGACAAAAGGGTGTACGTGCTTTCTACCATCCACAACAACACATTCGTTGAGACCAGGAGGAATGTATTCAAGATTACAAGAAGTTCATGAGGGGTGTTGATTTGAACGACCAGATGCTGGAACCCTACCTTTCCACAAGAAGATCATACCAGTGGTATAAGAAAGTTTTCGATGTATTTGTTTAATTTGGCCACATACAATACTTATGTGATATATCGGAAATCCACTCGAAGACCCAAATCCTACCTTTTCTACCAAGAAGAAATCACCACTGCCCTTTTATACCCCAGCAACCCACCAATAAACATTCGATCCGATGTGGTTAGCCGACTCTACGAGCGCCACTTTCCAGATAAAATCCCTCCCAGACCAACAGGCCAAAAACGCCAAAAAAAATGCCAGGTGTGCGTCAAAGGAGGAGTAAGAAGAGACACCACTTTTTATTGTCCCCAATGCCCTTCCAAACCAGGCCTCTGCGTAGTTGGTTGTTTCGCCGGTTACCATACCTCACTAAATTATTAGTCACTTCCTGCCATTTACCTTCACACCCCTTATGCCTCTGCTTATGACCCTGGCTTGTTATTTGACCATGCTTATGCCTACCGATTCTGTTTATACCTCTGCCTGATCTGGAACTGACCCTGGACTGTTTGACCATTCTTTTTGCCTGCCTCTTGGACTGATCTTTTTACCCTGCCAGTGGACTAGTGGGATTCATAACACAGGGGTCTCACATATGTGAGGGGCTCCAGAATTGTTTTTCTGGATAAAGAAAACAATTGTTTTTGTTTTCTCATTCTAGATTAGGGTATGGTTGCCCAGAGGCTTCAAAGAGATTTGGGTGGGAGAAGCCTCTACCCCTGTCCCCATTCTGTCATGAACGAGGCGCTACTTCTGCCTGCTGCCTGTAGGACCTATGCCATCATGCCTGCTGACCAAGTCCCTGCCTGCTGCCTGGACCAGTGCTATCGTCCTGTGGACAACTGCGCTACTAAAACCACAGGTACATTTTTTGTTTACTCTTTGCTTAGCATAATGTATTTTGGGGTGTAATTCTTGGCATGTGCATGCTATGTGTCCCTAGAACACCTGTTGGTGTTCCTTGCATGTTGGGCCTCTGTATGTGGCCAGGCTGTGAAAAAGTCCCACACATGTGGTATCGCCGTACTCAGGAGGAGTAGCAGAATGTATTTTGGGGTGTTATTTTTGCTATGTACATGTGGTGTGTTGGCAATATTTTATAAATGGACAACTTTACATAAAAAAATAGCGTTTTCATTTTTTCCCCACATTTTCCAAAAACTTCTGGAAATAAATGAATCGTTCAAAAGACTCATTATGCCTCATAGATTATACGTTGGGGCGTTAGCTTTCCAAAATGGGGTCACTTTGTGGGCTTTTCCATTGTCCTGGTGCTCCAGGGCCTTCACAAGTGTAATAGTTAGATGTGTAATTTATGCTCCTAGAACACCCGATGGTGCTCCCTGCATATTGGGCCTCTGTATGTGGCCAGGCTGTGAAAAAGTCCCACATATGTGGTATCGCCATACTCGGGAGGAATAGCAGAATGTATTTTCGCGTGTCATTTGTGGTATACACATGCCATGTGAGAGAAATAACCTATTACAATGACAATTTTGTGAGGGGGAAAAAATAATTAATAAAATATTCATTTTGCAAAGAATTGTGGCAAAAAATTACAACATCAAAAACCTCATCATGCATCTTACTAAATACCTTGGAATGTCTACTTTCTAAAAAGGGGTCATTTGGGGGGTATTTGTACTTTCCTGGCTTGTTCAGGTCGCAAGAAATGAGATTTTTAATAATAATTTTTTTATGATTTGCACCATAGCTTGTAGACTCTCTAACTTTCACAAAGAGCAAATAATATCCACTAACTTGGGTTATTTTTTACCAAAGATATGTAGCAGTATAAATTGTGGCCAAAATTTATGAAGAAAAATTAATAATTTGCTAAATTTTATCGCATAAACTAAGAATTTTTTTTTTTTTTTTAATTTTCCGTCTTTTTTCATTTATAGCGCAAAAAATAAAAAGTCCAGAGATGATCAAATACCACCAAAAGAAAGCTCTGTTTGTATGAAAAAAAGGACAAAAAATGAATTTGGGTACAGTGTTGTATGAATGAGTAATTGACATTCAAAGTGTGAGCGCTAAAAGCTGAAAATTGGTCCGGGAACGAAGGGGGTTTAAGTGCCTAGTAAGCAAGTGGTTAAGAAACACTTGATCCTTGATGCCATATAAGAGATAATAGCATTTATTAAAGGGGTTGTAAAGGTTTGTTTTTCCCTCCCCTCACCTCTAGGAAAGCCTCAATTTAAAAGGCCCCTCCCTTTCCTCTGACCCTCAGTTGTTTTGTGTTTCCAGACGCTCCAGGAGCACCGACACGTTTTTTTGTTTTTCTTGGGTCTGGTAACTGGTTGGTGGACCCCCCTTCTCTGGTGTCATCCAGAACTAGTTGTGGCCAAGTTCTGGGTGTTTTTTAGTCATGTACTCCCAGGAGGAGTTCTGTCCAGAAGGGTTTCCTATTCGGAGGTACTTGCTTACCTGGCTGAGGAAATGGTGGTAACCCCAGCCCTGCAGTGTGGAACCTTGTCCTCCTCGTGCTTCGCCGAGGTGTACCAAGATGGCGTCTGAGAACGTCCGGTGACATGGCAGAATGGCGCTGGAACCGTGACGCACTTCCGGGCGCCGTTTTTTTAAGGAGCACGGCACAATACACTTTCTAGCAGGACAACAGCAGCCTATTTCTCTGGCCGATCTCCGCTCACCCGATGGAGCTTGAGGACAGGTCTGAAGATGGAGCATCCGCTTGGATTGAACCAGCGGCAGCCTTAGTGTCCCATACTTATTTATTTATGGACCGTTTTTTGTTTATGGTTCCCGTTTCTGCTTTTTTCTAGGCTAAACCAGTGGAAAAGAAATGTGGAAACTGTAGGGCCAGGCTCTCTGATAGTTATAAAAAACAATTTTGTGAGGATTGTATTCCATCCAGAGCTAGTTCAGAGACTGCCTCTTTAAAAAAGTTAATGTCTTCTATGAAGAAGGTTGTGGCCTCCTTCCAGTTCTGGGACTTCCTCATCTAGGTGCATAGCTCGAGAGCCTTCAGCCTCGGCTACACCCCTTCCTCTGTTAGTGTCCGAGACCATTAGTTCTCACAATACTTCTGATCTGGAAAAAGGGGGAGAACCCAAGTTCTTCATCTGATGTGGATTCCACATCACAGGAAGATACGGGTAGCTCTAAATATCTTTATATTGACAAACTTTTAGGCTGGATTCACACGTGTGCGTTGTGTTTTTGAGCTCCAGTTTCTTTGCCAAGTTCTCAAACAGCGGTTCCTTTGCATTTTAACTGTGGATTTGCTGACCTGGGAGAGGAGAGGGAAGTCTCATGAGGAGGAACTCCACGCCAAATTTGAAATAAAAAACTGGCATGGGTTCCCCTCCAGGAGCATACCAGGCCCTTAGGTATATATGCACTATGAGAGAGAGACACATGCACACTTTTCACACTACTAATTTATTACTTGCTTTTTGTGTAAACATTGAAGAATTTTGCTTCGCTATGGCTCAGATTCACAAAGCACTTACGCCGACGTATAGCACATTACGGCAACCTAAGTGCAAATGTGTGCCGGCATATGTGTGCGGCAGACCCACAAACCAATAAAAACAGGCTACACCCCGTAGCTTGCACACGCCGGCGTAGGGTGGGCGCACATATGGGCTGGACTCATGGTGCTGCTCCCATTGATTAGCCATTCAAACATGCAAATGAGGGGAAATACGTCGATTCACGAACGTGCGTGCGCCCGACATAAATGCAACGTAAATGCAACGCGAGATGCGCGTAAGTTGTACGTCCGGCATAAAGTTATTCCCCATAGATGAGGTGCAACCCGGCAACAGACATGCAAAGGTCTGCACCAGGGAACACAAGCCGGCGTATTGTGCGTTGGACGTGTGTCTGGCTGGGCATACATTAAATTCACGGCGTACGTGGTGATCCGGCGTAGCTTAGGCAGTTGTGCCGGCGTGGTTGCGAGCAGGCGCAGGAGGGTGCATGCGCAGTTCATGATACGGCAGGCGTAAAACACTGCACCACACTCGGAACATCATTTGCATGGGGTCACGCCCACCTCCACCTACGCCGGCGTGCTCCTTCGAAACCCACGCCACGCTGGTGCAGCGTTGGGAGCACTGGCTTGCTGAATGCAATGCTTGCCTCTCCGCGCTACGTTGGGGTGCCGTACAGTGTGTGCACTACAGCGGCGTACTGTGCGCCCATCTCTCTGTGAATCTGGGTCTATATGTTATTCTTGTTTTTTACAATCTGACTGTAAAATCCCTGTTCAATCCCATACACATTTACCAAAACTATGTAATATCAGGGCAAACCTATACAACCAATTTATATCCAATCGCACAGTCGTATATATTACCTATGGTGTAATATGCGCTGTCAAAACTAAGTGTAAAAAGTTAATAGACCTAATATACAAACACCAAAATGTGTGTAAACAATTGATACAAACTTGAAATAAACCAGTGAAACAAAGTCTAAAAAACAAGAGTCCTAAAACTGAAATAATAAAAAATATATTGGTGCAAAAAACCTCAATAACAAAAAAATAATGTGTATAAAAAAATTGTACCTCTGTGAATTAACTGCTAGAGCCAATGAAAATGTCCATCTAAAACAATACAAGAGTAAGAAGAGTAAAGGTTCAGTGCAAACATATCCAAAAATACTTCACCACCATGCTGAGGAATAAATAGATGGCAGCTTACCTGAACCAAAGATCCTAAAAATATCTATTTGTGCATGTCTCCACACTGGGAAAATTAGCTGTTGATCACCTGCTGGAACTCAGGCTGAACTCTGACTCCACCTGCTGCTGAAGAAATCCCAACAGTATTCATACGTGTGTGTACCCACCACAGAAGTTCAGCTAGTTATGATCAGTCACAGGGACAGTGGCGGCTGGTGGGTTCTTCTTTGGGGGGGTGGCAAACAAACAACATCCCCCCAGGTGGCGTGACACAGCTCCATCCGCCCCGCACACTGGCGGTCTGGCCCTTACGAACATGTGGCGGGGCTGTGCAGTCCTCTCATGGAGTGCGGGCAGCGGCCAAATTGGCTCCGGTGTCCCCTCCTTCAGCTTCCTCCACCGTGTGTATTCTGCCAATTCGCTAGGCATCCAATAGGCCCTCTCAAAATATTCCAATTGCACACCTTCCTGGAGAGCGGCCAATAAGAGAAGAGGGTGCTGAAGTGATCACCAGCGGGGAACTGGAAAAGCAATCCTGTGAATATATTCGCCAGCACACCGAGGATCGTTAAAAAAACGTCCAAAAAATTTTATTGCAGAGAAACGATCACAGAAAAAGCAAAGTTTCGAAGTCGCACAGGACCTTTTCGTCAGGCAAGTGAGGCATCCAATAGGGTCGCTTGATGCTTTGGCCAATTGGGTAACAGGTCTCACAGACCTGCCTCCTGATTGGCAGGGAGGAACTTTAGTGCGATAGCTAAAATTAATTGGGTGGGCTCGGAGCACAATGCTCTGCACTCTGAGCTCACCTTTTTTGAAGCCCATTAGAGCCTCTGGCTCTAATCAGGTGCTTCAAAAAAACACTACGCAACACTGGAATCCATGTTTTGGCACCCACAGATATGTAGATCAGGGGGGGGGCGGATGCATGGATAGGAAAGGCAACACACGTACACCCCATATGGATAAGCCGCCACTGCGCTGGGATTCACATTAGACACTGGCTTGAAGTGCTCAAAAATAAGCAAGTTGGAGAGGTAGAAAAAAGCTCATAGTGCATTACATTTTTAAACAGATAAAAGTTTAATAAAAAGTTTCACTTACAAAAAATTTGATAAAATAGCACAATAAATAGCCTGCAGTATGGTCTGTGCTCTAAAATGCCACACTGCTAGCTTCTTGACGGATGTGTTTCCCCTCAATAGGCTTCAACTGTGATTGTGTATACACACACACACACACACACACACACAAAAGTGAGTACACCCCTCACATTTTTGTTAATATTTCATTATATCTTTTCATGTGACAACACAAAAATTATACTTTGCTACAATGTAGTGAGTGTACAGCTTGTATAACAGTGTAAATTTTCTGTCCCCTCAAAATAACAACACACAGCCATTAATGTCTAAACCGCTGGCAACAAAAGTGGGTACACCTCTATGTGAAAATGTCCAAATTGAGCCCAATTAGCAATTTTCCCTCCATGGTGCCATGAGACTCATTGGTGTTACAAGGTCTCAAGTGTGAATGGGGAGCAGGTGTGTTACAGTTGGTGTTATCGCTCTCACTCTCCCATACTGGTCACTGGAAGTTCAACATGGCACCTCGTGGCAAAGAACTCTCAACTGAAAAAAATAATTGTTGCTCTACATCAGGTATATGCAATTAGCGGACCTCCAGCTGTTGCATAACTACAAGTCCCATCATTCCTCTGCTTCTGGGTGTCATGCTTCTGGCTGTCAGGGTCTTGCTATGTCTCATGGGACTTGTAGTTCTGCAACAGCTGGAGGTCCGCTAATTGCATATCCGTGCTCTACATAAAGATGGCCTAGGCTATAAGAAGATTGCCAAGACCCTGAAACTGAGCTGCAACATGGTGGCCAAGACCATACAGCGGTTTAACAGGACAGGTTCCACTCAGAACAGGCCTCGCCATGGTCGACCAAAGAAGTTGAGTGCACATGCTTAGCGTCATATACAGAGGTTGTCTTTGGGAAATAGATGTATATGTGCTGCCAGCATTGTGGGGGGGGGGGGGGGTCAGCCTGTCAGTGCTTATTTGAAATAGACTCCAGTGGCAACCTGTGAAGCTCTGGTGAACTCCAACCAGTGGCGGCTGGTGCTCCAAATTTTTGGGGGGGCGCAAAAACAAAAAATGCAGCCTCACTGGGCCCATCAATTGTCACCACTGTGCCCATCAATTGTCACCACTGTGCCCATCAATTGTCACCACTGTGCCATGCCATCAAACACAACCATTGTGCCATGCCATCAAATGCAGCCACTGTGCCATCAATTGTCACCACTGTGCCATGCCATGCCATCAAAATGCAACCACTGTGCCATGCCATCAAACACAGCCACTGTGCCATGCCATCAAACACAGCCACTGTGCCATGCCATCAAACAAAGCCACTGTGCCATCAATTGTCACCACTGTGCCATCAATTGTCACCACTGTGCCATGCCATCAAACACAACCACTGTGCCATCAATTGTTACCACTGTGCCCATCAATTGTCACTGTTCAGACATCCATCCACCTCAGAGCTTTATATTATAACCTGCTGGGACTTGTAGTTCTCTATCGTCTCCTGGGGCTCAGGTGCATGCAATCCACCATCTTTTGTTCAGTTTTTCTCACTGCTAGGACTTGTAGTCCCATAGATGGTGGATTGCAAGCACCTGAGCCCCAGGAGAAGATGGAGAACTACAAGTCCCAGCAGGTTATACATACAATAGGGCTCCGAGGTGGATGGGTGTCCGGACATCAATCCACCTCGGAGCCTTATATTATAACCTGCTGGGACTTGTAGTTCTCCATCATCTCCTGGGGCTCAGGTGCATGCCATCCACACCCATTCACCTCAGAGCCTTATTGTATGTATACAGTGGGGTGATTTCCGCGCCAGTAGAGTGTTCCTCTAATATTAGAGGAATAATGCTATATACTGCAATTAATGCAAATATTAAAGAGGGAGTTTACCCTTAAAACTACTCTGTGTGATCCCATCCAGCATACTGGCGTCAGCGCCAGTATGCTGTTTTTTTTTTTAATCTTCATACTTACGGTTTAATTGATAATTTTATATTGTGCCTACCGCGGGTGAATGGCGCGTCTATGGAGCGTCACGGCTTCCGAAAATAGCCGACTAGCACTCGGGTATTCCCGGCGGCCGCGCACAGACCTTGGAGCTGACTGCGCAGGCGCCGTATATATATCCGAGTCCTATTTCGGCTTTTTTCGGAGGGCGTGAAGCGCCATAGCCATTGGACTCGGATATATACGGCGCCTGCGCAGTCAGCTCCTAGGTCTGTGCGCAGGCGCCGGGAATACCCGAGTGCTAGTCGGCTATTTTTGCAAGCCGTGACGCTGAATAGATGCGCCATTCACCTGTGGTAGGCACAATATAAAATTAGCAATTAAACCGTAAGTACGAAGATTAAAAAAATAAAAAATAAAAAAATTAAAAAAAACAGCATACTGGCGCTGACGCCAGTATGCTGGATCTGATCACACAAAGTAGTTTTAAGGGTGAACCCCCTCTTTAAGTAGTGATCAGCTGCTCCTCAGTGGTGTGCTGCAATAAGTGAAATACAGGGGATGATTGAGGGCGCTATAAAGTGTATGGGACCCATACACTTTATAGCGCCCTCAATCATCCCCTGTATTTCACTTATTGTATGTATAACCTGCTGGGACTTGTAGTTCTCCATCTCCTGGGCTCACAGTGCATGCCATCCACACCCATTCACCTCAGAGCCTTATTGTATGTAATGTATAACCTGCTGGGACTTGTAGTTCTCCAATCTCCATGAGCCCCAGGAGAAGATGGAGAACTACAAGTCCCAGCAGTCTTACTAAAATTACAGGCTCTGAGGTGGATGGGTGGGGATCAGGCAGTGCACCGCTGATTTTAGCTGAGTGATTATAAGTACCCCCCCACCACTAGCAGCACTTGACAGTGCCCAGTCCATGCCGCTGCTGGTGGGGGAGAGAGAGAGAGCCAGGCTGCAGCATCGGTACATTGAGGTGGAGGGGGGAACCTGAAGCAGTTCACACTGCTGCTCCGGAGCCTGAGGTGAGTGCAGGACTCGGAGTGAACTGTGGAGGGGAGGGGAACCGCTGCTGGATTGTAGGCTAAGTTAGAGCATGGAGGGGGGAACCTGAAGCAGTGCACTGCACACTGCTGCTCCGGAGGTGAGTGCTGAGTGTGGAGTGAACTGCGGGGGGGGGGGCGCCGCTGCTAGATTGTAGAGGGAGAGGCTGAGACACAAGCACAGGTGGTGGCAGAGCTGGAAATACTAGCAGCGGCAGGGGTGCTGCAAACAGTGCTAGTGGGGGGCGGGGGATGGAGCCGGGAACGCTTACCTTCTTCAATGGTTGGCGCTGCTCCTCTACGATGCCCTCACACGCTACAGAGAGATGGCGCCGGAAGTGACGTCATGTGATGACTGATGCAGTACTGCCCACTGACCTCTGCTCCAGTCCCGCTGCGCCAATCCCATGACAGCTAGGAGGCATGCTAGCAAATCACAGGACAGTGGGAGTGTGTGGGGCGCACAGCTTGCGCCCTGCACACGCCCTAAACACGGGCAAATCAGCTGATTGCAGGCTGGGAAGCTTCCCATAGACCGCCGCATGTCCGGCGCCTGGTCACTTAAAGTGACATTTTTAAAAAAAAATAAAAAATGTTTTCCTTTTTTTTTTTTTACAGCTTGGGTGGGGGGGGGGGGGCCGCGACCCGAGCGCCCCCTATGGGCTGGCCGCCACTGACTCCAACCCCAAGAGGATTAAGACAGTGCTGGAAAATAATAGTGGCCACACAAAATATTGACACTTTGGGCCCAATTAGGACATTTTTACTTAGGGGTGTAGCGGTTTAGACATTAATGGCTGTGTTGAGTTATTTTGAGTGGACAGAAAATGTACACTGTTATACAAGATGTACACTCACTACTTTGCACTGTAGCAAACTGTAATTTCTTCAGTGTTGTCACATGAAAAGATATAATAAAATATTTACAGAAATGTAAGGGGTGTACTCACTTTTGTGAGATACTGTAATATATATGTTATCTTTTCTAAATTGTCAGTCTTTTTTTGTTTATAGCGCAAAAAATAAAAAACAGCAGAGGTGATCAAATACCACCAAAAGAAAGCTCTATTTGTGGGGAAAAAAAGACAATTTCATTTGGGTACAACATCGCATGAGCGCATAATTGTCAGTTAAAGTGTTGTATCGCAAAAAATGGCCTGGTCATTAGGGGGGTAAATTCTTCCAGGGCTGAAGTGGTTAAAGCGGAATTTCCACTTTTGGGTGGACCTTCGCTTTAAGATGGTTTTTAACATAACCATAATTTTGAACTCACTTATTAGAGTTTTTTTGCACCAATATATTATTTTATTTCAGGACTCTTGTTTTCGGGCTTTGTTTCACTTGTTTTTTTTCAAGGTTTTTGTCATTTTGTATCAATTGATTACACACATTTG
The DNA here is from genome assembly GCA_029574335.1 of Rana kukunoris. NCBI lineage: Eukaryota > Metazoa > Chordata > Amphibia > Anura > Ranidae > Rana > Rana kukunoris. The sequence continues at coordinate 398,303,077 of CM056052.1, forward strand.
GTATTTGTATATAGGTCTATTAAATGATACACTTTGTTTTGACACCGCACTTTACACTTAAAGGGGTAGTTCCCCCAAAAACCTTTTTTTTAACATTGATTGAGGCTCGTTTTGTCAAGGGGAATCGGGTGTTTTTTTTTTTAGAATCGAAGCAGTACTTACCGTTTTAGAGATGCATCGTTTCCGTCGCTTCCAGTTATGGTCTTTGGGTCTGGGCCATACATTGCGTCACGAGTAGCCGAAAGTAGCCGAACGACGGTGCGCAGGCGCAGTATAGAGCCGCACGGCGCTCGGCTTCTTTCGGCTACTCGTGTCGCGATGTATGCGACCGTCGGAAGCCTGTCAATCAAATAGGAACGCCCAGACCCGAAGACCTTACCCGGAAGCGACGGAGACGATGCATCTCAAAAAAGATAAGTACTGCTTCGATTCTAAAAAAGAACCCACCCGATTCCCCTTGACAAAACGAGCTTCAATCAATGTTAAAAAAAAGTTTTTTGGGGGAACTACCCCTTTAACACCACATTTACCACATCCCACCAATCCAGGGATTTGTTTCAGTGCTGCAGTCTTTTACTATATTGGCCAAGCGCACCCTTTTTAATTGTACAATTACATAGTTCTTAGTAGATCTAAAGGAGATTGTGCAATCAGATTGTATAGTGTATGGCCAGCTTAACAGAGTGCCTAATAAGATAAGCCATATATATGTACACTTTTTGTAGCTGCTGACTTTTAATAAACACTAAAAGGCTGGAACTCCCCTTTAAATAATTTTGCTAATTTCATACTGTATTTGTTTGTAGCCTAAATACTCTAATTTGCACTTAAAACTGTAATTTTGTAACTTTTGGAAATGCCAGTAAAAACTTGGCTGTGACAGTAAATTTTGGATGTTGTGTCAGTAAATTTCAATCTGGTAGGTTGGCAACACAAGTGTAACAGCGTACACACACGTGTGTCGAAGTCTAATGGGGGTAGACGATGATGCTGCGAATGATAAATATTGTGGTGAGCTTGTGCTTGTGGGATACATTATGGGGAGTGTTGAGTGTATTTGGGTACAAGCAGATATTTTCCAGCAAAACCTCACTCATTAGCTGGTCTATATGCCCTCTCTGCATAGTCTGCCTGGAAATCAAACTGATTGAAAATAGGAGATTGTCACTCTTCTAAATGCAGCTGCTTGTTAATGGCAGCTTTTATTTAACAGGAAATGGTATTCTATATAAAGAACTAATCAGTAGGTAAAAGGTGTGTATGTGACTACTAAGCACATTCATTCAGCAAGTCCTTGTCTGCAAAATAATACTGATGCATTTTTATTGAACATTACAGCTTAGCAATATTCAATTGTGTCCGAATAACATATGAAAGTGACCCAGGAACTGAATGGCATGCAAAGCAACTACACAGACAGACTATTCATTCTGCTGAAGATTACATAACGGAACCTTTGTACCAATTCCTGTGAAAAACACATCCAATGTCCTATTTCTATTAACTCTAAATAAAAATCACAACATCTGCACCATTCTAAACTGAAAGAAACAGGAAATACTAAACCTGAAAACATTCAGAGATCAGAGCTGCTCTTTGTTGGTTCTTCCTCAATGAACCTCTGTAGCTGCTGACACAAGACACACCCCCTATGAGTATTCAAAGACAAAACTTTATTCACCAGAAACAGTTGCATGGAAGGCATGTAGAAAAATAGCATTTAATTCACACCTCTCTCAGTTAAAGATTACATTTTTGAAAATATTCAAATGTATTGTTTAACCACTTAAGGTTTGGTGCTTGCAAGACTAAAACAGTTTTTTTTTTGCTAGAAAATTACTTAAAACCCCCAAACATTATATAGCACACTTTTTTTTGAAAAAAAAATCACTTTTTTGAATTAAAAAATAAGACAACAAGAAATTTGGCCCAATTTTTTTATATATTTTGAAAGATAATGTTACGCCGAGTAAAATGATACCCAACATGTCACGCTTAAAAATTTTGCCCGCTCGTGGCATGGCGTCAAACTTTTACCCTTAAAAATCTCGATAGGCAACGTTTAAAAAATTCTATAGGTTGCATTTTTTTGAGCTACAGAGGAGGTCTAGGGCTAGAATTGAATGTGTAAGTGGTCACTGCATAAACAAATAAACACTGAATAAAGAGCAATAAATACATGGGTGAAAATTGTCCCATAGTGAGTGATTAAATAAACATAAATAGCATAAAAACTCCTGTGCATCACGTGCTAAAGTGCTAATGCATAAATATGAACTCGAGTTCTGCGTTTTACTTCCTGTTTCCGGTCCTTACATGTTACGCTGTATCTCACAGCTTCATCAGAGCCTCTGATGAAGCTGTGAGATACGCTACCGACGGCTCCGGTAAGTGACAGTGGGGGGGTCCCCTCTCCCGCCGCCGATAACGGCGATCTTGCATCGAATCTGCGGCGGTGATCGCTGTTGTCGTTTAAAGGATCCCTCATGTTAAAGATGGATACCTCGGTTGTGGCAACAGCTGCTGCCGTTACCGAGATATCCATCTTTAAAAAAAGGACGTATATATACATGAGCAGGTCCTTAAGTGGTTAACCAGTTGCCCTCCTTTAGGTTTTACCCCCTCCATGACTAGGCCATTTTTTGTATTTGAGACTGAGCTACTTTAACTGACAATTTTCCAGTCATGCAAAACTGTACGCAAATGGAATTTTATATAATTTGTTTGTTTTTTAACACAAATAGAGCTTTCTTTTGGTGGTATTTGATCAGTACTGTGTTTTGTATTTTTTATTATATAAACATGAAAAAAATATATTGTTTGCTTACTGCTAAGAAACATTCATTAAAATATTAAAAAAAATATTATTCTGATACGTGCCTTTGGTAAAAAAAAAAGTGTATTTTAGTTTGGGTGTAAGTTAGAGCATCTACAAACTATTGTATGTGTGTATATATGTAGCGCCCTGCTCCCATTGATTGGGGCGCTTTGCTAAATTTAGAGGGAGTCTGAGCCAATAGTGGGCTCAGACTTCGTTGAATTCTATTGAAATTAGCCTCTGTTCTGGCTATGGTTGTGCTTGAGACAATTTTCCCCTGTTGCCTGTAGGTGGCGTTACCACCTCAGGCCCATGTTGGAACACAGGCAAACCATGGTGTGTTAACCACTTAAGGACCGCCTAACGTTGATATACGTTGGCAGAATGGCGTAACTGGGCACAAGCAAGTACCTGTACGTCCCCGTTAAGTGCCCAGCCGTGGGTGGGGTGTGCGCCTGCGACCCGGTCCCAAGCTCTGCTGCCGCGGGACACGGGGACCCGATCGCCGCTGGTGTCCCGCGATCGGTCACAGGAGCTGAAGAAAGTGTGTGTGTTAACACACCTTCCCCGTTCTTCACAGTGGCAGTGACACTGATCGTCTGTTCCCTGATATAGGGAAAGACGATCAATGACGTCACAAGTCCAGCCTCGCCCCCCTTACAGTTAGAAACACATATGAGGTCACACTTAACCCCTACAGCGCCCCCTAGTGGTTAACTCCTAAACTGCGATTGTCATTTTCACAGTAATCAATGCATTTTTATAGCACTTTTTGCTGTGAAAATGACAATGGTCCCAAAAATGTGTCAAAATTGTCCGATGTGTCCGCCATAATGTCGCAGTCATGAAAGCAGCAATTAGTAGTAAAAAAAAAATTATTAATAAAAATGCCATAAAACTATCCCCTATTTTGTAAACGCTATAAATTTTGTGCAAACCAATTGTTAGACGCTTATTGCGTTTTTTTTTTTTTTTTACCAAAAATAGGTAGAATAATACGTATTGGCCTAAACTGAGGAAAAAAAATGTTATATCTTTTTTGGGGATATTATAGCAAAAAGTAAAAAATATTGCATTTTTTTTTTTAAATGACGCTCTATTTTTGTTTATAGCGCAAAAAATAAAAACCGCAGAGGTGATCAAATATGACCAAAAGAAAGCTCTATTTGTGGGAAAAATGTACACTAATTTTGTTTGGGAGCCACGTCGCACAATTGTCAGTTAAAGCGACACAGTACCGAATCACAAAAAGGGGCAAGGTCCTTTAGCTGCGTAATCGTCCGGGTCTTAAGTGGTTAAGTGACTCTTCTCAGCAGCAACCCAGTGGGAGTGGTGCCCCGCTGTACATGCTGGGAAGAGATACTTAAGGGACAGATGACGTTTTTTGGGGTCCTTCGCTTCATGGCCCTCCTGGAGCGAGGCACGTGTGTGTGATTCCAGCCCCGGGACCACATTGGTCCGAGGCTGTATCTCTAATGAGTAGGCCCAGCTATGTTGGCTGGGGCTTATGATCCTAAAGGGGATCCCAATCTGTCCATCCAAGTGGGGGAAGCTGCTTAACGAAGGAACCTGGGGGAGGACCTGCCCAGGAAGAGACCAAGCAAAGCAAGCTGATGTCTCAGGATAGGCCTGGTGACCTTGTTATCCACAGCTCTACTTGTTTTACAGTTCGCCAGATCGGCTTAAAGGCTCTTTTGCTGTAAAGCCCCGTACACACGGCCGAGGTTCTCGGCAGAAACCAGCGAGAACCTCGCTGGGAGCCGCATTCTGCCGAGAACCTCGGCCGTGTGTAAGCTCTCGGCGAGCCCTGCCCTTCGGGAAACCCGTCGAGCAGATAGAGAACAGGTACTCTATTTGCTTGACGGCCCGTCGGGATGAATGGCTGGTTGCCTTTCCCGACGGGCGGGTCGCCGATTCTGACGGCCGGCAGAGAACCTCGACGGGCGGAACGATCTGTTCCGCCCGTCGAGGTTCTCTGCCGTGTGTACGGGACCTGAGGCTGGAACTTCAGGACTTAAATCCTGTGGCAGAGGATTCCTGACTATCCATATTTCGTTCTCAGGCGGTCTGTGGCAGAGACTGTTCTCATACTGTCCCTGCATCATCCCGGCTGCTAGGCCATGTGAGAGGGGTCTATCCGGGTGAGCAATACCCACTCAGGAGAAAGTGGCGAACATTGAAATATTGCATTCTGTACGGCGTACCTGAACCCTCCCCTTCTCTCTATACTCTCCACTTCTTTCACAAGTTTTATGCAGCAAAAATAAAACAGTTGAAGGTTTTACATCTTGTGCAGACATTGCAATTTCTACAGACTTTCTACCCTGGACACTAGGGTTGTCCCGATACCACTTTTTTAGGACCAAGTACAAGTACCGATACTTTTTTTTCAAGTACTCGCCGATACCGAATACCGATACTTTTTTTAAATGTGTCCCCCACATATGCAGCCATGTCCCCCACATATGCAGCCATGTCCCCGACATTTGCAGCCATGTCCCCCACAAATGCAGCCATGTCTCCCACATATCCAGCCATGTCCCCCCAGCCATGTCCCCCACATATGCAGCCATGTCCCTCCAGCCATGTCCCCCACATATGCAGCCATGTCCCTCCAGCCATGTCCCCCACATATGCAGCCATTTCCCCCCAGCCATGTCCCCCACATATGCAGCCATGTCTCCCACATATGCAGCCATGTTCCCCCAGCCATGTCCCCCACATATGCAGCCATGTCCCTCCAGCCATGTCCCCCTCATATGCAGCCATGTCCCTTCAGCCATGTCCCCCACATATGCAGCCATTTCCCCCCAGCCATGTCCCCCACATATGCAGCCATTTCCCCCCAGCCATGTCCCCCACATATGCAGCCATGTCCCTCCAGCCATGTCCCCCACATATGCAGCCATTTCCCCCCAGCCATGTCCCCCACATTTGCAGCCATGTTCCTCCAGCCATGTCCCCCACATATGCAGCCATTTCCCCCCAGCCATGGCCCCCACATATGCAGCCATGTCCCTCAAGCCATGTCCCCCACATATGCAGCCATGTCCCCTCAGCCATGTCCCCCACATATGCAGCCATTTCCCCCCAGCCATGTCCCCACATATGCAGCCATGTCCCCGCAGCCATGTCCCAGCAAGCCATGTCCCCCCAGCCATGTCCCTCCAGCCATGTCCCCGCAGCCATGTCCCTCTAGCCATGTCCCTCTAGCCATGTCCCTCCAGCCATGTCCCCGCAGCCATGTCCCTCCAGCCATGTCCCCGCAGCCATGTCCCCCATACCTAGCCGCCGAAAGCCGCCGCCGCCGGAACATCAGAGCATTCATTTGAATAGCTGTTTTACTCGCGCATATAGACACTCCCCCTTGATCGGGATTGGACAGATCATGATCACCCATCCAATCCCGAGCAAGGGGGAGTGTCTATACGCAGCGGGAACACTACAGCTATTCAAATGAAAGCTGTGATGTTCCCGCACGCTGTTTAACCCATGTGGCGGCGGCTTTCGATGCGGCGGGCGGCTTTCATTGCGGCGGCGGCGACGGCGTTGCCGGCGGATGCGGCGGTGGGGCAAGTATTCTATTTAGGCATCGGGGGGTATTTGCGGGAGTACAAGTACTCCCGCAAATACTCGGTATAGGGACAACCCTACTGGACACCATGGACCTCGGGCCCAGGGAATACCTCCTTCGACCACCTCCCAGTACACCTTGCTGGGTTCAATTACAGTACATTACCCATGCTCTGCAACTTGCTGTTTATCCCACAGTGCCCTTGTAATTATGCTCTGTATTCATTTATTATTGGTATCTTACTGCACCTCTACACTGCAGTTAGTCCATCCATGGCACGGCTTCCCCTCCAATTCCATCGCAGGGGACTCCCTCCTGTGGTGCTCTGGCATCCCGGGTTTGGTAGGGGTGTTAAACACTCTACTGATGAAGCAGTTCATACTGCAAAACTAGTAGAGATGCCCGTTGCGACCCATGCCTCACTGGGAAATTTTCCCCACCCAGGGATCCTTCCACTGGTGACCTATGTGGTCTGCCACTAAATGTTTTTAATTTTGTATTTGTTATGGTCTTCTATTGATTTTTTTTATTAATAAAATTGAGTTATCCTTTTACATATGTGTCTTCTTACCTCACTGCATCTTTTCTTATACGTACCACGATAGTCCAATTGCCCGCCCCCCCCCCCCTTTTTTTCGGAGTGTTGATTTGGTGACCAACCTTCTGATCTCTCTATACTAAATTTTCTGGATGATGGTACGACCCATTTTATTATAAACTATCCATTTATCCCTTTAAAGAGTCTTCCTTTTCAAACTTGCATATTAGCCTTTAAAATTAGCACATTAGATTTCTCCCATAGACTTTAACAGGGTGTTCCACAGCTTTTAGAATTTGCTGCGAACACCCCAAATTGTTCGTTGTTTGCCGAACAGGCAATGTTCGAATCGAACTCGAAGCTCATCCCTAGTGGTAGACCCATGGAGAGACCTGTCTATGAGTTTTATACTCATCCTTGAGGTGAGCAGGCATTTTAGCAGGTGGTGGTGTGCACTTAATATTGGATCCATTTAAATAGGATTTTTCACAGCGGTGACAACTTTGGAAACCTACATATGAACTGTTTTTATAATTTATTTTCTTTTTTCTTTTTATGGAATGTATAATTATTTGTAGGGCTGTGCAAATTAAGTTTTAATTAATCGATTAATCTTTAATTTTTTTGATCGATCAAAATCTTTTTGATCGATTAAAATTCTTTTGATTTGTACTCACCTCTCCGCCCGGCTTCTGGGCCTTCAGGGAGTTCCGTCGGAGATCCGGTGACGTCACAGACACCGGCGGGGCTTGCCGTGTCCATCTGAAGGGCTCCTTTTGCTGTGCCTTCATATCTGCATGCCGGCGGGACCTTACTATCTGCCACATGCAAGGGCTGTTACACTTCTCTCTATCAACCTGGGATTCTACAACCATCCACTGGGAGTTGTGATAGTTCCCTCCACGGGACATCTACATGCCGACGGACTGGTGTACACATCTCCTCATCTGTATTCAGCAGTGATATCGTTGTACACATTTTTATACCAGTATCATACTTGGCTACATGTTTTAATGACTGCTTTTGGTACAGTTTTTACAGTTTATGTAGCTACATCGATTTTATCTCCTTATTTGGTTACCTACTTGAAGACTATAAAAGTTGTAATGCTATTCCCATCGAGCGCTGCCTTTTGTGTGTTTTATGTATCCTGCTATCCATTTTCCAGTTGTTGGTAGCTGCACTGGGAATCAGCCTGTAATGAGATCAGCTAAAAGTATCTGTATGTGAGTTGTAATTAATCGAAATTAGTCGATTAATCGATTAAAAAACAAAACGATTAATCGAACACAAAAATTTTGATCAGTAACAGCCCTAATTATTTGTTTATATAAGATTTATAGATACGCAGCGCTGCACTATTTTCACAAAATTAATATTGCAGTAGGCGTGGTGTATCACTCTAAGTGCTCAGCAGCTGTGTAGACAGACATCAGGGGGTTATTTATTTTTTTTTCTCGCGTCATTATAGGAGTAATTTATTAGTATTTTGGCGCTGATTGTTTTTCTCACAATTTAGATAACTTCATCTATCCGCAACTAAAAGCTGAATCTATCCACCCATGTGAAAGGGGCCTAAAGCCTTCAAAGTACCAATTTATGTAAATATTTTCATTTTGTTATTTTATTTTTTCCTAGAAAACATGTTAAATGAATTAAAGGGTCACTAAAGGAAACAATTTTTTTGGCTGAAATGACTGTTTACAGGGAATAGAGACATAACAGTTAACTGATTCCTTTAAAAAATGATTAAAAATAGATAAAAATCTCATGTGCCTGCAGTTTAGTTTCACTTTTAAACTGGTTTCATGTTTCTGTGAATTAAAGAGACACACAGAAAAAAAAAAAATACAGGGCAGTGTTTTGTTTTTAAAATGAATCTTGCTGGAGGCAGTCCGGGGCGATCTCTTGCAGTGGACGCGCACGGCCTTCACATGGTTGGGTCGAGTGAGCATTGTAAAAATGAACATTCTACCTCGCATACTTTTTTACTTACAGATGCTGCCACTTGTAATGACTATGCCGTCACTATGAATAGGAGATGACAAGTAGACACTTGTACTGGAGGATACTCAGATTTGAACCACCTGGTGACTCTAAGATGTGTACAGAGAGTATGGGGTTAATTCATCACAACCTCCTGTGGTCTATCTCCTATTAATGGTGTGGTGTATCTACCATGGGTGATAGGAGAATTCTGGTAATGCATTACAGTCTCTACAAGCATAAGATATCTGGTAATGAAGAACTTATAGCAGTAGCACACGCAGCTTAAACAGTGAACCAGTATACAAGCTTGAAGTGTCTTGGAGCTATGGGTACTTGCGGTTTAGATGTAGTAAGCTTAAGAGTTCCTTCCTGGAGGGAGATTGAAGGATGGTCAGGATGGCTCTATGGAGCAGTAGATTGTCAGCTCTGTGGTCCAGGAGTTAGTCTCAGGCAAAGGCAGAATCCTTGGAGTTGAATCCTGGTGCTGTAAATCTGGAGTCACCTTGCAGGCTGCAGGTTGCAGGTGAGAGGGTCTCTGATCTCAGATGGTGGCGGGCGTCAACTTCAATAACCGAACACCCAGCCGCCATCGGAGAGGGTTTAAATAGCCCACCTGTCGCGGGATACACGCTGGACGCGCTTCCGCGTTCCAGCGTGGAACGCAGGATTCGACAGCGCGTCGGAAATGACGCTGACAGGGTGCTGGATGGAGCGCAGCTGTCTAAGGAAGGTACAGCTGCGCTCGTTCTGTACAAGGTAACGCCGATGCCGTTACATACTCCCCTCCTCAAGGGGGTCCCTAACATACACCCAGAAGGTGACGGTCGATCAGGGTATCTGCGGTGAAATTGCTTGATGAGTCGAGGAGCATGAATGTGAGAGGAATCTTCCCAGGAGTCATCGAGATGGCTGTAACCTTTCCAACGAATCAAGTATTGGAAGGAGGATCCTTGTCTCTTGGAATCCAGAATTTTCTCTATCTCGTATTCAGTCTCACCGAGAACCTCAACAGGAGAAGGGGGTTGAGGATCTCTGTTAGGGAACGGATTAGGTGTGAAAGGCTTAATAAGTGAGACATGGAAAGAAGGATGTATCTTCCAATCTGAAGGTAGAAGTAGTTTAACGGTGTTATTGTTGATGAGATGTGAAATGTAGAAAGGACCAGTGAATTGACGACTGAGTTTTCTTGAGGGGATATTAAGGCGTAAGTTTAGAGTAGAGAGCATGACGCTTGATACCGATCCATTGGAAGACGCCCAGGATTCCCTCTCGGGAAGAATGGATTGGGGGGGGTGAATGCGGTTCGTGACTCGTGAGGCTGAAGACTGGGTTGCTACTTGTAAGGGGACTGAGTAACGTTTCCGTGCTGTTTGGGCGCCCTGGTCCGACTATGTTTCGGATCCGGTTCTCGTGCCCTCGAGCTTAGATATCGCTCTATTGGAATTAGCAGATCCCACGCTTAAGGCTCTCAGACTGGCTAGAACGTGAGGGACAACGATCTGACCCACTAGTGATTGCTGTGAACTTGGGGACCCTGGACCCTCATCGCGGTGCGCTCGGTACGGACTTCGAGGATGCTCACCTTTAATATGCAGGTAACCTGGTTCTTGTGATCTTCGTCTTTTGTCTTTCTTCTCCTTTGCTTTTGTCAGGGACCTGCCAGTAGGCTCCGCCGAGCACGCATGCGCACACATGCTAATGGCCAGTCACCTGTTCCTGTGCGCAGGCGCGCCTCTAATGCGCACATTTGTGCGCCAAGTGCGTGCGTCTGTGCGCCAAACGTGACCGTGCATGCGCCTACTACACGCGCACGTGCACGGCGGTCGCACGCACGGCGGGTGCGCGCGTGCTCGTTAGGCACGATTGGCGCCATTCTGCCTTTAAAAGGCCAGCAGCTGCAGTGACACTTCGCTGTTTGATCTGCAGTGTTGTATCTGTAAAACCTGTGACCTGTTGTACTTATTATCCCTACCGACCCGGCTCTGTCTGACCACCCGAGACTCTCCAACCCGACCCCTGGCTTGATCTGACTCCGCTCTGCTCTCCTGCCCACCGTTACCAGACCCTGTGCCTGAATCTGACTATGCTTGCACTCATCAAGAGTGACTTCCTGATTACCTGCCTGCCTGGCCTTGTTGATCCTGATATCTGCCATTTGTCCTGCTCTTAACCTGGCTTGCTCCACCAGCTCCTGCTATCCAGTACCTGTGCCAGCTCCAGAGACGCTGTCTCCTGCACCGACTGTCCTGAAGGACCACCAACCGTGCCAGACCGCTGTCATCACCAGGCACTCCTACCTCGCCGCCCTCCCGAGCTTGCTGTCCCCACACCAGCAGCTCCAGAGCCGGGGCTGTAAGAGAGGCCTCTTCCTGCACACTAGGCTCTGGCTACAAGGTACGTTCCAGTACATAACAGCTTTTCTTCCCTTCTCTCTTCACTTTTGCTCTCTACTGTGAGCTCCGTACCCCCTTTTTATACTATGCCCCCATTCCCCTTGTTTCATGCTTTCTTGTGGATGGTAATTGACAAAACATGCTGACCTGTTGGGAGTGGCTGACCCATGAAGCTCCGCAACACGCAGGGCGGCCCCATATCTCTTGGGGAGCTGACGTCCCCGTCTGGGAGCAGGATTTTACGATTGGCTGGTCTTGGTACGTGTCGTGGTACGGGGTGGTTAGATGGAGGCGATTTGCCTTATTGGCGCTCCTCTTTCGGTTGGAGTCAGCCCCTCCCCTCGAGCCTTATTCCCCCACCACCTACCCCCCCCCTTTTCCCTCCCTTCTTAGTTCTACTTTGTCTGAACTCTGCAAATACCTAGTTTTGCTTTTTGTCGAAACGTGTTCTCAGGAAATACATGTCTATGTCTGACGAGATTGCTATTCACTGTCTATTCTTAGACCCTGCGCGGTCTATGGCTCTACGCTTTGTTTTATTTGACGTGTTATGTCCTCGGTTGTTATATAAAAAAAACTGATTGTACTAAAATGAATCTGGAAGCAGGAAGTGTGGAGATCAGAACAGAATTACAGCAACTTCAAAGCAAAAACGAACAATGAGGACATGAAACCAAGACTGCAGTAAGGTAAAGGAAGCTATTTAGCTAAAAAAAAAAAAATTCCTTTAGTGATCCTTTAATGAATCAGGAACTACCATTTTTTTTTACAAATGAACGTTCTTGGTAGACATGTGCACTTTTTTTTTTTTGGAAATTCGAAAAATGTTGTTGTTTGTTTCATTCGTTTTTTTGCTTTTTTCAGAAATTCGGAAATTCGGAATTCGGAAATTCGAAAATTTGGAATTCCAAATTTACGAATTCCCGAAAAAGCATAAAAACAAATGAAACGGAAAAAAATAATTTCCCGAATTTCCCCAAAAAATTCAAATTTTCGAATTTCCGAATTTTCGAATTTTAGATTTTTAAAATTTTCGGATTTTTAGATTTTTTTAAATTTTCGAAATTTTTAATCTTCGAACTTTCGAATTTTCGTATTTCCAAATTTTAGTATTTTAGATTTTTCAATTTTTCAATTCGGAATTCGGAAATTTGGAATTATCAAATTCCGAATTTTACAAACTTCTGAAAAAAGCAAAAAAACGAATAAAACGGAAAAATAGAAATTTTCGAATGTCCGGGAAAAAAAAAAACGAATGAAACAAAAATGAAAAAAAAAAAAGAATTTCCCGAATTTCCGAAAAAATAAAAAATAAAATAATTTTCGAATTTTTGAAATTCCGAATTTTCGAATTCCGAATTTCCAAAAATCCGAATTTCAGATTTTTTTAAATTTCCTAATTTTCGTATTTCCGAATTTTGGAAATTCGGATTTTTGGAAATTTGGAATTTCGAAGATTAAAAAAATCGGGAAATTCATTTTTTTTCGTTTTTTGTTTCATTCTTTTTTTTTTTTTGAAAATTATATTTTTCCATTTTATTCGTTTTTTTTGCTTTTTCAGAAATTTGTAAATTCGAAATTAAAACATTCGGAAATATAATTTTCAAATTTCGAATTCTTTCGAATTTTTCAATTTCATTTTTGGGAAATACGATAATTCGGAAATGAAAAAATTTGGAATTTACACATTTTCGTAGTTCCGATTTTTTTTCATTTTCGAATTTTCGTATTTTCGGAAATACAAAAATTCGGAACTGAGAAAATTCAGGAAATACGACAATTCAGGGATAAATCGGATACAAATACAATTTTTTCAATTTTTGAATTTTCGCATTTTTGATTTTTTAAATCTTCGAACTTTCGAATTTTTGTATTTCCGAAAATTAAAAATTTGGAAAATTCGAAAATGTCAAAATTTGAATAATAAAAAAAAAATTGTTGTATTTGTATTATGGTTGTCCCGATACCTCTTTTTTAGGACCGAGTACAAGTACCGATACTTTTTTTCAAGTAGTCGCCGATACCGAATACCGATACTTTTTTTAAATGTGTCCCCAAATGCAGCCATGTCCCCCGCATATTGCAGCCATGTCCCCCCACAGATGCAGCCATGTCCCCCCACATATATTGCAGCCATGAGCCCCCACATATATTGCAGCCATGTCCCCCCACACATATTGCAGCCATGTCCCCCCACAGATGCAGCCATGCATGTCCCCCACATATGCAGCCATGTCCCCCACAGATACAGCCATGCATGTCCCCCACATATTGCAGCCATGTATGTCCCCCACATATTGCAGCCATGTATGTCCCCCACATATTGCAGCCACGTATGTCCCCCACATATTGCAGCCATGTATGTCCCCCATATTGCAGCCATGTATGTCCCCCACATATTGCAGCAATGTATGTCCCCCACATATTGCAGCCATGTATGTCCCCCACATATTGCAGCCATGTATGTCCCCCACATATTGCAGCCATGTATGTCCCCCATATTGCAGCCATGTATGTCCCCCACATATTGCAGCCATGTATGTCCCCCACATATTGCAGCCATGTCCTGTTCCCCACATATTGCAGCCATGTCCTGTCCCCCACATATTGCAGCCATGTCCTGTCCCCCATACCTGTAGTAGCTGCTGCCGGGTTAATCCCTGTGCAATACAGCGCGCATTACAAGCTTTCATTTGTATACTTGTAATGCGCGCCTCGCCATGTATAGACACTCCCCTTCTCGGGATTGGACGGATCCGTCCAATCCCGAGCAAGGGGGAGTGTCTATACACGGATCCGTGCATAGACACTCCCCCTTGCTCGGGATTGGACAGATCCGTCCAATCCCGAGAAGGGAAGTGTCTATACATGGCGAGGCACGCATTACAAGTATACAAACAAAAGCTTGTAATGCGCGCTGTAATGTACGGGGATTACTGCGGCGTATGCGGCGGCGGGGGGGGGTAAATATTCTATTTAGGTATCGGGGGTATTTGCGGGAGTACAAGTACTCCCGCAAATACTCTGTATCGGTCCCGATACCAATACTAGTATCGGTATCGGGACAACCCTAATTTGTATCCCAAATTCCCTGAATTTTCGTATTTCCGAATTTTCGTATTTCCGAATTTCGGAAATTCTGATTTTTTAAAATTTGTTATTCGGAAATTCTAAAATTGAAAAATTTGAAAATTGGGAATTTCGGATTTTTGGAAATGTGGAATTAGGAAATTCAGAATTTCGAAAATGTGGAATTTGAAAATTCAGAATTTCGAAAATTCGAAATTTCGAAAATTCTGATTTTCAAAAAGTAGACATTTCGAAAATTCGGAATTTGAAAAATTTGAAAATTTGGAATTTCGAAAATTACATTTTTTTACATTTTACATTTTTTTAAACAATATCAAAAATTCGAAAATCTAAAATTCTAAAAATTCGGAAATACGAAAATTCAGAAATAAAAAAAAAAGAAATAATTTTATTTTTTTAAAATGAAATAGGAAGATTCGGAAAATAAAAATACAAACCTTCGGAATTACCACATGCATTATCCCTGTGTCATTCTTTTCAGCCATCAAAATCAGTTTCATGCAGAAGTAATCAGAGTGGCTAATTAGCCCCTTCTTTTTTCTATGTATATACAACAGGGATGGAGATATATGTTTACATATTTCTCATTCAAAGTCCCAAAAACCCAATTTTTCTCTTGTGCATTAGGGATGGAGGTTACATGACGGACTCAAAGTTGGGCTACTACTCTCTTTGTATTGTTTTTAATCCAACTTATTGTGGTTCATACCCCTGGTTTTATGTCCGTGTTTCATTGGGCAATTTTAGCTTCGATTTTTCAGACATATCCTTTTTGTGCTCCATTCTAGCATGTTTTAGGTGTGCATTTTTTTCTTAAAGCGTCATTTAAGAAATGAGAGGGGGCGGCGCCCATGCGCCCCCTATGGACGGGTCGCCACTGCTTGGCATCCTTACTTTGGAGGAGCCTAATTCCTGTATGGGACCGAAGATTAGTGGTGCGCTTGTTGTTTACATAGTCAGTTTGAAAAGAGACACAAGTCCATCTGGTTCAACCAATAAAAGGGAAAAAAATCATACAAACCCTTATAGACAATTCTATACCCACAGTTGATCCAGAGTAAGGCAAAAAAAACAGCAAAATAGGATCCAATTTGCTGAAGCAGGGGAAAAAAATCCTTCCTGATCCACCGAGAGGCAGTCAAATATTTCCTGGTTTCAACTTTACCTATAAATATTAGTATCCAGTTATATTATGTACATTTAGGAAAAAATCTAGGCCTTTTTTACAGCAATCTACTGAGCTGGACAGAACCAGCTCTTGAGGGAGATCCCTTTTTAAATATAGGCACCACATTGGCCTTACGGCAATCCAGTGGTACTATGCCAGGATTTGGACTGTTTAGTGATTTAGGCTGAAGTAATCTGTCTTTTTATGAAAGCGGGGGTTCATCCTAAAAAAATGTTCTAACATTATATCCAGCATACTAAGCATACTAAGGACATTTACAGTATGCAGGTCTTTTTTTTTTTTTCTCCGTACATACCGTTATATTGTGATTTTCTCTGTCTGTTGAAACAGTTCCCCATGTCGCACAATGCGCGTCACCAGATTTCCGTAAGTAGTAATCAGAACCCAGAGGCAGGGATAGGAACGCCCAGTCCCGCAGTAATCAGAACCCAGAAGCCCTGGAGAAAATCACAATATAACGGTATGTACGGAGAAAAAAAAAAAAAGACCTGCATACTGCAAATGTCCTTAGTATGCTGGATGTAAAGTTAGAAATTTGTTTTTAGGGTGAACCCCCACTTTAAGCCATGATTCAAATAAACTGTTTTGCTTTCAATAACCTGGCTGGCAATCATTCGAGAGCTAGCCATGTTGTGGGGATGCTTTTCTTCAGCAGGGACAGGGAAGCTGGTCAGAGTTGATGGGAAGATGGATGGAGCTAAATACAGGGCAATCTTAGATGAAAACCTGTTATGCCCCGTACACACGACCGGATTTTCCATCGGAAAAACATTGGATGAGTTTTCCGACAAATTTCCACTCAAGCTTGGCTTACATACTCATGGTCACACAAAAGTTCTCTGAACTTTTGACTGTATAGAACACTGTGACGTACAACACTATGACGAGCCGATAAAATGAAGTTCAATGCTTCCGTTGAATGCGTCAAATTGCTTCCGAGCATGCGTCGGAATTTTATGCGTTGGAATTGCCACAGAGACAATCGGAATTTTTCCATCTGTAAATTGAGAACTTGCTCTTAATCTTTTGCTGGCAGAAATTCCGACAGCAAAAATCCGATGGAGCATACACACGGTTGTAATTTCCGACGAAAAGCTCACATCGGACTTTTGCTGGTGGAATTCCGATCTGCGCATTAGAGTCTGCAAAAGACTTGAGACTGTCCCAGTCCCTTCCTTTTCTAAATAAACACAGTGAACACAATCACTGCGTTCATTCATAATAGCAGCATGGCAAACTGTGTTTACTATGCTTCAATTTGTGAATGAACAGGAAACCGCTCAGCACAGAACACTTCCCATTCATTCACTGTCCAGTGCAGCCGACACTGCAGAGAATGGCATGTGTGTTTGAGCTTTGGGGTGCACACCCTAATGCAAAAGGCTGCACACACCTATGAAGTAGATACGTTTTGAAAAAACTATGGAAAAGCCCCCATTTTAAAAAGTAGTACCCTGGGGCTGCTTGTCATGAATAAAACAGTAGCACCAAAGGCCCAGATTCACAGAGCGATTACGCCTGCGCAACAGGAGATGCGCGTGCGTAAGTCTAAATGTGCGCGTGCGTTTCGTTTCGCGGCATCCCCAGAACGAGATACGCAAAAAATCGTCTTTTTTTTGTCCCGCGTAATTTCGTTAGACTGGCGCATCCGTCCGCGCAAAAGTGCGATAGACACACCATTGATTTGCTAGTCAAATATGCTAATGAGGGACTTACGGGGATCCACAAAACAACGTTGGGGCAGCGCAAGCGACGCAGTGTGCGCAACAGCAAAATGTCCTGTCTAAAATTAGAGCTGATAAAAGCTGGTCTAAAAAAAGAAAAAAAGTCTACTTGTCAGATAAAGCAACACTGTTAGTGAGGAGTTCAGCAGTCACACGTGTTGCTCAACAATCTGTATGCCAACATGCCAGGGGCATCGTCGCACATAGCTATACTACTGACTTTAGATGAACAAAGAAGGAGGAGGGCACGGAGGATGGCACTAAGGAGGGCACGGGAGATGTTTTTTTTTTTTTTTTATTTGCTTATATAAAATTTACAATTTAATCTAATCTAATACAATATTCTTATCTGATACAAGCCCCTCACTCTTCACTTGATATATCACACATGCATAGACATCTTTGGCATGAGTGATTCTGAGGTGTCTCGCATCTTCAGATTCACCCCTCATGCCATCCTGGAATTACCACAACCTTGCAGGAGGACATCAGCAGCCCAACACATGGCACTACCCATGACACCCATGACAGCTACATATACAATCAGAGCCCCATCCCCACAGATTTCGAACAGAACATGTATGGGGACAGCTGGCTGGTTGGTGAGTGACATGGGTGGCAGGCATGACTATCCCCTCCCGTGATGCACACCTCACAAGTGGCACATGCATGACTAACATCCTCCTGTCTTTTCCCTTCAAGGTGACTCTGCATATGCACTGGTACCCCATCTCATGACCCCATCTCATGCCAGCTCACATTATGCATCTTTGCACGTTAAACACACACATTAATCATGGCACAATGAGAATGCATGCATGCACACCACTGTGGTCCCTAGCACACACACACCACATCGTCATCACATTGGATTGGCACCAGTCCACCATGCAGGACTTGTGAGCTGCAACGCCATGCCACGGCTCCAATTATGTCACTGTACATTCATACACCATTCACACAGACCTGGGGATCACTTCTCCACCACAAATGAGGGTGACACCCCTTTTCCCGCAGGAATATCACCCCCACATTCCAAAATCATACACAAACAGAACCCAAAAAATTAAATAAATGACGAGCAAAAAAAAAAAAAATGCCCAGCAAAAATATAATTTAAACAAAATAACAACAAAGAAAACACATAAAAGACAAAAATCACTCTGCAAAACAGTCCCCAAATATCTCAAAGACACATCACAAACAAACAAAAGCACCTTGCTGTAGAGGGAGGGATACAAAGGGATGTACTTTTGCAAAGGAAGTGCATTTGTGTCTGTCTATTTATGCTGTCTGCGTAGTTCACAAAGTTGCCCTAGTCCATTTCCAATTTCACTGATTGCGCCGCTTCCGAGTTGTGAGCATGCGCACAGCGGAGCTGACATGGTCTCCTTCACGCGCGCATGCGCGAGCCGGCCGGCCCTTCATTTGCATGGGGTCACGGCTCATTTCAATGTAACACGCCCACGTCCCTCCCAATTTGTATTACTCCTCCTTACGCCTCTGGAAAAAACCTTACGCTTGCGTAATTTCCTGCGCAAAAGCTACGTGAATCGGGGGATTACGCGGCTAGATGGCGCAAATCTAACGTAAAGGCGGTGCGCTACGCCGGTCCAATAATGCGCCGATGTACGTGAATCTGGGCCAAAGTGTTTTAGGAGGGCCATTTTGTTGAGAAATCATGACCATAAAAGCAATTTTTTCCTACCACACAAACACGTTGAGCTATATTAATTTGAGTAAAAACATTTACAAACTTTGCAGCCAAAGTTTTTACACATTCCTTTTGACAAAAAATACCTTTAAATGTTTGCGTTACTATAGAAAAAACATTTGTGGTTACTTACCCTTTGAGTCACCTGACACCCATTTTGTTTATGTAAAAATGTTTTCTCAGGCGCATTTAACCTGTTTCCTGGACTTGGAACTGCAAGCCTGGGTTTGAAACTCAGCAAATCTACTTCCTGAGAAACACCTCACAGTTCATCAGACATAATAAATTCTTGTGTATTTAAATCTTAAATACACAATTAAAGCCCCCCCCCCAGAGAAACGGGGGGGGGGGGCTGCCGCGAATTGAGAAGCGGGGGGGGCCCTTTACAAAAAGAAGAAATAAAGAAAAATATATATAAAAAAGGGGGGTAGCCATCCGGGGCCCTGGGGACCTCTGTGACCTTTAATAAAAAGGAAAAAAGAGAGAAAATATATATATATATATATATACCGTATTTATCGGGGTATAGCGCGCTCCCGCGTATAGCGCGCACCCCTAAAGTTGCCGCCATTCCTGTGGAAAAAAAGTTTTTTGTACTTACAGTTTTGGTGTCTTGCGCGGCGTCCATTGGCGGCTTCGGGTGTCCTCTTCGTCCGTCCGGTCCGGCGTCCGTCTGCGGCTTCGGGTGTCCTCTTCGTCGGGTCCGGTGTCCTGTTCGGCGGGTCCGGTGTCCTTTTCGGCGGGTCCGGCGTCCTCGCGGCATCCTCCTCGCTTTCCCGCGCCGAGTTTCAAATACTCCGCCGGCATATACCGAGCGCAGTAGACTCAGGTATAGTCGGGCAGACTCGGCTCCTCTCGCGCTAACGTCCTGGACGTACAGGACGTGAGCGCGAAAGGAGCCGAGCCTGCCCGACTATACGCGAGTGTACTGCACTCGGTATATGCAGGCGCAGTACACTCGTTAATAGTCGGGCAGGCTCGGCTACTCTCGCACTCACATCCTGTACGTCCAGGACGTCAGCGCGAGAGGAGCCGAGTCTGCCCGACTATACCCGAGTGTACTACGCTCGGTATATGCCGGCGCAGTATTTGAAACTCGGCGCGGCAAAGCGGCTATCGGCGTATACCGCGCACCCACGATTTTTCCCTGATTTTCAGGGCAAAAAAGTGCGCGGTATACGCCGATAAATACGGTGTATATATATATATATATATATATATATATATATATATATATATATAATATATATATTTGTTTTTTAAAAAGGGTGGTTGCCAACTGGGGCCCCGGGGACCTTATTTTTTTTTTATAAAAGGAAATTACAAAAAAAAGGGGGCTTTCCATTCGGGACCTCTGGGCCCTTTAATAAAAAGAAACCTGTGGGCCCTTTAAAAAAAAAGAAAGAAATAAAAATATATATATATAAAAAAGAAATAAACATTTATATATAAAAAGAAAAAAAACAAGGGGGTTGCCTTCCAGGGCCCTGGGGACCTCTGGGCCCTTTAATAAAAAATAAAAATATAAAAAAAATATATAAACAAAAATAAAAAATACAATTATAAAAAAAAAGGGGGTTTGACACATGGGGCCCTGGGGACCTCTGAGCCCTTTAATAAAAATACATCTATATATTAAAAAAAAGAAATAAAATATTATAAAAAAAGTAAAAAAAAAATTATAAAAAAGGAGGATTGTCATCCGCAGGCCCTGGGGACCTCTGGGCCCTTTAATAATAATAATAATAATATATATATAAAAATATGAAAATAAAAGAAATAAAAAAAAAGGGGGGTTGTCATCTGGGGCCCTGGGGATCTCCAGGTCCCTGTGGACCTCCGGACCTCTAAAAAAATAAAAGAAAAAAAATTGTCCCTTTAATAAAAAATAAAAGAAAAATATATTAATAAAATATATTTGTTTATAAAAAAAATATATTTTTTTATAAAAAAATAAATAAAAAAGAGTTGGTTGCCATCTGGGGCCCTGGTGGCCTACGGGGCCCCTAGACCCCTAAAAAATGGCCCTTTAATAGAAAAATAAAATAAAAATATATTAAAAAATATTTTTTTTTTTATAGAAAATAAACAAAAAAAAGGGGGGTTGCTATCCTGTGCCCTGGGGGCCTCCGGGCCCCTGTGGACCTCCGGACCTCTAAAAAAATAAAAGAAAAAAAATTGTCCCTTTAATAAAAAAGAAAAGAAAAATATATTAAAAAATATATTTTTTTATAAAAAAATATATTTTTTTATAAAAAAGAAAAGAAAAAAAAAGGGCTTGCCATCTGGGGCCCTTGGTGGCCTCCGGGCCCCTGGGGACCTTCGGACCCCCAAAAAGGGTAGTTCCCATCCGGGCCCCTGGGGACCCCCCGGCCCCTTACAGGTGTAATGCCTGTACCCCCCTGATGGCGGCCCTGGGCCCACCAACCCACAGCGCTGCTGAATAATATGAGTTCAAGATATTCTCCTTTGTTACAAGATTTGCTATTTGCCATGGTTTCCAGATGTCCCTGATTTTGAGGGACTGTCCCTCTTTTGGAACAAAGGCCCTCTCTAGCTCTTTCCACCTCAGTTGTGTCTCTTGTGATTTGATGTATACAACTCTATAAAAAGGTACTATTACTTTCATCCAATCTCTAAATTATTGCTTTTGTTCATTTCAAATGCTCCATGTATTGATGTGTTGCAGGGGGTGTGTCTTTTTCGCACATAATTTTGCTAACAGGTTTCCCTCTTTCCCATCTCAGAACGTTGAGAGATTTGTTGAAGCTATAGTCTAAAGCAGTGGTCTCCAAACTGCTTGGGGCTGGATGTGGCACTTTGCTTGCCTTTATCCAGCCCTAAGGTATTATTCCTGCCACTGACATCAACAAAGGGGGCATAATTCCTGCCACTGACACCAGCAATGGGGCATTATTCTTTCTACTGATAACAAAAATGGGGCACTGTTCCTCACACTATTTCTTCCCCTAATACCAAAGATCGGGCATTGTTCACTCCCACTAGGCACAGTCTGACACCCCCCAACTAAAGTCTGAAAGACAGTAAACTGGCCCTATCTTTAGAAAGTTTGGAGACACCTGGTCTAAAGGGCAAGAAGCCTGACTATTGCATACAAAAAGCACCATAAAAACAATACAAGTTGGTTACATTTTACAAGCTGCGGTACAATGCGATCTGGTGCAGGCAAATGGACTGCATTTGCAATCTGTGGAGTGCTGTTAGGAATAAATTGACACCAGCAGCAGATCGCGCACACAGTGTGTTCTGAATGCAGTGCGGTAAACGCGCATGGCACGTGGGTTGTTCTGGTGTGAATTAGGCCTAATACCGATACCCTCCTGCCTATAAACCCACAAAGATTCCGATGTCAGCAGACAATCAACATATTCCTTGATATGTTCTTAAAGCTGAACTCCATGCAAACAGCAAAAATTATGCTATTAAAACAAATAAAAGGTGAAGGAACTCACCCCCCTCACCTAGGTCATGCCTGTCTTCACCCACCCCTAGAACCTACACTTAGAGGCGCCTCTCCTCTCTTTTATACTCAGTTGTGACAAGACATGGTTTGTATATCAAGTCAAAATGTATTAAAACATTTTGATTGTCTTGCAAAACACTCTCAAACCAAGTTACTCGCAAACCAAGGTTTTACTAATAATTTTTTTTTTGGGGGGGGGGGGTATACAAGACAATTTGTATGTATTGTTGAGCGCGAACCCGAAATGTAAAGTTTGGGTTTTTCCCGAACCCGGACCCGAATCCGAATAATTGGTGAAAGTTCGGGTTCGGAGTTTGGGGGAAAAAAATGCGCGGGGGTCCCCCCAAATTCAATAACCAGACCCTTTAGGTCTGGTATGGATATTAAGGGGAACCCCGCCATCAATTAAAAAAAAATGGCGTGGAGTTCCCCCTAAAATCCACACCAGACCCCTTATCCGAGCACGTTGACCTGGCCGGCCGCAGAAAAGAGGGGGGACAGAGTGCGCCCCCCCTCTCCTGAACCGCTCCAGGCCACATGCCCTCAACATTGGAAGGGTGCTTTGGGGTGCCCCCAATATTGATGGGGACAAGGGTCTCATCCCCACAACCCATGCCCGGTGGTTGTGGGGGTATGCGGGCAGGGGGCTTATCAGAATCTGGAAGACCCCTTTAACAAAGGGGACCCTCAGATCCTGCCCCCCCTGTGTGAAATGGTAATGGGGTACACTGTACCCCTACCATTTCACGAAGGAAGTGTAAATAGTAGTTTTCAGAGATAAAAAAACACACACCGTAGAACAAATTACTTTATTAATTAAACCAAATAAAAATTCAGCGGTGAAAATAGACAATCGATGCTGCTCCCTGCTCCAACGTTCTCTTCTATCCAGCGCCGGGTGATCGGTCCAGCGCCGGGTGATCTCTCCAGCGACGGCCGGCTGGTCCTGCGATGAGAAGATCCATCCATTCAGAGGACAGCTCTGCAAATGACGCGCCGGAGCTTTGACGTTTCTTTTATAGGGGAGGTGTGACATCACGTGACCCGTCCCCCTCTGACGCACACTGTGCTACGTCACTGGGACAGCCCAGACATGCCCCTTGCATCAGAGGGGGACGGGGTCACGTGACGCATGGCCCGCCTCCCCTATAAAAGAAACGTCAAAGCTCCGGCGTGTCATTCGCGGAGCTGTGCTCTGAATGGATGGATCTTCTCATCGCTGGACAAACCGGCCGTCGCTGGAGAGATCACCCGTCGCAGGACCGATCACCTGGCGCTGGATAGAAGAGAGCGTTGGAGCAGGGAGCAGCATCGATCGTCTATTTTCACCGCTGGATTTTTATTTGGTTTAACCACTTGCCCACTGCGCCATAGACATTTTACTGCTACAGCGCGGTGGGGTAACTGTGACACGACGTCCCTGGGACGTCCTCGTGCACTTCCGCGTTTGCTCGTCCCCTGGTCTAGAAGACCCGGCGCATCACGGATCACGGCCGTTTACCACGTGATCGCGCCGTCAAATGACGATCACTTGTAAACAAACCGACGTCATTTGATGAAGCTGGTTCCTCCCTCTCCTCTCTGTACCGTTCAGTACAGTGTGAGAGGAGAGGGGGGGAGCAGGTAGCAGCAGCAGTGCTGTGGCTGGATCAGTGACAAATGCAGTCACAGAACCATCCATCCCAGCTCAGCCATCCCTGCCCCATACTGTGCAATACCCCAGTACTCTGCAATACCCCAGTACCCTGCACAATACTCTGCAATACCCCAATACTCTGCAATACCCCAGTACCCTGCACAATACTCGGCAATACCCCAGTACCCTGCACAATACTCTGCAATACCCCAATACCCTGCGCAATACTCTGCAATGCCCCAATACCCTGCGCAATACTCTGCAATACCCCAATACTCTGCAATAGCCAGCGCAATACTCTGCAATACCCCAATACCCTGCGCAATACTCTGCAATACCCCAATACCCTGCGCAATACTCTGCAATACCCCAATACTCTGCAATACCCCAATACCCTGCGCGATACTGTCAGGGCACCAGCGCTGTCCGATCCTTTAGAGCCGCGCTATCGCGGCCGTTTACTTCGGGCGCG
Organism: Rana kukunoris; assembly: GCA_029574335.1. Classification (NCBI taxonomy): domain Eukaryota; kingdom Metazoa; phylum Chordata; class Amphibia; order Anura; family Ranidae; genus Rana; species Rana kukunoris. The sequence goes on from CM056052.1 coordinate 398,327,698, forward strand.
CGCATGCGCGGCTCGGGCGCCCGCGTGCAGGGCATAGGCGCGCGCGTGCGCGGTATAGGCGCGCGGCGCGGGCGCGCGCACGGACGCGCACAGGCACGCTCCCCATCCGGCCAATCAGCGGCTTAGGCGGGCTATTTAAGCCATCCTCTTCCCCCTGTCTGGTTGCTGGCTTGTCACAGCTTCTGAGTGTATTTGCTACCTACGACCTTTGATCCTGATTCCTCTGACCTTGGCTATCGTTTACCGGACTGCTGTCTTCTCCCGCCCTTGACCTCTGGCTCTGAACTTTTGGACTTCCTGCTCTCTCCGACCCTCCTGACCATGGCCTGTTTCCCGGATTATCCTCTGCCTGTTTCCTGTTTGAGCTACCCGGACTTCCGGACCACCTCTGTGTGCTTCCTACGCTGACCCCAGTGACCCGCTTCCAGTCCAGTCTCGGCTCTACAGATCCAGCCTGCATCTGCCTGTCGGTACCGGTGCCTCCTGGTGCGTCCGTCCCCCTGACCCCACTCCAGGGGGCGGTCCGCGCTAGGTCGCAAAGGGAGCCGCCCTCAGCATCTTGGCCTTGGTGAGTTTATCCTTACAAGCGTGATAGATACTCTGCAATACCCCAATACTCTGCAATACCCTGCGCAATACTCTGCAATACCCTGCGCAATACTCTGCAATACCCCAATACTTTGCAATACCCTGCGCAATACTCTGCAATGCCCCAATACTCTGCAATACCCTGCGCTATACTCTGCAATACCCCAATACCCTGCGCGATACTCTGCAATACCCCAATACCCTGCGGGATACTCTGCAATACCCCAATACCCTGCAATACCCATTTTTTTAAAGCACCCCTGTCCCTGTGTGCTCGCATGCAGAAGTGAACGCATACGTAAGTCCCGCCCACATATGAAAACGGTGTTCAAGCTACACATGTGAGGTATCTCTGCGAACGTTAGAGCGAGAGCAATCATTTTGGCCCTAGACCTCCTCCATAACTAAAAACATGTAACCAATAAAAGTAATTAAAGCGTCGCCTATGGGGATTTTTAAGTAGCGAAGTTTGGCGCCATTTCATGAGTGTGCGCAATTTTGAAGTGTGACATGTTGGGTATCTATTTACTCGGCGTAACTTCATCTTTCACGTTATGAAAAAAAAATTGGGCTAACTTTACTGTGTTTTTTTTTTGTTTTTTAAGCACAAAACAGTTTTTTTTTAAAAACACGCGTTCGAAAAATTTCTGAGAAAATACCATGCGAGATAAAAAGTTGTAACGGCCACCATTGTATTTTCTAGGGTCTTTGCTAAAAAAGCATATATAATGTTTTGGGGTTCTATGTAATTTTCTAGCAAATAAATTATGATTTTTACATGTAGGAGAGAAATGTCAGAATTGGTCTTAGTGTTCCAGAACGCCTGATGGTGCTCCCTGCATGTTGGGCCTACGCTGTGTAAAAGTCTCACACATGTGGTATCGCCATACTCGGGAGGAATAGCAAAATGTGTTTTGGGGTGTAATTTGTGGTATGCATATGCTGTGTGTGAGAAATAACCTGCTAATATGACAGAAACAAGATTTTTTTTTTTTTTTACAGAATTTTCAGTCGTTTTTTTTTTATAGTGCAAAAAATAAAAAACCCAGAGGTGATCAAATACCACCAAAAGAAAGCTTGATTTGTGTGAAAAAAAAGGACAAAAATTTCAAATGGGTACAATGTTGTATGACTGAGTAATTGTCATTCAAATTGTGAGAGCACAGAAAGCTGAAATTTGGTCTAGTCAGGAAGGGGGTTTAAGTGCCCAGTGGTCAAGTGGTTAATTAATAAAGTAATTTGTTCTATGGTGTGTGTGTTTTTTTTCTCCTGAAAACGACTATTTACACTTCTTTTGTGAAATGGTAGGGGTACAGTGTACCCCATTATCATTTCACACAGGGGGACCAGGATCTGGGGGTCTCCTTTGTTAAAGGGTCTTCCAGATTCTGATAAGCCCCCTGCCCGCATACCCCCACAACCACTGGGCAAGGGTTGTGGGGATGAGACCCTTGTCCCCATCAACATGGGGTCAAGGTGCTTTGGGGGGCACCCCAAAGCACCCCCCCAATGTTGAGGGCATGTGGCCTGGTGTGGTTCAGAAGAGGGGGGGCCGCACTCTGTCCCCCCCTCTTTTCTGCGGCCGGCCAGGTCAACGTGCTCGGATAAGGGGTCTGGTGTGGATTTTAGGGGGAACTCCACTGCATTTTTTTTTTCAAATTTGGGGTGGAGTTCCCCTTAAAATCCACACCAGACCTGAATGGTCTGGTTACGGATATTTGGGGGGAACCCCACGTCATTTTTCTTTTTAAATTGACGACGGGGTTCCCCTTAATATCCGTACCAGACCTAAAGGGTCTGGTTATTGAATTTGGGGGGACCCCCAAGCATTTACTTACTAAAAGTATGTGTCCCATTGACTTCAATGGGGTTCGGAGTCCGGGTTCGGGTTCGGCTTCCCGAACCCGAACCCGGACTTGGGTATGTGCAGTAGATTTTGATTTGTGGATCGCAGAATGCGATTTGGGTTATGGGCTTTTATTTTTTCGCATAGATACTGGGGAGCGTTTCCTTGAATACACTTGTGTGTTAGGCAAAGTGCCTTAAAAGTGATTTTGTCGAGGGGCGTGGCCTGGACATGGCTGAGTGAAGCTGCTTTCCATCTGAGCTCCCGGCCTGATCCCCTAATTTCGGCCAAATAACGCCTTTAAACCGGCATGAACCCTAACAAAAGATACGGGACCAGAGCAGCAACGAAAGGTACCCCTGCCGGGAAGACCACGGGAGAAATACAGAAATATTTTAAGGCCTTACAGGAGACCCTCTCTGACCTGGGCCTACCGGAGACACGAGGCCCCGCACGTGAGGTTGCAGAGGACCCACAATTGCAGGAGCCGAGTCTCAGCGGATCGGAGGACTGGTTTCCATCCCTCCGGGAGCCCCTGGAGGACCCCCACCTGGAGGGAATGTCTGCCCTTCAGGCATCTGTGCCGGCTGGCATGGACCCGGACATTAAGGCCCTGCTTCAGGCCTTGCCCACCAGAACGGACATCGAGGCCTTGATACTGAAGCTGGAGGAGACACATAGAAGGGACATACAGGAGGTCAGAGGAGAGGTCTCCACACTTACCGACCGAGTGGCCTCGGGTGAGGAGTCCGTGTCCTCCCTGGCGGAACGGGTGGCAGCGTTAGAGCAGTTCCGAGACCAGCATCGTGAAGCGGCCATTACTTTACAGCTCCATTTAGAAGATGTGGAGGACAGGAGCCGCCGCTGTAACCTGAGGCTCCGCGGTGTGCCCGAATCGGTGGATGCAGAAGATGTCGGGGCCAAAGTGACCAGGATCTTCCGCGATGTTCTGGAGGACCCGGAGGCGGTGATCCTGCTGGACAGGGCGCATAGAGCGCTCGGGCCTAAGCCTACAGACCAGGATAGGCCGCGCGATATAGTGTGCCGCCTACACCGCTACAGCCAGAAAGAGGCCATCCTCCGTAGAGCCTGGGACCTGGGGGACATTGAGGCAGAGGGAGCGCAGATCAGGATCCTGCCAGATCTCTCCAGAGCGACCCTGCGCCGAAGGGCACTGCTACGACCCCTCTTGGAGCTAGCCAGGCAAACAGGACACACATACCGCTGGGGATACCCACTGGCAGTCACCTTCCGGAAAGAAGCAGGAGCCTTCACCCTTCAGACCGCGTCGGACCTGCCAGCCCTCTTTCGTTTCCTGGGCTCAGACCCAATTCAAGTACCGGATTGGCTCCAGTTTTTTCCCCGCCAGACGGGTCGTTCGGGGGCTCCAGCCTACAGAGGGCCTTTTGTGCCACGACCACAGCGGGGCAGGCGACGACGGAACTCAGCCCGAGGCGAAGCGGCACGTGAGTAGGCCATAGGCCGCACATTTAGGTCTCCTGCCCCGGGTTACTCGCCATCCCTGCCGCGCAGCGCCTCCATCGGACACTTGCCCTATCCCCTCGCCGGAACACCTGGAGACTGCCATACGCCAGATGTGACCCCCGCGGAGGAGCTGCCCCCCCTCTATCTCCTGCCCGCAACGTTCGTGGCCGCCCCGCTACCGGGACATTGCCTGTTAAACTGCTCCTGGAGGGCCCCCCCCCCTTTTTTCTTTTCCCTTTTTTTTTTTTTTTTTATATATATTTTTCTTTTTTTTATATTTCTCCCCCCCCCCCCAGATGATTTGGGGGTTCCCCCCCCCCATCCCTGGCTCTGAGACCGCCCGGCGGAGCGTGCCCCCCTGACTAGGCAGGGGATACGAGCTGGCCCCCCCTTACTACCTTCTGGACAGCCACCCTGATGCTCCGGCCCAGCCACTGCGAGAGACCTGCAGACACTGAGACTGCGATCTCTACAGTTTTCCTACAAGCTGAGGCTACGATCGGGACACACGGAACTAAGGCTACAGAGCTCAGGTTTGGCACTTCCTTGCATGGAGGGAGACACGTGAACCGGTGATGTGGGGGTGATGGGGGGGTTCCTGGTTGGGGGCTATGTTTACACGCGGAGGGGTCACCCTTATCGTTTGCATCCACTTTGATGGCTGTCTGGGGGGGTGGGTTGCTTTCCGGGTGGGGGTGGTGGGGGGCTTGGGGCCTGGTGGGTGGGCCGGCTCTTGACCTCAGGGGGAATACGCCTGGGGCCCTGGGCTGGTGACACCCCGGGATAATTTGTTTGCACTTTCTGCACCATGTTGCCTCACTTAAGTACTTATATTTAAATTGTTCCTATGGTTACTGGTTCCACTGTTGTTAATATCTGTGATGTATAATGCCGGTTTATGTTAAAGTTAATATGTGATATTTTACGCTATACAGTGTTTGGCCGGGGCTGGGTGGAGAGGGTCGGGGGCTCGTTGCCCTCCCCTGTCTAGCCCATACCCCCCAATTAGGGTCGCGCTCGATTCCTGGGAATTTCCCAGAGAGTGCTTATAGCTGATTTAGCTATATTAGTAGAAGCTTCTTGGAGGCCCCACCTGGAGCCTTCCCTTTGAGCTCTTTCTCTATCTCTTCCAAATACCTCCCTTTCTCTTCCTACTCCATCAACCCTCCCCACCCACCCCCCCCCCCACACCTCACCCTCCCTCCCTACTCCGGCCCGCCACCCTGCACTACTGTGGGGAGGCGGACGCCACCCCCCACCCTGACATATCCGCTCACCCTCCCCCCTCCCCACCACTGCACGAGCATGGACCTGCTTACGGTAGTTTCTTTTAACGTCAAGGGCCTTAACACCCCTGAAAAAAGGCGCATGCTACTGCAAGACATGCGTCGCATGAGAGCGGATGTGATACTCCTTCAGGAGACACATTTTAAGAAGTCCAACCTACCGCTTCTGAAAAACAGGTTCTACCCCACGACACATCACTCCCAATATACAGAGGCTAAGTCTAGGGGAGTCTCTATTCTCATCTCTGCGGGGGTGCCCTGGACTCCCCTGGACACCCTGGCAGACAATGAGGGACGCTTCCTCTTTCTAAAGGGCAGGGTGGGAGATAGGACGGTGACATTTGCCAACCTCTATGCTCCCAATGCCCAACAGGACGTTTTTCTTAAGAAAACCCTGGCACAGCTCCGACGTTTTATGGAGGGCCATCTGATACTAGGGGGAGACCTGAATATATCCTTGATCCCGACTGAAGACACGTCCACCGGGAAGACCTCCCTAACCCGAGACACGCGGAAACGAATTGACACTACCCTAAATTCAATGCAACTGATAGATGCCTGGCGCCTCTTACACCCTGGAGATAGAGACTACACTTTCTTCTCCAAACCACACCAAACGTATTCAAGACTTGACTACTTCCTTATCCCACACGGACAACTAGATGCAATCCGGGACATTGCCATTGGCTCAATTACGTGGTCAGACCACGCCCCAGTTACCTTGAAGTACTCTATCTCCGATCTTAACGGCGGTCAGAGACCAGTATGGCGCTTGAACGAAGGTCTTTTGCAAAATACCGACGTCATGACAGAGATCACCACAGAATTAGGACATTACTTCACTACTAATAGTTCCCCTGACAGTGACACGGGGGTGATATGGGAGGCCCATAAAGCGGTGATCCGGGGGGTGCTTATTAAACACGGCGCGCGGCTGAAAAAGGAGCGTTCAGCACAACTGAACTCACTCCTTACTAGACTGCAGGGCCTAGAATCCACACACAAAATAAGCCCGAACAGGCAGACCGGAGCGGAACTGGATGTCATCCGCTCACAGGTCACGGACCTCTTGCACTTTAAAGCCAAAGCGGCACTTCAGACCTGTCGACGTTACACTTACGAATCGGGCAACAAATGCGGCAAGTTGTTGGCTAACGCACTGCGCTCGCGTCGTTTAGCCTCATATATCCCGCACGTGCAATCCTCAAAAGGGCAAAAACAGTCCACCCCACAGCAGATTTCACGTGAGTTTAGACAATTTTACAGCTCCCTGTATAATTTGGCTAAGCCCCCCCGTCCCCCGAGACTTGTTACGGGACTATATCGCCACATCCCTTATGCCCTCCCTGTCCACTGAAGACCGGGATAATCTAGAGGCTCCCATTACATTATCAGAAATCCAGCTCGCACTAAAAAGCGCCAAACTGGGCAAGGCCCCTGGCCCTGATGGCCTCACCATAGCATACTACAAAGCGGTGCTGCCATCGGTGGGACAGCATATGGCGAAGCTGTTCAATGAACTAGGCTCGGGGACATCCTTCCACGCCACCACATTACAAGCCCAAATATCTGTGATCTTGAAACCCGACAAAGACCCAGCCCTCTGCGGTAGCTACCGTCCCATTTCCCTCCTTAACACAGACATCAAACTGTTCACTAAAATCCTGGCATCCAGACTCCAGAGACATATACCGTCTCTGATACACCTAGACCAGGTAGGCTTCGTGCCTACCAGAGAGGCCCGTGACAACACTATTAAAGTGCTCAACCTCCTACACATGGTCTCCTCCAGTAAAACCCCTAGCCTGTTTGTAGGGACGGATGCCGAAAAGGCATTTGACCGGGTAGACTGGCAGTTTATGATGTCTACTCTAGAACACATAGGCCTGGGTGACAGGATGAGGAATTGGGTAACGGCAGTCTACGACGGTCCGACGGCAAGGGTGAGGGCCAATGGGGTACTGTCAGATCCATTCCCAATAACCAACGGGACGAGACAGGGATGCCCCCTGTCGCCTCTCCTGTTCGCACTGTCGCTGGAGCCTTTCCTGTGCCACGTGCGGATAAACCCCGACATTAAAGGTATTCTCACTGCAAAGGCTCACTACAAAGTCTCCGCATACGCGGATGACCTGCTTTTCACCCTTACGGAACCCGATACCTCCCTCCCGGCCCTGTTCCAGGAATTTGAGACTTACGGTAGGCTCTCCAATTTAAAAATTAACTTTACAAAGTCAGAGGCCATGGGCATAGGGATCCCACAGCGACAGCTAGCCCAGCTTAAAGCTGGGTTCAACCTAAAATGGACAGCAGTAGCTCTGAAATACTTAGGGACATACATCCCCCCTACACTTACACGACTATTCCAGTTGAATTTCCCCCCCCTCTTGACAGAAGTTCGGAGACTATTGACTCAGTGGACTGGGGGACTACATTCCTGGATGGGCAGGTGCAACATCTTAAAGATGACAATACTGCCCAAATTCCTGTACCTCCTGCAGGCCCTCCCGATCTCCATCCCGGGAAGCTACTTTAGACAGATTCACTCCACGTTCAATCAATTTCTCTGGGCGGGGAAAAAGTCGCGGATATGCAGAAAGATCCTCACCCTCCCCAAACTACAAGGAGGCCTAGCCCTACCGGACATCCAGACATATTATCGCTCAACACACCTGGTTAGACTAATTGACTGGTGCCGACATGGACACAATAAGTTGTGGACACAGGTTGAACAGAGCCAGACCGAGATTCCCTTACGTCGCGCCCCGTGGTGCTCAGCCTCGCTCCCTCTCTCACTTACACGCCACCCTCTCGTGGGGACCACGGTTAGGGTATGCTCCGATCTTTTTGACCGGCTTTCCCTGTCCTCCAGAGACTCCCCCCTTAGACCCATCATTGGACACCCACTATTCGACCCGGGCTTACAAGATAGGAAGTTCCTGGACCTCGGGAAGGAGGGCCTCTATCAGGCATCACACTTTAGCTCAGGGGGACAGTGGAAATCTGCATCGGAATTGACAGACCCGGAAGGCGACTACCGCCTTGACTTTTTAAGGGCAAACCAGTTGACTCATTTCCTGAGCACCATCCCGCCCCCCCCGACCGGACAGGTACCATTGACAGAGTTGGAGGAGCTGTGCGGAGGGACGGGAGTGCTCCCACACGCCCTGTCCCTTCTATATGCCATGCTGATCGCCCCCACTCGGGACTATCAGATACCGGCTCTGACAAAATGGGAAAGAGAATTAAACACACAATTCTCGCCCACTGAAAAACAGACCATACTGCGCTTCGCACATAGATCATCTCTATGCGCGAAAACTCAGGAGACGAACTACAAGGTTCTCACCCGCTGGTACAGAACACCGGATCTCCTGAATAAACTATTCCCCAACACTACCGACACTTGCTGGAGATGCCAACAAGACAAGGGTACTCTGCTTCATGTGTTTTGGTCCTGCCCAAAGGTCAGGGGTTTCTGGGGAGAGGTACGCAGGATTACCCAAAAGTTTACGGGGTACGTAATACCAGACGACCCGGCTTACTTTCTTCTACAGGCAACTAATATACCGCCTGGAACTTACAAAAAATCAGTGGTGCGCCACCTCTTGGACGCAGCCAGGGCCTGCGTGCCTCTCCGCTGGAAGTCCCCTCACCCTCCCACTATTGCTCTCTGGCTGAATAGGGTAGACGAGATCAGTCGTATGGAAGACTTGATCCTCTCCAGCCAACAGCGTCAGGAGACATACTCTGAGACATGGCAGTTGTACAACTTCTTTAAATACTCGGATGAAGGGCAGAAGCTCAGAGAGACCGACTGCCATACGCCCACCCAGTCACAGGCCTAACGCCAGCTCTCCCTGGCAAGCGGTCTGAGATCAGAATGGGAACACCCTACGCCCTTTCAAGGCGCTTTGTATTAAACCTGCTCGTGCAGCCCCCCCCCCCCCATCTACCTTCTACTATGCCTTTCCCTGCTCTATTCTATATTGCTCTTTAACCTCTAGTCTATCTCTCCCTGCTCTGAAAATGGAAAACGGATCTGGGGGCCGGACCGATCGGACCCCGCCACTAGGTCACGAATTACTTCCCTCTGCCTTGAAAATCATGCCCTCTTCGGGCCCTGGTTGCATTCTTCTGCAACGAGGATATACGGTGTATGTGACTATAGTTTTACATGTATTATTGTACCTACATACGAAAGATGTTATCTCGACTGTTATATGTATATGTTGCGGGTCCGAGAGGACTGGCCTTTTTGGTGATAAATAAAAAATTTCAAAAAAAAAAAAAAAAAAAGTGATTTTGTCTTTCACTGGCAGCCAGTGAAGAGATCTCAGCGAAAGGGAGATTGACTCCCATGGTTTTTTACCAGTCACTAATCGAGGAGCCGTATTTTGAACGACTTGCAGACAAGTGATTTGGTATTTCGGAAGACCTAAATAGAGGGCATTTGCGTAGTCGAGTCTGGAATTGATGATTGTTCCCACCACGACTTCAATGTCCTCTTTAGGGATAAAAGGGGTTAGTTGGCGTAACTGGCGCAGCAGATGATGGGATCCGCTGACTACTGCCCCTATTTGTGCATCCAATGTCATGTGGGAGTCAAAAATGACTCCAAGACTTTTGACTTTGGCGCTCAGGGCGATAGTTTTTCCCAGGATGGGTGGTGGGGTCCAATTCGAAGTGGGAAGACTTTTCCTGTTTGCGTGAAACAGGAGAAGCTCTGTTTTTTGAACCATTGAGTTTAAGATAACTGGATGTCATCCAGTTATCTATTAGGGTGAGGGATCTCTCTAATCCGGGCGAGTGATCCTTTCCGTTGCTGACGCGGAGATACAGTTGAGTGTTGTCTGCGTAGGAATGGTAAAGTAGCTTCTGGTTGCTGATGATCTCAAAGAGGGGACGGAGATAGATATTGAACAGTACCGGTGACAAGGGAGATCCCTGGGGGGCTCCGCATGATACCATACGCATTTCTGATGTGAAAGATCCCAATTTCACTGTTTGTGATCTGTTTTCCAAGAAGGAAGAGAACCAGGATAGATCTTCTTTCGCGACTTTGGCCACTTCAGCCAGCCTAGCGAGTAGTAGTCCATGGTCTACCGTGTCAAAGGCCGCACTTAGGTCCAACAGGATCAGGAGAGAAGATTCTCCTTCATCTGCGACCTCTAGAACATCATCCCATATTTTTACCAGAACTGTTTCAGTTCCGTGACCCGGACGGAAGCCTGATTGAAACATATCAAGTAATTTTTGGGTTTTTTAAATGCTGTTGTAACTGTTGTACAACTTCTTTCTCCATTAACTTGGAGAAAACATTTAGACCCATTATGGGTCTCCTATTGTTTGGGTCTTTCGGGTCAAGGGTGGGTTTTTTCAGGATCGGTTTTATGCCCTCCTTGAATGATTGGTTTATAAGCTGCGTGATAGCTGGTGCCAATATATCGGCACTTTCTTTCAGCAGTTTAGTGGGAATGTCATTGGGTGCTGTGCTGTTGCGCAGCGACCGAATGATATTTTTAGTGGCAGCGACGGAGATGTGTTTTAAGGTGAATTTCTGTGCTTGAGGCGAGTATATAATGGTATCGGGGGTTGGGATTTGGGGCGGGATTCATGCAGATTCCATTTTGCTCAATGCTTTCCCGGATTCTTTCAATTTTATTAATGAAATAATCAGATAGTTTGTTGCAAAATTCTTGTGAATCAGCATTGGGGGGCTCTAGGCAGGTTGGATTCATCGATTGCCAAACCAGCTTGAAGAGTTCGCGGGGGCGGTTTAGGGCCTTGGTGATGATGTTGGCGAAATGATTTTTTTTTTGCCATAAAGATTTCTTTATGATATTTCTTTGTTATTGTCTTATAAATGGTGTGGTTTCTATCTGAAGAGATCTTTTTCCAGGCAGCTTCTGCTCTTCTACGCTCTTGCTTTAGCAACGTCAGCTGGTTGTTAAACCAGCCGGCGTTGTTTTTCCGGATGCAAGTTTTGCGTTTTGGTGCCACCCAGCTTCTTCTGAGATCCAGTCCAGTGACTTGTCACCGGTTTTCTTGTTTTATTTGGCCTGAGGTGATTGGAGATTTTAAATTTAATGGCATGGTGATCGGTCCATGGTAGTGGCTCATTTTCCCCGATCTCAATTTCCAAATCCTGTTTGAAAATGAGATTGAGGGTATGGCCTGAGGCATGAGTGGGACCTTGTATTAATTGCTGCAGACCTAATCCTTCCAGATGGTCGATGCAAGCGTCAGCAACTGGGTCCAACGAGGAGTTGGCCCAGAGGTTGAAATCCCCAAGCACCAAAAGGTGTTTGATGCTTAGGGTGTAAGAGGAGATAAATTCTGTTAATGATGTGACAAGGTACGTTTTTGGGCCAGGAGGCCTATAGCACAGTAACATATGGACCGTGTCTTGGGGGTTTGTTTGCATCTGAAGAGTGAGGGTTTCCATAAATGGAAGCGAGTATTGGAGGACTGGTTTGGTGATCGAGAGGTGAATCTTGTGGATCACCGCCAGACCTTCCCCTTTTTGCCCCACTCTGTTCTGCATTTGGATGCGATAATTTGCAGGCACCAATTCTTCCAGAATGGTGTTGCAATCGCCTGTGAGCCAGCTTTCTGTGATAAAGAGGCAGTCTATATCATGGAGAAGGGTGAAATCATGGATTTCTTCCCGGTGTTTTACTGCCGATCTGGTGTTGACCAGAGCGCAGGATATGTGTTTGGGCTGGTGTGTTCTAATGCGATTTTTTACTGTTAATCGTCTGTTGATTCTTAACAGTTGTTCGCTTTTTAGAGCTTTTTCGATGACCGTTGGGAGTGTTGAGGCAAATGGCTTTAATTCCCAGATGGTTTCTGCAGAGTATTTCAAATAACCCATAGTTGCAGAAAAAAAACGGGAAGTATAGATAGTTATGTGGGGGTTTTGGCGGTGCTGGGGAGAAGGAATAGCGAAGCGAACCTGTCACTTCTCTATGTCCTCCCTTTTTGCAATTGGTCCAGAGGAAGGCGAAAAAAACCCAGGCGTGCTGTGCCAATCTGCCTTACCTGGGGAAAAAATTCCTTCCTAATCCCAAATAGGCGATCGGTCGCAACCCTCAATTTATGAAAAGCGGGGTATTAGCTTTCAGATTGAAAGAAAGGCCTGTGCCAGGGAGGGGGAGGGAGTGTGGGTGGTGTATTGTAGTGCTGTGGGTGTACAAAGATGGCCGTTGACCGGGACTAGGCCCGAGCCGGGGGCTAAAGTACAGGAGGGGACTGTGGAGGGAGAGAAAGGGCCTGTAGGGGGTACAGAGTGGGGGGGTCCTCGGGGGGGCCCGAAGAAAGGTGGTGAATTCCCTTTTATCTGTTTTTATTTTACCCTTCGGCGTGCGCGGGGGGGGTCCCGCTAGGCCGCGGACGAAGCCGTGGACTTTCCTGGGATGCCCTCCCGCACTCGTGGCTGCGATCCTGAGAAGGACGGCCGTATCCAGTCCCCGGGGGTAGACCAGGCTGATCACCTTACCTTGAGGTGTGTGAGTGTCAGGGGGAGAGGAGGGTTGCTGCTCCTGGGCGCGTTGCTTTGAGGCTGGGCTGGACTGGTCTGGGACAGCGAGCTGAGACCTGCAAACCTGCCTGCCTGCCGGGAGCCAAAGCTTGCACGCCCTACTGCTAGGGAGACGTGCGCCGTAGTGTGCTCCTGCTGCTAATCCAAGTAAGCTCAGATGCACTACCAGATATTCCCATATCCAGCAAGAGACAGTTTCCAATGTCCAGCAAGAGACAGTCCCCATATCCAGCAAGAGACATCCCCACATCCAGCAAGAGACATCCCCACATCCAGCAAGAGACATCCCCACATCCAGCAAGAGACATCCCCACATCCAGCAAGAGACATCCCCACACCCAGCAAGAGACATCCCCACACCCAGCAAGAGGCATCCCCACATCCAGCAAGAGACAGCCCCCATATCCAGCAAAAGACAGTCCCATATACAGCAAGAGGCAGCCCCATGTCCAGCAATAGTCAGTCTCCAGTGTCCAGCAAGAGACATCCCTATATACAGCAAGAGACAGTCCCATATACAGCAAGAGACAGCCCCAAATATAACAAAATACAGGCCCCTATATACAACAGGAGGCAATCCCCCATATCCAGCAGAAGACAGCTGCCAATAACCAACAAGGTTGTACAGCTATAGACAGCCCCCTTTATAACCAGCAATAGACAGTCCTCTATACACCAAGGGACATACTCCAATATCCAGCAAAATACAGCTCCATATACAGACCGCAACCTGGTCTATTCTCTATTTAAACAATAAGTGGATTGTGCTAATCTTCAATGTAAACCAAAATATTGATATCTATTAAAGAAGCCCGTAAGGGCTTTCCTTATTCAATAAGACCACTAAACTTTAAATATCTGCTTGTATTACAAAAATACAAATGTGTTTTCCTCCGGAGGGGGAGGAAAGATTTCTCTCTCACGGTTACATCACATTGATGATTGACTAATATTCAACCTTCAGAAAATATAAAGATATATTATATAGTCATTCTAAAAAGAAAATAAAGATGCCTGTATGGTTGTATTTTTTTCTACTCCGTTTAGCCTAGTAAAGCACATTTGTAAAAATAATTAAAAAAAAGTATTGTTTTATACGCCACTTATGGGCTTTAATAGTGATCTGTCAGGAGAATTTAGATTTTTCAGCAAGAATGCTCCCTCTTTCAGAAATTGTATTTTACTCAATATGTTTAATTTCATTCCATAAGATTAGAACAACAAAACCTACATGGCTTAGTACTTTGGTTTCTTACATGTGTGGGGGCAGGAAATTGTGGGTACTGTTCTTATTACTGGGTAAAATAGTTTCAAGTTACACATTAATTGTATGCAACAGTGTGTAAATTGTAATGCAAACATTATTGTATGTTCAATAATTAAAATGCAATTCATAACAGTATGTGGCATGTAGCATCTGTCTTCTGAAAAGGAGAATACGTGAACACGTTTCCAACTTGGATGCATCTGCGCTTTCTAATTTTTCATTACTTTTTTTTTTACAAGCACCTATGGGGCTCTTCCATCCTTTTCATTTTAATACATAGGGGTCAATTCACAAAGCTTTATTTTCAGATTGCGGGTGTTATTTTAACGATTTTGCACGTTATTGAAGCTAGTTCATTTCACTAAACGATTTAACGCTTTGAAAAATCATCAAATAACGTTTAACTACACAGAACCAATATTTTAAGGTGTGGATCCTTATTTAACGATTCGATCGTTATTTTAAAGAGTCAAATCGTTATTTTAAAGAGTCAAATCGTTAAATATGTACAGAAGTGCAATTCACAAAGATTTTTTTGACAGTTATCGATCGTTAATTTAACACCTCCCTCAGGGTGTCGTTATGACATTTCCCAGGCGAAATTTTGTTGTTAGAGGAAGCTTTTGGCGATTTTTGTAGTGTAGTGAAGTTTTTAGTAGTGTTGGGCAAGATGGAACCATGCTCTATTCGAACTTAAAATTATCCAGAGGCGAAGAAGAACACGTTAGAATGTTGTTCAGATTTATAAACGTGTATTCCGTTCACATACTATTTTGGATGACTTTTCTGAAACCCAGGTGATAGCTAAATTCCGATTATCATCTCCCATGATTTATTCTCTGTATAAGGAAATACACATGGCTTTAGAAAAACACACACTAGAAGTTTTGCACATCACATGCTCAATCTTCACATGTGTCTTGCTTGTGTCTCTCTCTCTCTCTGCATCTGCTCTTTTCCACATGCAGCTGTTCTCCTCCCCTTCTGCTCCCAGAATGCATCTCTCCAGCATTATTTAACGATCTTAGACGTTATTATTACGATTTGGGACGTTAAAATAACTCTTAAGTAGTTAGCATAACGATTGGATAAAGAGTCAGTTGAAAACCATAATGACTATGTTGAATAACGATTATACGCTTTCGTGAATACCATGTTTGCTAGCGTTAAATAAGGAGTGCTAATTTAACAACTGAAGAAAACCTATAACGTTTCTCTTTGTGAATTGACCCCATAGAGTTTTTTTTGCACAAATACAAGAAAATTAAAGAAAATGCTTCCTCTTTGCCTCTGACACCCACAGGCATGTGTCAACTGTGACTAATGGTAAATCCAGGACCAGCCCTGACAGAGTATTTATAGTGGGTACATTTAAAAGTAGTGGGCCATCACACTAGAGGCTGCCATTCTGGGTTCCTATGCGGCACTATCCAATCTGGTTTTCAGGGGATGTAAGGTGTGACGGGGGGCCCATTAAGACTACTATACGCCTACGGGTGTGGCAATGCTCCAGAGCGACAGGTAATAAACCGACGGCTGTCTCCCAGCATACTCCACTCTGGGGTAATCCCCTTCTCACTCACCTGTACATGGTGCCTGATCTGGCGATATGGGCTAAACGGGGAATTCTTACCCTGTGACATGTGATGCCAAATGGTAGGGTCATTATATTTCAGGAACTAAGACGGACCTTTGACCTTGTCTGTTCCTTCCAATTCAGATATTGGCAACTCCGCCATCCCCTCAACTCATAATTTCCAAACCCGGTGACTCTCGAGTCTGATTCGATTGAACGTCTCCTGATTTTGGGTGTGATGGGTAAGCCCCTCTCATCCCTTTACCTATACCTCTTGGTGGCTCACGATACTGACACTATGGTCGTTTTGGGTAAAGGGATCTCCAACATTCCTGATCTGAATGAGGAGGTGTGGGAGGAGTGTGTCTCCTCCTACATCCCCTCTATGAATGCATCTAGAGACCGTTTCATTCAGTTGAAGTTTTGCAAAGGGCGTATTACACCCCACAGAGGCTTGCTAATATATATCCCTCCCCTGGCCCATTGTGCACTTGAGTTGGGATCATTTTTTCACATGTCCCAGAATAAGCCCCTTCTAGCAGGAGGTGGCGGATACACTGACAGAGATTTGTGGAGTGGTAGTGCCACTGGATACCCGCCTGTGCTTGCTTAGCTACCTGGGAGACATAGAGGAAGACAGATATGTCAAATTGTGCATTACCTGAGAGGGGCGTGGCTTGCACACGATCGTAATGGCCGTTTGAGCGCATAGCTCTGAACCGGGGGTTTTAGCGGCTAAACAATCTCAATATTTATTGCTACCGGACAAAAAAATTCACTTCCCTGTAGGGGTGCAACGGATCGTAACCGATCCGTGATCCGAACGGGTCACCCCGTTCGGATCGGCATACCCCACGATCCGCAAAGCGCTCCGGAGCCTCAGCCTAGGAAAGTCCACGGCTTCAGCCTAGCTCCGGAGTGGCGGCCATCTTGGTGCACCCGGCGGCGGCCCTCCTCTCTGTTCACACCCACAGAGGAGGAGGAGCTCGAGGGAAACACACACGCCGCTGTCTGAGGTCTGCACTATGTGGGGGGGTTACTGTCTGAGGTCTGCACTATGTGGGGGGGTTACTGTCAGTGCAGACCTCAGACAGTAACCCCCCCACATAGTCCAGACCTCAATGTGGGGGGTTACTGTCTGAAGTCTGCACTATGTGGGGGGGTACTGTCTGAGGTCTGCACTACTGGGGGGTTACCGTCTGAGGTCTGCACTACTGTGGGGTGTCTGTACTGAGGGGGGGACCATAGTGGGTGGGGGGGATGACACAATTTTTATTATTTTTTGCACCGAGTGACGCCACTGCAGTGGGGGGATGTGGATATTACAGTGGGGGAGATTTTTTTTTTTTGCTGATCCGAAAAACGATCCGATCTGTGACTCCTGAACCCAGGAACGATCCGAACCGTGAGTTTTTTGATCCGTTGCACCACTACTTACCTGGAGAGAAAAGTGCACAATGCTAACTCGCAAGAGAAAAGATCAAAATCTGCCCAATAAGCTATAGATATGCCAAATTCAATAGATAAGCTATAGATATAGATAAGCTATAGATATGCCAGATTCAACAGACAAAACAGAAACAAGATGGCGACCGCGGAGTTACCTCACAGAAGCCGTCGTCATATACAGACCTCCCAGATGACAATCCCCAAACATGGGACTCCAGAAATCCTCAGATTCAAATCCGGAATCCCCCTTGTGTAGTCCATCTACTGTGACAGTAGGCAGGTTAAATCCCCTGGTTGCGTCCAAGATGATAGGTATATTTCTCCTATATTCAGGCTTTATGCCACTTTGTAACTCTAGGGGGAGTGCTGGAAGTCCTGCTGGGAGGACTTGATCACCCCAGCTGTTTCAGGTGGGCTTGTTAGGGCTTCTCCAAAAGCTCCCAGCATGAATAGAGTGGCACTCCATGCTGGAAGCAGACCTGTGTGGACTGTCTGTGCTTTGTGCTGTGTGCGGTGAGCTAAAGCCTGTGTGGCTATTTCTTAAACATTTAAATTCCAGGGAGTCAGGGACTGGGGCAGCACAAGGCTGTACCCAGTTGGTAGTTAGGGACACCAGCGTGTGTAGCAAGCAGGTCAAGTTGACCAGGATTTATTTTTTTGTATTTCTTTTGTTTTCTGTCATAATTTTTAGTTGTGTATTGTACAGGACGCCAGGGATGGGTCCTGGATGGACGCTACATAGCGCCAATTTTTGGAATCTGGTCCCTTTAAGCACTGGTTCAGGAGGTCACCCAAAGGGGGTGAGAGGTTCCGGACAGATAAAATGGATCCAGAGAGGACGGGCTTAAAGTCCTCTCTGTCTTCTTTAAATGATATTCGGGGGTCCGGGATTTCGGAGGCTCTGAAGCGACAATTGGGAGGGAAGAGAGCCTCCCCTTCTGACCCCTGGCTTCAGGCACACAAGGGGTTAACCACTGCCAGGAAGTGAGTTAAAAGGAAAGGAAGTCCTGACAGAGGGTGGAGTAGTTTTGGAAGTGAAGCTGTGTCTGCAGGGAAGGACTGGAGGACTTCTTACTAAAACGTATGTGCCTTTCTTTTGGTTGTTTTGCTGTGCTGAAGAGAGACTTATCTAATTTATGCTGGAAACAAGCAGGACTTTTGTTGTGACATTTTTGTGCTGAAGAAAGCATTATTTTATTTTGTTTTGTTTTGGTCGCCAATAAAGACCCTTTGCTTTACTGACACGGTTTACGCACTTGTCTCGCTGAGCTAAAGAACCCCCAAAGTTCACAACTGGTGTCGAATGCGGGCAAAGTGCATTTGCAGGCGCAAAAACCATTTAAAAACTGACATTTAAAGAGACAGTGTACTTATGGCATGTCTTGGGTGAAGTCAGCCCAGACATTACAAACAGCACGCAACGACATGGAAGAGGTCATTAGGGCTTTGGCACAAGCCAACGTGACCCAGCAGCAAGCCACCGTGACCCAGCAGCAAGCGTCAGCGGACGCCAACCGTCGCCATGAGGAAGCGATGGCTGCGCAGCAAGAAAACACACGGCTGCTAGCCGCCCAGTTTACAGCCCAGCAGGAGTCCACTCAAGCACAGGTGGCTGCCTTGCAGGAGGCAGTACAGCGGCTGGCTCAGGGACAAGAGCAATCGGCCGTTGCCGTTAGCAACCCAGTGTCTGTTAGAGCCAGCCATTTCTTGCAAAAACTAACACCCAGCGATGACGTGGAAGCCTTTCTGACCACCTTTGAAAGGATAGCAGAGAGAGAAGCATGGCCCCGGGACCAATGGGCCGGCATTATCTCCCCTTTTCTCACTGGTGACCCACAAAAGGCCTATTTTGACCTCCCAGCTGAGCACATCAAAGACTATGAACGTCTAAAAGCCGAGATCCTGGCCCGCCTGGGGGTGACCACAGCTGTCCGGGCTCAGAGGGTGCATCGCTGGCGGTACAAATCGGACCAACCACCCAGGTCCCAAATGCACAAACTAATTCAGTTAGTTAAAAAATGGCTGCAGCCGGAGAAGTTGTCAGGTCCACAAATGGTGGAACGGGTGGTAATGGACTGGTACCTACGGTCCCTACCAGATGACCTACAACGCTGGGTAAGCCATGGAAACCCCACTAACGCGGACCAGCTGGTCGAGCTGGTCGAACGGTACACCGTGGTGGAGGACCTGCTTGGGCCTGCCAAGCGTCGGGAACTCATGCCAAGGACACCCAGACCAGCCACTACCCCGAGGAGAGAAGCCTGGCCAGATGTTGGCGTCCGCAGATCTACACCGTCTGCCATAGAACCACGGAGGTCGGTTCCTGTGCCAAAGATGGGAGACATTCAGTGTTGGCGATGTCGGTCCTGGGGGCATACCCGGGCACAGTGCCCGCTCCAGGAGGAGCCTATGGATTGCGGGGCTGCCCGAAGAAGCTCTTTCTATGCGCAAAGAGCGTGTGCCACGCATCTTGACCTGACTTCTGGACAGTTCGAGTGTGAAGTGTGGGTAAACGACCTTCCGGCCAGGGCTCTACTGGACTCTGGTAGCATGGTCACGCTGGTACATGCCCGGGTACTTGGAAGGATTGGTCCAGTAACTAAGACCCTACGGGTAGTGTGTATCCATGGGGACATCAAGGAGTACCCCTTGGTCCCAGTAACTGTGTCCTATGGTCAAACCTCGATTACCCAGGAGGTTGGGGTGGTAAAAAGCCTGATACATGATATCATAGTGGGGCGGGACTGTCCAATATTTTTGGAATTATGGAACCAGGTACAGACGGGTCTGCCAGGAGAACTAAGGACACTGGGTTCGGGAGGGACAGAGTCTGGGGGATCCGGGCCGGAAACCTCCACAACACACCCCGTTGCAGAAAATCTTAGTTCTAATAATATTAGTTCGGTGTCTGGTCTGAAATCCGAGTTGACCTCTGAGGGGGGGGAAGTCTCCCCGTTACAAGTCATGCTGGGGGAGGATGACGAGGAGCTTACCTCGGTTGAGGAGGGTGAGGGGGAAACATCCCAAAGGCCAGTGCATCCAGACCTGGACATACCCAGGGGTGCGTTTGGCACCGCCCAGTTACAGGACCCTACCCTGGTCAATGCTCGAGAGCAGGTTTCTGTCATTGATGGGGTTTCACAGATACCAGATGCAGACCAGAGGTTTCCTCATTTTGCATTAAAGGGGGACCTAGTCTATCGTGTGGTTGAGAGCCGAGGGGAACCCATAGAACAGTTGCTGGTCCCTCAACCTTATAGGCGGATGCTCCTTGATCTAGCCCACAACGATGCACTAGGAGGACACCTGGGGGCGGAGAAAACGGAGGCCAGGATAACCGACCAGTTTTACTGGCCAGGGGTGAAGGCTGAGGTTAAAAGATATTGTGAGTCCTGCCCTGTTTGCCAGTTAACTGCCCCGGTGCCTCGCTATAGAAACCCCCTAGTACCCTTGCCAATTATTGAGGTCCCGTTTGAGCGGATCGCTATGGATCTTGTAGGACCCCTGGTAAAGTCAGCAAGGGGGCACCAATACATATTGGTCATCCTGGACTACGCCACTAGATACCCAGAAGCAGTCCCGTTGAGAAAAACATCCTCTAAGGCCATTGCCCGGGAGCTATTTCAAATGTTCTCACGAACTGGGTTCCCCAAGGAAATATTAACGGATCAGGGCACCCCTTTTATGTCAAAGGTGATGGCGGACTTGTGCAGGCTGTTTCAGATTAAGCAGCTGCGGACGTCCGTCTATCACCCGCAGACCGATGGCCTAGTTGAGAGGTTTAACAAAACTCTGAAGTCTATGTTAAAAAGAGTCGTCCAGAAAGATGGGAAAGATTGGGATATGTTGCTCCCTGACCTATTGTTCGCTATCCGGGAGGTACCACAAGCATCCACGGGTTTCTCACCATTTGAGCTAGTGTACGGACGGAGGCCTCGGGGGTTGCTTGAT
This sequence comes from Rana kukunoris, assembly GCA_029574335.1. Classification (NCBI taxonomy): domain Eukaryota; kingdom Metazoa; phylum Chordata; class Amphibia; order Anura; family Ranidae; genus Rana; species Rana kukunoris. The sequence goes on from CM056052.1 coordinate 398,348,689, forward strand.
CTGGTAAAGGAAACATGGGAAAGTGAGTCCTCCCCGCACAAAACCGTGGTGGAACATATTTCTCAAATGCGAGAAAGGGTGGCTAAAGTGATGCCGCTGGTAAAAGAGCACATGCAGAAGGCTCAGGATGCCCAAAGAAGGGTATATAACCGGTCGGCTAAAGTGAGACAGCTCCAAGTAGGTGACAGGGTAGCTGTCCTAATACCAACGGTAGAAAGCAAGTTCTTGGCCAAGTGGCAAGGTCCGTTTGAAATAGTGGAGAAAGTGGGTGAGGTAAACTATAGGGTACACCAACCAGGGAAAAGAAAACCCTACCAAATTTATCACATAAATTTGTTAAAGCTCTGGAAAGACAGAGAACCGGTGTCCGCAGTGGTGGCGGTACAGTCAGGGGACCAGGTAGGGATCGACATGGTGCAGGTTGCAGCTACCCTAACTAGGCCCCAAACCCAGCAAGTAAAAGAGTTTCTGCAAAGAAATGGGGACATGTTTTCAGGGTTGCCAGGACTCACCAACGTCATCGAGCATGACATTGTGACCGAGCCTAAGGTGACAGTCCGACTTAAACCCTACCGTATCCCAGAAGCTCACAGGGTGGCGGTGTCTGGAGAGGTGAAAAGGATGCTTGAACTTGGGGTCATCGAAGAGTCGCAGAGCGAGTGGTCCAGTCCGATCGTATTGGTGCCCAAACCCAATGGTACTCTACGCTTCTGCAACGACTTTAGAAAACTCAACGAGGTCTCCAAGTTCGATGCATACCCCATGCCACGTGTAGATGAGCTGATTGAGAGGTTGGGTCCTGCCAGGTACATCACCACACTGGACCTCACAAAAGGTTACTGGCAGATTCCCCTAACCAAAGAGGCCAGAGAGAAAACAGCTTTCTCTACCCCGGAGGGTCATTTCCAATACAAGAGAATGCCGTTTGGTTTACACTCCGCCCCCGCCACATTTCAAAGGGCCATGGACAAAACTCTGCGTCCACACCAACGGTATGCCTCCGTTTACCTGGATGACATTGTCATTTTTAGTACGGATTGGGGTTCCCACCTTCCCCGAGTACAGGCAGTGGTAGACTCCTTGAGAAGGGCAGGGTTCACCATCAATCCAGAGAAGTGTGCGATTGGGGTGGAGGAAGCCAAGTATCTTGGATACATTGTAGGTAGAGGGTTAGTGAAGCCCCAAATGAGCAAAGTAGAGGCTATACAGGGCTGGCCCCGCCCCCTAACAAAGAAACAGGTCAGAGCGTTTTTAGGCCTAGTTGGGTACTACAGGAGGTTTGTCCCCAACTTCGCCACCATTGCGGCACCGCTGACTGACCTCACCAAAGGCCGACAGTCCGTCATGATCAAATGGAATGCCGAGGCTGAAAAGGCATTTCAAATGCTTAAGACGGCACTGTGCCAGGACCCGGTGCTTGTAGCGCCAGACTTTTCTAAGGACTTTATAGTGCAGACAGATGCCTCAAGTGAAGGGCTAGGAGCAGTTCTGTCTCAAGAGATCAACGGAGAGGAGCATCCAATAGTTTTCCTTAGTAGGAAACTGACGCCAGCTGAGAAAAACTATGCGGTGGTGGAACGCGAATGTCTTGCCATCAAGTGGGCTTTGGACTCCCTACGGTATTTTCTCCTAGGCAAGAAGTTTCGCCTCATATCAGACCATGCTCCTCTTACGTGGATGAGACAGAACAAGCACACCAATGCCAGGGTAACTAGGTGGTTTCTGTCTCTGCAGGAGTTCAACTTTGTGGTGGAGCACAGACCCGGGAAACAGCATCAGAATGCCGATGCCCTCTCCCGAGTCCACTGTATGATGGCGAGTGGTGCCTCCAACACCTCCGCGTTGAGGCAGAGGGGGGGATATGTACAGGACGCCAGGGATGGGTCCTGGATGGACGCTACATAGCGCCAATTTTTGGAATCTGGTCCCTTTAAGCACTGGTTCAGGAGGTCACCCAAAGGGGGTGAGAGGTTCCGGACAGATAAAATGGATCCAGAGAGGACGGGCTTAAAGTCCTCTCTGTCTTCTTTAAATGATATTCGGGGGTCCGGGATTTCGGAGGCTCTGAAGCGACAATTGGGAGGGAAGAGAGCCTCCCCTTCTGACCCCTGGCTTCAGGCACACAAGGGGTTAACCACTGCCAGGAAGTGAGTTAAAAGGAAAGGAAGTCCTGACAGAGGGTGGAGTAGTTTTGGAAGTGAAGCTGTGTCTGCAGGGAAGGACAGGAGGACTTCTTACTAAAACGTATGTGCCTTTCTTTTGGTTGTTTTGCTGTGCTGAAGAGAGACTTATCTAATTTATGCTGGAAACAAGCAGGACTTTTGTTGTGACATTTTTGTGCTGAAGAAAGCATTATTTTATTTTGTTTTGTTTTGGTCGCCAATAAAGACCCTTTGCTTTACTGACACGGTTTACGCACTTGTCTCACTGAGCTAAAGAACCCCCAAAGTTCACAGTATTTAAATTAAAACCGCACCTTTTTGTTTTCTCCTACCACGGTCTGCTGTGCCTACTGTTTTTTTTTGTGTGCTGAACCCTTCCAGGGGGTCACACACACCCGCTGCCGAGCTAACCCCTCACAGTTGGTGGAGAACCAGCGGCAGTTTTTTTTAAGGCCAGCATGGAGGAGATGCTGAAGCAGCTGGCTCTAGCAAATGCCAATCAGCAGCGGACAAATGCGACTTTGCAACAGAGCCTCGCAGCCCAGCAGCAAGCTCAACAACAGAGCCTCGCAGCACAACAGCAGACAAATGCGACTTTGCAACAGAGTTTGGAAGCCCAGCAGCAAGCTCACCAACAGAGATTGGAAGCCCATCAGCAAGCTCACCAACAAGCCCAGCAGCAATCTGAGGCCCGCTTCATAGACTTGTTGCAGAAGCAAGAGCAGAGGCTACAACAAATGGAGACTTTAATACAGCAACGTCCGCAGACCAGTGAGGCAAGTGGTTCCACTAATACCGCATCATTTGGGGTGAGTCGTTTACTGACAAAAATGACTGAAGAGGATGATCCAGAGGTGTTTTTGACCACATTTGAAAGGACTGCTGAAAGGGAAAAATGGCCCAAGGAGCAGTGGGCTGGACTGGTGGCCCCTCTGTTAACTGGCCAATCGCAGAAAGCTTATTATGACTTAGAGCAGGGATCCTCAAACTACGGCCCTCCAGCTGTTACAGAACTACACATCCCATGAGGCATTGTAAAACTCTGACATTCACAGACATGACTAGGCATGATGGGAATTGTAGTTCCTGAACAACTGGAGGGCCATAGTTTGAAGACCCATGACTTAGAGCCTGACCAAGCAAAAGACTATGTCGTGCTAAAAACTGAAATATTGGCATGGCTGGGCGTCACCCTGGCTGTCCGGGCTCAGCGTGTGCATTAGACATGTGCAGACTGGAATATTTTGTTTTGTTTTTTCGTTTTCGTTTGGAAAATAAATTTATTTAGTTACTCATGAAAATCGTTGGTTTCTGCCGAATGGTCAAAAGAATATTCGACGGAACGTTGAATCTTTTTGGTTTCTGCCGAATGGTCAAAAGAATATTCGACGGAACGTCGAATCTTTACGCCTACAAGAATTCTAATGTTGTATGACTAGTAATAATGTCGAATATATTCTCTATAATGTCAAATCTATTTTCTCATAAATCGAAATCTATTCTCTGTAATGTCGAATCTATTATTTCTATAGTGTCGAATCTTTTCTCTATAATGTTGAATCTCTCTATCGAATTTTTATCGCAACAAAAACGAAAACAAAGCATTTTTTATGTCGGATCTTTCGGTTTTCGTTTCTTGCACTTTCGTTATTGTTTGTTAAAACGATAACGAAAAAACACGATTTTCGGACGAAAATGTATTCTAACGAAAACGAATGCACATGTACTAGTGTGCATAACTGGATTTTCCGGCCTGGAAAACCCCCCCGATCTCAAATGTATGATCTCATTCACCTGAGCAGGAAGTGGCTACAGCCAGAGACTTTGTCCGCTCCAAAGATTGTGGAACGTGTTGTGATGGATCGCTTCCTGAGAGCTCTTCCTACTCCCATCCAAAAGTGGGTAAGCCATGGAGAACCAGAAACAGCCGATAAGCTTGTCGATCTTGTTGAGAGGTACTTGGCTACAGAGAACCTGACTGCTTCTTCCAGAGACTCACAGACTTTCCCCCCTAAGACCAGACCATCCCCAGTGGCAGTTAAGATGATTGCAAGGGGTGAGGGTGGAGAGAGTGAGAGGGTAGGGATTCTCCCTAGTGTCTGGCGAGAACAGCCTGGGAAGTCAAGGCCTCAAGAGGCAGCAAAAAGGATTGTTTGCTACCGCTGCCAGCACGAGGGACACATTGCAGCAAATTGCCCGGTTGTGGGTGAACCCATGCAATGCGACTTTCTAAGGGACAGACGTCGGTCGCTAGTTGCGACAGTCGCTAGCACTGCGATTCGGGGAACTGAGAAACATTTATGCAAAATGTCTAGCAATGGTAGAAATTTTGTTGTGTTGCTAGATTCAGGTAGCCTGGTGATACTGATAAAGGCTGAATTAATTACTACAGAGGTCTCTGGGAATAACAAGGTAGCTGTTATTTGTGTGCATGGGGACACCCGAGAGTATCCTGTGACTACAGTGTATTTTGAGACCTCCAAAGGTACCCTCTCTCATCCGGTGGGGTTAGTGTCTAACTTACCACATGATGCCATTGTGGGAAGGGATTTTCCAAAGTTCTGGGAACTATGGGATTATCCTGAGCCCCCCACTGGTGCCTCTACATATCAGGAATCTGATAACCAGAATGCCTCTGAGAGTGGTGAGGACTCTCCAGAATTCCCCTTGTCGGTATTGGCAGGGGAGACGCAAGAAACTGAGGAGGAGCCAACATCCTCAGATGAAAACATGCCGTCTGTAGAGTTTTCTGATCTCGAGGTTCACAGGGAAAACTTTGCCACCGAACAGTTAAAAGACCTCACCCTAATAAAGGCACAGGAAAACATAGTGAAAATAGATGGCGAGTTAGTGAACCCAGATACGAACTGTACTTACCCGTACTTCATCATGGAAAGGGGCCTACTCTATCGAGTGGCTCAAAGGGCAGAAGAAACCATTGAGCAACTTGTGGTGCCCAAACCCTACAGGAAGTTGGTGTTAGAGTTGGCCCATGGGCACATTCTTGGGGGTCATCTGGGGACAGAGAAAACCTGAGAGAGAGTGTTGCAGAGATTTTATTGGCCTGAGGTCGTGAAGGAAATAGAAAATTATTGTTCCTTCTGCCCTGTGTGTCAGATGTCGGCACCTATGCCACATTTCCGTAACCCGCTAGTACCCCTTCCCATCATTGAGGTTCTCTTTGAGAGGATCGCCATGGATTTGGTACAGTTTGGACAGTTGAAAGTAAGTTCCTCGCCAAATGGCAAGGCTCCTACGAGATATTGGAAAAAGTGAGCGAAGTGAATTACAAGGTCAGACAACCAGGAAGGCGAAAGCCCGAACAGATCTATCACATCAATCTGTTGAAACCCTGGAGGGATAGGGAATCCCTAGTCGCAGAAACTTTGTCACCAGTTCAGTCTGATTGCGTGATTCCTGAGGTGGGAATAGCAGTCACCTTTTCAAAGCCCCAACAACAGGAGGTTAAGGAGTTTGTGCTTCGCAACAAAGAGGTTTTCTCTGAGCTGCCGGGACAAACATCTGGGGTAGAGCATGATATTATTACCCTGCCCGGTGAAAGGCTGAAGTTAAAACCCTATCGCAACCCAGAGGCCCGACGGGAGGCAATACGGGAGGAAGTACAGAAAATGCTAAAGTTGGGGGTGATAGAGGAATCCCAAAGTGATTGGTCCAGCCCTATAGTCTTAGTGCCTAAACCGGATGGGAGCTGGCGTTTTTGTAACGATTTTCTACAGCTGAACAAAGTTACAAAGTTTGACACCTACCCCATGCCACGTATCGATGAGTTAATCGACCGTCTGGGAACAGCCCGGTACATGACAACTCTCGATCTCACAAAAGGGTATTGGCAAATTCCCTTGGCTAAATCGGCCAAGGAGAAAACCGCGTTTGTAACCCCAGACGGGGCATTCCAGTATAAAAGAATGCCGTTTGGGTTACAGAATGCCCCGGCAACCTTTCAGCGGAAAATGGACCAGATTCTGAGGCCCCATCAGAAGTATGCTGCAGCTTACCTGGATGATGTAGTTATCCATAGCCAAGATTGGGCCTCACATCTGCCAAAAGTGCAAGCAGTCCTAGACTCTATCCGGGAAGCTGGGTTTACGGCGAACCCAAAGAAGTGTACCATTGGACAGGAAGAGGCCAAATATCTTGGGTACACCATTGGGAGGGGAGTGATCAAACCCCAAGTCAATAAAGTCGAGGCCATACAGAATTAGCCATGTCCTAACAGCAAGAAGCAGGTACGGGCCTTTCTGGGAATCGCTGGTTATTATCAGCGATTTATTCCCCACTTTGCCTCTCAAGCTGTGCCATTAACCAACCTGACCAAGGGGAAAAACTCGGTCATGGTTAAGTGGACCACAGACGCGGAAGCAGCCTTTCAGGCCTTAACCACTTGTCCTCCGCCCATCGTCAAATGACGGCGGGCGGAGGACTCCATTGTCCTGACATCACGTCATATGACGTGATGTCCTTTTAAAGCCGCTCTGCTGGGATCCCGGTGCGAGTGCCAGGCGGCAACGATCGCCGCTGGGCACACGCGATTGCCCAGTAACTGAGCGGGGACGTGGAGCTCTGTATGTAAACACAGAGCTCCACGTCCTGTCAGGGAGAGAGGAGATCGTTGCTGTGTCCCTTGTACATAGGGACACAATCGGTCACCTCCCCCAGTCACCCCCCCTCCCCCTACAGTTAGAACACTCATAGGACACACATTTAACCCCTTCCCCGCCCCCTAGTGGTTAACCCCTTCACTGCCAGTCACATTTATACAGTAATCAATGCATATTTATAGCATTGTTCACTGTATAAATGTAAATGGTCCCAAAAATGTCAGAAAAGTGTCTGAAGTGTCCGCCATAACGTCGCAGTCCCAATAAAAAAATTGCAGATCGCCGCCATTAATAAACTATCCCCTATTTTGTAAACACTATAAATTTTGCGCAAACCAATCGATAAACGCTTATTGCATTTTTTTTTTAACCAAAAATATGTAGAAGAATACGTATCGGCCTAAACTGAGGAAAAAAATATTTTTTTTATATATTTTTTGGGTTATTTATTATAGCAAAAAATTAAAAATATTGCATTTTTTTCAAAATTGACGCTCTATTTTTGTTTATAGCGCAAAAAATAAAAACCGCAGAGGTGATCAAATACCACCAAAAGAAAGCTCTATTTGTGGGAAAAAAAGGACGCCAATTTTGTTTGGGAGCCACGTCGCACGACCGCGCAATTGTCAGTTAAAGCGACGCAGTGCCGGAAGCTTAAATTTTGTCTGGGCAGGAAGGGGGTGTAGGTGCACAGTAGGCAAGTGGTTAAAGAAAGCTTTATGTAGCCAGCCAGTCTTATACTCCCCAGATTTCTCCAGGGACTTTGTGGTACAAACGGATGCCTCGGACGTGGGGTTGGGAGCAGTATTGTCCCAGGTCTGGAATGGGGAAGAACATCCGGTCGTTTACCTCAGTAGGAAATTAAAGTCCCATGAGGTAAATTATGCCACTATTGAGAAAGAATGTTTAGCGGTGAAATGGGCTCTAGATTCTCTTAGATACTACCTGCTGGGTCGGCACTTTGACCTAGTTACGGACAATGCTCCCTTAAAGTGGATGGCCCAAAACAAAGAAACCGAAGAGTAAACAGATGGTTCCTATCCCTACAAGAATTCAGTTTTACTGTAAAACATCGCCATGGCGTCCAAATGGGGAATGTGGATGCACTGTCTCGGGTGCATGCCTGCCTGAATGCTGGTGTTCAGGGCTTTTTTTCTGGGGGAACTTGGGGGAACTCAGTTCCACCACCTTTGGCCCAGACCCTTTGGTGCCTGCTCACCACAATCACTTGTAAACACAGAAGTCTGGTTTCTGTGTTTACAAGTGACAGCTCTGCACTCTGTGTGTAACCCCCCTGAACTCTGCACTCTGTATGTAGTGCAATTCTGGTATTTAATGCCCCTTTAAGACCCTTTTACTGTTTGTGAAATCTGAACGGGGTCGTGGTTGAGTTCCTGCACCTATTTTCTGAGAAAAAAAGCTCTGCTGGTGTTCCAACCCCAAGGTTGAAACAAGAGGGGGGGGGGGTATGTGACAGTAGGCAGGTTAAATCCCCTGGTTGCGTCCAAGATTATAGGTATATTTCTCCTAGATTTAGGCTTTATGCCACTTTGTATCTCTAGGAGGAGTGCTGGGAGTCCTGCTGGGAGGACTTGATCACCCCAGCTGTTTCAGGTGGGCTCGTTAGGGCTTCTCCAAAAGCTCCCAGCATGAATAGAGTGGCACTCCAAGCTGGAAGCAGACCTGTGTGGACTGTCTGTGCTTTGAGCTGTGTGCGGTGAACTAAAGCCTGTGTGGCTATTTCTAAAACATTTAAATTCCAGGGAGTCAGGGACTGGGGCAGCACAAGGCTGTACCCAGTTGGTAGTTAGGGACACCAGAGTGTGTAGAAAGCAGGTCAAGTTGACCAGGATTTATTTTTTTGTATTTCTTTTGTTTTCTGTCATAATTTTTAGTTTTGTATTTAAAATAAAACCGCACCTTTTTGTTTTCTCCTACCATGGTCTGCTGTGCCTACTGTTTTTTTTTGTGTGCTGAACCCTTCCAGGGGGTCACACACACCCGCTGCCGAGCTAACCCCTCACACTTAACAGAGCCCAGCGAAAACGAGGAGGATTGATGACGCAGCACAGATTCTGTACCCAGGTATGGTGGCTATACAACATAATCAAACAGGCCCAGATAGTGCGTCATCGATAATTAACTACTCCACCACTGGTTTACCAGTGTTAGACACTACGATAAAGGACATGCTTATATCATTACAAACATCACTCATGTCAAATATTTCCATTATGATGAATAACTTATCAATGGAAATAAAAGGTCTAGGAGACATGTTGAAAACAAAATGGCTGAACACTCTGATACCATGAACGACCTTGTCGACGCATATAAGGACCAAATGGAGGATAATATGTGGGTCAGAGCTAAACTCGCAGACCTGGAGGACCGCTCAAGGAGGAATAATATAAAACTGAGGGGAGTCCCTGAATCCATACCTGAAATGACTTACTAAAAATATGCAGATGACATCTCTGTTAAAAAAAAAAATATGCAGATGATTTGATTGCTACTATGTTGCCTGAAACTTCCCAAATTGAACGTATGATAGATCAAATTCATCGCATACCCAAACCAAAACACCTAGATGCATCCATTCCTAGGGACATCCTTATGAAAATTCATTTTTTCCCAACTAAGGAAAAACTACTAACGAAAGCTAGATTACTGCCTGAACCGTATAAAGAAATTCACCTATATGCTGACCTCTCACAGCATACTCTGGACCTAAGAAGACAGCTAAAAACAACTACTAAGGCTTTAAATAACCACATAATTCAATATAAATGGAAACACCCTGCCACGCTGATTATTACCAACAATGAAACAACTACGGTAGTGTCCAAACCCCAGGAAGGCCCACAACTTCTTCATTCCTGGGGTATTATTGAACTCTCTCCTGACGATAGGAAAAATATAGAAAGATCAAAATTCCAGAACACCACACATGAATATTGCTGTCTGCCTAAGGGAAAGTGAATGAAGATGGATCTATATTTCTCTGCTTCTTTTTGGCTTTTTTCTTCTTTTAGTATTCGCTACACATACCCCTGGTATCTGTTGTGCTTCATTTGTTATTCTTGTTTTTTTGAACATTCCCCCCCATTTTAGTCGGCTGACTATTGTGCCAGACTTCTGAATAATTCTATTACATTGTTTATACAGCTTTTTATTGTTCCACGGCTGTAGAACACTGTCGCAGACACTGGCTGCAGGCACCTTTTCTGCCACATTCACCCTGTTATTTGTTTTTTGCTATATGAATCTTTTGTTACGTTTTTGAGAGACTGTTTTCTTGGATTTGCCAAAAGACTATTCATAGTTGTTAAATCTGAACAATACATGAACATTGAAAGAGCTGATCACATTGACATCCGGAGACGGGCTGTCTGGTCACCTGGGCTTTGCTGTGTTAATTAACATACTAATTATATAGTTGTCTGCTAAAGGTGTTTAGAGAGGGGAGGGGGGAGAATCCATGAGTTGGCCCTACCTCATTATCTAACCCATTGTGTTAAGTGTATAAAAGTCTGATTCTGCCAATAAACTTTGCTAGATGCTACAAGCTATTTCCGGCTAGACTTGTATTCATTGCAGCTGGAATAATATCTTTCTGATGGTCAGCCTGGAGGAAGCGCTATTTCTGACGGAAGCACTCAGTGTGGGACATGATCCGTCACAAACACTATTTTATTTCCTAAATTATTTAATCATTTCTTTTTATTCATAGGCTTTTAGGCTAGTTTATATTTTATTTATTGTTTGTTTTGTTTGATTTTTTTGTTTTAATTGTGTTTTTGTTTTGTTTTAGTTTTTTATTTCAGTAGTCATACCATAGTACCTGATTGGAATCGTCTTTTTGATCACACCTATCCCCAAGATTCTACAACTTACAAGAAATCTACATCCTTGGTTGTTCATCCTGATTTGTGAGTATTAATACGAATACAACCCACATCACACCACAATGTCTATTAATTTCCTTACGATTAATGCCAACGGCTTAAACTATGCAGGTAAGAGGGCTTCCGTATGGAAAACAGCATTGTCTCATGGATGCGACGTACTTTGCGTACAGGAAACACATTTTACTCAAAATGGAGCTCCAAAGTGCCAACATAAATCCTTTCCTCATATATTTAAAGCCGATTACTCCCGTAAACAAACAGGGGTAATGATAGCCATACGTGATGCATTGGCATTCAATCTGATAACCTGCTCCTTGGATCCGGAAGGCAGGTTTATTATTTTAGTATGTACCTTGGACCAGAGCTGTATCCTGGCCTAGGCCAACAAGGCCCAGGCCTAGGGCAGCACTTTGCAGGGGGGCAGCACAAAAAGAGTCCCCACTGGCTTGTGCTACACTGTTAGTAAAATTGGTCTAGCACCCCCATAAAGCGGCCGCTCTGCTTCTAGTATGCGGGCGGCCGGCATTCCGCAACTGTGGGGGGGGGGGGCCCTTCCAATTTTGACTGTTTTGTCATCCTGGACCACAAACCTTCCTCACTGTGCTATATGTTTCTGCTGCACCATCTATTTAAAGTAGAACTATAGGCAACACTTTTACCATCCCTGTCCCATTGCGAAGATTTCCCTTCACTTCCTGCTCTATGGGCAACCAGGAAGTAAGAGGAAATCTAAGTAAATTAAGGGAATCCATTCCCCCCCCCCCCTCCAGGCCCTCAGAACTATTGTCCTCACTCGAAAATTTCAGGGCGGGTCTTAAACAACACAGGGTGTGGCCATGACAGGAAGGGGAGGGTCATATTTAAATTAGGGGGTGCACAAGTTTAGTCAGGTCTAGGGCAGCACAAAACCTAAATACATCTCTGCCTTGGACAATGTCACATATACGATAGTAAATGTGTATGCACCAAATAATAGACAAATGAAATTCCATAAAACTACTTTGAACAAGATAGATGAGATACGGAAAGGCCATCTTTTAATATGTGGGGACTTCAATCTAGTTCCAGATATAGTGAATGACTCAGCTTCCAGTGCTAAAAGAATTGCTTCTCCTCTGACAGGTTTTCTTTCGGACAATGATTTATATGATATATGGAGGTGTTATCACGCGGCTGAAAGGGACTATATGTTCCATTCCCCACGTCACAACACATATTCCCGTATCGACTTGTTTATATCGGACAAATGGTTACTACAAAATGTAATTGATAGCCGTATTCATACTATTGCCTGGTCGGATCACGCCCCAGTTAGTGTCAAAATAAAAAATACATACTCTCACCAAAAATCGTACCTATTGCATATCAATAATTATCTTTTGCAACAACCAAAAAATATACAACATATATCTCAAAAAATTGAGTTCTTTTTCAACAATATGGGATCCGTATATGACCCGGCAATACTATGGAATGCTCATAAGTCTTACGTACGTGGTCTTTTTATACAACTGGGATCACAAGAAAAAAGAAATAGGTGCTCTAAATTGGATGAACTAACTAAACAATTGAATGACATTGATCAAAAAAACAAAAATAACCCATCACCCAATTATCAATCCCAAATTTTCAATTTTCAAGACATGATTTACGATCTATGCTCATTGAATCTTATGATATCAGACTTTGGAAATTGAAGGCAAATTCCTATGTCACAAATAAAGCAGGCAAACTTATGGCAAACCGTATTAAGGGACACAGACAAACAACTAAAATCTCACACCTTATTGATCCCGTAACGAAAACCAAAATAATTAACCCTCAAAATATTGCTGATGAGTTTAGTTTATAGTACAGTAAATTGTACAACCTTACTGAAGATAACAGTGTTCACCAACCTTCTGTTGATGAAATCCAATCTTTCCTTATTCATATTAAATTACCCAAACTGTCGGAGGACCATCTTAAGCTGTTAAATGCTACTTTCACTGATACTGAAGTACTAAATACTATTAACTCTTTACCCAATGCTAAAGCACCTGGTCCTGTTGGATTCACTGGTGAATACGTCAAAATATTCAAAAAACTACTAGTACCCCATATGAAAGAAATATACAACCATGCTGCTTCCTCTTTTTCTTTTCCAGACAAAATGTTATCTGCACTCATAATCACACTTCCTAAACCAGGACAGGATCCTACCCCCCCCCCCCAAACTTCCGATCCATTTCCTTACTCAACATAGATCTGAAAATATATGCCAAGACAATAGCAAATAGACTTGTAGACATACTCCCCGACCTCATAAACATAGGTCAAACTGGATTTACCAGAGGGCGCCAAACGTCTGATGCAACCAGAAGACTGATCAATGTTATTTATAATGTAAATATAACTGGAACGCCTTCTCTGCTCCTATCGTTGGATGCAGAGAAGGCGTTCGATAGGATTAATTGGATCTATTTATCGCTTACTCTTCAGAAATTTGGCTTTGATGGACTTATTCTTAAAGCAATATTAGCCCTCTACTCTAATCCTAGTGCACGAGTTTTTACTTCAAATCTGCTATCTAGACCATTTAACATATCCAACGGAACCCGACAGGGTTGCCCATTGTCCCCACTAATCTTTAACTTAATGATGGAACCTTTAGCGGAACATATTAGATCTAATTCCAAAATATCAGGTGTTACCATAGGATCCCGTATCCACAAGATCAGCTTATTCACTGATGATATCATATTAATGTTAACCTGTCCATTCACGTCCCTAATAAAAACTCAAAAAATATTATCTTGGTTCGTAGAGATCTCATTCTACAAGGTGAATACCTCCAAATCATCTATCCTGGATATTGGTATTGATGCTGTAACAAACAATCTACTTCAACACCACTTCCCTTACACTTGGGCAGACACTAGTATTCCATACCTAGGCATTTATCTAACCAGATCCCACCCTATACACAATTATATTGCCCTAAAAAAAAGATTGCAAACAGATTTACTAAAACTGGGAAAACACTAATTTTCTTGGTGGAGCAGGCTATCTGCATTCAAAATGATCCATCTACCTTAAGTTTTATATTTATTTCGGAGTCTACCCATTCCAGTCCATGTACACTTTTTCAATTCTCTACAATCGATTCTCTCCAACTTTATTTGGCAAGGGAAAAAAATCCAGATGTGCCCACTATAAACTTATTAAACATAGAATGTGGAGAGGAGTAGGATACATAGACTTCGAAGATTACTTCTATGCCTCCATTATGGCACAAATGAGGGAATAGTTTCTATCTTCTCCTACAACAACGTGGAGCTTAATTGAATCTACCTATAGCAGACAAGGGCCGACTAATATGTGGCTATATGGAGCACAACTAGGGTTTAGAATCCCCACACATTTACCACCCACGATGAAGATATCCATTTCAACATGGCTTAGGATTTTAAAATCTAATGACTCCTCTGACACTAAAATTAAAGTAGATATTCCTTTTCGAGTATTACATCTCATGATAAATCATGTTTCCCTAGACTTATGGAGCGCACAAGGATTTAAATTTATACATGACCTTTATGATAAGGATACAATTAAAACATTTCAATATATCCAACATGAATTCAATTTACCTCAAAAGAGCTATTCTCTTTATACTCAAATAGTATGCTGCTTGCATAAATTAACTACCACCAATTTATACATTCACGCATCTGCATGGTCCTTTTTAACTTCACAATATTTAAAAAAGAAAAAAGGTATTAAACTTTTTTATAATATGCTCCAACAAAAAAAGAAATTAGAGCATACTTATACATGTGGTCAATGGCACACTGCATGTAAATTAAATCAATCAACGTCTAAATGCACTTCCTTATGGGAATTATCTGTAAAAATTTAGCTGAGATGGTATTACACTCCAAATGTTTTATCTAAATTTGGCCGCCAACACTCTGACAAATGCTGAAGACTTTGTAATACTAAAGGAGACTTGCTTCATATCTTGTGGAAATGTCCCTTACTTACAAACTACTGGATAGGTATATTCAATATAATTTCTGCTTTAACAGGTACCAAGGTGTAACTTGACCCAGCACTAGCCTTACTATCCTTGGGTATTGACAACTTTCCGTTCAACCTACGTAATTCTATTATCCACTTGCTCCTAGCTGCCAGGCTATCAATTACTAGAAAATGGAAGGACTCAAGTCCTCCCTCTGTTATTGATGCTATAGATCTGACCAATCTCCATATGACACATGAACGCATAATGGCCATCTCCCTGAATACTCTACACAAACACAATGTTTCTTGGGCCCCATGGAAAACTTGGTATGATCTCAATATATAGCTGTTCACATGAATATCTGATTTCTTAAGTTCACTTTATTTCTTAACCACTTAAGGACCCCCGCACGCACATATACGGCCACAGAATGGCTCGTACAGGCACAAGGGCGTAAATTTACGTCCCCGCCTTCGTGCAGTTCGGGGGTCCCATCGGGACCCCCTCCGCGGCGTGCGGGGGTCCCCCTGCCTCTGGGAGCGATCGCCGACGAGCGGGCGGATGTCCGTGATTTCCGCCCCCCCCGCGATCGCTCCCAGCCAATGGGAGCGCGCTCCCATCGTGTCAGTTCCTCCTCCTGTGTTTACACAGGAAGGAGGAAATGATGTAATCTCTCATCGCAGCGCTGTTTCCCATCACAAGTAAGTGTGCACCAACACAACACTGACACACACTCACATAGGCAAATTAACCCCTTGTGATCGCCCCCCCCCCACCCCCCTGTCACAGTGTCACTGAATGCAGTGATCTAATCACTGCATTTAGTGTCAGTGTGACAGGCAGTGTAAAAAACAGTTAGTGTTAGGTTCAGGATAGCCCCCCCACCCCCCCTAATAAAGTTTTAACCCCCTGATCACCGCCCTAGTTAACCCTTTCACTCCCTATTGCCAGCGTCACTAAGCGATCATTTTTCTGATCGCTGTATTAGTGTCGCTGTTCCCGCTAGGTAGCTATTTTTTTTTATTGCGATTTTTTTTTTTACTAAAGACATGTGGCTGAATTAATTTTGGCCTAAATGTTTTACTAAAATTTAGTTTATTTGATTTTTTTTATAACAAAAAGTAAAAAAATTGTGTTTTTTTTCAAAATTGTGGCTTTATTTTAGTTTATAGCGCAAAAAATAAAAATCGCAGAGGCGATCAAATACCACCGAAAGAAAGCTCTATTTGTGGGAAGAAAAGGACGCAAATTTTGTTTGGGAGCCACGTCGCACGACCGCGCAATTGTCTGTTAAAGCGACGCAGCGCCGAATTGTAAAAACACCTTGGGTCATTTAGCAGCGTATGTGTCCGGGTCTTAAGTGGTTAATATAAATGAAGTTCTAGTACTAAAACTTGATGATTCCATAAGTATAGTCAGAACAATTTGACATTCAGAATTGTTACATCTAGTTCCGTAATTATAACATTTTTAGAATGTTACAAAATTCCATGACGGTAATTACTCTATATGCTATTTTATCACTTAAATTTCTTTTGTTCTTGCTTATATTTATTGGGCCAGATTCTCAGCGGCGCTACGACGGAGTATCTCAGATACCCCGTCGTATCGCCGTTTTTTTTGCCTCGTATCTATGCGAGTGATGCTTAGCATCACTTTGGCATAGATACGATTCAACATCCGACAAGTGTACTACCATTACACTTGCGGATCGTAGTTGTAATGACAACTCCGGCCACTAGGTGGCCTTTACGTTGTTTTCTCATTTGCATATGCAAATGAGGCTCGTACGGCGATTCCCGATCGCTTTTACGCCGCCCCGTCGTCGCGTACGCCGTTTTCGTCCGCGTAAGGTTACCCCTGCTTCTATGAGGAGTAACCTTACGAAGTTCCGTCGGATGCCGTCGGGTGCCGTCGGATGCCATGTTAAGTATGGCGTCGGGTCAGCGTCGGCTTTTTCCGTCGCTTACGTCTTTTTACTAACTCGTTCGCGAATAGGGCATTGCGTAAGTGACGATTATGACGTTTTGACATCGGTTTCCGACGTGAGCTGGAGCATGCGCACTGGGCTTTTTCCCCGGCCGGCGCATGCGCAGTTCGTTCGACGCGGGGGCGCGCTTAATTTAAAAGCCGTCCCATTTGAATTACGCGGGCTTACGCTGGGCCATTTTCGCTATGCCAACGCAAACTACGGAGCAGATGGTTAGAGAATACGGCACTTGCTCTAGTACGATGCGGCGGCGTAGTGTAAATGGCTTACGATACGCAAGCGAATTTCTATGAGAATCTGGCCCTTTATCTTTATGTGCATTCGTATATATTGAAATTTCATCTCCTTCTCAAAATATGAAATAATGCACTATTTATGTATGTATCCTGTATGCATTTTAATTTATGTATGAATTTTAAGTACCAATAAAATTATTGAAAGAAAAAAAATTGTGCATTACTGTAAGGGGATGGCCCGTGACAGACTGAGATATTCCTATGTCTAGGGTCACCTTATGTCCACTAGGGCCATAGGGTGACAAAGAATCATAATTCATATATTACAGAAGACATTAATAAGGGACATTAATAATAATTCATGTTTGCAGGATGTCTTCAAATATCAAAAGCTGTTAGCTATGCAATCTGGGCACACATGCTTTTGAAAGGTGTTAATTCAGGTCTACAAGACCAGAGTGAGTCATAACTTTGTATAATATGCTATTGAAATATCTTAAGGTGTTGGCTATTCACTGTAAAGACATTCCGTTGAAGGTGTGGATTGCACCCACTCTCACAAGACTCTGCCATTGTGTGATAAAGCTGTCTAGAGAACTTATTCAACTAGATGTCTGTGTTACTATTCAAGGTTAATTGAACCCTATTGATGATACGGTGCCGTCATGTCTAGCTACCAATTAAAGAATTATCCTCAGTGAGTGAATAGGGGGGTGGAGATTGCATTGTCCTGTGATTAACTGCATTATGTTGAGACTGTATAAGAAGCTGAGAAAATACTAATAAATTGTCATATCTTTGGAAGCAAGTACTGAGCTCTGTTTCCTCTTATTCTGGGAAAGGATATGGATCGTGTATGCCGGATTGTCGCAGTGTGTCAGATAAGCTTGTCGTGGGTGAATGGAAGGTCGTAAGCGGTGGTGACCGTTACATTTGGTGGCACAGCAGTGGGATGATTCCCTCTTCAGAAGGACGGCTACAAGGACACATGACAATGGAGACGCTGTATGAACGGATGAAGCTCTCTTCCCTCATGGACTTTCTGGAGAGCCGGGGCAGACCGGCCAGCAACCGTAAGAAAAGGGACATTATCGCAGAACTTGTCGAAATGAATAGAGCTAAGAGGCCCAGCGTAACAGACAGGACACCCGAGGAAGAATTTTTTGATCGGGCTGTTAAACATGAACTGGCACAATATGGTCCTAATCCTCCGCCGGAGATCATAGACCGGGTTATAGCGGCTGTGGATGCCACCTTGCGACAGCGAAGAAGTGCTGCAGCAGCTGAAGAGAGAGGAGAGGTGCAGATATCCAGTCACCATGGAAGAGGAATTCCAAAGGAGGTTACAAGAGATGCGGATACAGCATAGAGGACCAGTATCAGAGGAGGTCCTGTTGGGATGGTCGGATGTGATTCGGTGCCAACTCTGGAAGGAAGCGTTAGCTCTGGAGCAGCAACACCAAGGAAAGGTCCTGCCCTCCATCTATGCAAGGTACTGGCCGCAGTATGACGTACGAATGCTGTTGTTGGGGGAACAACCGAAGCAGGAGTGGATAGCAGAGTTAAGCAGGCTGATCCGGGCAGAGATGCAGCTGGATGAGAGCTACAGAGCCCTCCGGTGGTATGTAGCCCAAGAGTGTCTGTGGTCAGCGGATGACAGCCCCACAGAAGGCTATGACTATGATGGCCTGGGATTGTTGTATTGGAGGATGTCCAGTGATCCTGACTTTGGGGATGATCGGGAGTGGCGCTTGGAGGACATAATGGAGCACAGAGAGGAAAAATTAAATATCTCGGGAGGCCACTGGTCACAGGAAGATTTAGAATTTCTGGCCATTCAAGAATGGGAAGATGATTACCCCGCGCTGCCAATTTTGGTTAAATGTTAGCTGCTAACACGGCTCATATGAGAGAAGCAAAAATAATTAAATGTGTAGGAAATGTGTAGCGCTTTAAAGTGACTGTCTGTTAATGACAGTCAGAAGCACAAAAAAAGAATAAACACATTTTGTGTAAAGTAAAACAAATAAAGGACCCTGGAAAATCCAGGGACAAGCACTGTGTAACTCGTGTGTGATGAACAGTGTGAAAATAATCTATTAGTGAGATGACACCCGTTGTTGGATACAATTAATCACATATAGAAACATATATACATTGAAAAACAACAGTGATTGTTCATTTCTTTAGAAAGACATGTGTAAATTATTAGCCACTGACTGACAAGTGCAATAATGTCCCGTGAAAGGAAAATAAAACAAATCCTGATATAAATAAGTAATAGTCAATCTGATGATTGGTGAATAACAAATAATGACTTCTCCACTGTGTTGTTCCCACCACCGAAAGCAATGCAGGCTTACCAGAACCAGTTGACTTCAGATGGCTTACGCCACTGAAAGTCAAATTAGGCTTGTAGTGGCTGATATCACTATGGGCTCCTTGGCAAGGCAATACTTTGAATGGTCAGCAGAACCTCCGTGGGATGGATGGATGAAGCCCAGCTGGGAGTGCGATCCCCAAGTGGATGTTCTCATAGAAAATGGTTTGTATAAGAGATAAGAGAAAGAAATGGCCACATAGCGTAATCCCGTTTAAGTAGAAAAATAAAATATTTATTTACAGCTATCAAACTTACATTTTAGCTGAATAAAAAATGCTTGTATACAAGTAGGGCGGCAGTGGAGTCCTCCCGACGCGTTTCGTGGACAGAGCACTTCGTCTGGGGTGTCTCTCCACTGTAGCCCACTCCAATTTATGTAAAAACAGTGAATTACAGTCCAATCAGTGAAGATCTCACTCACCATGCACCTGCAGCAATGAAAAGCAGCACTTCCATCTATCCAAGATGGCGCTGTGGCTTGCTATCCAAGCCTCAATGTGAGTTTGACCACATTAGCATAGCATTGCTATCCAAGCCTCAATGTGAGTTTGGCCTCATTAGCATAGCATTGCTATCCAAGCCTCAATGTGAGTTTGGCCTCATTTAGCATAGCATTGCTATCCAAGCCTCAATGTGAGTTTGGCCTCATTTAGCATAGCATTGCTATTCAAGCCTCAATGTGAGTTTGGCCTCATTTAGCATAGCATTGCTATCCAAGCCTCAATGTGAGTTTGGCCTCATTAGCATAAGCAGGAAGTGAGCAACATATTGTGTGAAAATACGAGAATATCGTTAGATCTAGATGTTATGGGATATGATTGCTAAATGTGGAACTGTAATAGTATTTTTTGAAGTAATTAACTAAAAATATAAAAGTTTAAAATAAGAAACGATGACTGTGACACAGAACGAGGCGTTCCTTATGCCTAGTTCTTACAGCCAATGGCTAATGGGCCAGTAACAGCTAAGGTGTATATGAGTTAGCCAATGGCGGATAGGGTGCAAGTATACTAACCACGCCTTTCGGTAGATGTGTTTGGCTGTGCCCCAGAATGAATTAGAATAAGCGCTTGCGCACATATGAGGCGACGGCGCTGTGGAACGCATATGCGTTCCAGCTGGAAAAAGCAAGCGTCGCACAAAGCGACCGAAGGGGCGGGTGGAAATAATCCAAAGAAGGCGCATGCGCGCTCGCATGGACCTCGCTATGGAACGCACGTGCGTTCCAACTGACGTGCGCTCCGGTTATGTAGGTTTCTGATTAATATTAATCTGGCTGGCCATACTCCATGTGGAACACACCTAGATTGCAGCTAATGTGCACTCCTACTACATGTAACTAACCATATAGCTCTTTAATTAAAATCAATCCAAATAACCATGCCTGGTTGACAGCACAAAATTGCATTCTGGCAAACAGGAAAGAAACTAATCCATGTTATGACTGCCGAAAATACAAATTAATTCATGGCACAATGTGGATGATTGCAGCAGCTCAAAGTAATGAAGCCACTACATGTTATAAAATGTATATTGAACGATGACACCATCTATAAAGCAATTCAATCATATATACTGTGTTAATGATGGTGGTATGCTTCTATTAACCACTTCCCGCCCGGCCAATAGCCGATTTACGGCCGGGAAGTGGTTATGAAATCGTGACAGGCCGTTCTCAAACGTCCTGCACGATTTCATGCCGCACGCGCTCGTGCGGGCGCGCAGCGCGGCGATCGGTGATGCGGGGTGTCAGTCTGACACCCTGCACCTCCGATCTCGGTAACGAGTCTCCGGCGGAGCCTCGTTACCACGTGATCAGCCGTGTCCAATCACGGCTGATCACGATGTAAACAGGAAGAGCCGCCGACGGCTCTTCCTCACTCGCGTCTGACAGACGCGAGTAGAGGAGAGCCGATCAGCGGCTCTCCTGACAGGGGGGGTTCGCGCTGATTGTTTATCAGCGCAGCCCCCCCTCGGATCGCCACACTAGACCACCAGGGAAATAAAAAAAATACCAAAAAAAGGGGCAAAAAAAAAAAAAATGACAAAAAAAAAAAAGTCAGCAAAAAAAAAAAAAGGGGGGGCAGTAAAAAAAAAAATGATGCCAATCAGTGCCCACACATGGGCACTGATTGGCAACATTGATCCATCAGTGCCACCCCTCAGTGATCATCAGTGCCACCCCAGTGTCTGTCAGTGCCACCCCATAGTGCCAATCCATGCCCAGTGCCCACCTATCAGTGCCCACCTGTGCCACCTATCAGTGCCCACCTGTGCCGCCTATCAGTGCCCACCTATGCTGCCTATCAGTGCCCACCTGTGCCGCCTATGAGTGCCCACCTGTGCCCACCTGTGCCGCCTATGAGTGCCCACCTGTGCCGCCTATGAGTGCCCACCTGTGCCGCCTATGAGTGCCCATCAGTGCCGCCCATGAGTGCCCATCAGTGCCCCATACCAGCGCCGCCTATCAGTGCCCATCAGTGCTACCTAATCGGTGCCCATCAGAACTACCTCATCGGTGCCCATCAGTGCCACCTCATCGGTGCCCATCAGTGCCACCATATCAGTGCCCGTAATTGAAAGAGAAAACATACTCATTTACACAAAAATTAACAGAAAAAAATAAAAACTTTATTTTTTTTTCAAAATCTTCGCTCTATTTTTAGTTGTTGCGCAAAAAAAAAACGCAGAGGTGATCAAATACCACCAAAAGAAAGCTCTATTTGTGGGGAAAAAAGGACGCCAATTTTGTTTGGGTGCAGTGTAGCATGACCGCGCAATTGTCATTCAAATTGCGACAGTGCTGAAAGCTGAAAATTGGCTTGGGCGGGAAGGTGCGTAAGTGCCTGGTATGGAAGTGGTTAATGAAAAAACTACCGCTTCATGTGTTTTGTGAGTCAGATCTCCACGTACATATGAATATACATAACTGTGAAAAATGGTCACAGAATAAATTGCAAATGGTGAACATATTGTATGTTCCAATATAATGAGAAAAAAACAGAAAAAATATAGAAAAAATATACTAGAAAAATTACCAAAGACCCGGAATGTGATATTATGACATATTGATAAAGGAATTAATGTCCCATTCGACATTCATTCCTAATGGGATATAAGTCTGGAGTTCATATATCCAAAAAGTTTCGAGGCGGGATACCCCACGGGTCATAGCTCCACCTCTCCAGGGCGGGGTGTACTTGTCGATAACGACAAACTGAGTACCCTTGGGGTCCCTATGATGATGTTGCCTATAGTGTCGTGGTACGGGGTGTTTTGTGTCCCCACCTATTATTAATGCAATATGTTCGCTGACCCTGATGGAAAAGCAACGAATAGTGCGACCAACATATTGCATGCCACAAGGGCACGTGAGTAAATATACAATATATTTAGTCGCACAAGTGCAGAACGTTTTGATTTTGTATTGTTTCTTGGTGACTGATGATGAAAACTCTGAAATTTTTCGTGTAGTGAGAGCATTGTGATGACACACTTTGCATCTCCTGCAAGGATAAAAACCAACTAAATCATGGAAGAACGAACTCTTTACGGGAGGGTTGATTATATTTGGAGCAATCTTGCTCTGTAGTGAAGGAACTCCCTTGAACACTATCTTTGCCTGTTTAGGCAATAAAGGACCCAATATCTTGTCTCCTCTAAGGATATTCCAATGTTTATTAAAAATGGTCTTAATTTGCTTATACTGAGTAGAATAAGTAGTCAGCATAGCGAACTTGAAGCCATCGTCCGTAGGGCGTTTAGGTTTGACAGATATTAGTGACCTCCTATCCAATAAAAGGACTCTTTGTAACTCGAGATCTATATCACTAGCCGAATATCCCTTATCTACAAACGATGTAGGGTATTTGGTCCCCGGACCGAAGAGCCAAGAAAGGGTTTTTTTTGGGGCCAATTAGGACTATTCCGGTACTTGTATACAGATAAACGATGGAGAAGAAAAATTAAAAATGCTCAAAATTTTATTACAAAGTACAGACAAGACACATTAACATATTAAAATTATGACAATCATCCAGTAACATCACGGCAAGGTCCCCGGAGGGGGAAACAGGCACAATGGATTTGAAGACTGTCACAAATTCTCTACTAGTTTCGCGGTTAGAACCGCTTCATCAGGAGAAGATCTGGGTATACCCGCAACATGGTGGCGGCGGGCGCAGCCAGACAAAGTCCCAGAGGGGTGGCCAGAATGGGCAGGGGTGCGCGCTGACGTCATGCGCACACCCCCGCTCCCGGTGACGCTGTGGCAGGGCCTCCGCCTCGCCTGCCAGTGTCCCTGGATACTGGGACACATAAATAGGACCTCCTGCCTCCAATCCCTACTACCCAGGGACCCCAGGATTGCCGTGGCTTTACCTAGCCAAAGCACCATTGGTCAGCATCACTACCCTGATGCTTTCCCGGGACCATGACAAGTCCCCCACAGGAATATAAGTATCACTTTATGCACACATGCACCCCAATATGTTGACACTATTCGGGCTCCTGATCCTGGGATCCCCCTACTCTCATCTTAACCCCCTTGTCACCAAGACAAGTAGGTCCCTCCATATGTGTGTCCATTCTGGCCACCCCTCTGGGACTTTGTCTGGCTGCGCCCGCCGCCACCATGTTGCCATAAAGAGGTTCGCTAAACTGGGTGCGAACTTGGCCCCCATGGCGACGCCTCTTAGTTGTAAAAAATAACGTTGGTCAAACCAAAAATAACTGTGTTTAGTGGCGAACTCTAAGGCCGCGTACACACGAGGGGATCTGTCCGCTGAAAACGGTCCGATGGACCGTTTCAGCAGACATCTCCGCTCGTGTGTATGGGCTAGCGGACAGATTTCTCCACCCGACAGATTTCAAAGCATGCTTTGAAATCTATCCGGTGGGAATCTGTCCGCCCGACATGTCTGCTGGTTAGTACACTTACCAGCAGACATGTCGGCCCCCACCGCCGCCGCGCCGCTGCCGAATGGATTCGGCGCATGCGCGGAAGTGTTTTACTTCCTGGTGCGGTGACGTGGCGGTGACGTCAACGTCACCGCCGCGTCACCACTACGTCACCGCGCCGTCCGGCGGCGGGGAATTTGATCTGATGGTGTGTACACGCCATCGGATCAAACTCCCGATCGGACATATCCGATGGAAATGGTCCGCGGACCGTTTTCATCGGATATATCCGATCGTGTGTACGCCGCCTCAGAGTTCAATAACATAGTCACTTTGAAATGAAGCGAGAGACTGCTCTCTGTTCAAAAAGTGCTGTACAGCTTCTATGCCTAAATGGTGGGGAATACAGGTGTATAGAGAGGCCACGTCTGCTGTGACCATAATACACCCTTCCTGTACTGCTATACCCTCCAGAAGGCGAATGGTATCGCCTGTATCCTTAATATATGAAGGAGTCTGTTTGACCAGGGGCTGAAGATAAAAATCAATATAGCGGCCTATACGTGAAGTGACCGAATTGATGCCACTCACGATGGGTCTTCCAGGTGGTTGGATGGGATCTTTATGTATTTTGGGCAAATAATATATTGTTGGAATTCTGGGTACTTTGGGAATTAAATATAATTTTTCTTTCTTGTTTAAAATTTTGAGATCAAATCCCTTGTTTACAAGGGTTTGTAACTGTTTTTTGTAGTTGGATTATTGGGAATCTCCTGGTACGTGCCAGGTTCACCAAGAATACGACGCATTTCTTGTTCGTATTGCGTTTTGTCTAGGACCACGATCCCACCGCCCTTGTCAGCAGGACGAATGATCAAATCCTTGTTGTCACACAAGGATCTTACGCCCTGGCTAGACAGGGGCTGTGTAGAAAATCGTTTTTCTTTTAATTGGGACAAATCTTTGAGGACTAACTCCTTAAAAATCTTGACGGCGGGGGCAACAGCAACAGGGGGATTGAAGAGAGACGGATTCGATAATCCAGAATGAACTGTCCCTGAAGTTGCTGCCCGGCCGTCTGTCTGATAGGTGTTAGATACCATATATCGCTGGATGTTAATCTTGCGTATAAATTTTTGCACGTCGATAAACGTGCCAAATTTATTTAGTGGTTTAGAGGGAGCAAACTTGAGACCTTTGTCAAGCACAGATTGTTCGGCAACGGTCAATGTTTTGGAACTCAAGTTAAATACTCCCTGGCCTCTTATACCCTCCTTCTCTTTTCTCTTCTGTATACGCCTTCCTACTCGGCATCCTCTCTTTGGTTTGGACCTTTGGAGTACCAGGGATGGCCTCCGTGAAAACCCTGTTCACCATGACCATTTGGGTCCTGATAGCCACGATGCTCTGAGGTTTGTTCATAACCACCACGTGACTGGTGTGGCCCATATTCCCTGTGTTCTCTAAGGGGAGAGAACCTATTGTGAACAGGTACGGCGGGTGAGCTGTAATATGACTGTTGGGGGTGATGACCCTCATACTGTTCCCTATAAGGGATTGGAGATGCCCTTCCTGCATGTCCACCATGATCATACGATGAACGTTGTCCAGAGTGGTGGGAATTGCCTCTGCGTTGTCCCCGTCCTCCACGTCTACCTCTATTATTACCTCTCCCCCTTGGGGGGTAATTGGGCGTGTGGGGGCTGGAATATTGAAATCTTTGCGGTAACGGAGGTGGTACCTGGGTGGGGGGGGCACCTGTAGATGGTAAGGGTTTAACACCAAAATGGGATGCCAAATTGGTGGACCCTCCTGGGGGGACAGGTTGTGCTGCAGAACTAGGATCTGCGGCTGGAGCAGTGTCCATTTGGGTGGTGGGCGTGAGTGTTTTCTGCCACCCAAATACGTTATTCGATTTGTAGTCGCCCACATCTCTAGAATATTTTTTGTGTTTTTTTGTTCTTTGATCCTTGTCCTCTTTCTCCAAATGGCTCTGGAGATGGGAAGACAAAGAGTTATATTCCAAAGAATTTTTATGTAACACAAGTTTTTCTTTAAGTACCTTAATTTCTTTGTCTAGAACCAGTAACCTGTTCTTTTTTGTGATAAGAAAACTCAAGAAATTAATACCTGCCTCATTAAAATATTTATACCAGGAGTCCAAGTCTGGTTCTCCTTGTTGGGGATGGATTTCCCATCTGAGGCTACGGGGGACCATGTTTTCAGAGATATACTGCTCCAGGAAAATTAAATCCCATAGGAGGTGTATCTCTGAAGTCATAACGTTTTTAAGACGCATAAAGACTCCTTCGATGTTTACAGTACGGGATGCTCTATAGTCAAATATGTCCATATTGCTATTTAATATATAGACAGTAAGGCTGCTGCAGTGTAGATTTCAAAGTAGAACAGAAAAAAGGAAGATGATTACCCCGCGCTGCCAATTTTGGTTAAATGTTAGCTGCTAACACGGCTCATATGAGAGAAGCAAAAATAATTAAATGTGTAGGAAATGTGTAGCGCTTTAAAGTGACTGTCTGTTAACCACTTAAGGACCGCCTACTGCACATTTACGTCGGCAGAATGGCACGGCTGGGCACATCAACGTATATATACGTTGGTTTTAGTACCCAGCCATGGGTCGCGGGCGCGCGCCCGCGGGCGCGCGACCCGGTCCGAAGCTCCGGGACCGCGGGATTCGCGGACCCGATCGCCGCTGCAGTGCGGCGATCCGTCCCTGGAGCGGAAGAACGGGGAGAGCCGTGTGTACACACGGCTTCCCCGTGCTTCTCTGTGGCCGGAGCATCGATCGCGTCATCCCTGTAATAGGGGGACGCGATCGATGACGTCACACCTACAGCCACACCCCCCTACAGTTGTAAACAACACATTAGGGCACACATTCCCTACAGCGCCACCTGTGGTTAACTCCCAAACTGCAACTGTCATTTCCACAGTAAACAATGCAATTTAAATGCATTTTTTGCTGTGAAAATGACAATTGTCCCAAAAATGTGTCAAAATTGTCCGAAGTGTCCGCCATATTGTCGCAGTCACGAAAAAAATCGCTGATCGCCGCTATTAGTAGTAAAAAAAAAAAAATTAATAAAAATGCAATAAAACTATCCCTTATTTTGTAAACGCTATAAATTTTGCGAAAACCAACCGATAAACGCTTATTGCGATTTTTTTTACCAAAAATATGTAGAAGAATACGTATCGGCCTAAACTGAGGAAAAAAAATGTTTTTTTATATATTTTTGGGGGATATTTATTATAGCAAAAAGTAAAAAATATTGCATTTTTTTTTAAATTGTCACTCTATTTTTGTTTATAGCGCAAAAAATAAAAACCGCAGAGGTGATCAAATACCACCAAAAGAAAGCTCTATTTGTGGGAAAAAAAGGACGCAAATTTTGTTTGGGAGCCACGTCGCACGACCGCGCAATTGTCTGTTAAAGCGACGCAGTGCCGAATCGCAAAAACCCCTTGGGTCATTTGCCAGCGTATTGGTCCGGGTCTTAAGTGGTTAATGACAGTCAGAAGCACAAAAAAAGAATAAACACATTTTGTGTAAAGTAAAACAAATAAAGGACCCTGGAAAATCCAGGGACAAGCACTGTGTAACTCGTGTGTGATGAACAGTGTGAAAATAATCTATTAGTGAGATGACACCCGTTGTTGGATACAATTAATCACATATAGAAACATATATACATTGAAAAACAACAGTGATTGTTCATTTATTTAGAAAGACATGTGTAAATTATTAGCCACTGACTGACAAGTGTCATCTCACTAATAGATTATTTTCACACTGTTCATCACACACGAGTTACACAGTGCTTGTCCCTGGATTTTCCAGGGTCCTTTATT
Organism: Rana kukunoris; assembly: GCA_029574335.1. Taxonomy (NCBI): domain Eukaryota; kingdom Metazoa; phylum Chordata; class Amphibia; order Anura; family Ranidae; genus Rana; species Rana kukunoris. Next base: position 398,376,771 of record CM056052.1, read on the forward strand.
TGTTTTACTTTACACAAAATGTGTTTATTCTTTTTTTGTGCTTCTGACTGTCATTAACAGACAGTCACTTTAAAGCGCTACACATTTCCTACACATTTCATTCAAGAATGGGAGCTGGAGGTTGCCTACAGACAGCTGCTAGACTCGGCTCAGCAGCAGGGTGGGGCTCCCATTGCCTGGGACTATGAGGAAAGGTCAGATAACTGTGAAATCATGGCTGATGAATCGGCAGTGGAAAATATGGAGATTTTCATCCCTAAAGCCGAAGCGGATGGTGTGGAGTTCCAGAGAGCCGGGGCGGTTGGCCCCTCTCTCCAACAACAAGCTGAGGTGGTAAAGCTTTTACCCCCAGCTGAATCACTGGCAACAGAACAGAGGGTCACGGACCTCTGCTCTCCACTAATGGAAGAGGGGGACCCTGTGGTGGTGGATGGGACTGTGGTCTCCACTCACAGCAACCCAGCAGAAGAGCTGGCAACAGAGCAGAGTGTCATAGGCCTCTGCTCCTCACTAACAGAAGAGGGGGTTCCTGGGGTAGTGAATGGGACTTCAGTCTCCACTGGCACAACCCCAGAAAATGGTACAGGACTGGGACAGGAGGATGTCGGCTTTGCTTTGCAAGCACCGGGGGGTTTTCACCAAGCACCAGTGGATGGGACTTCAGTCTCCACTGGTACACCCCAGGAAGGGGGGGCAGTTGGCCCAGACCCCCAACAGCATGATGGACTGAGCCCAGCCACCCTGCCTTCTCCCCAGCGGCAGGCGTGTTATCTGAGAGTGGCAGAGGTTGGCGGGGTGAGTAATGCTCAGTTTGGAGCCATTTATTTGGGGTACAGTATGGAGACCAGCATTGGAGGACTGGACCTACTGACGGACTTCGGAGTCAACCCGTTTGGGGTTACCACCTGTGTCCGTCTCCCACCGAAAGGGGAGAGATGTAACGGAATGGCCCGTGACAGACTGAGATATTCCTATGTCTAGGGTCACCTTATGTCCACTAGGGCCATAGGGTGACAAAGAATCATAATTCATATATTACAGAAGACATTAATAAGGGACATTAATAATAATTCATGTTTGCAGGATGTCTTCAAATATCAAAAGCTGTTAGCTATGCAATCTGGGCACACATGCTTTTGAAAGGTGTTAATTCAGGTCTACAAGACCAGAGTGAGTCATAACTTTGTATAATATGCTATTGAAATATCTTAAGGTGTTGGCTACTAACTGTAAAGACATTCCGTTGAAGGTGTGGATTGCACCCACTCTCACAAGACTCTCATTGTGTGATAAAGCTGTCTAGAGAACTTATTCAACTAGATGTCTGTGTTACTATTCAAGGTTAATTGAACCCTATTGAAGATGTGGTGCCGTCATGTCTAGCTACCAATTAAAGAATTATCCTCAGTGAGTGAGTAGGGGGGTGGAGATTGCATTGTCCTGTGATTAACTGCATTATGCTTGAGACTGTATAAGAAGCTGAGAAAATACTAATAAATTGTCATATCTTTGGAAGCAAGTACGGAGCTCTGTCTCGTCTTATTCTGGGAAAGGATATGGATCGTGTATGCAATATTGTCGGAGTGTGTCAGATAAGCTTGTCGTGGTTGGATGGAAAGTCGTAAGCGGTGGTGACCGTTACAATTACCTTCACCCTATTCTATGCCAGGAGGGAAATCTTGCTGCGCTGGAGGGGGACGGAGCTTCCTACTAGATCCTTTTGGCAGACTACCATAAACAGGGTGTTGCCACTGTATACCGTATTTTTCGCACCATAAGACGCACCTAACCATAAGACGCACCTAGGTTTTGGAGAAGGAAAACAAGAAAAAAAAAATTCAGAACCAAATGGTGTACCAAAATTTTTACCAGTGCCCATGAAATGCAGCCTGACCTGTGCCATTAATGAATAATGAATTGCCATTTAATTTAAGTAAAAAAAGTGCACTTTGCTGCAAAGGTATTTACTGGCTGCCTGCAGGAAGAGAAATTACAAATCATTGATCAGTGTACTATGTATAGTTCTGCCCAGCACAGAGAAATGCATTGTTTCAAATGATTTCAAGGTAGAACTGTGCTGAAAAAGGTTGGAAACATGCACAAAAAAGGAAGGAGAGATTGTCCCTGAATATGTGCTCCTGGAAATGAGAGACAACTTCATTATCCCTGCAAAGGCTGATTTTCTAAAAGATGTTCTTTATGCTGAGCTGGGTTAGGAAAATAGAGAGAATAGAGGGGGTTGGTGAGAAGTGCACACACTCACAGTCTCCTGGGGGCTCTCTGGCTTATTCAGTAGTATATCCATGTTTGTCTGCTGCTTCTTTTTAATCTTCCCGCCCACCTCCTTCACAGACGGAACACACAAGCAAGGAGGGAGGGAGGGGTGAGAGAAGGGATGTGTGAAGCTTCTCAGTCGTGACAGGCTGCAGGCTTGCTAGAGGTGGAGTTGGATAGAGCAGTGTGCTGATTGGATCCTCTTCATGTAGGACAGCTACACTTCACGAGCCATCAGCTGCACTGTCTGCACACAGTGACAGAGGGAAGAGGACGGAGCTGCAAACGGAGGAGGGAGGAGAGGAGCAGGTGATGGGATTTACACAGACAGGAACTTATTTCTGTGCCCCTCACTTACTTCTCATGACGTTCGGCCGTGGGGGGGCGGGACCAGCAGCGGCGGGGGGCGTGGCCTAATGTATATTCGTTCCATAAGACGCAGGGACATTTTCCTCCAGATTTTTGGAGGAAAAAAGTGCGTCTTATAGTCCGAAAAATACGGTATATTGCCACTGTATATGAGAGCATAAATTGTCTGGCAAAATTTGATAAAATTTGGTCAAGTTGGGTCAACTCTTGCGGCTGAGACCTTCTTGACCTCAGACTCCCTGAGTACAGTAAATAGAAATTTGTGATGGGTTGAACTGCCATTGTTTTGTATGGTTTTTTTTTATGTTTCAATAAAAATCTTTACTGTTTAACCACTTAAGACCCGGACCTTTAGGCAGGTAAAGGACCTGGCCAGTTTTTACGATACGGCACTGCGTCGTTTTAACTGACAATTGCGCGGTCGTGCAATGTGGCTTCCAAACAAAATTGGTGTCCTTTATTTTCCACAAATAGAGCTTTCTTTTGGTGGTATTTGATCACCTCTGCGGTTTTTATTTTTTGTGATATAAACAAAAATAGAGTGACAATTTTGAAAAAAATGCAATATTTTTTACTTTTTGCTATAATAAATATCCCCCAAAAACATATACATTTTTTTTCCTCAGTTTAGGTCGATACGTATTTTTCTACCTATTTTTGGTAAGAAAAATCGCAGTTTATCGATTGGTTTTCACAAAATGTATAGCGTTTACAAAATAGGGGATAGTTTTATTGCATTTTTATCAAAAAATATTTTTTACTACTAATGGCGGCGATCAGCGATTTTTTTCGTGACTGCGACATTATGGCTGACACTTCGGACAATTTTTACACATTTTTGGGACCATTGTAATTTTCAGTTTACTGTGGAAATGACAATTGCAGTTTGGGACTCCAGCGGCGATCAGGTCCGCGGGTCCCACGGCCGCGGTCACGGAGCTTTGGACCGGGTCATGAACGCGCGCCCGCGACCCATGGCTGGGCACTTAAAGAGGACGTACCTGTACGTGCTTGTGCCCAGATGTGCCATTCTGCCGACATATATGTGCAGGAGGTGGTCCTTAAGTGGTTAAAAAAAATAAAAATTAAAGTAGTAGAGCGTTTACGTGGTACCAGTTCATTTCATATTACCATTACTTATATACTGTATCGCAGTTAATTTACGCAGCTCTTTACATATGTATTGTACATTCCAATCAGTCCCTGCCCTCAAGGAGCTTACAATCCAAGGTCCCTAACACACATACAGTCGTGGCCAAAAGTTTTGAGAATGACACAAATATTCATTTTCATAAAGTCCGCTGCTTCAGTGTTTATGATGGCAATTTACATATACTCTAGAATATTATGAAGAGTGATCAGATAAATTGCAATTAATTGGAAAGTCCCTCTTTGCCATTAAAATGAACTTAATCCCATAAAAAAACATTTCCACTGCATTTGTGAAGAAGGATTCAGGGCGCCCAAGAAAGTCCAGCAAGTGCCAGGACCATCTTCACTGCGATTCAGCTGCGGGGTCAGGGCACCACCAATGCAGAGCTTGCTCAGGAATGGCAGCAGGCAGGTGTTAGTGCATCTGCTCGCACAGTGAGGCAAAGACCTTTGGAGGATGGCCTGGTTTCAAGAAGGGCAGCAAAGAAGCCACTTCTCTCCAGGAAAAACATCAGGGACAGACTGATATTCTGAAAAAGGTTCAGGGATTGGACTGCTAAGGACTGGGGTAAAGTAATTTTCTCTGATGAATCCCCTTTTGTAATTGTTTGGGGCATCTGGAAAAACCCTTGTCCGGAGAAGAAAAGGTGAGCACTACCACCAGTCATATGTCATGCCAACAGTAAAGCATCCTGAGACCATTCATGTGTGAGGTTGCTTCTCAGCCAAGGGAGTGAGCTCACTCACAGATTTTCTCAACGACACAGCCATGAATAAAGAATGGGACAAAAACATCCTCCGAGAGCAACTTCTCCCTACCATCCAAGAACAGTCTGGTGCCAAGAACAGTCTGGTGAGGAACAATGCTTTTTCCAGCATGATGGAGCACCTCACCATAAGGCAAAAGAGATAACTAAGTGACTTGGGGAACAAAACATCAAATTTTGGGTCCATGGCCAGGAAACTCTCCAGACTTTAATCCCATTGAGAACTTGTGGTCAATTCTTAAGAGGCGGGTGAACAAAAAAATCCCCACAAATTCTGACAAACTCCAAGCATTGATTCTGCAAGAATGGGCTGCCATCAGTCAGGATGTGGCCCACAAGTTGATTACCAGCATGCCAGGGTGAATGACAGAGGTCTTGAAAAAGAAGGGTCAACTCTGAAAATATTGCATAAATTTAATGTAATTGTCAATAAAAGCCTTTGACATTTCTGGAATGCTTGGAATTATACTTCAGTGTATTTTAGTAACATTTAACAAAAATATCCAAAAACACTGAAGGAGCAGACTTTGTGAAAATATTATATTTGTGCCATTCTCAAAACTTTTGGCCACAGCTGTACATGTACTAGGGCCAATTTAGACCGGAAATAATTTACCTACCAGCATGTCTTTGGAGTGTGGGAGGAAACTAGAGTGTCCGAAGGAAACCCACATGCAAACTCAAGGCAGGTAATGCTGCGGTTGGAATTTGATCATGCTTATTCACTCATTGGGCAATAACTACTATTGATTGATATACATTTGTTATTTCTTTGTAAATGTATCTTTTTATATGAGGTTTGTTTTTTGTTTTTTATTTAAAAAAAAAAAATCAGCCGCCACAAATATTGTAGTCATTGACTTTTTAAAGGGGTTGTAAAGGATTTATTTTTATTTTAATAGCTTTCTTTACCTTAATGTTTTTATGTCCTCATTGTTTGTTTTCACTCTCAAGTTACTGTAATTCTTCTCTGATCTCCACACTTCCTGGTTGTCTGTTTCCTGATGACCACAGTACTGTGAGCGTTCTCTCTGTGGTCACTAATCAAGGAGGTGTGATTATTGTGTGTCTAAAACCCCTCAGCACCAATCGGTTTTGTTTTACAAACCATCACTGCCCTGTATTGGCTCTGTGGCTTTGTACATTAGAGAGACAGGAAACAGCATGCAACAACAAAACTAGAACTGTAGGTACATTATATGATTGATTTTTATCTATTTGTAGTTTTCCTTTACAACTCCTTTAAGTACTTATCAGTGCCTGGAGTTCAGCGCTGTCTTCCCGCAGCTGGTTCTTCTAACAGCTGCTGGTCCCTGGCACTGCAATCTTGGAATTGAAAGCCAGCTGTGACCTCCTAAAGGAATCACTATCGGCTCTCCACTGTGAAAGCACAATATCGTGTGGTGCTCTAGGACTTGTCCCAGGTAGCTATGGGCAAAGGGCATGAGCAGGAGTCAGGCCCCAGTGGATGTCATTTTTGCCTAGGTAAGTGGGAACCTGTCAAACAAGACACCCCCTCCCTATAAAAAAAAGTGTTCAGCAGGGGGCATCGATGTTTTCATAAAACTATTAGCTAAGCACCTGAACGACTGCAACATACAGGGATATACAATGTAATACTGACATATAATCACACACATAGGTTAGACTTGATGGACTTGTGTCTTTTTTCAACCTCACCTACTATGTAATTATGTGTTAGGGGCTGGGGTGGGAAGGAGAAATAGCTACACTTCCAGTTTTGAGCAAAGGTCTGCTTTAAGCAAAAATGGCCTTCCTCATACTAGGTAGATCTTGTTCATAACCTGTATCCTCTTTTACGTGGTTAGTCACCAAATTTAAAAATGTGTGCATTTTTGTGGTCATCTTTTGGAATCATAGAGAACTGTATTTCAGTGTTTTTCTCAGTTTCAACTTCAATATTACTGTCTTGTTCACTAATTGTTTTGTTTCATCATGTTCTGCTGGAAAACCACATTGAAACAATATTCACAATTCCTTCTTGTCTTTAAAATGTGAATACTTAAATCCTGCTCCTGAATACGGTGCTAGCTTAGAGCTGTAAAAAAAGCAAATGATTCTCTTTGAAACTGGTGCTACAAATCCAATCTTCAAGAGAAAAAAATTAGGTTTGATTTGCTTGGGTTACATTTTAATAAACTTGCTTGATTGTGCTGTTGTTAACGATTGTAATAGTATGTGAACTTGTACTGTATTAGAAATGTAGCACTACCCCCGTAGGAGCTGCTGGTTTAGATTTTGGGTTTTGCACGTTACCTCTAAGTTCGTTGTCTAGGGAAGGAAGTCTGTAGAAATTGCAATGTCCACACAAGATGTAAAACCTTCATTTTTGCTGCATAAAACTTGTGAAGGAAGTAGAGAGTATAGAGAGAAGGGGAAGGTTCAGGTACGCAGTACAGAATGCACAAAAAGTATTCAAAGTTCCAGTATTCACCACTCACTCCTGAGTGGGTATTGCTCACTCAGATAGACCCCTCTCACATGGCCTAACAGCCGGAGTGATGCACGGACAGTATAGAAACAGTCTCTGCCACAGACTGTCTGAGAACACAGGATGGATAGCAAAAGAGCCTTTAACCACTTGCCCACCAAGCCTGTTTTTCAGATTCGGTGTTTACGAGACTAAAACTTTTTTTTTTTTGCTAGAAAATTACTTAACCCCCCCAAACATTATATATTTTTTTTCTAACACCCTAGAGAATAAAATGGCAGTCATTGCAATACTTTTTGTCACACCGTATTTGCGCAGCGGTCTTACAAGCGCACTTTTTTTGGAAAAAATTCACTTTTTTGAATAAAAAAATAAGACAACAATAAATTTGGCCCAATTTTTGTATATATTGTGAAAGATAATGTTACGCCGAGTAAAATGATACCCAACATGTGACGCTTAAAAATTGCGCCCGCTCGTGGCATGGCGTCAAACTTTTACCCTTAAAAATCTCGATAGGCGACGTTTAAAAAATTCTACAGGTTGCATTTTTTGAGATACAGAGGAGGTCTAGGGCTAGAATTATTGCTCTCGCTCTAACGATCGCGGCGATACCTCACTTGTGTTGTTTGAACACCGTTTTCATATGCGGGCGCTACTCGCGTATGCGTTCGCTTCTGTGTTTCTAAAATGAATTCCTCTTCAGTGCAAGAGCAAGGGTTTAACCACTTAAGACCCGGACCAATATGCAGGTTAAGGAACTTGCGATTCGGCACTGCATCGATTTAACTGACAATTGCCCGGTCATGCGACGTGGCTCCCAAACAAAATTGGCGTCATTCTTTTTTTCCCCACAAATAGAGCTTTCTTTTGGTGGTATTTAATCACCTCTGCGTGTTTTATTTTTTGCACTATAAACAAAAATAGAGCGAAAATTTTGAAAAAAAAATCATTATTTTTTACTTTTTGCTATAATAAATATCCCCCAAAAAGATATAAAAAAATTTTTTCCTCAGTTTAGGCAGATGCGATTTTTTTTTTTTATATACCAAAAATAGGTAATAGAATACGTAATAAGCGTTTTTTGATTGGTTTGCGCAAAATGTATAGAGTTTACAAAATAGGGGATAGTTTTATGGCTTTTTTTATTAATATATTTTTTACTACTAATGGCGGCGATCAGCGATTTTTTTCATGATTGCAACATTATGGCGGACACTTCAAACAATTTTGACACATTTTTGGGACCATTATATTTTTCACAGCTAAAAGTGCTATAAAAATGCACTGATTACTGTGAACATGACAATGCAGTGAATGAGTTAACCACTAGGGGGCACTGTTGGGGTTAAGTGTGACCTCATGTGTGCTTCTAACTGTAGGGGGGCTGGGCTGGACGTGTGATCGTCGTTTCCTATATTAGGGAATAGGGATGAGCCGAACGGTGGTATACAGCAGTATACAGCAAACAAGACACAGACTGTAGGTTTGTTGCTAAGTATACTCTGTTTGTAATTTTGAACTGGTACTTTTTAAAAGTGTAGCTCCAGCCGGAAAAAAAAATGTCGACGCTTTTTGGAAAACATAGAGAGGGGTAATCACCCATGTAACATTTGTTTTGCTGTCTGTGTGCATATGTTCAGAAGATTGCACCTCTTTTTCTGTCCCAATGACAAATGATTTTTTGAAAATTTGGGTTTTTTGGTGCCCCTTGGCCTCCTGACTGTATTTTAAAGGTTCAACTTCACATCTATGCGATGCATCAGAGTATGTGCCTTTGGTATAACCAAAGTGGGTGAAGGATTCCAGGCAAGCGTTAATCCAGAGAGGACTGGCACGCAGTCTTCTCTGTCTTAATAGAGTAATTTGGGGCCTGGAATTTCGGAGGCTCCAAAGTGCTATTTGGGTGGGAGAGGGCCTCCACCCCTAAACACTGGGAACCAGCACACCAGAAGTTAACACTCCCAGAACACCACCCATAAAGCAGGAAGTGGTGCTGGAGGTGTGAGAAGGAGTATGGAGATTACACCTGTGAGGACAAGCTGGGAGTCTGCTTGCTGCACAGGACTTTTGAAATACAAGGGGTGAAGTCCTGTCTACCAACGAACTGTGATTTGTTTTTACTTATTTTTGGTGCTGAAGATAAGCAGACTTTTGGTTGATGCTAAAGCCAAGCAGACAGGGGCGTGTCCTGGCTATGGAGGAGTGAGGACGTGTCTCTCCTCAGCTCCGCCGCACCGCAGCACTACACCGCAGCTAAAAGGGGAGAATCTTACCCCATCCGCCGCCCACGATGTCCCAGAGGAACCGGTCCACCTCCCAGCCGCCAAGGTCTGACCGAACCAGGCAGGGGCAGCTAGATTTCTTCGCCGGGAGCAACACTTGCGGCCGTGAGGCTCCAAAGATGGCACCGACCACGAAGGCCCAAAAACCTCCAAAGGCCTCCCAGACCACCCAGTCGCAGACGCTGGACAAATCCCCAGTTCCATCCCCAGGGTCAGTGAGTGAATCTCTCCCCCCGACCTCCCCCGTGCTCAGGAAGGAAGATCCGGCAGCATCCAATCCCCTGGAAGACATGGACATTAGGCGCCATATCTGGTCCCTCCCCACGAAGGCCGACCTGGAGCGCTTTGCAGACAGAGTGGAGAAGGCCCTGAAAGAGGACATTGCACAGCTCAAAACTGACACCACACACCTGGGGGGGGGAGGCTGAAGTCCCTGGAGCAAAGGTTTGAGGAGACCCCCCCTGTCATTTCAATGCTCCAGGACAAATGCATTGCACAGGACCACCAGATTGAGGCCTTGCTCTGTCAGTTAGATGACATGGAGAACCGCAGCCGTAGGGCCAATATTAGGGTTTCGAGGCCTGCCGGAGCTTGTATTCATGTATTGTATGTATCCCTGTCGGAAGGGTTATCATATATTGTGCCAACCATATATGGGCATTTGCTGTGTGTAGCCCCCATGCTGTTTGCTGGCTTCCCATGGAGGAGGTCACATGCTGTGGCATCACTTCCTATGATCACAAGCTGTCCAATCAGCTGTGGTCTGTGAAAGCTTTTGTTATAATAAAATGACTCCATGTGGGCGTCGGCAGGGAGTCTTGCTGTGATGCTGAGATGAGAACAGGCTGGTGTGTCTCTTGACTTGAATGAATGGCAGATTGGATGTATGGTGAGTGAACCTTTTAGCTTAAAGATGGATTATTTCACTGAGACAAAATGTGTTACTATTAGAGACACGATATCTGTCTGCGTGCTCTGCATACAGCCTGATTTTGCTAGCAAAGGCATTTACAATTTGAGCAATGCCACATTTACGGAGGAAGAGTGGAAAGCTCTAGTTTTGGGCCTTAAATTTGCCCCAGACAAGGCACTAAACTATTTTGATACATACATAGATTTGCAAAAATTCATGAGAAAATTTTATTTGAAAAAGCATTGTGCAATGAATGTGGATGATCAAACACCTGAAGAACACACAAACTAAATTAAAGAATAACTACATTTTTAACCCTCAGACCTCAGGTAACCAATGTCTTATGGCGTTTTAGATGGTTGAACAAGATATCAGACATATAACACATAAGGAAAGTAGGGGAAACAAGAACATATGGAAGATTATCAAACAAATCGGGGAGAAAAAAGGAGTGGTTATCAGACCAGCAGACAAGTAGAGAATACTTGCAAGAAATTGAAAGGAAACCCAAAAGTGCTATAAGACAAAAAATTGATAGCCTTCGTGAAAAAAGGCCTTAACATGACTATCCTCAACAAGAATGAAGCGGAATACCTGGTGTCTGAATCAACAAAAACACAAGTGATTTATCAAGTTCCAAAAATCCATAAAAGGCAAACCAATCCGCCGGGAAGGCCTATTATTAGTGGTATAAATTCAGTATTCTCCAGGCTGGGGGAGTACGTGGATCAATTTTTGAAACCACTAGTCATGAAAGGCCGATCTCATCTGAGAGAGAGTACACAACTAATAGTATAATTACAATGCATAACAGGGGCAGAGAATTATCTGCTGGCCACAATTGATGTGGACTTTTTATACACTACTATAATACAACAGGATGGACTGAAAGGGGTGGAAAAAGCCTTACACAAACTCACTGACATGAGACAGGAGCAGATTTCTTTTATTTTGGATGGACTCAAGCTGGCTATGGCAAATAACCACTTTTGGTACAAAAAGGAATTTTATGTACAAACAAGAGGTGTAGCCATGGGGGCAACGTTATGCCCCCAGTGTAGCTAATTTATTTATGGCCATGTGGGAGCAGGAATATATCTACAATAAGGACATACCCCAGACGAAATTATACAAACGATACATAGATGATTTAATAAACCTGTGGGATGGAACAGCTGAAACGCTGCAAACATTTATGCAAAATCTTATCAACAACAGATATGGCATCACATTTACAGGAAAATGGCATGAAGACAGCATAGATTATTTGGATCTCCAAATATTCAAGGAAAAGGGGGAACTATGCACCCAGACATTCTTTAAGAAAACTGAGGTATTAAGAAAAGAGAGGTATGGACTCCAGAGATAGAGATATAATTTTGCCCCTGTACAAATCATTAGTAAGACCTCATCTAGAATATGCAGTCCAGTTTTGGGCACCAGTTCTCAAAAAGGATGTCGGAGAACTGGAGAAAGTGCAGAGAAGGGCAACTAAACTGATAAGAGGCATGGAGGAGCTCAGCTATGAGGAAAGATTAGAAAAACTGAATTTATTCACTCTTGGGAAGAGGAGAATAAGGGGGGATATGATCGACATGTACAAATATATAAGAGGTCCATATAGTGAACTTGGTGTTGAGTTGTTCACTTTAAGGTCAACACTGAGGACAAGGGGGCACTCTTTACGTCTGGAGGAAAAGAGATTTTACCTCCAAATACGGAAAGGTTTCTTCACAGTAAGAGCTGTGAAAATGTGGAACAGACTCCCTCAAGAGGTGGTTCTGGACAACTCAGTAGATTGCTTTAAGAAGGGCCTGGATTCTTTCCCAAATGCACAAAATATAACTGAGTACTAAGTTTTGTAGGTAAAGTTGATCCGGGGTATATCCGATTGCCTCTCGGGGGATCAGGAAGGAATTTTTTCCCCTCCGGTAGCAAATTGGATCATGCTCTGCTGGGGTTTTTTGCCTTCCTCTGGATCAACTGTGGGTATGGAGTTGGGTGTATGGGATGTACTGTGTTTTATTTTGTTTGTTTATTTTTTTTATGGTTGAACTGGATGGACTTGTGTCTTTTTTCACCCTGACTAACTATGTAACTATATAACTATGGATCGTAACAGGGACATACCCACATCAAGCTGCCACCACCCGAAATGGATAGGGAACATCCCAAAAGGTCAGCTACTACGCATATGAAGAAACTGTCATTGGTTGGAAGATTTTAAAACACAGGCAGACATCCTAATCAAAAGATTTAGAGAAAAAGGCTATCAAAAACACCAGCTGCTTAAATTGAAGGAACAAATACGGAATGTCGATAGGAGAATAGGAGAACCCTGTTACAAAATAAAAATAAAAAGGAAGGAAAAAACCAAAAGGACATAGCTTTCATCACGGGGTATAGTAAACAACATTTACAGCTTGAAAGAATTCTGAAAAAGTACTGGTCTATACTAAAGGAGGATTGAACTTTAGCCAAGATTCTACCTCATAAGCCCAACTTCATCTATCGAAGAGCGACCACCTTAAGGAACCATCTAGTGCACAATGTGGTAGACCCACCAAGAACAGTAGAGATATGTCCAGAACTCAAAGGCTTCTACAGATGCCAGAGATGCCTACCATGCAAGACCAGTAAGAAACAACCTAGAAGAAGAACAAAATTTAAGTCACATGCCTTTAATAAAGAATTTCAAATCAAAGAACTCATTACTTGCAATAGCACGCATGTCACATACATGGTGGAATGCCCTTGCAAGCTCCAGTATGTTGGGCGGATCACCAGGCCCCTGAAAGTTAGGATACGAGAGCACATAAAGAATATGCGCAAGGGGTTTCCCAATCACAGCCTCTCCAAACACTTTAGTGAAGTCCAAAAGAAGGATCCATCAGGGATGATTTACACAGTGGACATCATAAAAGACCATGGGAGGGGAGGGAACAAAAGGATCAATGTGTCTCAGAATGAAACCCAATGGACAGTTTGGGGACATTAGCGCCTGGGGGCCTCAACCTGGATATTGACCTTAATTGTTTAATATAAAATTTCTGAGACCTTCTTGGGTACTCCAATATTGAGGCATTTTGTCCCAATATGTACTATATTTGTCATTAACCACTCCCCTCAGTGCAGTATTGCACAATGGACATTTTCCAACACCATTCTAATATATTTACTACTGTACATCTTTGGTTTATATTACCATCCCAACATCTTATATGATTGTATGTATATATATATATATATATATATATATATATATATATATACATGTGGAGATACAGATGGGTACATATGTGCATAGATATACATATACCAATCACACCTATCCCCATCCTGCCACAATTGGGATGGAGTTCCCTTGGCCATTCATTACCATGAATGGACCAAGAATGAGGTAGATTTAAGTGGCTAGGCACTTATTATATACTGTATGTAGCAGGAGTTCAGTTCCACATTACGAAATACAACCCTCAGATATGTAATACACCACAACAGGGGAAGTTCATTACACTAGTCACAATCTTATGACATTTTATCAACCCTTTCTTAAAATAAAATCCTTAATGTTAATAGTGATATTCAAATCTGCACCTAATACATCACCATATTATCCTAGCATCCATTCAACCTCTGCTTTAATTTTGTAAATAATGTTTTAGCCTAATGTCTTTTATATTGTGGTCCAGTTTTACTGGGTAATATCTAGATTACATTGCTTAGCGGCATTTGGGAAACTGTGTTCCCTAATCTATCCAGTAGGGGGACATCTATAGAAGGACCATCCTGCCTTATCACAGATACAACAATCTTTTATGTAAATATGCCCTGCCACAGCCACTTTGCTATTAGCAACATTTTGTGTGGAATAAGCAGTGGCACTGTATAATTTCCTAGCAACCTCGAGGGATATGTGGGAGGTGGTACGAGAGATATACTAAGCAGCAGTTTAGAAGAAGTGACCCATTACTACGTCCAACAGAGGAGGGACCTATATGCCGCTTTGCTATAAAGGACAGAAGACGTGGAGTGCTGACATCACCTTTGAGAAAGTCACATGACAAAACGCGTCAGTTGACTAGACAGCACAAGACATCTTACGTCCCATCCGGTTAAGGAAAGTGAGACTGTGGAGAGCACGCAGTCGGCACCTACCATCCCCAGTGTGGAAAGAACCATCTGGTTAATTTTATTTGTTTTTCTTTCACTTTTTACCTTGCTTGTCAACAAGTTACTTTTTATAGATCAAAGAGTTTTTTTTATACTTTAACACACTATGCGGGACTCCATTTTTAATTTCTGATTGGCCAAGCGTGATTCCGGTTCTGGGAGAAAAACCCTTTTGGACGCTGACTGGCTGTGGATCAGAGACCAGACGAGGCAACCCATTGAACCACCCCATATCTTTGAGCCCAACACCCCCACCAGGGGACACCAATCTGGTGAGTGGGGAATCATAGCGGGGAGCACGGAAGTCACTATAATTGAAGAATGAAGACCAGCAAATGAACATCTCGAGGAAGTCACTATATATGAATTAATTTTTTGTGCATGGACTTACTGTCTTTTTTTTGCAACAGCACTCCTTGCTGGGGGTGCGTGTTCACGTGTTCCTGGCTCCGGGACCACGTTGGTCCGGGGTTGTGATTTACTAAGTAGGCCCGGTGGTCAGACTGGGTCTACGCTTGCAGAGTGGTCCTGTGCTGTCCGTCCTGAGGGAGGAAGGAACTCGATGAAGAACCAGTTTTGGAAAGCACCGAGCAAGAGGCTGGTATCTCAGGAGAGGCCTAGAACTTCATTGAAGGATGCACTATTACTGAGAGGTTATGTGATGGTCGCCTGTCAGTTCTGAGTTCACAATAATTTATTCATGAGAGATCCGGGTGCTTAATCCTGTGCTGAGAGGATTCTAGACCGAATGTATCTCCATCTTTAAGAAGGTCTGTGGCAAAGACTTTACCAAGTTTCCATGTGGCATCCTGGCTGCTAGATTAGTAAGAGAGGCCTATCCAGGTGCACAATACCCGCTCTGGCTAGAGTGGCAACGAAAGCTACTTTGCTGGAAGCAGGAGTGTTTCTGAACAAAAGTTATACACCTGAACTTATTACCCTTCCACCTTTACAACTACTTTCTTTAATTCTTTTACCACGTTTTGTAAATAAAGTGTAGCTCTCACTTCCACAGGAGCCGCTGGTTTGATGTGGGATGGGCGTAATTGAAGTTACCTCTGTAATATGTCTAGGGGTGATAGCAGTGATGAGAGCAGTGACGGGACGTCCAGGCAATTAGTTGATGTTTTTAATGCTTTTATTTCCTGGTCCAACACGACCAACAGTCAACTTGAGGTAGACAGGATAGGTTGGTGAAAAGAAGAACTTTGCAGATTCAGGCTATGAATAGTAGAAGAGAAGCAGTCCTGCTTCTGATGATTATACTCACTTTCATCGCCAGCCCAGCCAGGATGGGTGCATTGCACCCGGACAGGCCTCCCTCACAGACCTGGCAGCCGGAGTGTCACTGTGAGCTCTGAGAAAGAACAAGTCTCTGCCACTGACTTGGCTTTAGTGAATTAGTAAAAGCCTCTGCCACAGGTCCAATACTCCAAGGACAAGAATTAAAGCGGATCCTCTCAGTAAATAGTTGGTTTCACCGACTAACAGTTTCCAGCATACAACCTGTCAGTGTCCGGTCACCCAGATCCCCGATGGTTCCGTCTAAATCCTATTGGATCACCTGCCTCCGGGATCACCTCAGACCGACTCCCCACCGAACATCATCCAGTTTGGGAACTTTCTCTAAGCGTGGGGTCCCCAGTAAGTCACTGGGGCCCCTCTACGACTTTAGTTGCCCTGAGCCAGGAGGGCTCAGAGTCTGGAACTCTGCGTGGCACGTGCGTCCCAGACAGGTGAGCCATAGAAGCGGGGCCCGTGATGTGCACACACCCTAAAGGTGGGTGCCGCACCTGCGACCCGTTGCGGGTAGAACACCCAGGAAAAAATGGCATAGACGCCAGAAATACCCTCCCCCAGCATGCCCCGTGAGGGAGAACACCCTCTAATTGGCTGCTGGGGAAAGGCGCCGCCTGGACCCTCTGGTGCCACCTGTCAACCATAGAATAGAAGTGAATCCCTGGAACACAGAATGGGACCACAGGGAGCCCAGTTTGGTCAAATAAACATGGATGAGAGCAATGTAACTCTCTCATCCCCCTCTAAATTTAAATAGCGTCCTAACTGAAAGTTTAGGAGCGCTACAAAAGCAAAGAAAAAGATACCTAAAGTGTGGACATTGAAGTTTCTCAACTCTCATCTGATACCCTAGACAGCGAAGAAATAGAGGTAACATGCCGCCCAAAACAAACTAGCAACTCCTTCGGGGGTAGTGCTAATTGTCAATTGTGAGTTTTGCTGCAGCAGGTTGTATACATGGTACGTATCACTTTACAGGCAGACTAAGAGGACACCCCAGGCACTATATTTAACCCCCCTGCCGGTATCCCCGAGCGCGACTCGGGTTGGATTTCTCATGTAAATATCGATATCCCCGAGTCGCGCTCGGGGTCAATATGCAGAGCCTGCAGCGCGCGCTGGCTTACCTTGGATCCAGGCGGGGTACTGTACTTACCTTGTCCCTGGATCCAGCGATGCATCCCCGCTGTGTGAGCGAGTGGCGTCCTCCATTCGACTCACACAGTGCCCGCACGCCGCCGATCTCCGTTCCCTGCGACGTAACGGCGCACGGGGTCGGAGACCGGCGGCAAATTCAAAAAAGTAAACAAACACATTACATACAGAATACTGTAATCTTATAGATTACAGTACTGTATGTAAAAAGTACACACCCCCCCTGTCCCTAGTGGTCTGCCCAGTGTCCTGCATGTTCTTTTATATAATAAAAACATTTTTTTTGTGCCTGCAAACTGTAGATTGTCCATAGCAACTAAAAGTGTCCCTTTATGTCAAAAGTGATTTTAGAGCAGCTAGAAAACAGCGATAATAAATTATAATCACTTGCAGAATTGAGCGATAGCGATTTGTGGGGAAATTCGTCATAAAAAAATAAAAGTAATGACAGCGACAATTCTGCAACTGAGCAAATTTCAGTGATTTTGATTGATTACATTAGTGAATAATTTTTATTATAATTACATTATTATTTGTTATAATTATTTATAGTTATTTATTATATTATAATTTTATGATTTTGTGTTTCAAACTTTATCATACCCGGGATGTCTACTAGACTCTGGTTTGGACAAATTTAAGTGAGTTATTCCTAAAAATTTTAGGCCTACAGTATAAAACGCAGAATTTCCATGCAAAATAATTGTACCGCTTTTGGTACGTAATTCCAGACAGAATCATACCGCCAGGGAGGTTAAAGGGCATTTTCATTTTCAGTTTCACTTTAAGAATTATTAAAATTACTGCTCTCTAAAAACATTTTTTCTGCATTGATACATGTCCCCCAGGGTAGCACCAAGAACTGCATATAAGCTTTCAAAATGGGGACTTTTGATTTTTCATGTTCGGGTCCCATAGACTAGAGTTTGCGATTCGGTCCAAACTTTTTCACTTTTCGGGAGTTCTGGTGCGAACCGAACCAGGAGGCATTTGACCCATCGCTGATTATTACTAGCAATTTCATTGGTAGCTCACAATCCATACCTCATACACCATTTCAATCTATATCCTCACCCAATTTAGGTACCCGTAAATTGAAAAAAGGTGACCAAAAACTCTTTAACCACTTCCTTACCAGCCCATAGTCATATGACGTCCACAGAGGGGATCTCCCATTCCGGGTGGACGTCATATGACGTCCTGGGCTTTGTGAGGGGATATCTGAATAATGCCTGCAGCTAGAGGCATCATTCAGATAACATTGTTTTCCGGCGGCGATTTTGCGCACCATAAGAATGATCAAAGTGGCAGTTCCGCTGCTTGATCGTTCTTATAGGCGGCGGGAGGGGACATCCCCCTCCCGCCACCATCCGGTGCTTCTCTGGGCCATCTCTCCCGTGCCATCGTGGGCCCGGAGAAAGAATCATCCAGTGCTGGATGGGAAGCATAGAGATGACTGGTGACCAGATCTATGACCGTCGGAGGCCCGGGCGTGATGTGATGACGTCACGCCCAGGTACCTGAAAGTAAACAAAGCCGCGACTGCGGCTAGTAAGCATGAGATTGTGAATTTTTTTCATGATCTCATGCTTTTCAGCCTAGAGGAGAGATGTGGGGTCTTATTGACCCCGCATCTCTCCATAAAGAGGACCTGTCACACATTATTCCTATTACAAGGGATGTTTATATTCCTTGTAATAGGAATAAAAGTGATCAAAACATTTTTTTTAAACGCCCCTGTCCCGGTAGCTCGCGCTCAGCAGCGAACGCATACATAAGTCCCGCCCATGTATGTAAACGCCATTCAAACCACATATGTGAGGTATCAGTGCATGCATTAGAGCGTGTGCAACAATTCTAGCACCAGACCTCTGTAACCCTAAACTGGTAACCTGTAAAAAATTTCAAAGCGTCGCCTATGGAGATTTTTAATTAACAACGTTTGGCGCCATTCCATGAGTGTGCACAATTTTAAAGCGTGACATGTTAGGTATCTTTTTACTTGGCGTAACATCATCTTTCATATTTTACAAAAAAATTGTGCTAACTTTACTGTTTTGTTATTTTTTTAATTCATGAAACCATTTTTTCCAAAAAAATTTTTGCGCAATGACCGCCATTTTATTCCCTAGGGTGTCTGCTAAAAAAACATACAGTATATAACGTTTGGGGGTTCTGAGTAATTTTCTAGCAAAAGAATGATAATTTGAACATGTAGAAGAGAAGTACCAGAATAGGCCCGGTATGGAGGTGGGTATAAAAGCCCTGTATTGAAGGGGTTAATAGATGTATTACAATAATCAACTTTGATTTTTAACACTATACAGATTGTATGATCCCAAACAATATGTACATTTTCAAAAAGTAAAGTAAAAAGTAAAAGTAAAACTTGAATATTTACAAAATTTTTAGGCCAACTTTTCCTGCCATGAAACTTCACCAGCAGGGAACATAAAATATCCCACCATTTTGTCATGATTTGTAAGGGCGTTCATGTTCGCCTGAGCATTGCTCCATTGAGCTTGTTACAGGGTATGATGTATGCAGTTGTCAAATATGAAGCCATATCAATTTATCACTACATGTATTTTCTCTGCAGATTCAAACATTTTTCAAAAAAGACTGCATTCACAAAATAGGTGAATTTGAATGAAACAATATGTGGGATGCAGTAATTACCTTTCATGCAAATTGTACATCGGGTGACGGATATCCTCCATTTTGCTAATAGAATGACAGACAGTGTCATTGCACCAGGAAGACTGGGGATAATTTAGTCATGACAGTATTATACAAAAGGATGAGGATGGTACATGCTTAAATAATAATTCCAACATGTGACTTGAGTAGTATTACCTACCATAGCCTAAGAACAAGATGTCCAGTAGGTGACACTGCCCTTTAGTATGCTGTAGGTTGGGCATCAACATTTCAAGTGTAGCACGGCCTCCTGGAGGACTGCTTTAATCTACCTGTTCTTCTGCATCGCCATGACCCTGTGAACATTCCAACCCATTTGACACTCTGGGTTCAGACATGTTCCACAATACCTTTAACCACTTAAGACCTGGCCAGTTTTTACTTTTTGCTATAATAAATACCCCCAATTTAGGCTGATACGTATTCTTCGACATATTTTTGGTTAAAAAAATCGCAATAAGTGTTTAACGATTGGTTTGCGCAAAATGTATAGCATTTACAAAATAAGGGATCGTTTTATGGCATTTTTATTCAATTTTTTTTTTTTTTTTTACTATTAATAGCGGCGATCAGAGATTTTTTTTTCATGACTGTGACATTATGGCGGACACATTGGACAATTTTGACACATTTTTGAGACCATTGTCATTTTCACAGCAAAAAATGCTATAAAAATGCATTGTTTACTGTGAAAATGACATTGCAGTTTAGAAGTTAACCACTATGGGGCGCTGTAGGGGTTATGTGTGACCTCATATGCAAAACCACTGCACAGAACAGGTAAGTATAACATGTTTGTTATTTTTAAACAAACAAAACAAGATGTTAATAACACTTAAATAATTCATGCTTTAAATTAGGGTTGTCCTGATACCACTTTTTTAGGACCGAGTACAAGTACCGATACTTTTTTTCATGTACTCGCCGATACCGAATACCGATACTTTTTAAATGCAGCCACGTGTCCCCAAATGCAGCCATGGTCCCTCTGAGTTCAGCCATGGTCCCTCTGAGTTCAGCCATGGTCCCTCTGAGTGCTCCGCACTCAACCCCGCACTCAAAAAAAAAAGTATTCTATTTAGGTATCGGGAGTATTCGCGCGAGTACAAGTACTAGCGCAAATACTCGGTATCGGTCCCAATACCGATACTAGTATCGGTATCGGGACAACCCTACTTTAAATAAAGCATATTCCAAAAAAAAATGCAAATCAAAAAATGCATGAAATAACACACTTAAAAGCATTACCAAAACATAATGCACTATTTTTAGTGCAAGTGTTGTGGAGTTAATTGGCCCCCTATCATTGTTATCCTGTGCATTGTTCCTCTGCTATCTGTACGACTGACATGTTTTCCTGACATCAAGAATCAGCTCTCAGAGCTCTCCTCACTGAGCTCTGCTGTGTGTAACTTATACTCCCCATCCTCTGCTTTATGGAAGCTCAGACAAGCTGTATAAATTCTGCATTTTGAATGAATGTAGAGAAGAGAAAACTGAAGATAAATAGCTACAACTTATATAGGATGATTTGTTTTATCTCTGTGTATCACCTGAGGCCAGTCACTTCACTGGGTATATGTAAAGGTTTACAACCACTTTAAGGCCTAGCAGACTACGTATATGAGCTTGGTTACGGAGATGTAATCCACTTAACATTGTTTCTATGTCTCTTTCATTGGTTATGCATACTTATGCACCACATTAGCATTTTTTATATATTTCTAGTCACTACACATTTGGTGCAGTTAAGATTACATTACTCAAATACTGTTTCACAATTTAGTCACCTCATTCTCTCTTAGTTCCCTACTGCTCATTTGACATACAAGTAACAGGGAACTGGGACCTGAGACCACAGCTACGGAATGTTTCATTTCAAAAAAGTTGGTCTTAGGCCCCATGCACACGAGACGCTGGTAAACTCGAGTTCAGAGGCATTTGGGAATTTTTTTCAACTGCCCCTGAACACAATTAATGTTATCCTATGTGTCCATGCACACATTCACGTTTTTTTGCATTTTAAAGCAGTTGGGTTTAGGCTCGTTTTTTCAGACGCAAAAAAATGGGTTCAGACGCTTTTGGCGTTTTCGCGTTTTTGCGTACCGGCGTTTTGCCACAATTTCGTTTATAGGCAAATGATGAAAAAACAAAAACCTAAACAGCTGTAATTGCTTGCATTGCATTGTGGACAATCCACAACTTGTGGCAGGTGACATGGCCAGGTGGACAATCCACAACTTGTGGCAGGTGACATGGCCAGGTGATGTGGCAAGTGGACAATCCACAACTTGTGGCAGGTGAAGTGGCCAGTTGACATGACAGGTGACGTGGCCAGTGGACAATTAACAACTTGTGGCAGGCGACGTGGCCAGGTGATGTGAACAGGTGATGTGGCAGGTGACGTGGCCAGGTGACATGGCAAGTGGACAATCCACAACTTGTGGCAGGTGACGTGGCAAGTGGACAATCAAATTTCGTATTTTTCAATTTTCGTATTTTTCAAATTTTGAATTTCTCAAATTTCGAATTTTGAAATTTTCTAAATTTCGAATTTTTCAATTTTCGAAATTTAGAATTTAGAATTTTGAAATTTTCGACTTTTTCAATTTCGAATTTTTCAAATTTTCAAATTTCGAAATGTCAAATTTTTCAAATTTCGAATTTTCAAATTTCGAATTTTTCAATTTTGGAATTTTTCAAATTTCGAATTCTGAAATACGAAAATTGAAAAATTTGAAATGAGAAAATGGAAACATTTCGAATTTTCGGAATTTCGATTTTCGAATTTTTCAGTTTTCGAATTTTTCAGTTTTTGAAATTTCGAAATTCGAATTTTTCAAATTTCGAATTTTCACATTTCGAATTTTTCAATTTCGGAAATACAAAAATTGAAAAAATCTAAATTTTCATAATTTATCATTTCGAATTTTTCAATTTTCGAAATTTAGAAATTCAAATTTTTCGAAATTACATTCGAAATTTGAAAAATTCGAAAATTCGAAATTTGAAAATATGAAAATTCGAAATTTGAAAATGTGAAAATTCGAAATGTGAAAAAATCGAATTTCCAAATTTCGAAAATTGAAAAATTCGAAATTCAAAATTTCGAAAATTGAAAAATTCGAATTTCGAAAATTGAAAAATTCGAAATTCAAAATTTCGAAAATTGAAAAATTCGAAATTTCGAAAATTGGAAATTCGAAGTTTTTAAATTTTAAAAAAAATTCTCTGGATAAGTACGCAGCTGGACATACATATTGGTAAAATAGCCAACTGAAAATCTCTGTGCCATCAACGGATGGGTCCAATAGTGACGAGCTCTGCCAACGGATCTCTCCCGTAGTGTGCGACGGCGTTGAAGCCTCAGCAAGAGCAACGTATGGACAATTTCTTGGCATATATTCGATATGGGATCCATTTAAAAAAAGAAGAATCAAATGAAAGTATGCAAGTCTGCATATGAAAGTCTGCTGCTGCTGCTCTCTCTGTTGAAAATGGCAGAAATAGTTAAAAATATATAGCTTTCAGAGCTTTGGGAGGGTCTACAATGTCTGTGCTATAAACGCTGATAGCCGCAAACGTGGTAAAACGCGGCAAAATGCCGCAAAATTCGCGGCAAAAACGGGCGTTTTAAACGCCGGTTTTTGCTTTTCAAAACGTGAGTTCAGATGTGTTTGCATTTGCTTCTCATGTGCATGGGGCCTTATAGATGCAATCATAGCTAGAAAACACATCTGCAAAACAGGTGAAATATATTTAGAACATTCCCGCCATTTTTTTTGCAGAATTAGGCTACCCACAGAGTTCAGAAGATTGTGGTTGATTATTTCTGTGAATATTTTTTATATGAAAGATAATTCAATAAAATGTTTTTTACTTTAAAAATCAATACAGAATACACATCTTAAAAGACAAGTCTACCCGAAAGGGATATCTTAATTATAGGTGGAGACTAATGGGTTAAGCCAGTTCCTGTCTTTGTATATGTGCTAGAATTTCCAACAGTGAGAACTTGCCTCTATTTCTAACTATTAGGGGTCAAGTCCTGGGGAAAAAAGTGTGGGAACTCCCACCCAAGATCCACTCCCCCACCAAAAAAAAAAAAATGATACGCTCATATGCATAATTACTAAACCGCATGTTTTTTTTATTTCTGATCCACTGTACCTTAGTAATCCTTTATGTTACTTCCCGCTTCCTTTATATGGATTTATCGGTAGTTAAGCAAGTTCTTTCTAAATCCCGCGATAACTCATGGCAGACCTCCACAATGTCTCCTGGGAACAATGACAAGAGCTCCCAGGAGATATTGCGGAATCGAGGAAGTGACAGAATAGCCTACCTGATGAATCCATATACAGGAAGCGGCCAGTAACATAAAGGATTACTAAGGTTTGCCTTCCCCTGACAGTGCCTCGAGCTGGGCATTGCCGCTTAGTGAAGGATTGGCTTGGGCGGCTCGGCTGCTCTAGTCCTTTAGAGGGAACTGCCTTCCTGCTGTGAAAGAAGTGCAGGGACTCCGTTCCCACGCGTTCCGGCAGGACTTGAGCCCTGCTAACTATGTTCTTCTTCATTTCTGGTTATCTTTGCATGTTACAACACATTATTAAAGCTGTAGTAGGTATGCAGACCCAAAACCTCAAGCATAGAAATTTAACCAAACAGAATCCACATAATATATAATTGACAACTGGTTTACCTTTCCAACTGTAGTGGTACCCCCGTAGGGGCTGCTGAGAATTGAAGTCCGTCTGTCACCCTGCCCAGCCAGGCACACACTTTTCAGTCACTCCTTAGACAGAAAGCAATCTTGCATTTGTTTTAATGTTTTTATTGAGGGCAATAAACTGGGATGGGGATGGGATATTCATGAGATGCCCAATTGATTGCAGAAAAATACATGGTACAACTATATACACCTCTGGTATATACAATTCCAGCACATCACTCCAGTGCTTCACTTGCTTGCAAACTCTCTCCTCAATGCCTCCAGCACATTGCTTGCTTGCACTTTCCGGACCAGCTAGCACAGATAGATAGGCCTAACACTGTCTCAGCCAGGCCTTAGCAAATGCCATATAATGTAGCAGAAAATATGATAGTTCTTGGTGCTAGCTGTCCATGTGGCTACTGAGCCCAGTACCACATCTTCAGGCCCTGTCAGCCCTCCTGGCTGCAGATACCTCTCTCTCCACTTCCCATAACACCACAGCCCATCCTACTGGCTCTACAATTTCTCAGTTCTCTCAGGCATTCCTCCCCAGTCCTCTCCCGACTACGTGTCACTCACCAGCTCTCTTGGCTGCCACCCGTTGTTCCTCTCTGGAGACTTGCCCGGCAGTGCTCTCTCCCACTGTCCTCTCTTGCTCCTCTTGTACCTCCTGTCCAGGACAACTCCATTGGTTGTAAGAGGGTCCAGTCCGCACCCAAGTTCCCCCCCCCCTTAGACTGGGAAGCTCCCTCAAAGGCCCCAACAGCCTAGCATTCCACCTGAACAACTCCTCCCCAGCTGGGCTGACCCTGGGTATTTAAGGAGGCCTGCCCCCTGCCAATTCAGTTTGGGGATTGGCCAAGGCCCCCCCAAAACAGCCCAGACAGCTCCACCTCCCCTCTCCTCCTTCCCTTCCAAAAAACACTAGAACATTCTGGAAAGAAGTGGGGGGTCTCAATGATGCTGCCTGTGAGTAACCTCGCTCTGCTCTGAGTCACTCTCAACCCAGATCCAAACACACACAGGCTTGGCTGCCAGCCAATTTACCTACCCTCATAAAAGAAACATACACAATCGTTCTTTGGCATTTTTCTTCTGCATTTTACAAGCGTTAATGACAAGTTAAAAATGGTCCCCAAACGCCATATGGGCATTAAGGTGCGTTAAAAACGCTCCACACATGCTTTTTCATTACAGGAAATACACTAATCTTAATGCCCCGCAAATGCACCGCGACTGCTCGCCAGAGCGTTTGTGAAGCGTTACCCTAGACTTCAATGGGAGGTGTTGAAAGACTTCAACCGCCTCCTGTCCCGACATGAGGTTTTAATTTTGAAGCAACGCTAATGCTTCATGTAGCACTATGTGCTGTCAATTCTATCATTTAAAACACATGCTTTTACACAAAATGCTAAATGTGAATTTAGCCTAACGCCCATGCTGAAGCTCATTAACGCGAGTCTAGCGCCCATACTAATGCTATAGTAGCATTTGTTAAAGTGATTGTAAAGTCTCGTTTTTTTTCCAATAAAAATAACAAACATGTTATACTTACCTGTCCAGTTGCAGTGGATTTGCACTGAGCAGCCCGGATGCTCTCTTGCTTCTGGATAGGCCCTCAGATAGCCTAGCATCTAGATGTGCCCGAGATAGGCCCAAACTCCGGCCTAGCAACTCAGGTAATACAACACACATCGACCCAGACAGCCGTCCAGGTGGCACAGAACAGTGATCACCTGACTCCACCCAAATAGGTTCTCCCAGTAGGCCAAGAGATTTAAAAAATAAACCTTTCCATATTTGGAGATTGAATCCAATTTCCTCAAGATGGAAAGAATGCCCACTTGTCCTCTGTGATGACCTTAAAGTGAATAATTCAACACCAAGTTCAGTATATGAACCAATATATTGATCATATGCCCCTTAAGCCTTGTAAACACGATTTGATTGTTGGCCAACCGAGTGTCAGATTTTTGTCTTCAAGGCATGTGCCCGAATCTTGTCTTGCATACTAATGGTACACAATTGACGGCCAACAAACACTAATGTAGTGACGTACTAGACATACTACGAGACTATAAAGAGGAAGTTAATTTCTCAAGTCCCACTCTTTGGGCTCCTTCTGCTAATTTCGTGAGGAGGAGGAGGAGTTCTTGGACCAAAAATTGGTTGCTAAATCGTGACCAATTATGTCATATTGCGGGAGCTCCAGGAGAATAATCCAGATGATTTTCGAAAATTATCTCTAGATGACGGACCCCTACTTTCACCAACTCTTTGGTGTCCCCCTGTATCAAGAAGCAGTACACACGTATGAAGCTTTCCATCACTCTAGAGCAGGGGTAGGCAACCTTTTGAGCACAGTGTGCTGAAAAATATTTTCAAAGAAATTGAGAGTGTCGATTTTATAACAAAAAAATGTCAACTTCACACTCTCAATCACGATTTTTTTTTTTTAAGTAAATGCTGTAAACTACTTGAGTAGTAGTGAGAAATTAACATCCTACACTCACGCCTTAGATCAGCCCCAATTCCTGCAGCTCCACACTTTAGATTAGACCCAATTCATGCACCTTGACACCTCAGATCACTGTCCCCCCTGCAAATCTGTTTCACTACTTTACCCCCCTGCACATCTGCCCCACCACTGAAACCCCCTGCACATTTGCCCCACCACTGTAGCCCCCTGCTCTTCTGTCCCACCACTGTAAGCCCCTGCTCATCTGCTCTGCCAATGTTGCCCCTTTCTCATCTGCTTCACTGTACCTCCCTGCACATCTGTTCCACTACCATATCCCCATGCTCTTCTGTCTCACCACTGAACCATCTTCTCATCTGTTTTAACACTGAACGTATCTGCTCATATGCCCCACCAATGTAACCCCCTTTCTCGTCTGCCTTACCACTGTACCGTAGAAGGAGAAAGAGATGTGCCAATCTAAGTGCAGTAAGCAGAAGATTTATTACAGGAATAATATATCACAGACAGCCGAATGGCTACTCAACAAACAAACAAGATTAAAAAACTAGATACCAATGATAAGGACAATCTGTGGTTATATATATGTAAAGTAAGTTTACATATATATAACCACAGATTGTCCGTATCATTGGTATCTAGCTTTTTAATCTTCTAATCTTTTTATACCGTCTGTATTGTCACTCGTATTACCCATTAGTACTATTATTACTATTGTTTTTTAGCCTCTTGTTATGGGAATAAGAGAGAGATATATATTTCTTCTTCTTCTTTTTCAAAATTGCAGTTTTTTTCTTTTAAAATTGCGGTTTCCTCTCATGACCCATGCCTATTTAATCTACGAGTCTCCAGCTCTTTTGATATTTTGCATGTTCTCCTTGTTTATGCGCTGCTTACCAATCACAGCTCCTTTGCCTGCATATAGTACACCCATTCTCTATGGACGTTATGGATCTGATGAAACAGCGGAGGCTGTGAAACGTGTCATCCCATTGGCTGGCCCGGACGTTGCACTCCACACTGACTCGCACGCTGTCTCGAGCGGCGCATCTGGCTCCCTGCTTCCCCGAGGCTCCCTGAGGTCCCTGAGACACTGAACCCCCGGTACATCCAGCGCTCAAGTTACATCCATCGCTCCAGTGCTCCCATGAATGTGGATCAGGACCAAAGAACTGCTGACCACCTGTAGTGACATCGGGCCTGCACCACCATCTACATGCCCTTTTTACTTCTCATGTTTGTGAGTAGCCATTCGACTCTCTGTGATATATTATTCCTGTAATAAATCTTCTGCTTACTGCACTTAGATTGGCGCATCTCTTTCTCCTTCTACAATATTTTCCAGCGCCTGCTTCTGCTTCAGTGTTAGTTGACTACTAATTGGACTCAATTGGACATTTGATCAAACCTTTAGTGTGTTTTTTAAGGACAATATTATATTACTGACCATGTTACATGCTCTAATAATCGTGCGCCATCTACCACAATTTTCCTACCACTGTACCTCCTGCATATCTGTCCCACTGTTCCCCCTGTTCATCTGTCCCACCAATGTACCTCCTTTCTCCTCTGCCCCACCATTGTACCCCCCTGTACATCTGTCCCACCTCTGTACCCCCTGCTCTTCTTCCCAATCACTGTAACCCCCTGCTCATCTGTCCCACCAATACACCTCGTTTCACATCTTCCCCACCACTGTACCCTCTTCTCTTCTGTCCCACCGCTGTACCCCCCTGCTCTTCTGTCCCACCGCTGAACCCCCTTCTCATCTGCCCCAACAGTGAACACCCCTGCTCATCTTTCCCTCCACTGTAACCCCATTCTCATCTGGCCCAACACTAAACCCCCCTTGCTCATCTGTCCGGCCACTGAACCCCCTTCTCATCTGTCCCACCACTGTACCCCCTGATTTTCTGTCCCACTACTGAACCCCCTTCTCATCCCTCCCACTACTGTACCTCTTGCACATCTGTCCCACCACTGTACCCCCTTGCTCTTCTGTCCCACCACTGTACCCCCTCGCTCTTCTGTCCCGCCACTGTACCTTCTTGCTCTTCTGTCCCACTACTGTAACCCCCGCTGCTCATCTGCCCCATCAATGTACCTGTCACGTACCTGATGGTTTTGAGCCAGAATTGCAGAGGACGGCCCCCCTTACGGCTCCCACTCGTGGCCCGCTGATAGGGTAACAGTATGCACAGGAGTAAGGAGTGGCACAGGTGCCTGGCAGGATCAACAAGAAGAGGAAGTAAATCAGTCCAGCAGAAGCTTCCTTGCAGGAACTGGAATACCGGAACTGGATCAGCTTAGAAGACTGGATCAGCTCCTCAGACTGGATAGGCTCAGCAGGCTGGATCAGCTTAGCAGACTGGATAGACTCAGCAGGCTGGATCAGCTTAGCAGACTAAATAAGCTCAGCAGGCTGGATAAGCTTAGCAGACTGGATCAGCTCAGCAAACTGGACTGGAACTAGGAACAGACTGGAATCGTTCAGCTGGACTGGCACTAGGAACAGACTGGAATCGTTCAGCTGGACTGGAACTAGGAACAGACTGGAATCGTTCAGCTGGACTGGAACTAGGAACAGACTGGAATCGTTCAGCTGGACTGGAACTAGGAACAGACTGGAATCGTTCAGCTGGACTGGAACTAGGAAAAGACTGGAATCGTTCAGCTGGACTGGAAATAGGAACAGACTGGAACCGTCAGCAGACTGGAGCAGACAGGATGGTCAGACAGGCCGGGTCAGTTATCGGGCGGACAGCGAGGTACAGAGGTGCAGATAGAAGGGTAGTCAGAACAGGCCAAGGATCAGGTGCAGGCAGATGGCTGGAATAGTCACAGGTAAGCCGGGGTCTTTCACAGGTTAAGTCTCAGATCAGGTTTCAGATATACAACGCTGTAGAGCAGACAGCAGGGATGGTGTGTGAGAGGCCAGCTTAAATACCCCGCCTGGCTCCAACAGAGGTGTGCACACGTGCATGCACACGCATGCGCGGTTGCTGCCGTGATCAGGACCGCAAAGTCTGAGTCGCCTGTTTCTGGCAGGATCTTCATGACAGTACTCCTTTTCTCATCTGCCCGACCACTGTACCTTCCTGCACATCTGCTCCACCACGGTATCACCATGCTCTTCTGTCGCTCTACTGAATCACATTCTTATCCGTCCTAATATGGAACCCATCTGCTTATATGCCCCACCATTGTAACCCTCTTTCTCATTTGCCCCACCAATGTACCTCCTGCACATCTGTCTCACCTCTGTACCCCCTGCTCTTCTGCCCCACCTCTGTTCCCTCTGCTCATCTGTCCCACCAATACACCTCATTTCACATCTCCTTTCACAACCCCTTTTTCATCTGGCCCAACACTGAACCCTCCCTGCTTATCTGCTCAATCACTATACCCCCCTGCACTTCTGTCCCACTGCTGAAGCCCCTTCTCATCTCTAATAATATATAGTAGCCTTCGCGCTACTACAAGTGAATAGATGCTCCCACAAGTAAAAATAGATGCAGCAAAATCTAAAAGTGTTTACATTACACAAATAAGGATCAATTAATTATAAGGATTTGCGCAAAAAACAGTTAAACCAATAGTGTAATGATATAAATGTCGTCACACATCAAAAAATATTGTAAAGTGCAAACTAACAGATGACCCGTCTGTAGAAGCTAGATGGTCACCAAGTGAAAGTAATGTGCAAAATAACAGTATAAAGTGCAAAGTGTCCAATAAGGTGCTAAATGTCCAACAAACTATATAGCAGCAAGAAATCTTCACAAGGAAGGTAAACTACACAAAAACATTTAAAGTGCAAATAATCCAATGGAGTGCTATGTCTGAGAAATGGAAGGTAAGTAACAATAGTAATTCAAGTGTGGAGCAGGGTGATGTCTAGAAAGCTATCAATGTGCCTAGAGAAAGAAGATGTAGATATCCCTCAGCAGGCTCACAGAAATCTCACCTCACAAACGAGAATGACAAGCGTTGAGTAGGTCTGGTATGGTCCACCTCCTTACAGCCACAACACCTTATTGAGTGCTTCCTCCAATCTCTTCGTTCTATCCTTCTTCTGTGATAACAGTATGTGCCTGGGCTATACCTAAATGAGCACTTTGCTCCAGGAGAAAGACAATAAACAGAGAGCCTCCAATGGTGTAGTAATTAAATGAAGGGGGAAAGTTAATAAGAAAAACCTATGCTTACAGCAAAGAAAACGATAGGTAACAATAAAAACAAACAGCGGCGTCCTACGTCACTCCAGGTGCATGTCATGTCCGTCCTCCTCCCTAAGCATTACGACACTGTCACACCTATCGTTTTCTTTGCTGTAAGCATAGGTTTTTCTTATAAACATTCCCCCTTCATTTAATTACTACACCATTGGAGGCTCTCTGTTTGTTGTCTTTCTCCTGGAGCAAAGGGTGATAGTGATTATGCAGATAGTTCTACAAGTGACTCCAGAATGGCACCTTTAACTTGTGTGACGGTATGCGAGGTGAGATACTTGACCATAGGTATATTTCACCACGCATACGGTCTATTTTGAGAAGCTGAACCGGAATCCGGGCCGGGTTTTACGGCCTCTAGTGTTCCGGTCCGGATATTTGGGTCCACTGGAGTTCAATGTCAGGTGGACCTTAAAAACAACCAGGAAGAGATCAGAAGGGAGCTCTCTGGTTTTGGGACACTGAGGAGGGAACCTGAGTGTGAGGAGCTCTCTAAAGACATTGCAAGAAAAAAGGTTTGCGTTGTTGTTTATTTTATGGGTGGTGGGGACCAGCCCCACACTGTATAGATAGGAGACCCTGATGTTTAGTTAGCGCCGGACGGCAAGGATTTAAGTTTACTGTTTTGTTTGTTTTAACCTGCAAACCTTTTGTAAAATAAACCTGGCAGCTGCCAGACTTAAAAAGAAAGTGCCTGTTTACAGACTGTGTTTCAGAAAAGTGATCCCCACGAGCTAATTCTCCCACACGTGGTGGATTCAGCGGGCAACTTTTCTGAAGATGGAGGAAATGTTAAAAGCCCTGCTACAGGCCAATGCAGCCCAGCAGGAAACCAACCGCCAAGTCGCAGAAGCTGCTGCAGCGCAGCAGGCTGCCCTCCTACAGGCCAATGCAGCCCAGCAGGAAACCAACCGCCAAATCGCAGAGGCTGTTGCAGCACAGCAGGTTGCGCAACGTGAGATGAACCGACAGTTTGCCGAAGCTCTGGTGGAACTGAAAAAGGGGTCCGCACCTCCTGTGGCAGCAGAACCAAAGATACTACGGGCCTCCTACCACCTGCAAAAGATGACACCAGCGGATGATGTTGAGGCATACATGGCGACTTTCGAGAGAGTCACTGTCCGCGAAGGATGGCCAAAAGAGCAGTGGGCGGGACTATTGGCCCCATTCCTAACTGGAGAACCCCAAAAGGCCTATTTTGACCTAGAATCAGATAAGGCGCAGGACTATGAGACTCTCAAATCAGAGATACTCGCACGCTTGGGTGTCACCATGGCAGTTCGGGCCCAGCGCGTGCATCAGTGGTCCTACTCCAGCAACAAGCCACCCCGATCACAAATGTTTGATCTGGTCCACCTCACCAGGAAGTGGTTGCAGCCAGAGACCCTGACCAGCCCGCAGATTGTGGAGCGTGTGGTAATGGACCGGTACCTACGTGCGCTTCCTGCTGCCCTGAGGAGGTGGGTCGGACAGGGAGACCCCAACACTGCAGCCCAAATGGTGGACCTAGTGGAGAAGTACAGTGCTACCGAGGACTTGGTAAACCCACCTACGCCCCACTTCGGTGTGTCTAGAGGTGCAAGATCTCCCAGCGGTTCGGGTAAGACTGTTCCGGGGTTCAAGAGCTTGGGGAGAGTGGATAAGACTGTTGTTACAGCAGATGAGACTGTGGGACCTAGACCTGGAGACTGGCCACAGAAGCCAGGAAGGTCTTTGGGACCGTTAAGAGGACTGGGGGTGGGGCAAATACGGTGTTTTCGTTGCCATGCATTGGGCCATATTGCTGCAAACTGCCCTCTAAATGATGAACCTATGCAATGTGATTATGCTGATAGGAAAAGACACATTTCTCTGTTTGCACAGGTCGCATGTGTTGCGCTAGATCAGAGTCACCTTGAAAAACAGATGTGCGTTATTTTAGTGGATGGCAAGCCTCTCACAGCACTACTAGACTCTGGTAGCGTGGTGACCCTAGTTAGGAGTGCTTGTGTAGACCCCAAAAAACTACACCCCAGTAGTATTGGGGTAATTTGCATCCATGGGGACACTCGGGACTACCAGACAGCAGTGGTTGAGGTTGATACCCCCTGGGGCAGGGTAACACATTCAGTGGGGGTGGTACCCTCACTGCTCCATGAAGCTTTAGTAGGGAGAGACTTTCCCCATTTTTGGAAGTTATGGGAAAATAAAGGGAGGCTCGTAGATAGAGTTCCCCCTGCTGGGGAAACACGGGAACTCTCACCAGACCCGTTTTTCAAAAGGGGAAGGCAGGCTATTGGTGGGATCGAGGAAGCCGGAGATCCTCTTCCTTTCCCTGCCATGGTCGGGGAACCGGAAGACTCGGAAGCTAGCACCCAGCCTGAGGGTAACGAACAGGAAATCCCGCCTGACCCTGACAATCGAGAGTAGCCAAAATGTGGTACCCGACTTGGAGGTCAGGAGGGAGGATTTCTGTACCGAGCAGCTGCGAGAGCCCACCCTCATGAGTGCCAGGGAAAATGTTAAGGTGTTGGATGGGGAACCGGTGGATCCTAATTGGGTGGTGTCCTTCCCCTACATGGCGATTAAAAACAATTTATTATATCGAGTGATAAAACACGGAGAGGAAGAGGTAGAACAGCTGCTGTTTCCCAAACCCTTTCGCAGGGTGGTGCTAGACCTGGCTCATGGCCATGTAATGGGGGGACATCTCGGGGTCGAAAAAACCAAGGAGAGAATCACCCAAAGATTTTTCTGGCCCGGGTTGCATGCAGAGGTCAAGGAGTATTGCGAATCGTGCCCCGAGTGCCAAATGTCAGCACCGTCGCCCCATTTTCGCAGCCCCCTTGTCCCTCTACCAATAATTGAGGTTCCCTTTGAGAGGGTTGGCATGGACCTGGTCGGGCCGGTGGTGAAATCTGCCCGAGGTCACCAGCATATTCTGGTGATCCTGGAATATGCGACTCGCTATCCTGAGGCCATACCCTTGCGTAACACCTCCGCTAAGGCTATTGCCAAGGAATTGGTCCAGGTGTTTAGTCGAGTCGGGATCCCGAAAGAGATCTTGACCGATCAGGGCACCCCTTTCATGTCTAGGGTTACCAAGGAATTGTGTAGATTGTACAAAATCTCCCATCTCCGTACTTCTGTCTACCACCCCCAGACAGATGGTCTGGTCGAAAGGTTTAATAAAACATTAAAGAGTATGTTGAAAAAGGTGGTCGACAAGGATGGGAGAAACTGGGATTTTTTGCTACCATATCTCATGTTTGCCATACGAGAGGTTCCACAGGCCTCCACAGGCTATTCCCCCTTTGAGCTCTTGTATGGTAGGCATCCCAGGGGCCTGCTAGATATTGCTAAAGAAACATGGGAAGGAGATGTCAGCCCATATAGGAGCATCATAGAACATGTCTCCTTGATGCAGGACCGAATCGCAGCCGTCCTGCCCCTAGTACGGGAACATATGGAGCGAGCCCAGGAGGCCCAAAGGAGGGTCTATAACCGGGGTGCCAAGGTCCGTACTTTCAGCCTGGGGGACAGAGTGCTGGTACTGGTTCCCACAGTAGAAAGTAAGTTTTTAGCTGAGTGGCAGGGTCCCTTTGAGGTTGTCGAAAGGGTGGGGGAGGTAAACTACAAAGTCTACCAGCCAGGCAAAAGGAAACCCCACCAAATTTACCATGTAAATCTCTTAAAGCCCTGGAAGGACCGAGAGACTTTACTGGCCACGTCCTCACCTCCAACAGACCGGATACCCGTGAAACCTGACGTTCCCATCACGGATTCCCTGTCCGTAGCACAACAAAATGACGTTAGGGCATTTGTGCAGAAAAATAGAGACTTTTTCTCCCCCTTACCCGGACTGACCAACACGATCCAACATGACATAGTGACGGAACCAGGGGTTCGGGTAAATGTAAAACCCTATAGAATTCCAGAGGCCCGGCGAGAGGCGGTTGCGGAGGAAATAAAACAAATGTTAGAGTTGGATGTGATCGAAGAGTCCCACAGTGAGTGGTCAAGTCCCATAGTGCTGGTCCCAAAACCTGATGGCAGTATCAGGTTTTGTAATGACTTTAGAAAACTTAACAGTGTGTCCAAGTTTGACGCCTACCCGATGCCCCGGGTCGACGAACTTGTGGACAGGTTGGGACAGGCTCGCTACATAACGACCCTGGATCTAACGAAAGGTTATTGGCAAATACCGCTTACTGAATCAGCCAAGGAGAAGACTGCCTTTTCCACTCCTGAGGGCTCGTTTCAGTATAAGCGGATGCCGTTTGGTCTGCATGGAGCCCCTGCATCATTCCAGCGAATGATGGACAAAACTTTGAGACCACATCGCTCGTATGCAGCGGCGTACTTGGACGATGTGGTCATCCACAGCCCAGATTGGGAATCGCACCTGCCCCGCGTACAAGCGGTGGTAGATTCCCTTAGGGAAGCCCGTCTCACGGCCAATCCAAAAAAATGTGCCATAGGCCTGGAGGAGGCCAGATACCTTGGGTACATTATTGGCCGGGGAGTGGTCAAGCCGCAGACCAATAGGATTGAGGCAATTCAAAAATGGCCCCAACCAGTCAATAAAAAACAAGTGAGGGCCTTCCTGGGCATTACGGGGTATTACAGACGTTTCATACCCAATTTTGCCACCGTTGCGGCCCCCTTGACCGATTTGACGAAGGGTAGGGGGTCTGTCATGGTCAAGTGGAACCCCGAAGCCGAGGAGGCATTTCAGAAGTTGAAACAGGCTCTTTGTATGGTACCCGTACTAGTAACCCCGGACTTTAGCCAGGAGTTTGTTGTACAGACAGACGCCTCTGAGGTGGGCCTAGGGGCCGTACTCTCACAGAACAGGGATGGTGAGGAGCACCCAGTGGTATACCTGAGCCGGAAGCTGAACAAGCACGAGAAAAATTATGCCATCGTAGAAAAGGAGTGTCTCGCCATTAAGTGGGCTTTAGACTCCCTGAGGTATTACCTACTGGGGAGGTCATTTAAGCTGGTCACAGACCATGCTCCCTTGAAGTGGATGTGTGATAACAGGGAGAAAAATGCTCGGGTGACAAGGTGGTTCCTGGCTTTACAGCCTTTTAAATTTACGGTGGAGCATAGGCCAGGAAAACTCCAAAATAATGCAGATGCTCTCTCCCGGGTGCACTGTATGGTTGGGGCAAGTGCTCAGCCGCAGGGGCTTGAGCAGAGGGGGAGGATATGTGATGGTATGCGAGGTGAGATACTTGACCATAGGTATATTTCACCACGCATACGGTCTATTTTGAGAAGCTGAACCGGAATCCGGGCCGGGTTTTACGGCCTCTAGTGTTCCGGTCCGGATATTTGGGTCCACTGGAGTTCAATGTCAGGTGGACCTTAAAAACAACCAGGAAGAGATCAGAAGGGAGCTCTCTGGTTTTGGGACACTGAGGAGGGAACCTGAGTGTGAGGAGCTCTCTAAAGACATTGCAAGAAAAAAGGTTTGCGTTGTTGTTTATTTTATGGGTGGTGAGGACCAGCCCCACACT
The DNA here is from genome assembly GCA_029574335.1 of Rana kukunoris. Lineage (NCBI taxonomy): Eukaryota > Metazoa > Chordata > Amphibia > Anura > Ranidae > Rana > Rana kukunoris. The sequence goes on from CM056052.1 coordinate 398,413,239, forward strand.
GTATAGATAGGAGACCCTGATGTTTATTTAGTGCCGGACGGCAAGGATTTAAGTTTACTGTTTTGTTTGTTTTAACCTGCAAACCTTTTGTAAAATAAACCTGGCAGCTGCCAGACTTAAAAAGAAAGTGCCTGTTTACAGACTGTGGGCCAGATTCAGGTAGATGAGAGTATCTTTCCTCTGGAGTAACGCTTCTCATTTACGTTACTCTGAAGACCCTTTCAGCGCAAGTCCTGTAATTCACATAGCAGTTGCGCGTAAACTTGCGCCAGAGTAACGATAATGCGCTGGCGTAACCCGACGCAAGTGGAAGTGGGTGTGATCATATGTAAATGATGGGCGGAGCCCAGCGCAGAGGCTTACGTTCAGCGCATCAACCACGGAGCATGCGCAGTGAGTGAGGCTCCACTCGCCCCCTTTGTGCGCATGCTCACAACTTCCGTCGGCACCACTGCACGGGAAACGTCAGCGCAATGCCTTCCGTTGGGCGTTTAAATGCGCCCGTAGAAGCGCCATTCCGGCACTAAAGTATATCCTGCTCCCCCTCCCCGCAGTGATGTTACTTTTGTTCTGAGATGGCTGCTCCCGTTCCCCGCAAACACACAGGAGAAAGCTGAACTTTAATGGCCAGGAGCTGTCAGCCATCATCTCGGCTATGGAGACCTATGATGTCTTCCTCCATGGCTGTAAAATTTGACAGACAAGCATGGACAGAGGTGTTGTCCTGCAAGTGGGGGTGCTCAGCTAGCTCTTATCGTCGGTAACGCTGCTGTAGCTGCTCTCCTGCTGACCTGTGGCCATCTGGAGTAAAGATAAAGCAGCCTTTTGTAGAAATAACTTTGCGCCGGACGGACGAGATACGCGCGGCGCATGTAGCCAGCGTATGGTGCTAATCCGTTCGTGAATTGGGAAAACTCCCTCATTTGCATATTTGCAGGGGAAATCAATGGGCGCGACTGATGCGCCCAGCGAAAATAAGCGCTGACGATACTCTGGCGTCGGAACGTTCCGCCGGTCGCAAATGACCCGTTATTCGGCGCATCTAGTTTGGTGGGTACGGGCACATAGAAACGACGGCGCATCATCACAGTTACGCGGCGCATATCCAAATACTCCAGCGCAAGTGTTCGTGAATCTGGCCCTGTGTTTCAGAAAAGTGATCCCCACGAGCTAATTCTCTCACACTTGCCACCTGCTGATAAGAATTTTGAGGGCTTTAATTTTGTTTTTGTGGCAGATGAGGCCTTTGCTCTGGGGGAACATCTGATTAAGCCACTCTAGAGCGGAGAATCTTCAATTACAGACTCTTTCATGCCAGAAGGGTGGTCGAAAACGCCTTTGGCATCCTATCGAGTCATTTCAGGCTGTTTTCGACTCCAATCAACCTGGCACGCTACAAGATAAACCATGTGGTCCTGTAATGCTGTATTCTACATATTTTTTAGGAGGAATGCTACCAGCTACCTAGCCTCACTGCCAAGTGACGTGGAGCCTGCAGTGGCAGGCCCAGCTGAAGAGACTGACGCCTATTGAAAATGCCGTGCTGGATTTCCCTCACAAATTGCCTGCAATTTACAGCAGAAATACCTGTAATATTTTGTGGGTCGTGGGGCAGGGGCTTGGCAGCAAATTGTAGATGATAATTTTGAATTTTTTATGTAGATCATTAACTCCTATTTCATTTGAACTATTGTTGTCTGTGTTTATTATATGTCTAATATGTTCCCAAATGGGCTTTATTTTGGCCACTTGTCCAATAGTGCAAATGTACATTAATTGCTACATGAGGTGACAATATCTTCTTCAGCTAACTATTATGGTGTGCTGTGGGTCTGCTACACTAACATACAATGTTTTTGTTCTTAATGGATCTAATGCATGAAGTTCAAAAACATTATGCCTATACAACTCCTTTACATTTTTGAAGTTGTCCACATTTAAGAGAACATTGGGGCTGATTTACTAATGAATCTGCGCTGCGCCGGTACATGCCTTAATAGGTGCGCTGGATGAAGCCCTAATTAGGCGCATGAACCGGCGGCAGCAGCAGCAGCGCGATGTGATTGATAACTAAAGCCGCCGCCGAACTCCCTGTATAAGTCTATGGGGGAAATCTTAATAGTGAATTTTAAAGGCTAATCTGCAAGTTTTGTCCTAAAAAGTTTTTGGGGACCTCAGTCCTGCCCCAGGGGACATGTACCAATGCTTTTTTTATTTTTTAAAACGGCCGTTTTTTCGGGAGCAGTGATTTTAATAATGCTAAAAGTGCAATAATAAAAGTGTAATTTTCCTTTAAATTTCGTACTATGGGGGGCTCTAATGTCAGCATGTGAAAAAGCGCATGTTTCCCGTGGTTAGAACTGTCTCTGCACAAAATGTCATTTTTCAAAGGAAAAAAGCCATTTAAAACTGACTCGCGGCAATAATGAATTGTCGGCTCCCGGCAATTGCAGGAGAATTCATTCATTAAAAAAAGGAAAAAAAAAGCGTGGGGGTCCCCCCAAATTCAATAACCAGACCCTTTAGGTCTGGTATGGATATTAAGGGGAACCCCGCCGTCAATTTAAAAAAAAAATGACGTGGGGTTCCCCCCAAATATCCATAACCAGACCCTTCAGGTCTGGTGTGGAATTTAAGGGGAACTCCACTCCAAATTTAAAAAAAAATGGCGTGGAGTCCCCCCTAAAATCCACACCAGACCCCTTATCCGAGCACGTTGACCTGGCCGGCCGCAGAAAAGAGGGGGGGACAGAGCGCGGCCCCCCCCCTCTCCTGAACCGCACCAGGCCACATGTCCTCAACATTGGGAGGGTGTTTTGGGGTGCCCCCCAAAACACCTTGTCCCCATGTTGATGAGGACAAGGGTCTCTTCCCCACAACCCTTGCCCGGTGGTTGTGGGGGTCTGCGGGCAGGAGGCTTATCGAAATCTGGAAGACCCCTTTTACAAAGGGGCCCCCCAGATCCCGGCCCCCCCCCTGTGTGAAATGGTAATGGGGTACCTTGTACCTCTACCATTTCACGAGTAAAAAAAATGTAAAGGGTTAAAAAAGACAAGAGCCGGTTTTGGACAAGTCCTTTATTATCTTCTTTCTTCTTTTCTTCGGGTTTCTTCTTCCTCCTCCTTCTTCTTCTTCTGCTTCTGTCTTGGGTCTTCTATTCCCGCATCTTGCCCGGCGTGTTCTTCCATCTTCTGTTCCTCCCGCTGTCCTTCTCGTCCGCATCTTCTCCTTCTTCTTCTTCTTCGCCGGAGCGGCCGCTTCCAATTGAAATCCCCGCTGTCTGCCGGACCACGCCCACCCCCTCTGACGCCACGGGCAAGCTCTTAGGAGTGTGCTGCCAGTGCGTCAGAGGGGGGCGTGGTCACATGTCAGAGGGCGGGCAATTCAATTTGAAGCTTGTGCGCGGCTTTTTCTTTGCCAGAGTCGCCGCTTCCAATTGAATTGCCCGCTTTCTGGAACATGTGACCACGCCCCCCTCTGACGCACTGGCACCACACGGGGACTTTCCTAAGAGCTTGCCCGTGGCGTCAGAGGGGGGGCGTGGTCCGGCAGACAGCGGGGATTTCAATTGGAAGCGGCCGCTCCGGCGAAGAAGAACAAGGAGAAGATGCGGACGAGAAGGACAGCGGAAGAAGATGGAAGAACACGCCGGGCAAGATGCGGGAATAGAAGACCCAAGACAGAAGCAGAGGAAGAAGAAGATGGAGGAAGAAGGAACCCGAAGAAAAGAAGAAAGAAGATAATAAAGGACTTGTCAAAAACCGGCTCTTGTCTTTTTTTACACTGACACTTTTTTTTTCTCGTGAAATGGTAGAGGTACAAGGTACCCCATTACCATTTCACATAGGGGGGGGGCCGGGATCTGGGGGGCCCCTTTGTTAAAGGGGTCTTCCAGATTTCGATAAGCCCCCCGCCCGCAGACCCCCACAACCACCGGGCAAGGGTTGTGGGGAAGAGACCCTTGTCCTCATCAACATGGGGACAAGGTGTTTTGGGGGGCACCCCAAAACACCCTCCCAATGTTGAGGGCATGTGGCCTGGTGCGGTTCAGGAGAGGGGGGGGGGCGCGCTCTGTCCCCCCCTCTTTTCTGCGGCCGGCCAGGTCAACGTGCTCGGATAAGGGGTCTGGTGTGGATTTTAGGGGGGACTCCACGCCATTTTTTTTTTTTTTGGGGTGGAGTTCCCCTTAAATTCCACACCAGACCCGAAGGGCCTGTAATGGAATTTGGGGGGACCCCCACGTCATTTGAATAATTATTTTAAAATTCCTACCATGGGGGGGGGGGGGGGGGGGAATGTCAGCAGGTGAATAAAGCGCACTTTTCCTGCGGTTAGAAATATGTCTTTGCACAAAATGACATTCTGAAAAAAAAAAAAACTGACTCGCGGCAATAATGAATTGTCGGCTCCCGGCAATTGCAGGAGAATTCATTCATTAAAAAAAGGGAAAAAAAAGCGTGGGGGTCCCCCCAAATTCAATAACCAGACCCTTTAGGTCTGGTATGGATATTAAGGGGAACCCCGCCGTCAATTTAAAAAAAAAATGACGTGGGGTTCCCCCCAAATATCCATAACCAGACCCTTCGGGTCTGGTGTGGAATTTAAGGGGAACTCCACTCCAAATTTAAAAAAAAATGGCGTGGAGTCCCCCCTAAAATCCACACCAGACCCCTTATCCGAGCACGTTGACCTGGCCGGCCGCAGAAAAGAGGGGGGGACAGAGCGCGCCGCTTCCAATTGAAATCCCCGCTGTCTGCCGGACCACGCCCCCCCTCTGACGCCACGGGCAAGCTCAATTGGAAGCGGCGCCTCCGGCGAAGAAGAACAAGAAGAAGATGCGGACGAGAAGGACAGCGGAAGAAGATGGAAGAACACGCCGGGCAAGATGCGGGAATAGAAGACCCAAGACAGAAGCAGAGGAAGAAGAAGGAGGAGGAAGAAGAAACCCGAAGGAAAGAAGAAAGAAGATAATAAAGGACTTGTCAAAAACTGGCTCTTGTCGTTTTTAACCCTTTACATTTTTTTTACTGGTGAAATGGTAGAGGTACAAGGTACCCCATTACCATTTCACACAGGGGGGGGGGGGCGGGATCTGGGGGGCCCCTTTGTTAAAGGGGTCTTCCAGATTTCGATAAGCCTCCTGCCCGCAGACCCCCACAACCACCGGGCAAGGGTTGTGGGGAAGAGACCCTTGTCCTCATCAACATGGGGACAAGGTGTTTTGGGGGGCACCCCAAAACACCCTCCCAATGTTGAGGGCATGTGGCCTGGTGCGGTTCAGGAGAGGGGGGGGGCCGCGCTCTGTCCCCCCCTCTTTTCTGCGGCCGGCCAGGTCAACGTGCTCGGATAAGGGGTCTGGTGTGGATTTTAGGGGGGGACTCCACGCCATTTTTTTTTTAATTTGGAGTGGAGTTCCCCTTAAATTCCACACCAGACCCGAAGGGTCTGGTTATGGATATTTGGGGGGAACCCCACGTCATTTTTTTTTTAAATTGACGGCGGGGTTCCCCTTAATATCCATACCAGACCTAAAGGGTCTGGTTATTGAATTTGGGGGGACCCCCACGCTTTTTTTTCCCTTTTTTTAATGAATGAATTCTCCTGCAATTGCCGGGAGCCGACAATTCATTATTGCCGCGAGTCAGTTTTAAATGGCTTTTTTTTTTTTTTTTTTTTTTTCAGAATGTCATTTTGTGCAAAGACATATTTCTAACCGCAGGAAAAGTGCGCTTTATTCACCTGCTGACATTCCCCCCCCCCCCCCCATGGTACGAATTTTTAAATAATTATTCAAATGACGTGGGGGTCCCCCCAAATTCCATTACAGGCCCTTCAGGTCTGATATGGATATTAAGGGGAACCCCGCCGTCAATTCAAAAAAAAAAATGACGTGGGGTTCCCCCCAAATATCCATAACCAGACCCTTCGGGTCTGGTGTGGAATTTAAGGGGAACTCCACCCCAAATGTAAAAAAAAAATGGCGTGGAGTCCCCCCTAAAATCCACACCAGACCCCTTATCCGAGCACGTTGACCTGGCCGGCCGCAGAAAAGAGGGGGGGACAGAGCGCGGCCCCCCCCCTCTCCTGAACCGCACCAGGCCACATGCCCTCAACATTGGGAGGGTGTTTTGGGGTGCCCCCCAAAACACCTTGTCCCCATGTTGATGAGGACAAGGGTCTCTTCCCCACAACCCTTGCCCGGTGGTTGTGGGGGTCTGCGGGCGGGAGGCTTATCGAAATCTGGAAGACCCCTTTAACAAAGGGGCCCCCCAGATCCCGGCCCCCCCCCTGTGTGAAATGGTAATGGGGTACCTTGTACCTCTACCATTTCACGAGTGAAAAAAAGTGTCAGTGTAAAAAAAGACAAGAGCCGGTTTTTGACAAGTCCTTTATTATCTTCTTTCTTCTTTCCTTCGGGTTTCTTCTTCCTCCTCCTTCTTCTTCCTCTGCTTCTGTCTTGGGTCTTCTATTCCCGCATCTTGCCCGGCGTGTTCTTCCATCTTCTTCTCCTTCCGCTGTCCTTCTCGTCCGCATCTTCTTCTCCTTCTTCTTCTTCGCCGGAGCGGCCGCTTCCAATTGAAATCCCCGCTGTCTGCCGGACCACGCCCCCCCTCTGACGCCACGGGCAAGCTCTTAGGAAAGTCCCCGTGTGGTGCCTGTGCGTCAGAGGGGGGCGTGGTCACATGTTCCAGAAAGCGGGCAATTCAATTGGAAGCGGCGACTCTGGCAAAGAAAAAGCCGCGCACAAGCTTCAAATTGAATTGCCCGCCCTCTCACTTGTGACCACGCTCCCCTCTGACGCACAGGCACCACACTCCTAAGAGCTTGCCCGAGGCGTCAGAGGGGGGGGGCGTGGTCCGGCAGACAGCGGGGATTTCAATTGGAAGCGGCGCCTCCGGCGAAGAAGAACAAGAAGAAGATGCGGACGAGAAGGACAGCGGAAGAAGATGGAAGAACACGCCGGGCAAGATGCGGGAATAGAAGACCCAAGACAGAAGCAGAGGAAGAAGAAGGAGGAGGAAGAAGAAACCCGAAGGAAAGAAGAAAAGAAGATAATAAAGGACTTGTCAAAAACCGGCTCTTGTCTTTTTTTACACTGACACTTTTTTTTTCTCGTGAAATGGTAGAGGTACAAGGTACCCCATTACCATTTCACACAGGGGGGGGGCCGGGATCTGGGGGGCCCCTTTGTTAAAGGGGTCTTCCAGATTTCGATAAGCCTCCTGCCCGCAGACCCCCACAACCACCGGGCAAGGGTTGTGGGGAAGAGACCCTTGTCCTCATCAACATGGGGACAAGGTGTTTTGGGGGGCACCTCAAAACACCCTCCCAATGTTGAGGGCATGTGGCCTGGTGCGGTTCAGGAGAGGGGGGGGGCCGCGCTCTGTCCCCCCCTCTTTTCTGCGGCCGGCCAGGTCAACGTGCTCGGATAAGGGGTCTGGTGTGGATTTTAGGGGGGACTCCACGCCATTTTTTTTTAAATTTGGGGTGGAGTTCCCCTTAAATTCCACACCAGACCCGAAGGGTCTGGTTATGGATATTTGGGGGGAACCCCACGTCATTTTTTTTTAAAATTGATGGCGGGGTTCCCCTTAATATCCATACCAGACCTAAAGGGTCTGGTTATTGAATTTGGGGGGACCCCCACGCTTTTTTATTGGTGTTTTTAATGAATGAATTCTCCTGCAAATTCCAGGAGCTGACAATTCATTATAGCCGCGAGTCAGTTTTAAATGGCTTTTTTCCTTCAGAATGTCATTTTTCACATGCTGACATTACACCCAGGGCCGCCATCAGGGGGGTACAGGCAGTACACCTGCAGGGCCGCCATTAGGGGGGTACAGGGATTACACCGCCCGGGGGTCCCCAGGGGCCCGGATGGGAACCACCCTAAAACAAAAAAAAACTTTTTTTTTAGTTTTATTTTTTTAAGGGCTCCGAAGGTCCCCAGGGGCCCGGAGGCCACTAAGGGCCCCAGATGGCAAGCCCTTTTTTTTAAATAAAATATATATATTTAAAAAAATAAATATATTTTTTTAATATATTTGTTTTTTTTTTTTTTATGAAAGGGCCCAGAGGTCCCCAGGGCCCCGGAAGGCAACCCCCTTGTTTTTGTAATTTTTTTGAAAAATGTTATATTAAAAAAATATATATATATGTATTTTCTCTCTTTTTTATTTTTATTTTATAAAGAGCACAGAGGTCCCCAGGGCCCCGGATGGCTACCCCCCTTTTTTATATATATTTTTCTTTATTTCTTATTTCTGTCCAAATTTCTCAATTTCATGCGGCAGCACCCCCCCCCCCCCCCGGTTCTCTGCTCCAGGGGGCCCATGCCTGAAGCTGTGTAAGGGGCCCCAAAATTCCTGATGGCGGCCCTGTACACCTGTAAGGGGCCCGGGGGTCCGGAGGTGCCCAGATGCCTGGAGGCCCCCCAGCGCCCCAGATGGTAACCCCCCTCTTTTTTTTTTGGTATATATATTTGGTAGTTGGTTTTTGTAGGATTTTTTATTAAAGGGCCAATTTTTGGAATTTAATATTTTTTAGCAGTCTGGAGGTCCCCAGGGGCCCAGAGGCCCCCAGGGCCCCGGGTGGCAACCCCCCATATTTTTTGTTATTAAAGGGCCAATGTTTTGTTTTAGGGGTCTGGAGGTCCCCAGTGGCCCGGAGATCCCCAGGGCTCCAGATGACAACCCCCCACCTTTAAAAAAAAAAAAAAAAAAAAAAAATTATATATTTTTTGGTTATTTTTTTAACATATATATATATAATATAATTATGAAAGCTCCCAGAGGGCCCCAGATGACAACCTTTTTGCTTCTAAAAATGTTATAAACATTTTCCCCAGGTTTGTTACTTTTTACTTTAATTTCTTTTTTAAAGTGTATTTTGTGCGTGAAGTCGAGAGAGAGGAGCTGGACTTGCAATCGCCATCCTTCTCCATGCCCCCGGTGGGTGTGAGGGGGGCCTCCCACTCACCCCACCTGCTACACTTGGGAGCCCGATGGGACAGAGGGACTCCCCCTATGAGGGAGTGTAGCCCACCCAGCCAGCCCTGTAGGTCCTTCGCCTCCCTTTATTTTACGAGACCTCATGGCCAAAGTGCGTGCAAGTGTGGTGTTTTTTGTGGGGGGGGGGGGTGGGCGTACTAAGCACAGGCGTACCTTGCATAGCACACCCATCGGGAGCCGGGCTGACACCACCAAACTCAATTCACATGTAGCCGAGACCGGGATCCGAACCCTTGGCTGCAGAGGTGAACGGTTTGTCAGCGCAGTGCCATTCACGTTGAGCCACCACAGCTCCCACCCCATGTTATTTTTTTTTAGATTTTTGGTAGTTATTTTTTATTAAAGGGCCCAGAGCTCCCAAGGCAACCCCCTTTTTTATTATTTTATATATGTAGATATATATATATAGATATTGTAATTTATTTTTCATTAAAGAGCCCAGAGGTTTATTTTTATTAAAGGGCCCAGTGGTCCCCAGGGCCCCCGGATGGCTACCACCCTTTTTAATATATATTTTTCTATATGTATTTTTTAGTAAAGGAACCCCCCGCTTATCAAATTGCGGCAGCCCCCCCCCCTTCTTAATATCAGGCGGCACCCCCCCCCCCTATTCTCTGCTCCAGGGGGCCCATGCCTGAAGCTGTGTAAGGGGCCCCATAATTCCTGATGGCGGCCCTAATTGCCCCCCCCCCCCCATGGTACGAAATTTCAAGGAATTTTTCACTTTTATTGTTGCACTTTAACCACTTCCATACCGCGCCTATTCTGGCACTTCTCTCCTTCATGTAACAATTATATTTTCTTCCTTGAAACTTACTCAGGACCCCCAAACATTATATATATTTTATTAACAAACACCCTAGGGAATAAAGTGGCGGCCATTTTTTCGGACACATTTCCAACAGTATTTGTGCCAAAAATTTGCAAACGTTTTTTTTTTTGTTTTGGCTTTAAAAAAAAAAACCTGTTTCATGAATGACAAAATAAGAAAGCAGTAAAGCTAGCCCAATTTTTAGGGATAAGGTGAAAGATGATGTTACACCGAGTAAATAGATACCTAACTAGTCACGCTTTCATATTGCGCACACTCATGGAATGGCGCTAAACTTCGTTATTAAAAATCTCCATAGGCAACGCTTGACTTTTTTTCTCAGGTTACCACTTTTGAGTTACAGAGGAGGTCTAGTGCTAAAATTATTGCTCTCGCTCTAACGCACGCTATGATACCTCACATGTGGGGTTTGAAGGATGTTTACATATGTGGGTGGGACTTGCATGCGTGTTCGCTTCTGAGTGCGAGCTACTAGGGACAGGAGCATTTAAATTCCTTTGTTATTTTATTTTTTAACTTAATATTTTCATTTTTGCACTTGTTTGTCCCTTTGTTTGTATTATTTTTCACTTTTCTTCCTATTACAAGGAATGTAAACATCCCTTGTAATAGGACTAGTGTGTGACAGGTCCTCTTTATAGAGAAAGGCGGGGTCAATTAGACCCCACATCTGTCCTCCAGGCTGGAAAGCATGGAATTGGTAAAAAAAAAAACATCTCATGCTTTCAGCTGCGATCATGTTCGTTCAGCACAGTAGTGTAGTGTGTAGCATGTTCACCTAGCAGCAAAAGGGTTGCTGGTTCGAATCCCGCCCGTGACACTATCTGCCTGGAGTTTGCATGTTCTCCCTGTGCGGGTTTCCTCCCACAATCTAAAAACATGCTGTAAATTGGATCCTGTCTAAATAAGCCCTAATATGCAGTAGGATATTTAGGTTTTGTGCTTCCCTAGGCCTGACCAAATTTTGGCACCCCCCTAATAGAAAAATGACCCACCCTTCCTGTCAAGGCCACACCCTGTTTTTTTATGACCCACCCAGGAATTTTCAGGGGACACACACAAGTTCTGTGGGGGGGGGGGGCACAGGGGACCCTTAATTTGCCTAGTTTTTGGATCACTTCCTGTTTGGCTATGGGGCAGGAAGTGAAGGCCAATCTCCCCAAACGGACAGGGATAATACAAAATAAACTGACAGAGCTTCTAACCCCCCCCCCCCCCCCCAACTCTATCCAAAATGAAAGAAATCCAAAAAATAAAAGTGATGATTATTGTTCCAGTTTAACCCCAAATTTCAGATCATTTTATTGAGAGGCTTAAGAAAATATAACCATGCCAATAGGCCAGGATCCAGCGTTGCTAATATGTATGAATGTGTGTTAGGGACCCCCACAAACACCACCCAATGTTAAATCAACTATTTTCTTGTTTGTTTTGGGGATGCCTGCACCCCTGATAGGGTAAAGACACCTCACAAATGTTGTCACTTTCTACTTAATTCATTCACTTCCTGCCACACAGCCAAACAGGAAGTGAGGGAAACACCTGAGTAATGTTTTGTTGGGGACACACAGATCAATATAAATAGTTTCCCATTTTGGAAATGGCATTTTGCTGTGTACACCCCAAATTAGTAGGAATCTTGGACTTTGGGGTCCATTTACTAAAGGCAAATCCACTTTGCACTACAAGTGGACAAGCAAGGAAGAAAACTCAAAACTTGGCGGGATTGGAAGTAAAAACCATCAGTGCTTCCCTTCTGATTTTCATTGCCTACGCTTCTACTGCAGAGCGGCTTTGCCTTTACTAAACCCCAAAATAACTAATCATTTGGGGTGTACACTGCAGTGCAATTTGCTTAATGGTGACACTAGTTAGATTGACCTGTGTCCCAAAGAAAAGACCATTGGTAGGGTTTTAACCTCACTTCCTGTTCAGCTGTGTGACAGGAAGTGAAGCCAATTTTAGGAAAAGGGACACAAAGCCCAACCTAAAAACACTAGCAGGGGTTCTAACACTCAATTGGCTTCCCTCAAACAACCCACAATTAGAATAGGATTGTCTTGTGCTAGTTTCAAGCACAGCGCTGTAAATCAGCACTTCAAGCCTGTCCACCAATACACCACCCCCCCCCCCCCCCCCTCCAACAGGCCCTGTTTGCAGCTTTTCCTACATCTTGCACATGTGCTTTAAAAAGTCAGTCTGGACATCAGTTCTAGGAAACAATACTTACCGCTTTGTCCTTCCTTTTCTGGTGACTAAACATTTCATGCATACACACCAGGAAAGAGCTTAGAGACAAATCACACTTGATGGTTTAGGCCCAAACTAGTTCAGCTGCAGCGGTTGAAATCCATAGCAGGAAAAAAATATCACAAAACAAACTTCAAAATTTGAAAGTAATTTTATTGGTCCACAAAACAAGGAAAGCAAAACAAAAAATTACAAATAAACACACCAAAAATATATAAAAACACCTAAAAACAAAAAAGACCAACGTTTATTTCACAGTCATTGGAAAATAAATCATGCTTTTGAAATAACAGGATAGACCCACAGGATTAAAACATTAGTCATTAACATCTTGAGAAACATTTAGCAAAATTATGTAGCAGAGAAAACATCAAAAAATACAAAACTTGCTCCAAAACATCTCTGTTTCACTCCGCCATTCCTTCCAGCCAGCAAATCTGCCCCCTCTGAGGGGCAGCTGACACGTGCAGTATCCACGCTTTTTATAACATGTGTGCTAATGAACCAATTGGAAACACATGAAGAAATGTCAGCCTCTAGTTTGTGTGCACTTGTAACTGCTTACACCTGTTAAGGATGTCCTTAAATTACTAAGCCAAACAAACAGCTTTCTGAGCATGCTCAGAAAGATGCAAGTCATTTTCAGGATGAAACTTCCAACTTATTTTTCTAACTGTTCGAGCATGCCCAGTTCACTCGAAATGCAGTACCAGAATCAAATCTGCAATGGCGGATGAAAGCATTAGAGGTGTTAAATTTTTTTTTGGTCCCCATGAAGTGATGCTTTACAAGCTGAACGGGAGGTCTTATAGAATTTTTACGTAACAAACCTAAATAGTAATAATTTAAACGCCCCTGTCCCTAGTAGCTCGCAGTCAGAAGCGAACAAGCAGCATTTTTATTGTTTCCGGTTACCAGTTTAGATTTACAGATGAGGTCTAGTGCTATAAATATTCCTCTTGCTGTTACGCACGCTATGATACCTCACATGTGTGGTTTGAAGAATGTTTCCATATATGGGGGCGGGCCTTAAATGTGTAAGCCCCGCCCACATATTGAACCCCCGTTCAAACCCCACATGTGAGGTATCATAGCGTACGTTAGAGCGAGAGCAATACTTTTAGCACTAGACCTCCTCTGTAAATCAAACTGGTAACCTGAAACACATAAAAAAGCGTTGCCTATGGGTATTTTCAAGTACTGAAGTTTGGCGCCATTCCATGAGTGTGTGCAATATTAAAGTGTAACATGTTGGGTATCTATTTACTCGGTGTAACATCATCTTTCACATTATGGCCATAAATTGGGCTAACTTTAGTGTATTCTTAATTTGTAACCACTTGAGCCCCAGAGCATATTACTGGTCACTGACGGGGCCATTTTTTGCATTTCAACACTGCGTCATTTTGACTGACAATTGCGTGGTTGTGCGACGTGGCCCCCAAAAAAATTGGGCGTCCTCATCCTCCCCCCCCCCCCCCCCCCCCCCTAAAAATTCAATTTTTTTTTTTTGTTGGTGGTATTTGATCACCTCTGCGTTTTTTCTTATTTTTGCTTGACCCAAAACTATAGCGACAATTTGGTAACTAAAAAAACATCTTTTTTACGGTTTGCTATAATAAATCTCCCCCAAAATATATTCAAAAAATGTTTGCCCTCAGTTTAGGCCGATAAGTATTCTTGGACATCTTTTTGGTTGCAAAAAATCACAATAAGCGTTTGATTGGTTTGGGCAAAAGTTCTAAGTAGGGGTTGGTCTTATGGGTTTTTTTTGAATAATTTTTTGTTTTACTAGTAATGGTGGCTATCATTTGTTTTTTCTGTCTAATGCGACATTGTGGCGGACACATTTTTGTGAGATTTGGCATTTTTGTAGCGAGCAATGGTATATCAATGCATTGCTTACTATAAAAATGACACTGGCAGGGAAGGGGTTAACACTAGGGGCGCGGAAGGGGTTGAATATGTTACCTGGGTGTGTTCTAACTGTAAAGGGGGTGGGACTGTGTAGGGGAAATGACAGATCGCTGTTCATACATTGTAGGGACAGACGAGCAGGCATTCCCCCCCCCCCTGACAGGACCGGGATAAAGGGGAACTCCACCCCAAATTACCAAAAAAAACGGCGTGGGGGTCCCCCTTCAGGTGCACAACAGGCTCTTAGATTTGATCTGGAACATAAGGGGTTAAACCCACGCCAAAAAACGGCGTGGGGTTCCCCCTCAGATCCAGACCAAACCCTTCTCCCAGGCACGCAGTCTGGCCGGACAGGAATGGGGGTGGGGACGAGCGAGCGCCCCCCCCCCTCCTGAGCCGTACCAGACCACATGCCCTCGACATGGGGGAGTGTGTGCTGTGGGGGAGGGGGGCACTGCCCCCCCACCCCAAAGCACTCTTGTCCCCATGTCGAAAGGGACAAGAGCCTCTTCCCGACAACCCTGGCCGTTGGTTGTCGGGGTATGCGGGCGGGGGGCTTATCAGAATCTGAGAGCCCCCTATATTAAGGGGGCCCCCAGATTCTGGCCCCCCACCCTATGTGAATGAGTATGGGGTACATCGTACCCCTACCCATTCACCGGGTGGAAAAGTGTAAACACAAAAAAAAACACACAGAAAAAAATAATTTATTAGTCAGCTCCGGGGGTCTTCTGCCGGGACCCCCCACCACCAGCCCATTGGGCCCCGGGCTTCGCCGTCTTCTGCCGGGGGGGGACACCCACCGATGATCTCCGCCATGTCCAGCCAGGCCCCCACCCCAAAATTAGCTCTTTCACATCCGGGGGGGGCCGGCCGAAAGAAGCAGAGAACAACGGGGGCGGAGCCCCTCGGTCTTCCAGACGTTTTCTGCCGGGGGGGCTCCAGCCCCGCACCGGTCTTCGCCGCCGCCTTCCGCCGGGGGGGGACACCCACCGATGCTCTCGGCCATGTTCGGCCAGGCCCCCTACCCCAAACAAAGCTCTTTTACATCCGGGGGGGGCCGGCGGAAATGGCGGAGAACAACGGGGGGCGAAACCCCTCCTCGGTCTTCGCCTTCCGCCGGGGGGGTACACCTACCCCCCCCCCGGTCTTCGCCGCCGCCTTCCGCCGGGGAGAGAGACACCCACCGATGCTCTCCGCCATGTTCGGCCAGGCCCCCTACCCCAAACAAAGCTCTTTTACATCCGGGGGGGGCCGGCGGAAATGGCGGAGAACAACGGGGGCGTCGCCACTCCTCGGTCTTCTAGCCGTCTTCTGCCGGGGGGGGGAAACACCCACCCATGCTCTCCGCCATGCTCGACTGTGCCCCCACCCCAAAATGAAGCTCTTTTACATCCGGGGGGGGCCGGCCGAACACAGCGGAGAACAACGGGGGTGTCGCCCCACCTCGGGCTCCTCCCAGGGCTTCTTTCGCCGTCTTCCGCCGGAGGGCGCCACTCTCCGGGCTTCTCGACGTTGTCTTCCGCCGCGGGGGCCAGGCCTTCTTCTTTGCCGCCCCCTTCGATTTTTTCGGCCTGGACGGGGGTCGCACATCCCATCCAGGACTTGGACGTGGCGGGCTTCTCGTCGCTCTCTTCTGCCGCTGCCCCCTTCACCACGAAGCTCCGTGCTTGTTTGATGAGGGCAGCGGGCTTCCGTCGTCTTCTCCGGGGCGAGGGTCGTACATCCCACCCCGGATTTCGTCGCCGTCTTCTGCCGCTGCCCCCTTCACCACGAAGCTCCGTGCTTGTTTGATGAGGGCAGCGGGCTTCCGTCGCAGTCTTCCGCCGCGGGGTGACACTCGCGGGCTTCTTCTTCCATTCGATGTTGACACGGCGAGGTCCGGCGCTGAAATGCCTTCTGAGCGGCGGGCAAGGACTTATATTGGCATTGGGCGTGGGCGTGGTTATGCCAACATGTGACCTCAACCCATGTGACAGTGATGTCACGTCACATCACTGTCACATGGGTTAAGGTCACATGTTGGCATAACCACGCCCACGCCCAATGCCAATATAAGTCCTTGCCCGCCGCTCAGAAGGCATTTCAGCGCCGGACCTCGCCGTGTCAACATCGAATGGAAGAAGAAGCCCGCGAGTGTCACCCCGCGGCGGAAGACTGCGACGGAAGCCCGCTGCCCTCATCAAACAAGCACGGAGCTTCGTGGTGAAGGGGGCAGCGGCAGAAGACGGCGACGAAATCCGGGGTGGGATGTACGACCCTCGCCCCGGAGAAGACGACGGAAGCCCGCTGCCCTCATCAAACAAGCACGGAGCTTCGTGGTGAAGGGGGCAGCGGCAGAAGACGGCGACGAGAAGCCCGCCACGTCCAAGTCCTGGATGGGATGTGCGACCCCCGTCCAGGCCGAAAAAATCGAGGGGGGCGGCAAAGAAGAAGGCCTGGCCCCCGCGGCGGAAGACAACGTCGAGAAGCCCGGAGAGTGGCGCCCTCCGGCGGAAGACGGCGAAAGAAGCCCTGGCCCCTAGTAGGAGCCAGGCAGAAGCCGGCGACGAAATCCGGGGTGGGATGTACGACCCTCGCCCCGGAGAAGACGACGGAAGCCCGCTGCCCTCATCAAACAAGCACGGAGCTTCGTGGTGAAGGGGGCAGCGGCAGAAGAGAGCGACGAGAAGCCCGCCACGTCCAAGTCCTGGATGGGATGTACGACCCCCGTCCAGGCAGAAGAATTTGAAGGGGGCGGCGGAAGACCCTCAAAAGTGAAAACGTTCACCAGGTGAATGGGTAGGGGTACGATGTACCCCATACTCATTCACATAGGGTGGGGGCCCGAAATCTGGGGGCCACCTTATTAAACGGGGCTCCCAGATTCTGATTGGCTCCCGCCCGCATACCCCGACAACCAATGGCTAGGGTTGTCGGGAAGAGGCTCTTGTCCCGATCGACATGGGGACAAGAGTGCTTTGGGGTGGGGGGGCAGCGCCCCCCTCCCCCAAAGCACACACTCCCCCATGTCGAGGGCATGTGGTCTGGTACGGCTCAGGAGGGGGGGGGGCCGCTCGCTCGTCCCCACCCCCATTCCTGTCCGGCCAGACTGCATGCCTGGGATGAGGGCTTGGTACGGATCTGGGGGGGAACCCCACGCCGATTTTGGCGTGGGTTAACCCCTCACGTTCCGGACCAAGCCGGAGAGCCTATTGTACCCCTGGGGGGGAAGCCGCGCCGGTTTCACATTTGAAATTTGGCGCGGAGTTCCCCTTCAGTGTCAGCGCAGCCCGAGAACAGCTCGGAGCTTGCCGTGCGCCGCTCCAGGCAGTGCAAACACTGCTACGCCGCCTGGTATTTACCAAGGATTTCCCGGCGTACTGAAGAGGCGCGCGGTGAGCTCCGATTTTTCCCTCTGCGCATGCCCAGTATGCAAGTGAACCTTCCGAGGTTCTAGCGTACTTTGCAAGGGCACGGGGATCGGGTCCCAAAAGTCACTTTCCCTTTCAAATCGGCCCGCCACACAAGTTGAAACACATGTCACTACACTTCCCCTGCATCACCCCCCTCCCTCCCCTCATAAACTCCCGCCCGAATCCCCGATGTTTACATTACTAAATGCCGCACGCCAGCTCTGTACTGGCGTGCTGTGCGCCCTCTTCTGGGCGCATTAGGCACTTTAGTAAATGAGGAAACACGCTGCACTGGCAGCGTGTTTCTTTTGTAAATGTCAAAAACAGGTTTACTCCTGCTTGTGCACCATGAGTCTTGGCGCACAGGCTTGGTAAATCAGCCCATGTGTGTCATCCGGTTACTGGGGAGATTTGGGACATTACAATACTTTTCGGCACTGACTGTGGATTTACCCTGGATACCAGCGGAGATCGTGGATATTAATAGTGCACTCCGCTACACACCTCTTAATAAATGATCACCCTGATTCACTCTGGGAAGCCTTAACCACTTGCCGATCGCCCAGCGTCGTTATACGTTGGCTGTTTAAAGAGGGAAATTGTTTTTATGGCAGCAGCTAGCTACCATAACCCTGATATCCTCTTCAAGAGCAGGCAGTCGACTTTCAGATAAAAGTGGTCTCTGCGGCGGATGCGCCGCAAAATTACTTTTATCGGTGGTGGGAGAGGGCCCTCCCACCTTGCTCCGGTGCCCTCCGCCGCTGGCAGCGGCGATTGGATCCCTCACCGTGTGTAGTATGGAGCTGAGCAAGGGGAATATGGCCTCCACCCAGCTCCATACATTTTTAGGGCGGAAGCGACGTCAAAACTTCACTTCTGCCCATAGCCCATATTCTTTTTCACATTCACATTCCGCCCACATTTTTTTTTCTTTTCTTTAATTAATCTTTTTTTTATTGCATTTTAGTGTAAATATGAAATTTGAGGTCTTTTTGACCCCAGGTCTCATATTTACACTCCTTGCAATAGGAATAAAAGTGACACATTTTTTTTTTTTTTAAAGAACAGTGTAAAAAAAATTAAAGAAAAAGTTAAATAAATAGGGAAAAAAATAAAAAATAAATTAACGTCTGCGTCCCACCGAGCTCGCATACAGAAGTGAACGCATACATGAGTAGAGCCTGCATATGTAAATGGTGTTCAAAGCACACATGTGGGGTATCACCGCAATCGTTAGAGCAAGAGCAATAATTCTAGCCCTAGACCTCCTCTGTAACTCAAAACATGCAACCTGTAGAATTTTTTAAACGTCGCCTATGGAGATTTTTAAGGGTAAAAGTTTGTCGCCATTCCACGAGCGGGGCGCAATTCTGAAGCGTAACATGTTGGGTATCAATTTACTCTGCGTAACATTATCTTTCATAATAAATAAATTGGGCTAACTTTAATGTTGTGTACTTTTCGCCAAAAAATTGTGTGCTTGTAAGACCGCTTCGCAGTGGCGGCTGGTGCTCAATTTTTTTTGGGGGGTGCAAACGAAAAAATTAAATAACAATTGCAGCCTCCCTGTGCCCATCAAATGCAGCCACTGTGCCATCAATTGTCACCACTGTGCCATGCCATGAAGCGCAGCAACTGTGCCATCAATTGTCACCACTGTGCCATGCCATCAAATGCAGTAACTGTGCCATCAATTGTCACCACTGTGCCATGCCAAACGCAGCCACTGTGCCATGCCATCAAATGCAGTAACTGTGCCATCAATTGTCACCACTGTGCCATGCCATCAAACGCAGCCACTGTGCCATGCCATCAAACGCAGCCACTGTGCCATGCCATCAAACGCAGCCACTGTGCCATGCCATCAAATGCAGTCACTGTGCCATGCCATCAAACACAGCCACTGTGCCATGCCATCAAATGCAGTCACTGTGCCATCAATTGTCACCACTGTGCCATGCCATCAAATGCAGCCACTGTGCCATCAAATGCAGTCACTGTGCCATGCCATCAAACGCAGCCACTGCACCATGCCATCAAACGCAGCCACTGTGCCATGCCATCAACCGCAGCCACTGTTCCATGCCATCAAACGCAGCCACTGTGCCATTAATTGTCACCACTGTGCCATGCCATCAAACGCAGCCACTGTGCCATGCCTTCAAACACAGCCACTGTGCAATCAATTGTCACCACTGTGCCATGTCATCAAACGCAGCCACTGTGCCCATCAATTGTCACCACTGTGCCAATTGTCACCACTGTGCCCTTTAATTGTCGCCACTGTGCCAATTTATGCCACTGTGCCATTTAATTGTCGCCACTGTGCCCTGTAAAATGCCCCCCCCCCGGCACTTACCTTTCTGGGGTCAGCCATCCTCCTTCCATGTCCCTCGATGTCTTCTCCTGCCCTCGATGATGCTTCAGTCAATCAGGTTAATCAGAACCGGTGAACCAGATTGGCTGAGACGCCTGTCAGTCTTATCCAAGGGACGCAGTGCCGGTACGTCCCGAGAATAAGCATCAGGAAGCCGGCTACAGCCTGAGGGCTGTACTCGGAAAAGCCTATCAGAGCCGCTGGCCAGAGGGGGCATCGCTCTGGCGCCCCCCTATGGACAAACCGACACTGCCGCTGCGCAAATACGGCGTGACAGAAATTATTGCAACGACTACCATTTTATTCCCTGTGGGTTCTTAGTAATTTTCTAGCAAAAAAAAAAAAGAAAAGTTTGGCGCCATTCCACGAGTGTGCGCAATTTTGAAGTGTGACATGTTGGGTATCTATTTACTCGGCGTAACTTCATCTTTCACATTATGAAAAAAAATTGGGCTAACTTTACTGTTTTGTTTTGTTTTAAGCACAAAACAGTTTTTTAAAAAACACGCGTTCAATAAATTTCTGCGAAAATACCGTGCGAGATAAAAAGTTGTAACGGCCACCATTGTATTCTCTAGGGTCTTTGCTAAAAAAGCATATATAATGTTTTGGGGTTCTATGTAATTTTCTAGCAAATAAATGATGATTTTTCCATGTAGGAGAGAAATGTCAGAATTGGCCTGGGTGCTCCAGAACGCCTGATGGCGCTCCCTGCATGTTGGGCCTCTGTATGTGGCCACGTTGTGTAAAAGTCCCACACATGGGGTATCGCCATACTCGGGAGGAATAGCAGAATGTGTTTTGGGGTGTAATTTGTGGTATGCATATGCTGTGTGTGAGAAATAATCTGCTAATATGACAGAAACTAGTTTTTTTTTTTTTTACAGAATTTTCAGTCGTTTTTCTTTTATAGCGCAAAAAATAAAAAACCCAGAGGTGATCAAATACCACCAAAAGAAAGCTCTATTTGTGTGAAAAAAAGGACAAAAATTTCAAATGGGTACAATGTTGTATGACTGAGTAATTGTCATTCAAATTGTGAGAGCACCGAAAGCTGAAAATTGGTCTGGTTAGGAAGGGGGTTTAAGTGCCCAGAGGTCAAGTGGTAATTAACACAACTTATCACACACTTTTCACAGTTTACATACATTACACCTTAATATTTTAGGAAAATAATTGAAAAAAAAAATAACCTTTACTACCGCTTTAAATTTAGCAGTGCCTAGCAACTTCCCTTCATTATATCCTCTAAAGTTCCATTATTTCTTCTCAGCAGTTTCATAGTTTACAATAAGCCCCCCACTCTTTGTCTGTACAGGAGGCTGCGCTCATTGCTGATAACATTCAGCCGCTGAAGAGAAAACACGAGCACAGGCCGGTGTTCAGGCCGCCTCTACACGCCCCTTAGATCCTGAAGAAACACGATCTCTGTGGTAACAGTTCAGCCAATCGGCGGCCGCAGACTGACGCGGGGCGTGTCTT
This sequence comes from Rana kukunoris, assembly GCA_029574335.1. Taxonomy (NCBI): domain Eukaryota; kingdom Metazoa; phylum Chordata; class Amphibia; order Anura; family Ranidae; genus Rana; species Rana kukunoris. The sequence goes on from CM056052.1 coordinate 398,434,503, forward strand.
CACTCTGTGGTAAGCGCTGATGCGAAGCTTGGAACATGCGCCTTCTTCCCTGACAATCCCGGAGAAGGAGAGGGCCTTGGGCGAGTCGTCGCTCCGCCCACCCGCCTGTGCCCGCCCATTGCCACTCCTCCGCCCGGCTCCCCTCTGGATAAGCATAGTGTGTAGTGTCACATCAGACAGAGGGGGACAAAAGCCGCTGAGATGTCGTCGTCTTCTTCATCATCCGAGCAATACGAGGAAGGCGAGTATGAGAGCAAAGCCAAGAGGATGAAGAGCGGCCAGGAGGACGGCGAGATAGACTGTACATCGGAGGAACAGGAGGGGGAGATGGCCACAGTACCTGGAGACACGGCCAGCTATGGGGTAATGCTGTACTCTGATCTAATGCGCGCACATCCTCCTCTGGGGGCTCACATCCCACATTCCCCCATAGACTGACTGACTGGGGGGACCACGAGACACATCTATGATCGCTAATGGGATGTGATCGGATCTGTTGGTGGTCATACACGTAGTGATCTGATTACTACATGTATGGCCACCAAGGATTTGATCTGATCACTACAGGTATGACCACCAATGATCTGATCGCAACATCTATGGCCACCAATGATCCGATCACTACATGTATGACCACCAATGATTTGATCACTACATGTATGGCCACCAATGATCTGATGCAACATCTATGGCCACCAATGATCTTATCACTACATGTATGCCCACCAATGATCTGATCACTACATGTATGCCCAGCAATGATCTGATCACTACATGTATGCCCACCAATGATCTGATCACTACATGTATGCCCACCAATGATCTGATCACTACATGTATGCCCACCAATGATCTGATCGCTACATGTATGCCCACCAATGATCTGATCGCTACATGTTTGCCCACCAATGATCTGATCACTACATGTATGCCCACCAATGATCTGATCACTACATGTATGCCCACCAATGATCTGATCGCTACATGTATGCCCACCAATGATCTGATCGCTACATGTTTGCCCACCAATGATCTGATCACTACATGTATGCCCACCAATGATCTGATCGCTACATGTATGCCCACCAATGATCTGATCGCTACATGTTTGCCCACCAATGATCTGATCGCTACATGTTTGCCCACCAATGATCTGATCGCTACATGTATGCCCACCAATGATCTGATCACTACATGTATGCCCACCAATGATCTGATCACTACATGTATGCCCAAGGATTTCATGTGATCACCACATGTATGCCCATCAATGATCCGATCACTACATGTATGCCCACCAATGATCTGATCGCTACATGTATGCCCACCAATGATCTGATCGCTACATGTTTGCCCACCAATGATCTGATCACTACATGTATGCCCACCAATGATCTGATCGCTACATGTATGCCCACCAATGATCTGATCGCTACATGTATGCCCACCAATGATCTGATCGCTACATGTTTGCCCACCAATGATCTGATCGCTACATGTTTGCCCACCAATGATCTGATCGCTACATGTATGCCCACCAATGATCTGATCACTACATGTATGCCCACCAATGATCTGATCACTACATGTATGCCCAAGGATTTCATGTGATCACCACATGTATGCCCACCAATGATCCGATCACTACATGTATGCCCACCAATGATCCGATCACTACATGTATGCCCACCAATGATCTGATCACTACATGTATGCCCACCAATGATGATGGAACCCATTCGATCAGTATGCCACAAAAGGAAATGGATATTGATTTATAGCTAAAATACAATCAGAATGTATGATTATAAATGATTGGTCACCTCTCTGTTCCCACCGTGTAATCTCATATTCTGATTGATCCAAATACGATTGTATACATGAAAGAAGTATGTCATTCCTGCTGATCAATGTAAACAGCTGATAATATTGCACCCTGGGTAATCAATGTAGTTTGAATCTATTTGAGATTGATGTAAATCAATCAGAAGGGAAGTTTTGGCTATTTGGTCACAGAGCCAATAGTTTTGATCGAATCGCACATTGATTAGAAAAATAAAATAGAAGCGTATATGGCCACCATATGACATGTTAAAGACAAGGGGGAATTCAGTAATGCTGCTGCACCGCTTTTCTTGTTCTTGTATTGCGAAAAATGAAGGAATCATTTGCGTTTATGTTTTGGCGCAAACAGCGACTTGTGCGCCAAATTCAGGTTGTTCTAAATGCTCCATTTCTACATTGTGGCGCAATTCCTGGAATGAATTCAAAATAAAATACCAACACTTGTAATCTTACGGAAGTGGAGTAATCAAGACCGACTCTTTTGGTGTACAGAGACAGGCTCTGGCGAAAGTGTCGCACTTCTAAAAGTAGCACAACGTGCACCAAATTCGAGTACGGGTTCCAGACCTGTACATACATGTGATGCACGCCATGTTACTTTTAGAAAGCACACGAGACACTTTTACAGGATCGGCCTGCGCCCGTCTTTGCGATCTCCAGTGACTGTCATCGGTCGATTTTGTTTAAAAGCAAAACCAATTGATTTTAAACTGATTCTGATAGGTCTGGACGGAAAATGCGATGATGGGAAAGAAGATCATTTGATGTGATCAATTAATGTATGATGTATTCAACTATTCTTTCGATTTTCTGATCATATTTCCAATCAGACAGCAAATTTATCAACAACACAATTGTATATAAAGGTGTTCTGTTTTATGACCACCATAACCTTATTATTATTATATACAGGATTTATATAGTGCCAACAGTTTATGCAGCGCTTTGCAATATGAGGGCAGACAGTACAGTTGCAATACAATTTAATACAGGAGGAATCAGAGGGCCCTGCTTACATGTCTTTGTGTGTCTGTGGACCGGCAGATCTAATGCCACTTGTACAAAAAAATAAATCTAAAATGCCATAATTTGCACTCCCCCCCCCTTTTTTTCCCCCCGCCCAATTAATTAATTTATTTTTGAACCCAGGTGCAATACGCACAGTTGTGTAAAGATCTGTAATATAGAGATGCATTCACAGGTGTTAAAGAAAATGAATTAGGCTGCATTCACATCTAGGCGTACGCTGTAGCGGCGTATTGCGGCGACAAATCAATAGGCGTTTTGTCCCCGCGATTTGCGGCAACAAAACGCCTATTGATTTTTTGCTGGAGAGGTGAATTAACATTGCCGGCTATGCCCGTACGCCTGATACGCCTGAAAAAAAGGGTCCAGGACTTGTTTGAGCTTCAGGCGTACGGGCGTTTCGGCGTGGAGATGTGAACCATCTCCATAGCCGACAATGTAAATTCGCCCCTCCAGCGTATCACAGGCTGCTGCAGCGTCGGGCGTAGGGCGACAAAACGCCTAGGTCTGAATGGAGCATTAGAAAATGTTTCAGTTTCAGTGCGGTTATATACTTGTGTGTCCATGTAAATTGATAAACTGGCTACATGTATGAGAATGTTACGTGTGCGTGTATATATATTATTTGGATCTTTCTGTTGGCAATATTCAGCATCTAAACTTCAGTAAATGATTACATCCGTCTGTAAGGCCCCGTTCACACCAGATATTGTACAGGAACGCTCTCGCTTTCCGGAGCAATTTCTGTGCGATTTGAGTGCAGTGATTTTTTTATTATTATACAACGCTAAAGCCCCGTACACACGATCCGACTATCGGACGAATGATCGTCCGTTTTTTTTTATTGAATGCTAATCTCACGTCCAATCTGATGAGTTTACTAAAGTCCCAAAAATTCTTGTATGGCAGAATAAAAAATCGGAAGTGATGTCATGTGTTGTAATGCATTTGTATTGCATTTTCGAACGACAGCTGTACTGATTAAACGAAAATCGTACGATCTGGCATCGCACAAAAAAAATTCCGTGCATGTCCGATGGAGTAAAATCGGATGAACTGTCCTGATCGGCTCTCAAAAGCTCTGTACTAACGATCCAATTATTGTACGATCGTTTCGAAAGCGACATTTTTCGAACGATTTTCGGATCGTTTGTACGGGGCTTAACAGTTAACTTAGCGCTTTATAACTTGAGGGTAGACAGTACTAAAACTTTGGTACAGTAGGAATCAGAGGGCCCTGCTTCTGACACACGATCGGGTTTCTCGGTGGGGGGGGAACCGAGAACCGTCTCGGTCACTTTTTCCCGTGTACACACGGTCGGTGTGTTTTGGTTGGGAAAACCGGCTGTGTGTATGCTCCACAGCAGTGTCCCCATAGGAAAACTGCGTGATAAAAACACGCAGCGATTCGCGGCGAGAAAAAAGAGAACATGTTCTCATTTTTTTTTAACCGCAGTTTCCTGTCGGGGAAAACTGCTAAGGAGCATACACACGGACGGTTTTCCCGGCCAAAGAAAAACACGGCAGTTTTCCCGATGGGGGAAAACTGGTCGTGTGTACAAGGCATTAGCGCTTACAATCTAAGAGGCAAGGTCAAGAGATACAAGAAGTAATAACTGCGTGGGATAGGCTGATGGAGAAAATAAATGTGCAGTTGTTCGGTGGGGGCCAGATAGGCTTCTCTGAAGAGATGAGTTTTCAGGGATAGTCTGTAAGTGTACAGAGTAGGAAAGGTGGACATATTGGGGTAGAGCATGCCAGAGGATGGGGAGGCTCTGGAGAAGTCCTAGAGGTGAGCATGGGATGAGGTGACAAGGGAGCTCAAGAGCAGGAGGTCTTGGGAGGAGTGAAGTGAACTATTAGGTTGGTAGTTTGAGACTAGGTCACTGATGTAGCTGGGGGCCAAGTTGTGGATGGCTTTGTAAGTTATTGTTAGTATCTTGAATTTGATTTGTTGCTTGAGTGGCAGCCAATGGCGGGTTCGGTAGAGCGTTCATGATGTATTGAAGTGGGGATAGCCTATTTGGAGGTAAGCCAGTGAGAAGGGAGTTGCAGTAGACAAGGGGAGAGATGACCAGGGAGTGGATTAGAAGCTTTTTGGTGACAACGGGGGGTTATTTACTAAAGGCAACTCCACTTTGCACTACAAGTGCACTTGAAAGTGCAGTCGCTGTAGATCTGAAGGGGACGTGCAAGGAAAATAAAAAAACAGCATTTTTGCTTGTATGTGATTGGATGATAAAATCAGCAGAGCTTCCCCACAGATCTACAGCAGTCTACAGTGACTGCACTTCCAAGTGCACTTGCAGTAAGCTTGTAGTGCAGAGTGGATTTACCTTTAGTAAATCAACCCCATTGATTAGGAAGGGGCGTATCTCGAAGATGTTGAGAAAATTGCAAATTTTGGATCGCGATTGGATGTGGGGCTGAAAGGTTAGTTCGGAGTCCAGGATTTCTGTTTTCAACCCTTTCATTTGAATGGGTTGAAATTAGGGGTGCAACGGATCACGTTTGATCCGTGATCTGAACGGGTCACCCACTTCGGATCGGCGCGCTATGCGATCCGCGGACTGCCGCCGTGGCCATAGCATTAGGAAAGGTCGCGGCTTCGGCCTAGCTTCGGAGCCGCAGCCATCTTGGTACACCCAGCGGCGGCCCCTCCTCTCTGTTTACATCTACAGAGGAGGAGGAGCCCGCGCTTGAGGGACACACACGCCGCTATCTGAGGTCTGCACGGGGGTCACTGTCTGCCTGTACTACGGGGGGGGGGGAGTCACTGTCTGCCTGTACTACTGGGGGGAGTCACTGTCTGCCTGTACTACTGGGGGGGTCACTGTCTGCCTGTACTACTGGGGGGGGGGGGTCACTGTCTGCCTGTACTACGGGGGGGTCACTGTCTGCCTGTACTACTGGGGGGTCACTGTCTGCCTGTACTACTGGGGGGTCACTGTCTGCCTGTACTACTGGGGGGGTCACTGTCTGCCTGTACTACTGGGGTGGTCACTGAGGGGGGGTACTACTGGGGTGTCTGTACTGAGGGGGGGGGGACACCATTTTTTTTTGCAACAGGTGACACCAACGCTAGTGACGGCACTGCAGTGGGGGAGGGAGATGTGGATATTACAGTGGGGGAGATTTTTTTTTGCTGATCCGAGGAACGATCCGAACCGTGAGTTTTTTGATCCGTTGCATCCCTAGTTGAAATCGCACAGCATTACACCACAAGTAGTGCATGCACTACCTTTAAAAATGCATTTCAACTGGATCACAAGGTACTGTGCAATCTGGTGTAGGCAAAAGCAGTGCGTTTTACTATCTTCATTTGGGGTGCAGTTAACTTTTTACGCTGACACCTGCTGCAGATTGCAGATACAGCGTGTTTTGAACACGATGCAGGAAAGGTGCAAGGAACGCTTTTCAGTGTGAATCGGCTCTGAGAGTCTTTATTCCTTTTATGAGTGATCTACCTTGTTATGAGTGGACTGTCTGTATAAAGGTAGTGTACAAAGCAACATTTCCCAGCTTGGAAGTCTGACATCCCACTGATGGGCACTGATCTGATGCAGTAATTTTTGGCATTCCTATTTTCAGGACTGTCAGGTTACATAGTAGGTGAAGTTGAAAAAAGACACAAGTCCATCAAGTCCAACCTGTGTGTGATTATATGTCAGTATTACCTTGTATATCCCTGTATGTTGTGGTCGTTTTCCCATACTGGTGTTCTTTTATGAAGCAGTGAAATCTATTCACTGCTTCGTTCTCCGGCATTCACGGAGGAGATTTTTCTCCTCTGTGTGCCGGTTTATGAAGTGGAGAAGATCGCTTCACCCTTGGAGGAGTGAAGTGATCTTCCAACGCTTCAAACAGTGGAGAACGGCCCCTGATACTGGAATCTCGTGAGACTTCACGAGATTACAGTACCAGAAATTCACAGAAATACGGAGATGTCAGTTTATTGAGCAGTGATAAATTATCACTGCTCAGTACACTGACAGACGGCGTGGTTATTGCATTTAAAATAACGAGTCCCCCTACATAATATATATATGTATACACACACACACTATATATATACATGTATATGCACACACATTATATATATGAACATGTACACATTATATATATGTATGTATATATATGTATACACATAAATATTACAGGGGGACATGATTACAGTGTTGGGGGGTCAGAACGAGGTAGAAGGAAGTTAAAAATCTTCCTCCTTCCTCCTCAGAACCCCCGGGATTCCCTCTTCACTCCCCCTTCACCACCTCTGAGATGGTGAATCGGGGCATGTGAATTCTGACACAGATCACCAGTGAAGCTCTCAGATCACAGCTTCATAAACTGGCCGTTTCTGTGTCAGTCTATGAGACTTCACTGTGTGTAGAGATAATTGGCGGGAGAACAAATTCAAACACTTCTCCCCCCGATTATCTCTGTTTCATAAACTGTTTATGGGCTGTGATCAGTGGTGATCCCTGGGATCACCGCTGTTCACTGCTTCATAAACGGACACCCTAGTGTATTAAAACTTCTCGAAAATTGCATGTGCATTTAATATGCTTGTTTTGTTTTCGTGTCACCAGTTGTCCATGGGAGGGTCGAAATACTAGTGCCACATTTACACCTTTTTACAAGGCAGAATGTTGTATGTGCTTGCCAGGTGAAGGGCATGATGGGCCGAGAAATATAATGCAGGCTGTTCAAAAGAATCGGATGAACGCACACCAGATATTTCCAAACGCCGTCTTTATTTGTTCATAAAAGCAATAGGGAAAATTAACAAAGACCTCTGTTTTCTGCAAAAAAATAATCCAAACTGACACAATTACAGAGTAGTCAGGGGCACATTTTATTGTTGCGTTACAGGCAGAGGGTGCAAATGTGTGTCTTATAATGAATATTTGTCACAATCTGACTCATAGCTCCTGTTTAGCTTTGCCTTGCTGTGTGACAGAATTCATATGTGTTCCCCATTGCTTGCTTTATTGGGTATTTGAATTTGATATATGTACCCAACGAAGGGCCTGTTCACACTGTGTGCAGTTACCCACATTTTCTCACACTGGATAACTCATCAAAAACTTGTGCGCATGAAAACTCAGTTTATATGCGTTCAGCACATGGGTGTTAAATTGCATCATGTTTGCATTGTATGTAAATGTACATAATCGCAAAATACACCTTTAAAATCACATTAAATGGGTTGTAAAGGTACAATTTTTTTTCCCCCAAATAGCTTCCTTTGCCTTAGTGCAGTCCTCCTTCACTTACCTCATCCTTCCATTTTGCTTTTAAATGTCCTTATTTCTTCTGAGAAATCCTCACTTCCTGTTCTTCTGTCTGTAATTACACACAGTAATGCAAGACTTTCTTCCTGGTGTGGAGTGTCGTGCTCGCCCCCTCCCTTGGACTACAGGACCGTTTTCATCAGACGAACCGATTTGTGTGTGGGCCCCATTGGTTTTTTTATCCATCTGTGAAAAAACTAGGAACTTGTTTTAAAATTATCTGATGGTTAAAAAACCGATAGGAAAAAAACGATCGTTTGCGGGCACGTCCATCGGTTAAAAATCCACGCATGCTCAGAATCAAGGCAACGCATGCTTGGAAGCATTGAACTTAATTTTTCTCAGCACGTCGTTGTGTTTTACGTCACCGCGTTCTGACACGATCGTTTTTTTTAACTGATGGTGTGTAGGTACGACTGATGAAAGTCAGCTTCATCAGATATCTGATGGAAAAAATCCATCAGACCATTTTCATCCGATGAACCGATCGTGTGTACAGGGCATCTTGCTATGCCTCATGGGACTTGTTGTTCTGCAACAGCTGGAGGTCTGCTAATTGCATATCCCAGTCCTAGACGTTTTTAATTGGAAAAACAACTTTATTGAAGAGTACATACATGGTACATGAAACGATATAAACCATTGTGACCAAAAGAAAGATAATACATACATAAACACATTGGATTACCTGAGTGACATAAAAGTATAGACCCAACGGAGGTGGAGCCAGCACACACTAAAAAAGGGGTACAAAGAGGGAAAAGGATGGGGAAGGGAGTGAGTGAGAAACGCCTCACGCACACGTCTCGCCGTCCGCCAACCATCTGCCCCAGACTCTCTCATACTTAAGTGGACACCCTCTATGGACATAAATCAGTTTCTTATATGGGAGGGCGTCATTGACTTCTTTTTTCCAGCATTGAATTGTGGGGGGTATGGCCTGCATCCAAACACGGGCCACCACCTTTCTCGCCAAGAAGAGCGTCTCATGTAGAAAGGTACGCAGGTGTTTATCAGCGTCCAATTCTGGTAGCAGACCGAGCAGGCACATCTTTGGGTCTAGAGTAGCAGGAGAGCCCATCTCGTTGTGCAGGAAGCGTATCACTTGCATCCAGTATGCTTGGATAACTGGACAGGACCATATAAGATGATAGAAGGAGGCTAGGGTGTGGTCGCAGAGGCGGCACCCTGGATTTTACATGGGTTTGAAACGCACTATCCTCTGAGGGGTCAGGTATGTCTTATGTATGATATACAACTGTGTGAGGCGGTCTGACAGTTTGGGGGAGGCTTTTTTCGCACCCTCCAAAATTTCATCCTCATCCTCAACCAGTCCAACGTCCACCTCCCACCTAGTCTTGGCAGCATAGGCCAAAGCTGTTGTACCAGGGAAGACGGATGGCGGATTATAGGGTGAAAATCAGTTTGGCTGGTGCATTATCTGTGACTATGTCTACTATGGAGGGAACAGCCAGAGACGGGTTGGAGCTAGTGAACTGGGTTTGTATAGCGTGGCGAAGTTGCAAGTACCTAAAAAGAAGGCGATTAGGGAGGGAAAATTCATCCTTCAGCGTTTGGAATGTTTTAAACCCCGTAGTGGTCATAATCTGGTGTATATACAGGATCCAATGGCGTATCTACACCATAGGGTCCGGAATGGTCAATAATTCAGGTAGGCGTGTGTTGAACCAGAGAGGGGTATGAGAGTGGACCTGAGGGGTCCCGAGTTTCTGTAATGCTGTCTGCCATACCCTCCGTTGGTGCGTCAGCATGCCTACTTTGTGTTGAGGGGGGCGTCCTGTCAAAGGGGCTCTGAGGACCGACTGAAATGAAGAGTGGGCAGGATTGTCAGGGTGCTCGCAAAGCAATATCTGGTGCCGTGATCGCTCTGTTTTATCAAAATGATAAAAATGGGACAGCTGGGAGGCAAAGGTAGTAATCCTGAAAATCTGGAAAAGCAGCTCCTCCCAGTGTCACAGGGTTCTTCAGAATTCTCCAAGACAATTTGTGTCTGTTGTGACCCCATATAAACAAATTAAGAATAGATTCAGTTATCCTGAAGAATTTCTGAGGTATATACAGGGGAGCATGCCATACCAAATAGTAGGGTTGTCACGATACCAGTATCGGTATCGGGACCGATACCGAGTATTTGCGGGAGTACTTGTATTCCCGCAAATGCCCCCGATACCTAAATAGAATACTTGTCCCGCCGCCGCACACGCCGCAATGAAAGCCGCCGCACACGCCGCAATGAAAGCCGCCGCACACGCCGCATGGTTAAAGCGCGCAGGAACATCACAGCTTTTATTTGAATAGCTGTAGTGTTCCTGCGCCTATAGACACTCCCCCTTGCTCGGGATTGGATGGGTGATCGTGATCTGTCCAATCCCGAGCAAGGGGGAGTGTCTATACGCGCAGGAACACTACAGCTATTCAAACGAAAGCTGTGATGTTCATCGGGCGGATGCTAGGTATGGGGGACATGGCTGCATATGTGGGGGACATGGCTGCATTTGGGGACACATTTTAAAAAAAAGTATCGGTATTCGGTATCGGCGACTACTTGAAAAAAGTATCGGTACTTGTACTCGGTCCTAAAAAAGTGGTTTCGGGACAACCCTACCAAATAGAGTATCTTTGGGAGGAGTATCATTTTGACTAGGCTGACGCGTCCCATTACACCCAGGGGTAGTCTGGCCCATGTCTGTGTCTTGGTCTTGATCAGGGTGTATGGGGGTTCAATGGTTAATAGTGTGTAGTCTGTGAGGGATCTGGTGACCTGCACCCCAAGGTACTTGATCAAGGAGTCCCTTGGGAGGGCCAGAGGGGGGGACGTGAACAAGGGGGGGAAATGGTCGATCGGAAGGATCTGAGATTTAGACTAGGGTTGTCCCGATACCGATACCAGTATCGGTATCGGGACCGATTCCGAGTATTTGCGGCAGTACTTGTACTCCCGCAAATACCCCCGATACCCAAATAGAATACTACTAACCCCCTGCCGTCGTCGCCCCGCCGACCCCGCCGCCGTATATACAAAGCCGCCGCCGCGAACATTACACGCACCTTTCGTTTTTTAATAGCTGTTTTACCTATCGCGCGCCCTGTGTAAAGGACACTCCCCCTTGCTAGCGATTGGACGGATCTGTCCAATCCCGAACCAGAGGGAGTGTCCTTTTACACAGGGCGCGTGATAGGGAAAACAGCTATTGAAAAACGAAAGGTGGTGTAATGTTTGCGGCGGCAGCTTTGTATATAAGGCGGCATCATCAGGTAGGGGGACATCATGGCTGTTTGTGAGGGACATGGCAGCAATATGTGGGGGGACATGGCAGCAATATGTGGGGGGACATGGCAGCAATATGTGGGGGGACATGGCAGCAATGTGTGGGGGCACATGGCAGCAATGTGTGGGGGCACATGGCAGCAATGTGTGGGGGCACATGGCAGCAATGTGTGGGGGCACATGGCAGCAATGTGTGGGGGCACATGGCAGCAATGTGTGGGGGCACATGGCTGCAATGTGTGGGGGCACATGGCTGCAATATGTGGGGGACATGGCTGCAATATGTGGGGGACATGGCTGCAATATGTGGGGGACATGGCTGCATATGGGGACACGTTTGAAAAAAGTATCGGTATTCGGTATCGGCGACTACTTGAAAAAAAGTATCAGTACTTGTACTCGGTCCTAAAAAAGTGGTATCGGGACAACCCTAATTTAGACCAATTAATACTTAGACCCGAGTGGCCACCCATACCTTCTATGGCTTGGAGGGCTGCAACAAGAAAGGGACCGGAGTCTGCCAAGTACAGGAGCGTATCGTCAGCATACATCCCAATCTTTTTCCTCCATATTTCCTATCTTGAGGCCTCGAATACCAGTGTCTGCGCGAATCAGGATGGCCAGGGGCTCCATAGCCATGGCGTACAACAGAGGGGAAAGGGGACAGCCTTGTCGGGTCCCTCTCTCCAGCGGGATATGGTCAGAGAGCCAGCCGTTCACAAACACCTTGGCTGTTGTGGACTGATATAGGAGTTGGACCCAGCGAATAAAGTTGGGGCCAAATCCAAATCCCGAAAGGCACTCCCACAGGTAACTCCACTCCACGGAGTCAAAGGCCTTGGCGGCATCCAGAGCCACCACGACCCTCGAGCCGATTTCATCATGGGACCCCTGAATGTTCATGAATAGGCGGCGAATATTCATGGCGGTGTTCTTCCCTGGGGAGGATCAACGATAGAATGACCTGGTTGAGGCAGGAGGCTAGGATCTTGGCTAGTATTTTGATGTCCACCTGTAGTAAGGAAATGGGTCTATACGATTCTGGGTATTTGGGGTCTTTACCAGGCTTAGGAATCACCACAATTTGGGCCTCTCTCATAGATGGGGGTAGAACTCCTGAGTCAAATATGGATTTATACAGATCATGGAGTTTAGGGGTTAGAATTTCAGAATAGGTGGCATAGAACTCAAGTGGTAAGCCGTCCGACCCTGGGGCCTTAGATGTGGCTAAACAGGAGATGGCCTTGGAAATGTCCTCCTTTAGTGATAGGGGCCTCCAAGAGGTCAAGTTGGTCATTAGTCAATCGAGGGAATCTAACACTTGCCAAATAGTCCCTGGTGTCCTGGGGAGTGTGGGTGACTCGAAGTGTAGAGCGCGCGGTAGAATCTCCCAAACTCCTCCGCCACTCGCTGTGGGTCAGTAACATCGTTCCCCTGCTGGTCGGTCAACGACACCACCACCGGGGGACGCGAATCTAGATGGGCAAGATACGCAAGCAATTTGCTGATCGTTCCCCATATTCAAACACTACAGAAAAATATGCGTTGTTTGGCTTTCTCAATATGCAATTGGGAAATCTGTCGCCTCTGAACTTTAAGTGCATTAGCGGTGCTGGGCAAGGGGTCCAGCTCCCGTAGGTGATCAGTAGCACGCTGGACAATGAGGTTAGACGATCGTTTAAGTCTGTTGATACGTGTGGAAAGCAGAGAGCGGGCGTGAAGCTTGAACATCTCCCACACCATGTCGTAAGTGGCCGAAGCCCCGTTGGCTGCAAAATAGTACTGCAACTCCGCCAGGTTGTCATCCTGGTCCTGCAGAGCGGTCAGCCAAAATGGGTTCAGCCGCCAAGAGGGAGCAGGGGAAGCCCTCAAGAGCTGGAGCATGATCCAGTAGGGGGGCGTGATCTGAGAGTATTCTCGGAGCAAAACCCACCTCTCCCAGTTTAGGCGTCAAGGACTTTGAATTAATGATGAAGTCAATGCACGACATAGTGTTGTGACTGGCTGAAAAGCACGAGAAAGCCTGGGTGTGCGGGTGTTTGTGGCGCCAAGTATAAACAAGGGCGAAGTCGGTCAGTATGCGGTGTAGTCTGGTATGGGTCGGTGGGTTGAGGGGGGGGGGGGGGTCCAGTATACCCATTCGGTCCAGAGCGGGAGTGAGAGTCATGTTAAAATCCCCCATCCACACTGCCGGTATAGAGGGATAGTGTGCCATAAAGTCAAGGCCCTCCTTAATTACAGCTGAATTGTATGGGGGTGGAACATAACAAGCTAGTAACAGGATAGGTGCTCCATTAATAGTGGTGTGCATAAATACATATCTGCCCTGCTGGTCTGTCTGGAGCAGCACTAGATCGAACGGCACCCGTTTAGCAACAAGGACCGATACTCCTCTGGAATATGAGGTATGGGTGGTGTGATAGGCCCACCCTATCCAGGGCTTTTTAAGAGAGGATTGCAAGTGGCCTGTGACATGGGTCTCGACTAGTGCAATAATGTCAGCACGCTGAGACTTGAGAAACGTCAAAACGGCTGTGCGCTTGATCTTATTGCGCAGACCCCTAACATTCCATGTAAGAAGCTTCAGGGAACTCATGGCGGGTATAGGGTACATATGACAGACAGCGACTGGACCAGGACCAGCAGAGCAGAGATAGACACATCAGATAGCATAAAACATACTAGCAGCCAATATCGATAATGCATGCATGACAATAACATAGTACCTTCGACAGAAATAAACAGTTGTAAACATGGTGGTGAAAAAACTACCACAACATTACCCCTCCCACCCAGTCCAGTGCCACCCCAACACGGCATGGACATAGCATCACAAAACCAGGTATCAACGGGGGACATCCAATTTGGGAAACCCATTGGAGGCAGGGGACTTAATTTCAAAGAGGCATAGATATCTGCGGTAAAAAGACAAAAAAGGGGGGAAAATAACAAATTGTCAAACAAACGGGGGGTGAAAAAGTCCATAGAGATCCTAGGGGGGCGACTTCTTCTCTGAGAAGTGCGTGGGGTGTAGAAGCTACAAACGTGTAGCGCGATCACGACAGTGCAAGGGGAGCCCCGTCTGCCAACAGGGTGGTAGGTAAAGCAATGCTAAAAGTCTCAGCAATGTTCAGTATACTGTTCTCCACAAGCAGCCCGCACGAGAGGGGATAACAGGGGATCACATGTCAGTGAGAACACCCGGAGACGGCAGGCGTGCTGCAAGGTCCAGTGAAGCCCAAAAAGATCTCCAGATCCGCCCCCCCCCCACCCCGGGTAGAGGGTACACGCAATCAGTGTACCCGCTGGAGGGACAAACATCAAAACAGGATCTGGCAGCAGTGCGGGCACAAGGGGGAACAGGGGGTAGAACAAATAAGTACTCAGCTCGCTAGCAGCATAGTATGCTCAGTCTCGTCGTTCCCTCTGGTCAATCCAGGTAGATGCCAACTCGAGGTCCTCGAAGAAGTGGGTTCGGCCGTCACATTCCACGCTGAGCTTAGCAGGGTACAGCATGGCGTATTTAAGGTGTAGAACACGAAGACGCCGCTTAACATCCTGAAACCTGGACCGCTGCCGTTGCATCTCATTAGAAAAGTCCTTAAATACAGCCACATGTGTGTTGACGTGGGGAATATTTCCCTTCTCTCTGGTCAGGCAGAGGATCTTGAAGTTGAGAAATTTCGCTATTAGGGTACGCGGTGTGGCTCCCTGGGGAGGAGGGCGGGCAGGGATCCGATGGGCTCGCTCCACAGCAAACATCACAGAGAATGCATCCCGGCCAAAGGTGGATGTCAGGAGATTTTCAAGGAAGCATGCCGGGTCGGTGCCCTCAGCAGGCTCAGGAAGGCCGATAAAACGGAGATTACATCTTCGGAGGTGGTTTTCCATGTCGTCCTGTTTCGCGCTAATCTGTTGTAGCTGGCGACGCACCTTGTCCTTGGTGTGTTTCAGGGGGTGCAAGATGTCTTCTGCTCTGCTAACACGGGTCTCCGTCTCAGCCACACGGTCCCGTAGGGTAGAAAGGTCCTGCCGGATAAGGGACACATCAATTTTGACCTCCTCAATTTGGCATTAAGCGTACTCTGGCCCATGGCGATAGCATCAAGGACTCTATTAGTGGCCGCAACGGATTGTTCCGCGCCGAGGAGGTGCCGACGCCATCCCCGGTCTGCTGCTCCTCCTCAAGCCGACGGTACTTGGCCAGCTTGTCGACGGCCTCGGAAGTCTTTTTCCCAGGGGACATGTTGCAGGAGCGGTCGGGGGGATACCCGGGTGCACCAAGATGGCCGTTGCGGGCTAGGCCTCTATATGTCCCCACCACCGATGTTCAGGAACGTCACCACAGGTTCAGCAGGCAATGGCCGACTATGTATGGGGTCCAGTGGCCATAAAAGGGGGAGGGGCAAAGCTCGGGGGTGACCAGCGGGACACACAGACCCCGTATAGGCCCCCACCAGGGGAAGTAAAATGGCCGACACTCCGGGGAACCAGGCCAAAACCACGGGCTGTCTCAGAAACAGTTGCAAGGTGAGGAGGTGATGGAGGAGGGACAGTAGGCGGTCCGAGGGCTGTTCCAAAAGGAAAACGGGCTCAGGGCAGTCTGGGAGTAATGGCAAGCTTGCTGGTAACTCCGGGTGTAGCAAGATATCCGCCGTTAGGAGAGCAGGGCCGGAGCCGTGGACTGACCTGGGGAGAGCTGCAGGACTAGGCAGGCACAGCGGTGGCTTCTAGTGGCAGTCCGGAGGTGGTAGCCGGGTGCTGTGTAGCCAGGGAGCTGAGGAATTCTGCTGGAGCCTCCGCCGGGTGAAGCAAGATGGCCGCCGCTTCCAGGACTAGGCCGAAGCTGCGGTCTTTCCTAGTGCAGCTGCCCGGACGAGAACGACGGCGGCCGCGGACGCCGTTTAACAGGCTGAAAGGCTTCAGGGATGCAGGGTGAGACCCCAGAGGGAGAGGATGGCACACAGGGAGCAGGATGGAGGCAGGATGGCATATGCAGGAGGCTGGGCAGACGGAGCTTACACTACAGGCGTCCTACACCATTGCTTTACAGGCCACGCCCCCCATTCCTAGACGTTTAGGGGATATTTACACTACCTCAGGGCTCCACAAACCCCCGGGTGCCAGGTCGCATTTGCAACTAGAATTAGGGACCTGGGGCGTCGCAGCTGTGTTTATTTATATATATATATAAATATAATGTTTGATTCTAGTCGTCTTTCTGTGTAAATTTAAAGCGGATGTCCGCTGAAATTTTTTTTTTTATAAAAGTCAGCAGCTACAAATACTGCAGCTGATTGGCTCCCAAGTGTTCCCAGGACACAACAGGGGGGACGGTTGGTGACGTCCTGCCCGCAGTCGGCCCGCAGGCTGTGGCCGGAAGTGGGTACAAATACCTGTCTTTAGACAGGTATCTGCTCCCCCCTGAAAGGTGTCAATTGTGACACTGGAGGGGGGGGGGGGGGTTCCGATCAGCGGGAGTTCCACTTTAGGATGGAGCTCCGATTTAAGATCGGTTCATTTTTATATTGAAGATAAAGCTTTGTCGGTCGTTAAAAATGCACAGCAGCTAGATGGCCCTGTGCACAAGGGCCTGGCTATAAGGAAACCAATATTTTGTTAGTTTTCACTAGGGTTGTCCCAATACCACTTTTTTAGGACTGAGTACAAGTACCGATACTTTTTTTTCATGTACTCGCCGATACCGATTACTGATACTTTTTTTTTTGAATGTGTCCCCACAAATGCAGCCATGTGTCCCCACAAATGCAGCCATGTGTCCCCACAAATGCAGCCATGTGTCCCCACAAATGCAGCCATGTGTCCCCACAAATGCAGCCATGTGTCCCCACAAATGCAGCCATGTCCCCCCATAAATGCAGCCATGTCCCCCCATAAATGCAGCCATGTCCCCCCATATATGCAGCCATGTCCCCCCATATATGCAGCCATGTCCCATATATGCAGCCATGTCCCCCCATAAATGCAGCCATGTCTCCCCATAAATGTCCCCCCATATATGCAGCCATGTCCCCCCATATATGCAGCCATGTCCCCCCATATATGCAGCCATGTCCCCCCATACCGTATATGCAGTCATGCCATGGCGCCGCCGCCGCCTAGTTAATCCCCAGGATTGGATGGGTGATCTGTCTATCAAAGTGCCCGAGCAAGGGGGAGTGTCTATACGTGGCGCGGCGGGGAACACACAGCTATTCAAATAAAAGCTGTAATGTTCCCCGCGCAGATTACAAGTACTCCCGCAAATGCTCAGTATCGGTCCCTATACCGATACTGGTATTGGGACAACCCTAGTTTTCACCAGATTTTGCATGCCAAGCTAATCAAAGGGGTCAACAATATTTTCTACCATTCCTTCTATATAAATCAGAGCTGCAACTAACGATTATTTTCATAATCGATTAATCGGCCGATTATTTTTTCGATTAATCGGATAAAATCATTAAAAAAACGTAATGTGGAATTTTTTCGTTTATTTAACAGTAATAATGAAAAAACATGTTACACTCAAACGGCAGATTAAAAAACGTTTAACATTAACATTACACAACTTTGCAGCAGTACTATTCCTCCCGGGAACACCAATGCTGGGGCACTAATCCTCACGGCAGGGCTTGACAAATTTGCTTGGAATCTAGGAGCCAGCTAAAAAAGTTAGGAGCCCGAAAACGTGCACCGTCCCGATGAGCTTGCGCGCATAAGCGAACACATACGCGAGTAGCGCCCGCATATGTAAACGGTATTCAAACCACAAGTGAAGTATCACCGCGATTGTTGGAGCGAGAGCAATAATTCTAGCTCTAGACCTCCTCTGTAACTCAAAACACGCAACTTGTATTTTTTTTTAAACCTCGCCTATGGAGATTTTAAAGGGTAAAAGTTTGACGCCATTCCACGAGCGGGCGCAATTTTGAAGCGTGACATGTTAAAGGGCAGGTACGCAACCGTACGTACATGTTGGTAAAATATCCTACAGACATGCGCTGTGTGATGAATAGATGGGTCCAGTAGCGACGAACTCTGGTCCTCGCACGCAATTTGCAACGCCATTCTAGTCTTATCAAGAGCAACGTCAGGAGCATTTCCTGACATATGTTCATAATGGGATCCATTATAAAAAAAAAAGCAAAGAAATGGAGGCCAAAACAAGGACACTGCTGCTTTCTCTGCTACTCCTAATCGCTCACAAAATGGCTGAAATAGTTAAATGTTATTTTGAGCTTGGGGAGGATGTTATCTGAACTGAATGCTTCTAGACGCAAACGTGGTAAAATGTCGCTAAACGCGGC
The DNA here is from genome assembly GCA_029574335.1 of Rana kukunoris. Taxonomy (NCBI): domain Eukaryota; kingdom Metazoa; phylum Chordata; class Amphibia; order Anura; family Ranidae; genus Rana; species Rana kukunoris. The sequence goes on from CM056052.1 coordinate 398,453,267, forward strand.
ATGTAAACGTGGCTAAACGGGCGTTTTAAATGCCGGTTTGAAGGTGTCAAAAAAAATTGTTCAGAGGACTTTGCCTCAGCGTCCCACCTTAAAGGCTGAAAGCAGCTACAACTGGACAGTGGACTAAGCAGTACTTACATTTAGTGCAGTATGCTCCCAGGGACAAATGCCCAATATTTCGAGCAGTCTTCCGGGCATTCGTACTTGGGCACCTACACTAACACAACGCCATCCAGCAGCAGCTGTTGGCCTCTCCTAAAGTTTGAGAAGCTGCCAGCAGTGGGGCTGAGGTAGTGTACGTCTTGTCCCTTTCACCCACACCTAAATGCCAGAGCCTCATGCACAAGAACTAAACACCCAGTGTGCAGGAGGCCTGAAACCGTTGGAAAATATTGTGCAATAAAGACACACAGGCCTGACCTGTGATATGCCTTCTCTTTAATCAGCAGTAAAGATCAGACATACTGAAAAAATGCAAAGCTGTTTCAAAATGAGCATTGCATGTTAGATATCTACCTGAAACCTGTTAAGTAAGCATCAGCGAGCATTTGTATTACTATGCGATATCATACAATCTCGAATCATACCTGAATTTAAGTGAGTATGAGAAACCCACAATTGCTATATGTGTCACATTTGTGCTCCTTTATACTAGGCATTGTCTACACTTCCTTTCATTAAACTGTTGAAAACTGACTTCATAACTGAAAGTATATGAACTCCAAAAATGTGATATCTTTGCAAAGAAGTGACGTAAAGCCAATTCACAGAGCTATCACAATGAGATGGTTATCTTTTTTTTTTTTTTTAGAAAAAGGCGGTATGTGTTATGCGAATTGGATGCAGGGAAACCCACATCCAATCCGCACTGGTGCAAACTCAGTCTAATGCATTTTTTGCATTAGGATAAAAAGCCTTCTGTGTGCAGCAGCCCCCCCTAATACTTACCTGAGACCCATCTCTGTCCAGCGATGCCCACGAGGGTCCGAGACTCTCCTTCCTGATTGGCTGAGACACAGCAGCGGAGCCATTGGCTTCCGCTGCTGTCAAAGTCAATCGGCCAATCAGGAGAGGGCGGGGCCGGGACACAGCTCCGTGTCTGCAAGGACACAAGAAGCTGTGACTCGGCTCAGGTGCCCCTATAGCAAGCTACTTGCTGTGGGGGCACTCGACAGGAAGAAAGGATCAGGAGAAGTAGCTTCAATTAAAACAGTGATCAGACTTGGAAGCGACTTCCATTGAAATCAATGGGTACAAATCGCCTAGAAGTCTGATTGAAGTAGTACAGGAACCTCTTCTGAAGTCGGAGCGACATGAGTAGTGTGTATTAACACCGCTCCCATTCACTTACATTGCTTTTCTGGACAGCGCGACTTGGGGCGACTTGAGACGACTTCAAGTCTGATCCCAAGTCGCCCCAGTGTGAATCGACTCTAACTTTAATTGTGGTTTATTTTAGTTTAACCAAGAAAAACAATATGGTAGCACAATGGCTAAGTGGTTAGCATTAGGGTCGTCCGTTCGAATCCCAATCATGGCACTAATTGCCTGGAGTTTGCATGTTCTCTGTTTGCCTGTGTGGGTTTCCTCTGGGTACTCCGGCTTTCTTCCACACTCCAAAGGCATGCTGGTAGGTTAATTGGCTCATGGATAAATTGGCCCTATTATGTGTATGCTTGAATGTGAGTTGGGGCCCTTAGATTGTACGCTCCTTGAGGGCAGGAACTGATGCGAATGTGCAATATACTGTATATGTATGCACTACGTAAATTGACAGTGCTATATAAGTACCTGTAATAAATATTATACTGCAGTTTACAATTCTGTAGATGTGGTGGCTGCATTAGTTTAGCAAGCTTATTTCCTTTTTTCATCTGGCGATTTTTGCCGGTAAAACACTTCCTGTCCTACAGCGACAACGCTTATTCACTGTACTGTATACACATAGGATCAGCATTGTCACCTTAGGAAGAAGTGTTGGGACTACACAGAACACCCTCTCTCTTAATAGCCATACTATAGTAGGTGTTTTTATAGTTCACAAAGCTCCTTTCCCACTCCTTGAGATAACACTGCAGAATGCATGGAAAGATTGTAAACTCATTGGATTAAAACTTTTTATTTATTTTTGTCTGACAGATATAACAAAACATGGTACGTTAAAGTAGTTGTAAAGGCACAAGGTGTTTATTTTTTTTCCATCTTAATGCATTCTGTGCATTACGATAAAAAACCTTCTGTGTGCAGCAGCCCCCCCCCCCCCCCCCCCAATACTTCCCTGAGCCCCAGCTCGATCCAGTGATGTGCACGTACAGAACTCTCCCGCCTAATTGGCTGAGACAACGCAGTGGGCACAATTGGCTCCCATTGCTGTAAATCAAAGTAAGTTAGCCAATCAGGAGAGAGATGTTGGCGAAACCTGTCTGAATGGACACACAGAGCTACTGCTTGCTGTAGGGACACTCAACAGGAGGGAGAGGCAAAGACCGCTGACGAGGGACCCAAGAGGAGGAGAATCCAGGCTGCTCTGTGCAAAACCACTGCACAGGGCAGGTAGGTATAACGTGTTTGTTATTTTTAAAGGAAAAACAAGACTTTGAAGTTGTTGTAAACCAATCCCCCTTACCTACCTCCTGCACCATTACTTGGTTCCACCCCCTACCCACCTCCTGCACCTTTCCTTGGTTTTACCCCCCTATCCACCTCCCAGTACTGCCTCTTCTTTTTTAGAGAATACAGAACCAAGTAACAATTGTGGTACTAAGTATTTTTTATGAAATGTTTAAATAATAACAAGAAAAGCAGTAAAATAGATCCCATGCAGCCAGCAACAATAGACCTGCCCCCCCCCCCCCCTAACAATGGAACACCCGCGTCAAAATATCCCTTCCCCCAGCAACAAAAGATCCCCAGCAGCAACAACAGATCTACCTGCAGCCAACATCAGTAGACCCCTCACCTCAGTTGATCCCACCCTCCAGCAATAATAGAGCCCCCACTGGCAACAACAGAACAGACCTCTGCAAAAATAGATACTCTCCAGCAACAATAGCCCCCCCCCCCCCCCCCCAACAGCTAGCTTCAATAGACCCTGCACCCTTTGGCTGCATTCACACCTTTGCGTAGGCGATTTGCGACGTTTTGTCCAGCGAATTGCGGCGACAAATTGCGGCGTTTTGTACCGCGATTTGCGGCGACAAAAGGCGTCGTTTTAACCGCGTTTTTTTTTACAGTCATTGTCGGCTATGCCGAACGTCAAAGCCGCCCGATACGCGCGTCCGGGTCCGGGACTTGTTTGAAATTCGGCGTTCTTTCGGCGTTCTTTCGACGTTAGGAGATGTGAACAGTCTCCATAGAGAATAATGTAATTTCGACCCTCCGGCGTATTGTAGCGTCGCGCTTCAGGTGTTAAATCGCCTTGGTGTGAATGGAGCTTTTGCCATTACATACATTCAGTGCTGGAGGTGCCAGAACTGCGTTCCTGCAAAAAATAAATAAAACCCTGCTTATACTGTAAGCACACAACAGCTATGTTCTTGGTCATGGAGTCATGCCATGCTAATATATTTTGTAGCATACCATTAAAAAAAGAAAAGAAAAAAGGGACTCATGCTGATATCAGAGGAATGAAGCAGCAGACAGAAATGACACTTGGTGCTCTTAATTGAGACAAGTACTAACTATAGAGGGCATGACTTGTGTCTTATTAGCTTGAGTTCAAGCAGTTGACAAGGCAGCAATTATCGTACCTCAGGGGTCCTTTCACACCTAAATCTTCTCTCCCAAGAGCCATCCTCTAACAAACAAATTTAACTAAGGGGATAATTATAAATCTATTATAGGTAAGCTTTTTAAAATATAATTCAAGACTAAGGGCCCCTATTTATAACCGAGCATATGCTACTGTCCACAGATAAACACGTTTTTACTCCATGCTATACTGCCATTTTAGGCCCCTTGCACGTGGGGTGTCTAGTTCCTTTGTGTACAGTCCCAATGTTTTAGTGCGTCTGGGAGTGCTAGGTCCAACATCCAGAACACGGCTCCTTATCTGTTTTGACTCCAATGATGAACTCTCCCTACGGTATTTTGTATGATCCATGCATAACATCCACAAATGTGACATTGCTTTCCGGGCCCCCAGGAATAGTAGTGGGATTGGGTCTCTATGCTGTCTGCACTCTGGCAGTCCTTGAGCTTGTAGGCTATAGGACAGTGATGGCGAACCTTAGCACCCCAAATGTTTAGGATCCCTACATTTCCCATCATGCTCATGCATTCTGCAGTGTAGTTGAGAATCATGGGAAATGTGGTTCCAAAACATCCTGGGTGCCAAGGTTCGCCATTACTGCTATCGGAGCATTGAACCTGGGGCCTCTGTAAGGGAATCATAAAAAGGCACAGCCTGAGCTATGACAGACCAGTATGGCTCTTGCTGGCATGTGGCTCCAGGGCATAAGACTGTTGTTTCAGTATGCGTGGAAGGCACAGCATATAGCTAGGAGAGGCTGACAGGTGCTGTGGCTGAATGGGGCTGGACAGTGCACCAAGTGGTACTTACTTTAGGGTTGTATGTGCCCAGGGATAAATGACCATAGTGCAAGCAGTGTGCAATCCAGGTATTGGCCCCCTCGAAGTATACTGCCTTAAATGGTAATACTACTTGGTGCAACATTCAGCTGCAGCAGCTGTCACTTCTTATAGCTTTATAGCTCTGTCAGTGTTCAGACCATATGCCGCACACTGCATCAAATTGGTCTGCATGGCTGTCATCCCAGAAGGAAGCCTCTTCTATAGATGATGCACAAGAAAGCCCGCAAACAGTTTGCTGAAGACAAACAGACTAAGGACATGGATTACTGGTACCGCGGCCTGTGGTCGGATAAGACCACAGGATCAGATGGTATTTGGATCAGATGATGTCAAGCATGTGTGGTGGCAACAAGGTGAGGAGTAAAAGGAAAAGTGTGCCTTGCCTACACTCAAGCAGTGTTAGTGTCATGTTCTGGGACTGCATGAGTGCTGCACTAGGGAGCTAAAGTTCATTGAGGGAACCATGAATACCAAACATGTACTGTGACATACTGAAGCAGAGCATGATCCCCTCCCTTCAGAGACTGGGCCACAGGGCAGTATCCCAACATAACAACCCCAAACACACCTCCAAGATGACCACTGCCTTGCTAAAGAAGCTGAGAGTGATGGACTGGCCAAGCATGTCTCCAGACCCAAAACCTGCGCATCTGTGGGACATCCTCAAAACGGAAAGATGGAGGAGCGGAAGGTCTCTAACATTCACCTGCTCTGTGATGTCATCGTGGAGGAATGGAAGAGGACTTCAGAGGCAACCTGTGAAGCTCTGGTGAACTCCATGCCCAAAAGGGTTAAGGCAGTGCTGGAAAATAATGACGGCCACACAAAATATTGACACTTTGGGCCTAATTTTCACTGAGGCGCTTCTAAACTGCCAGTAAAAACACTTTTGAATTGCTTTTCAGGCGCTTTTGAAGAGCTTTCCATTCATTTCAATGGAGAAGGGAGTTTTTCACAGCTCTGCCAGCACACTGCCCCAGTGTGAAAGTATTCATTGATTTTAATGGGAATACATTTTCGTGAGCTTTTTAGGCGCTGTTTTTAGCATGAAAGCGCCTCAGTGTGAAAGTGGTCTTAGGGGTGTACTCACTTTTGTTACCAGTGGTTTAGATATTAATGGCTGTGTGTTGAGTTATTTTGAGGGGACAGCAAATTTACACTAAGCTGTACACTCACTACTTTACATTGTAGAAAAGTGTAATTTCTTCAGTGTTGTCACATGAAAGGATATAATAAAATATTTACAAAAATGTGAGGGATGTACTGACTTTTGTGAGATACTGTACATTGGTGTATCTGATAAAGTGTATATATGTATGGATAGTTTGCTTCTTTTATGAAACTTTAGTGATACAATCTGTGCGAACGCACAGTGTGCTGGGACCTTGTGCTGTAGTTGGCACAGTAAAACCAATGTTCAGCCGCTGCTGGAGTATGTACACATCCACAGGAAGTTTATATGAAGTGTCTACAGGATGTGCATGCTGAAGGGAGAGAAAAATGTGTACCAAGTATGTTTGTCACATATCAGGTGTGACCAGACTGTGTGGACTGCACAGAGAGAACCAAAACTCATGTAAATAAATAGTAATTTAAGTTTAAGTGCCCACTTCATTACTGGGCACTTAAACCCCCTTTGTGCACAGACCAATTTTCAGCTTTTAGCGCTGACGCATTTTGAATGACAATTGCGCGGTCATACAACACTGTACCCAAATTATATTTTTATCATTTTTTTCCCACAAATAGAGCTTTCTTTTGGCGGTATTTGATCATCTCTGCGATTTTTATTTTTTGCGCTATAAACAAAAAAAGACAGAAAATTTTGAAAAAAAACCCACAATATTTTTTACTTTTTGTTATAATAATATCCCAATTTTTTATTTTATTTTTAAATATATTTTTCCTCGGTTTAGGCCGATATGTATTCTTTCACTTACTTTTGTTAAAAAAAATCGCAAAAAGCGTATATTGGTTTGCGCAAAAGTTAAAGCGCCTACAAAATAGGTGATAGATTTATGATTTATTTTTTACTAGTAATGGCGGCGATCTGCGACTTTTATCTGCGATCAGTGCTAGGACACAAGGGACACAGATCGGTCTCCTCTTTCCCTGACAGGACGTGGAGCTCTGTGTTTACACACAGAGCTCCACGTCCTTGCTATCACCGCCGATCGCATGTACCCGGCGGACTTCGCGGCCGCTAGGCACACGCATCGGCTCCTCAGTGGGGCGCGCGTGTAATGGACATAAAAGGACGTCCAAAAACGTCCACCCAGCACTTGAGAGTCGCGCTGTGGACGTCTTTCGTCTATAGCGCGGGTCTCAAGTGGTTAAGGAATAAATACACCACCAATAACACATAGAATACAATAAACCTACAATAAGACAGTGATCCAAAAACAGCAACAGACAAACGAGAATAATAGAAGGGGAATACCAGGATCATTAACGTTAGCCAGGCCAGGGTCATCAACGGGAGATCAGGAGATGGGACAGGGAACATCAGGACCAGGAGAGGAGGGATGAATAGGCTGCAGGGTAGAGGTAAAGGTAACAGGAGGGACAGGTTCAGGATCAGATACATGGTCAGGTACAGGTAGGTGCAGTTTCAGATAACAGGATCGCAGGTCAGGACACAAGGATGACACCAAGGCAGCTTGTGTGTGTGAGTTGCCAGGTGACGCCTGACTGCTGCCGGGAGACACCCGCTGGTGGACACCGGTAGTATGGCCCAGGGATCTAACAGTGCCACCAGCAGGTGAACCCTTTCACTACAGATCCCGACTGTTAAAAGACATCTGTTGATGGACGCTGGTACTGCAATCCACAGGACCAACAGCGCCACCAACAGGTGAAACCCTTCCTTGCAATGTTAAAATTATACTTTTTTTTATTTTCATTAATTATTTATCTTTAACAAATAAAATAAAGATCAAATCCTGTTTTACCTGCAGTGCTTAACAAACTGCAGGACTAATGTATAACATATGCTCTCTATTACATTCTGTTTCTCATACCATTAATTGCATTTTATGGCCCATTCATAAAATGCAGGCCTGTGGTATGTAGCCTTTACTACATGAAGTTTTCTCTATTTAAAGTAATATTAAAGGCATTTTTATAAATGACAATCATGTTATACTTACCTACACAGAGTACCCCCGATCCTCTGTTTCTTGGGTTCCCCCTCCAGTGCTCCTGTCCCCTCCTGCCAAGTGCCCCAGTTGCAAGCAACTTGCCGCTGCTCTTCGTTTCCATTCACACACAGAGCCATGGCTTGGCCCTGCCCCCTCTCTCTCCTCATTGGCTTACTGCACGGGCACGTGCGCTCGTTCGTTACAGAGCGGGGACCGGGAGCTATGTGTGTAAACACATAGCTCCCGGTCCTGTCAGCGGGGGAAACGCTGATCTTCTGTTCATACAATGTATGCCATTGCCATGCCAATGCCATTACTAGTAAAAAAAAAATATTACTAAAAATGCCATAAATTGACCCCCTATTTTGTAAACGCTATAACTTTTGCGCAAACCAATCAATAAACGCTTATTGCGATTTTTTTTTTTAACGAAAAATATGTAGAAGAATACGTATCGGCCTAAACTGAGGAAAAAAAATGTTTTTTTTTATATATTTTTGGGGGATATTTATTATAGCAAAAAGTAAAAAATGTTGCATTTGTTTTTTGTTTATAGCGCAAAAAATAAAAACCGCACAGATGATCAAATACCACCATAAGAAAGCTCTATTTGTGGGAAAAAAAGGACGCCAATTTTGTTTGGGAGCCACGTCGCACGACCGCGCAATTGTCAGTTAAAGCGACGCAGTGCCGAATCACAAAAAGTGCTCTGGTCATTGGACAGCAATATGGTCCGGGGCTAAAGTGGTTAATAAATGTCATTTGTTTACCTCTTCTGAGAAGATATCTGTATATGTCACACTAGACATTCTGATTTTCTGACACTCCATAAATTCTTTTGTACTTTTCTTACTGTGTATTAATCATTTGTTTCACTGCCAAGGAAACACTTTTTAACCCCTGCAGTTTTGACAGTGATAACCAAAATGTACTTTTATTCAGCAGTTGATTCCAGCAGGTGGACTACCTTAGAAGGGTTGATTACGATTACTTCTTTCTGACAGGGCAATAAAGGCTCATTCACATGTGTGGGTATTATTGCCACCCCCCTGAAAAGTAATCCATGGTGGATTGCTCTTTACAGAATGTTAGGTAGTAAGGAGGTGATATGTTGCCTCCTCATCGTCTTTTTTAACTCTCAAAATGCTGTCCACTGTGCCTCAACCTCAGGCATTGCGGTTGAAGTGCAGTGTGGCCTTATTGACTCCAATGGGTGCCATGTGGTGACAGTATCATCCACCAAATGCGACATACTGTATAATTTGCCCTGCAAAGCTTTGGGGGCATGTCACGGGTACAGCTCTTAGGGGCTTGATTATGCTGTTTAGTTGGGGGGATGGTAAAAAGAATAGTAAGATACTGTCTTGCACGTTTTAGCCAGAATGGTGATATTTTACATATGCGTTACTTGAATGGAAAGCTTCAGAGCTTTTAATGCCACAGTTTTAATACATTTATAATTTGTATCTTCTTCAGGACTCAGGTGGAAATCAACACAAAGTATCGGTCTCTCCTGTGGTCCATGTGCGAGGGCTGTGTGAGTCGGTGGTAGAGGCTGATCTAATGGAGGCTCTTTCCAAGTTTGGGACAATATGGTAACGTGTATTTAAGTTATACATCAAAGTGATTATTTTCTTAGTGTCATTTTCAATCTAGAGAATTTGGGCACCAGGGCTAGGTTTTCGCCTGTCTGATCGTGGGGTGCAGTAAAAAAAAAGTCAGCTGGGGGATAATGGCGGCACACCTTTTAGTTTTCCTTTTTTTAGTTTTATGTGTTTGAATAGTTCTTGTTTTTAACAGTCTTATTTTTCTTTGTTGCATGTCCTTGCAGAAATGGAAGTTTTTGTTCTGGACTCCCCATGAGTCACTGACCGTCTTTCCCACAGTGTAACAGAGATGCAGGGAACCAGTATCCAGTACTATTCACTCAGCATACTTCTGTAACACAAGTCCCCCACACATCTGACATTACTTTACTAGTTCTCTGGGTCTCTACATGGCTGCAGGCACCATTAGAAATCATGAGGCCCGTATAAGCTTACCTTACAGCCCCTTCCCCTAATAGGGGTGTAGAAATTTGGAGGCACTCTTGGAAAACCAGAGAAAATTAGGTAGTTTGTTAATTGGCTTGCAGTGAATTGTAGGCGTAGCAAGTTTGCACTATTTAAGAGGGGCTTAATATGTGACTACTTCAGAGCGCAGTGAGTTTGTCATGAGTTTGTAAAGTACAGAGTTCTGGGGTCAGGTGTGTGTAATGTACATACGTCATCTGGCAAAAGATGCATTACATGTGCCCAAACACTAGTTATGCCCATGTCAGGGCTCGACAAAATCTGGGTGCCAGGTCGCAATTGCGACTAGAAATTGTGACCTGGCGCCCGCGCCGCAAGCGCCCGGTGGGGGAGGTGGAGCACACGGAGGCACAGGATCCTGTGTCTCCGTGCGCCCCCACCGCCGCGCGATCGTTGTGGGCCCACGACGGCCGGCAATTTAGGACGCGGCTTTGCAGCCTTGCGAAGGCCCAAGCTTGCTTCTGTGACCTGGCGCCATCTGGTGGTGGCCGTTGGCATAACACGTAAAACAGCAGTTCTAATGTGTGTTTTTTTTTTACTGTTTTCACTGCCATCTCCTTCCCTCTAATTAGAACCCCCAAACATTATGTATATATTTTTTTCTAACACCCTAGAGAACAAAATGGCGGTCATTGCAATACTTTCTGTATTGCCGTATTTGCGCAGCGGTCTTACAATTACACTTTTTTTGGGGGAAACATATACTTTTTTTTAATAAAAAAATATGACAACAGTAAAGTTATCCCAATTTTTTTTTTATAATGTGAAAGATGATGTTACGCCGAGTAAATTGATACCCAACATGTCATGCTTCAAAATTGCGTCCTCTCGTGGAATGGCGAGAAACTTTTACCCTTTAAAATCTCCATAGGCGATGTTTGAAAAATTCTTGGTCGCATGTTTTGAGTTACAGAGGAGGTCTAGGGCTAGAATTATTGCTCTCGCTCTAACAATTGTGGCGATACCTCACATGTGTGGTTTGAATACTGTGTACATATGCGGGCGCTACTCACGTATGCGTTCGCTTCTGCGCAGGAGCTTGGCGGGACGGGGTGCGTTTTCTGGCTCCTAACTTTTTTAGCTGGCTCCTAGATTCCAAGCAAATTTGTCAAACCCTGGCCCATGTCATCAAAAACGCTGGAGGGGTTTGGACACACTAGCCCTCCAGAATACCTGACTGTATATAGTGCTCTCTGTGTACAGCCTACTACACCTTGCAGTACACAGAACACATATTGAGAATAATAGTTATCACTGAGATACAACAGCAGCAGAGAGGAGCAGTGGGCTCTGCGATACCTTTTACAGGCCAGTGTGCCCAACAGATGAAAACCAGCAGGATTTGGGGATCAATAGGTAAAGGAAGATGCATACACAGGAGCCTCTCTGGTTCGCTGGGGCCCCAGCTCTTTAGAACATGTATGCCCAAGCTGTTGCACTGCCCCTTGGCCCCTCTATTTTCTAATAATGACACTACTGGTTCTAGAGGAGAGGGGGGGCTAAAATCATATAGATAAAATATATATAGTACTGTGCAAAAGCTTTAGGCTGCTTTCACACTGAAATCCCAATTTTACCATTGTGTTTGCTGCACTTTCGCCATTGTGGCGCTTTTTAACCCCCGCTAGCTAGTTCGGCGGCGCTGCCTATTGATTTCAATGGGAAGGGACGCTTTAGGAGCGGTGAACTCATCGTCAATGCGCTCCAAAGAAGCTACTGGCAGGACCTTTTCTGACGCCTTGCCAGCACACTGCTCCAGTGTGAAAGCCCTCGGGCTCTCACACTGGAGTGAATGGGGCTGCTGTTTCAGGGCGCTTTGCAGGTGCTATTTTTAGCGATATAGCTCCTGCAAAGCACCCCAGTGTGAAAGGGGTCTGAGGCAGGTGTTCAGAAATGCTGTAGAGAGTGTAAAATTGGCTTCAAAAAATATATTTACATTTTTAATTTTTAGCAATTTAACAATGTGCAAAAACAGAAGAAATCGCAAGTAAAGTAGGACGATTTCAAAGTAGCATCAGTGTGAACCAGGGCTTCAATGTAATCCCAGACAGACTCGATGAGATCAGGGCTCTGTGGTAGCCAAACTATCGCTTCCAGGACTCCTTAGCAGCTGCAAGATTAAAGGATAAGTTCACCTTTTAAAAAAAATGAAATGAATGCAGGGGTGTGTGGGCTGCTCATTTAGTAACATGTTACACCCTAGATATGGGTGTAACATGTTATGAAAGGTGAATTTATTCTTTAAGTAGTGGATGTGTATGGATTTTTGAAAAATAAGTGTCACTTTAAGCAGTGTGCACAGTAAGTTGAATATCAACAGAATACATGATCATTTCCCAATGTTTTATCCCTCTTAAGGATAAGGGCCCTTTCACACATGCGGACCGTATGTCCGTTTTTCATCCATCCGTTTTCGGATGAAAAACGGACATGCATGTATCACAATGGGATTGCGGATGAACATCCGCTGACACCTGATCTCATCGGTCGCCGCTATGCTCCATTTCTGCAGACGGAGGAAATACTTTTTTTCCATCTGTCATCAGATCGGATGAACATGGACAGACGGTCTGTGTTCATCCTATTCCCCCCTTAGAGGAGAGCGGAGATCTGACAGGGCGGTCCCTGCACAATGTCATCTGCCGGCTCAGCGGGGATCAACGGAGCGACCCCCACTGAACAAGCGTATGTATCCTTGCAGGATCCATACATGTTAAAGGGCCCTAATGCACATGTTGGAGATACCTAGTGTGTGTTTGTCCTGTTGTTTTGCTAAGTGAACAGCAACCACTATTTTAGTAAAACGCATCCAATTCGACTCCTACTCTCTTTTTTAAAAATGAGAGAAGCAGGACACTAAGGCTGCATTCACACCTTAGCGACACCTTAGCGTGGCGTTTTGTACCGCGATTTGCCGCGACAAAACGCGTTGTTTTAAACCCAATCTTTTTTACAGGTCATTGTCTGCTATGCCGAACGCCGAAGCCGCCTAAATACGCGCGACAAAAAAGGGTCCAGGACTTTTTTTAGCTTCACGCGATTGGCGTTTCGGCATTCGGTGTGGAGATGTGAACCATCTCCATAGAGATTAGTGTTATTTTTCCCCTCCAGCACATCTGAGCGTCGCGCTTCAGGCGTTTTGTCGCTCAGGTGTGAATGGAGCCTAAAACTTGCTGTGGGGTATCTGTTGTCTTTAAAAAAAAAAATGCTTTAGTGTGAAAATTGGTTTTAAAAGTAATGGTTATCCTCCCACTTTTAATTGGGATTGAGCATTTATACACCTTCAACTGCAGGTGCACAGGTTATTGATATATAATTATATATAAATGCATAAAAATAAAATATAACAAAGTGTATATAACAAAGAGCAAAATCCTGATACAGTTTTTTTTTTTTTAGTTTTTTATCAATATCCTCACCACACACTGATCTTGCAGCACATTGCTACACACTCTTAGCTTCTGTGTAATCACCAGCGTATGCACTAGCATCTTTTAATTCACACTGTTCTGTCAGCTCATCCCCACCCCATAACATGTGCTCTGGCACCTCTCCGGGTGTCAACAAGATAAATATGTGCCGCTCCTTGGCCTAAATACACTGTGTGGCAGAATGGAATCTGATCATGACTGGCACCCTATTACAGTGTGCACCTAGAAACATGTGCAGCTCACCAAGTCTCCAGGTATGGGTTCTGTATGGGAGATGCATCTCTCTCCTCTGCCAAGTTTAGGTTATGGCCCCTTGGAAGGGGCATCAAAGGGTTTGTAGACTCACAGGAGATGTTTAAAATGGAAGAAACTACACAGAGCACACAATTGAGTTATAGAAGTATGAAGTTGAAAAACGCCCCTAAAGGCCCTAGTACTGTAACACCCCTCCTGTAGGTACAAGCTTGTTGTAGTATTTTGTATGCTAAAACTAAGTGGACTTTTTATGTTACTAAGTTGGAAGAAAAGCTGTTTGCTTTCTGTGGTGTTGCCATTTTGGAAAATATAGACTGTAGATATACAGCTGCTGGTGATCCAGACTCACTTAACTTAAAAAAATGAATATACAGCAGGTACAATAAGTATTGAACACGTCACCATTTTTCTAGGTAAATTTCTAAAGGTGCTATTGACATGAAATTTTCCCTACTTGTCAGTAACAACCCATACAATCCATACATACAAAAAAAGACATACAGAAACCCCAAAAAATGTTCAGAAATGTAAGTTATGTGTAATAAAATAGTGACAAAGGGGAAAAGTATTGAACACGTTAACTGAAATTTATTTATTACCTTGAACAAAATCCTTTGTTGGCAATGACAGCTTCAAGATGCCCCCTGTATGGAGAAACTAGTCACATACATTGCCCAGGTGTGATTTTGTCCCATTCCTCCACACAGTCTTCAAATGTTGAAGGTTTTGTGGGGCTCTTCTATGAACTCTGATCTTAAGTTTGTTCCATAGATTTTGTATTGGATTCAAGTCAGGCGATTGGCTGGACCATTCTAGCTCCTGGCTGTGGCTGGTTTATGGTGAAATTATGTTCTTTCCACTTCCAGATTATGGCCCCAACAGTGCTCACTGGAGCATTCAGAAGTTTAGAAATCCTTCAGTAACCAGTGCCATAAGTGTGTTTTGCAACATTAAGGTTGTGAAGGTTTTGAGAGAGCTCTTTGCTTTTACCCATCATGAGATGTTTGTTATGAGACACCTTTTTACAGTTGACTGAACAAGCTGATATTTGCACTGACAAGAGACAGGATTGCTTTCTAATTACTGATAGATTTCAGCTGATGTCTTGGCTTTCCATGCCTTTTTGCACCTCGCTTTCTTCATGTGTTCAGTACTTTTTTCCTGTGTCATTCCATTTTATTACACATAACTTAATTCCTGAAATTATTTGTTTTGCTTTCTTTGGATGAATTGCATGGGTTGTTACCAACATGTGGTAAACATGTCATGTCCATAGCACAGTTAGAAATGTATTTACCTAGAAAAATGATGACGTTCAATACTTATTTTACCCACTGTACATATATAATATAATCTCAATTTTGCTGCCAAAAGTGATCTGGTAACTAACATACTAACCTTTCTTTTCTTTGCAGTTATGTGATGATGATGCCCTTTAAGCGTCAAGCCTTGGTAGAATTTGAAAATACAGAGTTTTCTAAGAAATGTGTTACATTTGCTACCTCTGAGCCTGTGTATATAGCAGGACAGCAAGCCTTCTTCAATTATTCCACAAGCAAGCGGATCACACGGCCAGCAAACACTGAAGATCCTTCTGGGGGAAATAAAGTCCTTCTACTATCGATTCAGAATCCCTTATATCCAATCACAGTTGTAAGTCTGCTCTTGTGTACTGATTAGACTTAGGGCTAGATTCAGGATGGAGGACGTATCTTTGTGCGGGCGTAGCGTATCCGATTTACGCTATGCCTCTGCAACTTTTACAGGCAAGTGCTGTATTCACAAAGCACTTGCTCCATAAGTTGCGGTGGCATAGCGTAAATGGACCGGTGTATCCCCGCGTAATTCAAATAGGGCAGCAGGTAGGGGGCATGTTGTATGTAAACTAATCGTGACCCGACGTAAACGACGTGCCGAACGAACTGCACATGCGCCGGTCGTGAACGTATCCCAGTGCGCATGCTCCAAATCACGTCTCAAATAGTCAATATAAACTACGTGAACGTAACTTACGCCCAGCCCCATTCTGAATCGACTTACGTAAACGACGTACAATACGACGCTGTCCCGACGTCCATACTTAACATTGGCTGCGTCTCACTATAGCAGGGGTAACTTTACGCCGGGCGTAACTCTAATGTAAACGACGCAAATAGATACGCCGCCCGCAACTACGTTCGTAAATCGGCGTATATAGCTCATTTGCATATTCAACGCGTAAATCGACGGAAACGCCATCGAGCGGCCAGCGTAAATATGCAACTTGGATACGACGGCGTAAGTGACTTACGCCGGTCGGATCTAACACAAATCTATGCGTAACTGATTCTAAGAATTGGGCGCATAGATACGCCCCACTCACTCAGAGTTACGACGACATATCTGGAGATACGCCATCGTAACTCCTTGCTGAATCTAGCCCTTAGTGTGAGAACTGGTTGCCAGGTGCTTACTCTAATGTAAATTAATGTTATAATAATGAAATGCATAGCTACGTGAACATGTGTTCATTATACATCATTTATATTATTTGTCTGCTGTGGTTCCTAATAGATTATTGGGGAAACGATCAGTATATAAATATTTGAGCTGAAGCTGCAAACTTATTTCTATTGTTGCATGATCAAGGGCTGTCTTCCTAATTCCTGGTAATTGGTCTGCATTTCCAACAGCAGAAACCGAAGCAGAATAGAGGGGTCTCATTAACCTATAACTGACTGCCACGTAGGTTGGGATGGGCAATTGCTTGTTCAAATACATGCATTTGGAAAGGAACGCATAGGTTTACTTGTCCTCATCAAGAGGGCTTACAACCTCCAGGGTAAATGGAAAGCCTGTCTACATACTCCTTGAGACAGAGAAGTATAGCTATTTATACTCTGACACCTAACAATCAGCACTTCAAATAAACCCCTTCTGACACTACTGTATCATTAAAGGGGAGTTCCAGAAGTTTTTTACGTTTATTAAAAGTCAGCAGCTACAAAAAGTGTAGCTGCTGGCTTTTAATAAACATACACTTACCTGTTCCACAGCGCCCAGAGCTTCGCTCCCCTTCTCCGCCGGCGCCTCCATTGTAACTGTGGGCACCTGGCCGTGACAGCTTTCGACTTTGCGACTGGGCACTCACTGCACATGCACGAACGGCGCATCGCTCCCTGAGAGGACAGGCGATCGCCTGGGACCTGTCATGTGTCCCAGGTTATTGCCTACAGGGAGGGGCCGCCAAAAGGCGATATGACGTATCGCCTTAGCTGTCTCTGGGCGGAAGGAGAAAGTGGGACAGGAAGTCCCACTCCTACTGAAGCCCCCATTCCGCCCCCCAAAAAATGACATGCCAAATGTGGCATGTAAGGGGGTGAGGAGTGGATTAAGCGTTTGTTTTTTTTGCCCAAGATGCTGCTCTGGACCTAAATTCTATTGTTTAATTGTTTAGTAGTAACTCAGCATTGCAGTTAACTCCCAGACAATCTGTAGATACAAAAATCAGATACATGTACAGTACCTTTAGACTGGTTTACCTGCAAAATTGTTTGTAATTTTGGGAACACATAGGTAGTTAAAACAGGCGGTTTAGCCTTATTTCTACTGCTCACCTCCAAAGGAACGTGATGGCCACTCAGGTGACTACACATGGCTGTGGTGCTTTGCGCTGCAGTGTGGCAATTCTAACTTGGCAGACAGAGTATAGAAAGTTGTGCACGCTTCCTAAACTCACCCATTGAAGTTGAAGGGACCGTGTCAATTTTCACAGGGGGTAGTAGGGACTTCCACTTTTGTGTGAACCTACATACCAGGGATACAGACAGCAATAAAACCCTGACCATTTCCACTCTCTAAAACAAATTTTTTTTCTCTTCCGTTCATGGACGGACACCGCAGCAATTGACCTTAGGGTTATATATCCTTCCTTCCAGGAGAGACTAGGCAGAAAAACAGCACTTCAAGTGTTAAAACACTTCTCTCAGTACAGCACCTCCCAGGGGGCGGGTCCCCCTGGTATATCCCACTTTCTGCCTCGGGCAGCCCCAGTTTTTTTCTGCCTAGCGTCAGGAGAAGACATGACCTTTCTGGAGCCCATGTGCTCTGGAGATTTTTTGAGATTTTTTTGCTTTTTATTTATTTTTCCTGTGTTTTTGGATCCTGGGATCTACAATCAACTGCCGACTGGGTGACAAGCTGGGTTCTCGATCCTTGTAGTCCCCCCCATGTTCGGTCAGCGTGTGCTGGCCTTTAGCTACGCGCTGGGCCGTCCACGACATGCCCCGTTGCTCCAGGGGTGGCCGGTGAGCTATACGCTCCAGGGCACACATATGACCGGTCTCTATGGCTGTGTCACAGTGTGCCGGGCCGACGGCCATGCCGTAAGCGGACGTTGGTTCTGTCTGGAATGCCTCAGCCGGTGGTCGCAGGATGGGTAAGTAGTGTCCCCTTGCCTTGGCATGGCGGTTCGGCTGGTGCGTTCCTGGGGAGGTCGATCGAGGGTCCTCCCTGCTTTCCTCTCTCCCTGCCTGGGGCTGCGGCTGCGATGGGGGGCTGTATGTTTTTTTTGTGCTGCGGGGGGGGGCTGTGGGTCTGGTATGTTCTGCCACATTTTTTTTTCTGTGTCACTATGTGTTTTAAAATAAAACACGTGTTCGGCGCCATTTTACCAGTGACAGCCACTCTTATTGACGATCGGTGGCCATTTTCTTGTAGTCCGCATGCTGTTTTTTGCATGCCGGCGGCCATCTTGGAAAGGATTTTGGCCTCTAGTGAGCAGAATAACGGCACAAATGTTCCCTGCACACTTCCTGAGGAACGGCACAGCATGTACAGCGTTCTAGCTTCTCTGCAGCACTACAGCCTGGTCGGGTGGTGAGTTTTTTTGGGGGGTCCCCTGCTTTCTGTTGCGGCCGGAAGGGTGGCATGTGGGTCTTGCCTTGCAGTACAAGGGTGGCAGTTACAGTGGGTCAGCATGGCGTCCGAAACAGAGACTTCTACCCCAGGCATGCCAGAGTTAACCCTTAGTGCCCCTATTCCTGCGGCCTCTGTGGATGCTATGACGGCAGTCCTTGAAGCGCTTGTTGCCAGGATTGAAGCGGCGAGTGGCCAGAAGGGGGGTAAAAAGCTCCCCCTCCCTCTGCCTTCTTCTGGGGATGTCTCTTGACACGGAATGAGAACCCGATACTGCGTCCGGCCCTGGTTTCGTTATGTCAGAAGATGCAGGCCTGTTCTGCTCTCTGCTTCAGGGTCAGCGCATGATAAGGCGTTTGTTGGAGCTCTTATTACTGCGGTGCGGGATACTCAAAAACTTGAGGATTCGGCAGAGACATCAGATATGCCGGTCCCATTTGGGTTCCGCAAGCCGCCCCGCACCGCACCGCAAGAGTGTTTCCTTGTGTTCCATATCTGGACAAACTGTTGTACAAGGAATGGGATAAGCTGCAGAATGTTTTTGCTGTGCCAAAATACTTTGCGGTCCGTTATCCTTTTGAGGAGGACTTTTAAAAAAGTGGGTTTCTCCTCTATCAGTGGACCCTCCTGTGTCCAGACTAAACAAGGCTACCACGTTACCTGTGGTGGGGCTGCCGCTTTTAAGGACCCTGCAGATAAGAGAGCTGAGGCTGTGGCCCACTCCATGTTCACAGTGGTGGGGTCGGCGGTGAGGCCGGTTTTAGCGCCGTCGCAGACACTCACTGAACGGGCAAAGTCCTTGCAGGAGGTGCACAATGCCCCTGAGGCTTGTTTGGACCTGGCTGACCAGTTGGTACAGGGACTAAAATTTGTCTGTGAGTCGGCCCTGGATATGCTACCCTTGCTCTCCAGGGCCTCCGCCTACGCGGTGGTATTACGCTGCCTTGTGTCGCTAAAGTGTTGGTCTGCGGACAAATCTTCTAAGAAGGCCTTGGTGGACTAACCCTTTAGGGGTGAACGTCTTTTTAGGGCTTCCCTGGATGACATCATAAAAGATGCCACAGGGGTAAGAGCACTCTGCTCCCGCAATCTGGAAAGGGTAAGGAGCCCCGCCGTAGGCAGGGACAGGTTTTTACCAAGGTGCTCGCTCTGATTCTGGCCCTGCTGAGGCAGCGCGGGATCGCTATCGTAGGATACCTGACGACCTGCTTCTGAGAGCTTCCTCAAGCTCAGAATTAGAAGAGGATGAGTCTATCACCTGCCAGACCCTCCGAGAATTCGGTTGGCTAATGAATGTCCAGAAGTCAGTGTTGGTACCGTCTCAGAGGCTGGAATACCTGGGGTTGATCCTGGATTCCTCAGAGGCGAGGGTTTTCCTCCCAACGGAAAAACTACAGACACTGCAATCTGCGGTGCAGCGGTTGGCGACCCAAAAGTGGTCGTCGCTTCGCTTTTGCATGCGAGTTCTGGGTCTGATGGTGGCCTCTTTTGAGGCGGTTCCGTATACTTAATTCCACACTCGAGTGTTGCAGAAAGAGATTCTGTCACGTTGAGACAAACTCTCTTCGTCTCTGGATTACCAGATACGGCTGAGTCGTCTGGTCAGGTCCTCCCTAGTGTGGTGGCTGACACCACCGGTACTTCGGACCAGGAAATCATTTCTACCGTGCCATTGGACAGTGGTCACGACGAATGCCAGCCTCTCTGGCTGGGGGGGTGTCTCAGATGGAGTCCCGCCTACCGATCAATGTCTTGGAACTCCGGGCGATCAAGCTGTGCCTCTCCAAGTGGTCCCTGGCTCTGTGGGACCGACTGGTCAGGATCCAGTCCAACAACGCCACAGCCGTGGCGTATGTCAATCATCAGGGGGGCACACGGAGCTCGCCCGTGGTGGCAGAAGTCGCGCACATTCTCTGGTGGGCCGAAAGGTACGTTCCGGCTCTGTCAGCCGTGTACATTCCGGGGGTGCAGAACTGGCAGGCCAACTACGTAAGTCGCCAGACGCTAGACCAAGGAGAATGGTCGCTGCACCCGGAAGTGTTTCAGAGTCTGTGCCAAAAATGGGGCACTCCAGACGTGGATCTTCTGGCGTCCCGTCTCAATCGGAAGGTGTCACGGTTCGTGGCCAGGTCAAGAGACCCGTGGGCGGACACGTGAGGCGCGTTGGTGGCGCCGTGGGGTCACTATCGCCTAATCTACGTTTTCCCTCCCCTGAAGCTTTTTCCTCGCTTGCTGCGCAGAGTGGAATCGAAGGGAATACCAACAATCCTGGTAGCTCCGGATTGGCCGCCCTGTCCCTGGTACACGGACCTGGTGCGTCGCTGGCTTTAACGGCGTGGCTGTGGAAAGCCAGGTGCTGAAGGACCGAGGCCCGTCAGACTCAGTGATCTCTACCATGCTACAAGCATGGAAGTCTGCTTCACGAAGGATTTACCTCTGACGTGGAAGGCCTACATCTCTGTGTGAAGAGATGAAATGGCATCCCCGCACATACGTGATGTCCCGGATTCTTCTGTTCTTACTGCGTGGGGTGGATCAGGCTCTCGCCTTAAGTACGGTTTAGGGTCAGATTTCGGCCCTGGCTGTTTACTTTCAGCGGCCCTTGGAAGAAGACGAAGAACCCGAAGGAAGTCAAGTTGCATTCCTTGGACGTGGTACGAGCCCTACGGGTGTACTTGTCTGCTACGGCTCCGTTTCCGAGGTCGGATTCACTGTTCGTGTCGGTGACTGGTTCTAAGAAGGGTCTGGCGGTCTCGTCGGCCACCATTTCTAGGTGGATCAGACAGGGACGGGCTTCTTCTTTTCCGGTTACGGCGCATTCGACCAGGGTGATTGGTGCCTCTTGGGCTTTCTGCCATCAAGCATCCGTGTTACAGGTGTGTAAGGCAGCGTCCTGGTCGTCAACTCACACCTTCTCAAAGTTTTACAAGGTGGATGTGAGTGCATCTTCGGATGCTTCTTTTGGCTGTAAGGTTTTACAGGCGGCCGTTTAGGGTTGATGTTCCTCCGTTGAGGAACTCTGGTTTGTTTGGGGTGAAGCTTAGTTTGCTGTGATTTTTTTTCCCACCTCTCGAAAAAATTTTGACACTGCTTGGGGACGTCCCTAAGGTCAATTGCTGCTGTGTCCGTCCATAAACGGAAGAGAAAATAGGATTTTTGTACTGACCGTAAAATCCATTTCTCTGAGTTCATGGACGGACACGGCACCCACCCCTCCTTTGTTTGTACTGCTTGTTTACGAACTGGGGCTGCATGAGGCAGAGAGTTGGATATACCCGGCGGACCCGCCCCCTGGGAGGTGCTGTACTGCGAGAAGTGTTTTAACACTTGAAGTGCTGTTTTTCTGCCTAGTCTCTCCTGGAAGGAAGGATATATAACCCTAAGGCCAATTGCTGCTGTGTCCATCCATGAACTCAGAGAAATGCATTTTACGGTGAGTACAAAATTCCTATTTTTACCTTCAGTTATCAAGTTTCTGAATAATTTTTTTTTTACACATTGCAGTGCATTTATTGTTTTCACAACTTTAAAATAATTATATTTCTTATTTCTTTCCTATAGGATGTCTTGTATTCAGTCTGCAACCCAGTAGGAAAAGTGGAGCGTATAGTCATTTTTAAGAGAAATGGGATTCAAGCCATGGTGGAATATCCTTTTTTTTTTTTGCTATTTCTTTTAATATTTAGAAAGGATAAAATCAGGAAGGTTTGTTTCATAGAGATTTCATAGGTATGCGTTTTTTTTTTATAACTGGTGGAATAAACTGCTTTTTTTCTCATTAATTGGGACACACAAGATTCAGACAGCATAACAAAAATTGGCCAGGCTGGCATAACCCCTCACATTTTCAGCATGCTTAGTTTTTTTTGCTATTGTCCTAGAAGGGTGAACACCTTTTCTGTAACCAGAAAAAGTTTAACTATTTGTACTAGCCATTTGTCCTTTCTTTCAAGATTATTTTCTTTATCATACATCACAGCCCATAGGAGGTATTCAGAAATTTAGGGCTATGCTGCCATCTTCAGGAGTCTGGACACAATCAAAGCTGTTAGGGCTGTCCTGCATAACCTTGTTGGGCGCTTTCCAGATGGGCTCATATTCAGCATTGCCTCAGAGCCTATACCGGCCCGCACAATGAAGATTAAACCGGGTTGGCCTGCAAGAGAGAGAGGAGCTATCAGCTCGATGTCGGGGGTGGGCGGGAACCGGCAGGGGTGGGTGGGACCCAGCAGCTATATTACATCAGCCAATGGGATAGTATCTGGGCGAGCCGCTACGTGTATGTGGCCCCACCCCCTTTCTAAAGCCGCCCAATCATTGGCTGGTGTAATTTAACTGCTGGGTCCCGTCCACCACCGAAATCGAGCTGACAGCTCCTCTCTCTCTCTCCTCTCTGTTAGTTTCACACAGTTACAGTTACTAAGCCGAGTGTAAAACCTGCCAGTGCCATCTGTCATTGCCACCAGCCAGTGTCACCCGCCACTGCCAGCCAGTGCCACCCACCAATGCCATCTGTCCCAACCAGTGCCATCTGTCAGTTCCAAACCAGTGCCACCTGCTAGTGCCAATCAGTGCCACCTGCCAGTGCCATCTGTCAAATGCTAACCAGTGCCATCTGTCAGTTCCAAACCAGTGCCACCAATCAGTGCCACCTGCCAGTGCCGTCTGTACTGAGGACATCAAGTGTGTGCTAGAGTGACAGGAGTAAGCAGGAAAAAAAACATATCGGTTTACCTCTAATCCACACCTGCTGCCAGTTCTACGACTGCGCAACACTGATTCTTAGCAGGTTCTGGGCTCCCTTCTGCCTCTGGTGCAGAGTAATTTGGCATTAACCCTTCCTGCTCTACAGGTATTGAGTGCCCCTTGCGGGATCCTCCTCAGGCCATCCTTATGAAGGATCACAGGCACAAAGCCAGCAGTACCGCAGGTCTGCACAGTTTACAAGTGCAGGGTGGCTTGCAGTGTACCCCCTAAGGAACTTGAACCCAACAATTTAAATCTTGTCTGAATTGTTGCCCTCATCTGCGTCTTCCTTGACTCCTTTTGGGGCAGATTCCTTCTCTGCCATGTCTAGGGAAGAATTTTATTGCTGTTGTGGCTGAGTTTTTGGGAAAACTTTCAGCCATGATTGCCGACTTCAAAACACAGGGGCCACAAGTGGGTTTCCTCGCCCTCTCCTTCAGAATCATCTGTTTCAGAATTTCCTACTGTGGCTGGAGATGCAAAGGTGGGTACCCTGTTCTTGGTAGATAACTTGATACTTAAAGTCTGTCTCCCTGGATAAGCCTACAATAAGGAGACCCTGTAGCTAAATGTAGCTTAAATAGTGATTAGCCTAACCCAGTTAAAGTGGTTCTAAAACCTTAAAGGGTACCTCCACTTTTGTGGGGGGAAAAATAGCAAATAAAGAAAAATAATAGTGTATACAATTGCGACATTAGTCATATTGTAATGTTATTAAAAATTACCCTTCCTTTTCAATCTGCAGCCACTGTAAATTTGTGAGAATGCATTGCAATATGGCTACCTGGAGGTGTTCTGTACACAGAGTGTGTACTGACCACCCCCAGAAACATAATTTCCTGCTTGTGTGATAGGCTCACCAATTTTTCCAGAAGTCTGCCTAAGATACAAGTCAGGCGGCGTACACACGACCGAGGTTCTGGAAACCAGCGAGAACCTCGCTGGAAGCTGCATTCCAGCGAGGACCTCGGCCGTGTGTACGCTCTCGGCGAGCATCCCGTCGGGAATCCCGTCGAGCAGAAATAGAGAGCACGCTCTCTATTTGCTCGACGGCCCGCCTGGATGAATGGCTGGTTGCCATTCCCGACGGGCGGGTCGCCGATTTCGACGGCCGGCAGAGAACCTCGACGGGCGGAACGATGTGTTCTGCCCGTCGAGGTTCTCTGCCGTGTGTACACGGCCTCAGATTTCAGGCATTCCCTGCAACAAAAATGTAATTTTTGGTGAAACACTCCCAGTAGGAACATGTCTAATGGCCCGTACACACGATCCGAATATCGTACGACGGATCGTACGACTTTTTTCCCTTAATAGTCGCAAGTAAAATTAAATAGGTTATTAAAGTCACAAAAATTCTCGTACGACAGAAAAAAAAAATCGATGTCATGTGTTGTAATGTATTTGTATTGTATTGTCGGACGACAACTGTACTGACTAAACGAAAATCGTACGATCTGACATCGTACGAGGAAAATTTTCGCGCTTGTCCGATCGAATAATATCGGATGGGTGGTCGTGATCGGCTCTCGAAAGTAGTGTACACACGATCCGTAAATCGTACGATCCATCATCGTACGATCGTTTTCGTCCGATATTCGGATCGTGTGTACGGGCCATAAAAGTTTTCAGGCCCATCAGATTTCCTCATTAGTGCCCTCCAGGTGCACACCTGATAGATAATTATAAAACCACTCCCATTATACCCAGTCATCACCGAGGCTCAGAGGAACATACAGGGATTACTTTAGAATAACAAAAGGTAGTAATCTACAACAAAGGTTGTTATAATCCTGTCTGTGTAAATGGACGCAGCAGCTGGACCACGAGCAAACATGGCGAAGTGGGGTTCACCGCTCCAGGGAAATCCCAAGTGCACTCATGGATCAGTCCAGGT
Organism: Rana kukunoris; assembly: GCA_029574335.1. NCBI lineage: Eukaryota > Metazoa > Chordata > Amphibia > Anura > Ranidae > Rana > Rana kukunoris. The sequence goes on from CM056052.1 coordinate 398,478,294, forward strand.
ATATTCGGGTGCTGGCAATGCACTAGGCAATAGAAATAACAAAGAACGGATGGACGGCCGCACACCCGAAAACTCTTGAGTTGTCTTTATTGAAAAAGCATAAGCAGGCACCACAGATACACAGCAAGAATCAAAAAACAGCCGACGCGTTTCACACTTGGTTAGTGCTTATTCATGGCCTAAGTGTGACCTCATATGTGTTTCTAACTGTAGGGGGGTGGGGCTGGACGTGTGACATCATTGATCGTCTTTCCCTATATCAGGGAACAGACGATCAATGACGGTGCCACTGTGAAGAACGGGGAAGGTGTGTTTACGCGCGACCCACGGCTGGGCTCTTAAAGGCGACGTACCTGTACGTGCCTGTGCCCAGCCGTGCCATTCTGCCGACGTATATGTGCAGGAGGCGGTCCTTAAGTGGTTAAAGTGGAGTTCCACCCATTTTTTTATGTTTGTCTGTGCTGCATGCCCTAATCTCAAAGGGCCAGATTCACAGAGCCATTACTCCGGTCTATCTCCTGTTAGACCGGAGTAATTTCAAATTACCCGCGTCGTATCATTAGTTTGAATCCTCAAACCATGTTACCATTGTATGACACTCCCCAGCAGTTTGCATATGGCAGTGTGAACTGCGGTACGAGTCGGGGTGCGATTTGGGAACCCGCAGTGGATTCGCAGAGTTCCCGAATCGCACCAGTGTGAACCGAGCCTCAAAGCATACAGCCTACAAATGTCACCTGACTGCTCCCACTAAGGCTAGGTTCACACTGGTGCGATTCGGGAACCCTGCGAATCCACTGCGGGTTCCCAAATCGCACCCCGACTCGCACGGCAGTTCACACTGCCATATGCAAACTGCTGGGGAGTGTCATACAATGGTAATGACACCCCCATTTCAGCTCGCATATCACACTGCGAACTGACAGTTATTACATGAATCGGATCGCATAGGTGTGAACACCCATCCGATTCTGGTGTGGACCAAAAAAGGGTCCTGTGCGTGTTTGGTCAAAATGAGATGCAATTTCAGCCATACAGTTTGTATGACTGAAATTGCATCGCACAGACATCGCATGTGATCTGAACAGCAGTGCGGTGCGAATCACAGGAATGCAGAGTGTACAGTGGTGGGTAGTACGTGCAGGATGGTGCCAGGATAGTGGACAGTGTCAGATAATTTTTTTTATTTTACAATTTTATATATTTTTTTTTTTCCAAAAGTTTCTTTGGGACCAGTGGATTTTTTTTATTTATATAAATGTTTACAATTACATTTTTTTACTATTTTTTTTTTTTACAATTTATTTTTGTACTATTCATGTTTTTTTTTTTAAATATATTTTTTCACAGTGCTTTGGGAAAGGGGGTGGGGGAATGGGGTAGTGGACGATGTCAGTGGGGTAGTGGTCTTGGGGCTCTGGACCGTGTCAGTACTGTTGCGGTTGTTGTGTCAGTTGTTTTTTTTTTTTTTTTTTCGATTTAATTTTATTATCTCTTATTTTTTTATATATTTTTTTACAATTTTTTTTTTTTTATCGGTCGGTATCAGTGGGGTAGTGGTCGGTGTCAGTGGGGTAGTGGTCGGTGTCAGTGGGGTAGTGGACGGTGTCAGTGGGGTAGTGGTCGGTGTCAGTGGTCTTGGGGCTCTGGACCGTATCAGTATGGGGGGTGTCAGTTTTTTATTTTTCCCCATTTTTTATTTTATTTTATTTTATTTTATTTTTTTACAATTTTTGATTTTTTTTATCAGTCCTGTGGGGGGTAGTGGTCGGTGTCAGTGGGGTAGTGGCCAACCACTATCCCACTGACACCGACCACTACCCCACTCAAACCGACCACTACCCCACTCAAACCGACCACTACCCCACTGACACAGACCACTACCACCACTACCCCAGTGGGTAGTGGTCGGTGTCAGTGGGGTAGTGGTCGGTGTTCGGTGTCAGTGGGGTAGTGGTCGGTGTCAGTGGGGTAGTGGTCGGTGTCAGTGGGGTAGTGGTCGGTGTCAGTGGGGTAGTGGTTGGTGTCAGTGGGGTAGTGGTTGGTGTCAGTGGGGTAGTGGTCGATGTCAGTGGTCTTGGGGTAGTGTTCGGTGTCAGTGGGGTAGTGGTCGGTGTCAGTATGGGGGGGGGGGGCGGTTGTTGTGTCAGTTGTTTTTTTTTTTCAATTTCATTTTATTATTATTTTTTTATTTTTTACAATTTTTTTTTTTTTTTTTTTTTACTATCAGCCCTGTTGGGGGCTTCGGTGACATGTCAGGGGTCTAAACAGAGACCCCTGACATCTCCCATTTGAGACAGAGAAAGGGACAGAGGACATTCATTCCCCAGTCCCTTCTCTGCATTGAAGATGAATGGAGGGACAGACAGCGTCTCCCTCCATTCATAAACTGAGCAGAGTAACACACAGGTTACTCTGCTCAGTTATCACAGGACGCACAGCGCTCGGTAACGAACGCTCTGTGTCCTGTTTCCGCTCTCCATCCTGACAGACCCCGCCCCCCCTCGCAGCCTGCAGGAGAGGAGAGAGAAGCCTGCGATGGCTGCGGGGGACGAGGGAGACACACGGATCAGGATGGGGGAGCGGCGGTTGAAGACACGGAGCGGGGGGGGGGGAGTGTGACACACGGAGCAGGATGAGTTGGGGTGGGTGTGTGGACACATGGAGACGGACAACATCAGAGGAGGGGGATGACATGGGGGTGGAGGAGAACAGGAGACACTCGGGGATGATCGGTGCGATGGGACAGCTGTGATCACTGATCCCCCCCTGCATGACTTAGGTGAAAGCCGCGGGAGGGAGGAGGAGAAGCAGGTGATGAAAAGCCATGCAGGGTGTCGGTGCTCACAGCTGTCCCGTCGCAGCGATCATCCCCGATTGTCACAGGACATCAATGTGAGCTGACAGGGGGGCCGAGAGCGCGCTCTGCTATTGCCCAGAACGCGCTCTCCTGTCTCTGGACTTTTTGGGGGGTTTAAACAGCAAAATGGGGGACATTTGACAGGTAAGGATACATGCAGGAGGCATGTACATCCTTATAGAACAGCACCATGGCAGTAGTTTAGAATTGATGAGAGTGGGTTTACATCCACTTTAAGCTTGTGTATTACAGGGGTATTTATATTTAAAAAGTGAAATTGTGGGTGGAACTCCCCTTTAAGATAAAAAACCTGTGTGCAGCAGCCCCTGAGGTCCATCTAGATCCAGCGATGTTGCACAAGAGACTTGGCTGTCCATGACTCCCCTCCTCATTGGTTGAGACAGCAGCTTAGTGCCATTAGCTCCCGCTGCTGTCAATCAAAGTCAGTGAGCCAATGAGGAGAAAAAAGGAGGCTGGGTCGCGGCTCCATGTCTGAATGCTTGCTGTTGGGGCACTCAACAGGAGGGATGAACCAGGAAGACCGAAGAGGGACTCAAGAGGAGGATCTTGGCTGCTCTGTGCAAATCCACTACACAGATCAGGTAGGTATACCATGTTTGCTATTTAAAAAAAATAGACTTTGGTAGCACTTTACTTTTTTTACCAGGTTGAGGTTCAGGCTTAATATGATGCCAGTTTCAGTGTCACTTGCTTGGGGATATCCCTAAATGTTTGATTACCTCCTGTGTTAATGTTAAAGAATTTTTTTTTCTTTTGCCTTTCAAATCCCTTTCTTGACGTCACGTTGACGTTTTACAGGACACTTCATTAAAGTAAGTGTTTCCCCAAAAAATTGCATTTTAAAGACCGCTGCGCAAATACGTGTGACATAAAATATTGCAACAACCACCATTTTATTCTCTAGAGTCTCTACTAAAAAACGTATATATAATGTTTGGGGGTTCGAAGTAATTTTCTAGCAAAAAAAATGATTTTAACTTGAAACCAACAAATGTCAGAAAAAGTTTAGTGTTTAAGTGGTTAAACTTTCCTCATGTACACACTGAAGTGTATTCCTTTGATCTAAAGGACAAATTGTTACAATGTTTAGACTTGGTTCCACTGCTAAATAATGTTGTGATACTTGGCAGACTGCCAGTTTTTTTTTTTTTTTTCTTTTGACCGCTGTGGCTTTAGCAGAGCAGAGAGAATTCTCTGCATAAAAAAAGAATCAAGAAATACTTTGTCAAGATCACAACGGGGAAAAAATCCCTAACGATTCTTAATGATTAATCGTGCAGCTCTAATTTGCACTTACCTGCCTATTTGACTGAATGCCAGGTTCCTTAACACTAATGAACATTTGACACAGTGCACAGCGCCCAGAAGGCCAAAGCTGCATTAAATGGCGCAGACATTTATGCTGGATGCTGCACATTGAAAATAGAATATGCCAGGGTAAGTCTCACTCTTGTTGCGTGTATCTTTGTTTTCTCACTTGCCATATTATTGATTGTCTCTTTCATTGTGTGCAGCCTACACGTCTTAATGTTATTCGGAATGATAATGATAGCTGGGATTACAGCAAACCCTACTTGAACAGGCGAGGTAGGAATTTCAAACCAATGGTTTATATGCAAACATGTGCAATGACATTTAGTCTTTTTGGTGGTGTATGGCAAAATCCTACTTGGGGTTTTGGTTAGATGCTGTCCAGGGTATTGTTTAAAAGGCTGTCTGTGACGGCTTGCAGTTTCCTACTTTTTCTTCATGCAGCCTCTTTTCACAGTTTTCACTTTATCGCTCTCACACTTTGATGAGGGGGAGGGATGCATTTCCAAATCATAAACTTGCACGCTGCTTTTCAACGGATGAGACTTTGTTCCTACGCGTTAAAGCTGGACAAGGCATTCAGAAGTCCAGAGGAGGACGTCTCGGCAGGCTGACTCTACACCTCTTCATGCATCACTGAGACAACTACAAACAGCTCTCCGAAATAACCATCCTAAAATCAGACTTGCAACTCACCTTGACTGCATTCTGCATGCATCCTTACCGCACAAGCTCTCAGTGGAGGACATTTGAAAACATTTTATTTATTTTCTTGGATTCAGTGTGGTGCTCTAGCTCCATGGAAGCTGTCACCTGGATGTATTTTGACTTATCTCCAGTAAAGTGGTTGCAAATCAGTCTTAAGAGGACTGTTGAGCATGCCCAAAGTTTAATACATTGACTTCTGAACTACTATATCCACGTATTATGGACCATCAATCAATGCAGTTTAGCAAAAGTTTATACATGTCAAGTAACTGCTTTATCAGTGTACTTTCAATAATCAACAACAACATGAACTGCAGTGATTCATCCACATTTATTAAGGTCAAAGGGAGTGTAATATCCAACTGTGTTAGAGGAGCTTACATCTTTTAAAATGTGGTACATTTAAAAAATATATTTTAGGATAATTGTATTATTTAGGATGTGTATGACATGTGAATAATTTTCTTGTTTTTATTTCCTAAATGATTGAAAACTGAAAAACAAACTATTAATTTGTTCTATTCTTTAGTTGTTATTAAAGACTATGGCCCGGATTGACAGAGAGTGGGCGCACACACAGTACGCTACGCCGGCGCAGCGCGGAGAGGCATGCACTGTATTCAGCAAGCTATTGCTCACCAAGATACGCCAGCGTAGCGTATTTTCGAAGGCACAGGCCAGTGGAAGTGGGAGTGACCCCATGTAAACGATGGTCTGAGCATGGTGCAGTGTTTTACACCCGGCGTATCACGAACTGCGCATTCGCCGTGACGTGGACGCATGAAACTGCACCCTTATGCACATGCTCACAACTACACCGGCACAACTGCCTAAGCTACGCCGGATCACTACGTACGCCGTGAACGTAACGTATGCCCAATACGCCAGCCTGTGTTCTCTGGGGCAGACCTTTGCATGTCTATTGCTGGGTTGCGCCTCATCTATGGGGAATAACTTTATGCCGGACGTACAACTTACGCAAACATCGCATCGCATGCGTCGGGCGCACGTACGTTCGGGAATCGCCGTATTTCCCTCATTTGTATATTTGAATGCCTAATCAATGGGAGAAGCAACATGCGTCCAAACCATATTTGCGCCCACGCTATGCCGGCGTAAGCAAGATACGTCAGGGTAGGATGTCCTGTTTTTGGACGTATGTTGGTTTGTGACTCTGGCGCACACATACGCCAGGCGTACATTTGCACTACGTCGGTGTAAAGTGATTTGCGTTGGGTAAGTGCTTTGTGAATCCGGGCCTATGAACCAATTCTACCAATTCTACCAATTCTACCAATTCTACCAATTCTACAGAACTTAGGTCATGTGGTTAACCTTGTGTATACAGTGATAGTGCAATTAAAGCACTTTTGTCCTGTGTGATATTGGCCATTTAAAGCATAGTTTCCCTTATAAAATAAGCCAAAATAAGCAAAGGTATACAGAGTGGGTATAGAAAAGCATCACCCCACTTAAAAATAATAACATTTTGTTGCTTTGCAGCCTGAAATCAAGACACCATTTTTTGTTTTATCCAGCTGTATTTATTTAGTGCAACTTATAAAATCAGGAATGAAATAAATAAAATCAAAAACCGAATAACTAAGTTGGCAAAAGGATCGCCCCCTTCTTAAAAATAACTTGTCAACTCAGTCAGGTGTAGCTACTCACCTCAGTGGCACATAAAGCCACTTGACCTTCAACTGTGATCAGCTGTGGTCATTTTGATTAGCTCAGCATGAAAGGGCTTTTCTGGAGCATTTCAGTACCTGTTAGCGCAACTGAAGCAAACACTGAACTATAGGTGGCAAGGCAATGTCAAAAGATCTCCAAGATAAAGTTGTGGACAGGCACAAGTCAGGAAATGGATACAATTTTTTCAGAAACTAGAAGCACAGTGAAGTCTATTATTAAGAAGTGGAAGGTATGTCCTAGCATGGCCTAGTCAGAGCCCAGATTAGGGCTCCAAAATCTGTGGAATGACTTGAAGACCGCAGTCCAAAAACAGTCACCATCAAATTTAACCAAACTTTAGCAGTTCTGCAAAGAAGAGTGGGCAAATATTGGTCTAGATGTGCAAAGTTAGTAGAGACAATTCCCAACAGACTAAAGGCTGTAATTAAAGCAAAAGCTGGTTCAACTGACACAAGGGGGTAATCCTTTTTCCAACTCAGTGATTCTTTTTGATTTTTTGTAGTAAGGTATATTACATAGATGTCATCCACTTCTCAGTAGAGTGGCCCCTAACCTAACCACCCATTGATCACCAAGGTGGTTGGAGAAATTAGATTTTGCTGCCTTATGACCAGTTGTCTATGGTGTAACTTGACCCAAGAAAACAGGCTGGCACAAACCACCATTCTCATTCTTCTCTCTTATAATTCTGCTTCAGCCTTTTGTGTTGGTGCTTAATTCCATTTTAGATGTGCCACGGATAAAGCAAGATTAACTTTGAAGGGGTGCTGAGACTCCACTCTACCAGATTATTTTTGCTAAATAAAAATGTATGTATAGCCCTGTTGACTTTACACCTAATAGGCGACGAGCACAGGGGATTCATTAATTATCCAGCTATCTTGTATGTATGAATAATACTAGGCTATATGGCCAATGTACTGAAAAATCAGGATAGCTACAGGTTCATACTACTGTATGTATACAGAGTTTCAAGTTGTGCTGAATATAAGATACCATAGCGTAGAGTGGGGAAATTATTTATTTGATCCCCAGCAGATTTTGTAAGTTTTCCCACTTACAGAGAAATGAAGGGTCTATCATTTTTATCATAGGTGTATTTTTGACAATATATCAACCAAAAATCTAGAAAAAAAAACACATTAAACAAATACTATAATTTTAAGTTGCAGTTGTAAAAAAAAGTGTTTTCTCCCCAAGCAAAACATGGCTTGGTACTTGGTAGAGAAACCTTTGTTGGCAAGCACAGACCAGGTTTGCACACATCTCAGGAGGGATTTTGGTCCACTCTTCCTTACAGATCTTCTCTAAATCCTTAAGGTTTCATGGCTGTCTCTTGGCAACTCAAAGTTTCTTGGCTCTCTCCAAAGTTTCTATAGGATTAAGGTCTGGAGAATGACTAGGCCACTCCATGTCCTTAATGTGCTTCTTCTTGAGCCACTCCTTTGTTGCCTTGGCGGTATGTTTTGGGTAATTTTAATTCTGGAAGAACCATTCACGACTCATCCTTAGTGCTCTAGCTGAGTGAAGAAGATTTTCATCCAAGATTTTACAATGCGTGGCCCAGTCCATTGGCCCCTCAATGTGGCAAAGTCAGTCAGTACCTTTAGCAGAGAAATATCCCCAAAGCATAATGTTTCCACCTCCATGCTTGACTGCAGGGATGGTGTTGTTAGGGTCATAGTCAGCATTTTTCATCCTCCAAACGCAGCCAGTTGAGTTAATGACCACAGCATTTCTCCCAATCCTTCTCTGAATCATTTAGATGTTCATGACTGTACATGTGCCTTCTTAAGGAAGGGGACTCGCCGTGTTTGAAGGAAGAAAAATGCTGACTATGATCCTAAGAACACCATCCCTACAGTCAAGCACCGAGGCAGAAACATTATGCTTTGGGGCTGTTTCTCTGCTAAAGGTACTGACCGACTTTGCCGCATTGAGGGGGCCATGTATTGTAAAATCTTAGACTAGAACCTTCTTCCCTCAGCCAGAACAGTGAAGATGGGTCGTCGATTTGTCTTTCAGCATTACAATGATGCAAAACATACTGCCAAGGCAACAAAGGAGTGGCTTAAGAAGAAGTGCATTAAGGTCATGGAGTGGCCTAGCCAGTCTCCAGACCTTAATCCTATAGAATTTTTTTGGAGGGAGCTGAAACTTTGAGTTGCCAAGGGACAGCTAAGAAACCTTTAAGGGGGTTGCAAAGGTAAAAAAAATCCCTAAATAGCTTCCTTTAGCTTAGTGCAGTTCTCCTTCACTTACCTCATCCTTCGATTTTGCTTTTAAATGTCCTTATTTCTTCTGAGAAATCCTCACTTCCTGTTCTTCTGTCTGTTACTCCACACAGTAATGCAAGGCTTTCTCCCTGGTGTGGAGTGTCATGCCCTTGAGGGGGGAGGGGACGAGCAGGAGAGTCAGGACGCTCTCTACGTTGCAGATAAAGAAAGGAGCTGTGTGTTAGTGGGTGTCCTGACTCTCCTGCTCGCCCCCTCCCCTCTCAAGGGAGGGGGCGAGCACGACACTCCACACCAGGTAGAGAGCCTTGCATTACTGTGTGAAGTTACAGAGAGAAGAACAGGAAATTAGGATTTCTCCGAAGAAATAAGGACATTTTAAAAGCAAAATCGAAGGATGAGGTAAGTGAAGGAGGACTGCACTAAGGTAAAGGAAGCTATTTAGGGAAAAAAAATGTTTACCTTTGAGTATTTATAGAAGATCTGTAAAGAAGAGTGGACCAATATCCCTCCTGAGTTGTGTGCAAACCTGGTCACTAACTACAAGAAGAGTCTTGCCTCTGAATATCGTGCAAAAGTTAATTTATTTCACTATATGAGACTCATTACATGCAAAGCAAGATAGTTCAAGCCGTGATTTGTCATAATTGTGATGACTATGGCTTACAGCTCATAAAAACCCCAAATCCACAATCTCAGAGAATTAGAATATTACATGCAATCAATAAAACAAGGATTGTACATTGAACAATATGGGACCTCTGAAAAGTATAAGCATGTATATGTACTCAGTACTTGGTTTGGGCCCCTTTTGCAGTAATTACTGCCTCAATGCGGCGTGGCATGGAAGCGATCAGCCTGTGGCACTGCTGAGGTGTTATGGAAGACCAGGATGCTTCAGCTCTTCTGCATTGTTCGTTCTAATGTCTCTTATCTTTCTCTTGGCAATGCCCCATAGATTCTCTATGGGGTTCAGATCAGGCAAGTTTGCTGGCCAATCAAGCACAGTAATCCCACGGTCATTGAACCAGGTTTTGGTACTTTTAACCAGTGTGGGCAGGTGCCAAGTCCTGCTGGAAAATAAAGTCAGCATCCCCATGGAGCTTGTTTGCGGAAGGAAGCATTTAGGCTGCATTCACACCTAAGCGTAGCGTATTGCCACGATTTTGGGGCGTTTTTTACCGCGTTTTGTCGTGATAATTGTGGTGTTTTTTTTGCCGCGATTTTTGCGGCGTTTTTTACCGCGATTTTTTTCACAGGTCTAGGGTCACCAATGTTAAAAGCAGAAAAACGCCCAAATACACCAAGAAAAAAGTCCCAGAACTTGTTTGAGCTTCAGGCGTTTTTGAACTTCTGGCTTCAGGCGTTTTGTAGTGGAGATGTGAACCGTCTTCATAGAGAATAATTGATTTTTTCCCCTCCAGCGTTTTGTAGCTTCAGGCTTCAAGCTACAAAACGCCCAGGTGTGAATGGGGTCTTAGGCTGCATTCACACCTAGGCGACACGATACGCCGCGTACGCGGCTTATCTTGCCGCCTGTAGAAAAAAAAAGAAAGTTTTATCTTTCTTTAACTTTGCGGTCTATGAGGAAACGCCAATGTCGCCTGAAAAAAAGGGTCCGGGACTTTTTTTCAGGCGACAGGCGTTGAGATGTGAACCATCTCCATAGACCGCAATGTTATTTCACATCTCGAGCGACAAGAGCGACGGGCGACCGGCGTTTTGTCGCTCAGATGTGAATGGAGCCTAAGTGCTCCAAAATCTGGTAGACCGCTACGTTGACACTGGACTTAAAGGGGTTGTAAAGGTTTGTTTTTTATTTTCAAAATAGGTTCCTTTAAGCTACTACATTGTTGTTTCACTTACCTTTTCCTTCGATTTCTCTTCTAAATGTTTTTTTTCTTTGTCTGAATCTCCCATTCCTCTTCCTCCTCAGTAAGCTTGCTCCCATCATCAGAGCGATTCTGGCTGGGGGTTAGTCAGTGTGCTTGCCCCCTCCCTTGGGACTAAATCCCTGCGGGGAGACGTTGTGAACACAAGGTTAGTGAACCAACAATGCACCGACTCCAGCCTCAGTCCACTCCCTGTGAAAGTTCCCAACGCTTTTGAATGGCCTTTTCCTGACAATCCTCTCCAGGCTGCGGTCATCCCTGCTGCTTGTGCACCTTTTTCTTTCACACTTTTCCCTTCCATATAACTTTCTATTAATGTGCTTTGATACAGCACTTTGGGAACATCCAACTTCTTTTTTGTAGTAAGGTATATTAAATAGATGTCATACACTTCTCAGTAGAGTGGCCCCTAACTTAACCATCCATTGATGATCACAAAGGTGGTTGGAGAAATTAGATTTTGCTGTTCTTATGACCAGTTGTCTAAGGTGTGACTTGATCCAAGTGAACAGGATAGCAGAAACCACCATTCTCATTCTTCTCTTTTATAATTCTGCTGTAAGCCATAATCATCACAATTCTGACAAATCACGGCTTGAACTATCTTGCTTTGCATGTAATGAGTCTACCTCATATATTAGTTTCACCTTTAAGTTGCATTAGTGAAATAAATGAACTTTACACGATATTCAAATTTTTTCGAGTTTCACCTGTAAGGCGGCGTACACACGTACGAGAACCTCGACGGGCGGAACACATCGTTCCGCCGTCGAGGTTCTCGGCCGGCCGTCGAAATCGGCGACCCGCCCGTCGGGAATGGCAACCAGCCATTCATCCCAACGGGCCGTCGAGCAAATAGAGAGCCTGCTCTCTATTCGCTCGACGGGTGGGGCGAGCCAGGAGCGTACACATGGCCGAGGTTCTCGCTGGAATGCAGCTCCCAGCGAGGTTCTCGCTGGTTTCTAGCGAGAACCTCGGTCGTGTGTACGCCGCCTAAGTCATGTTTTACTTGCGGATCAAATACTTATTCTACTCTCTGAACTGCAACTTAATTTATAGCGTTTGTTTTATGTGTTTTTTTTTTGTATTTTTAGTTGATATACCATATTTTCTGGCGTATAAGACTACCTTTTATGCCGCGTACACACGATCATTTTTCGGCATGAAAAAAAATGTTGTTTTTCCAACTTCATCATTAAAAACAATGTTGCCCACACGCCATAGTTTTTGAAAAATGATGAACAAAGCGCGGTGACGTACAACACGTACGACGGCGCTCTAAAGGGGAAGTTCTATTCTCCTTTGGGCTGCTTTTAGCTGATTCCTTGTTAGTAAAAGACAATTCGCGCTTTTTTGTCTGTTACAGCGTGATGAATGTGCTTACTCCATTTTAAATGGTAGATTTACCAGAACGAACGCTCCCGTCTCATAACTTGCTTCTGAGCATGCGTGGGTTTAAAACTTTGTTTTAGCCCGAACACGATCATTTATTACAACCTGAAAAAATTCATTTTTTAAAACGACATGAAAAATTGCAGCATGCTTGAATTTTTTATTTTTTTTTGTCGTTTTTCAGAGGATGAAAAACAATATGAGGCTCACACACGCGATCATTTTAAATTACGTTTTTAAAAAATGATCGTGTGTACGCGAGATAACACTTAAAAAAAGTGGCCAAAAATCGGGGGTCATCTTATAAGCCGGGTATAGAATGCTGCCTGATGGATGTCAGCCCCCTGGATGTCCGGTAATACTGTATGTGGCCACATACAGTATTCACTGCTGAGCCAATCCCGGCGAGCAATGAATTATATTAATGAATACAGATAACAAAAAAACCTGGGGAATGCCCAGGGAAAAACCAAGCCTACTTACCGACCAGCTCGCAGAACAACCAATTAACCTGTCTAACAGCATGCGTTAAAAACAGGGGTTTTGTCCGCACGTATTTGCAAACGCATGCGTGAGCCACAGAGCCACGCCAAGGCACCCTGTAATCTTTGGACCTAACACTAAACAATGAGTGCCCCACAATGGAGGCACATGCATTTAATGGATAGATAGGGACAGGTGGACTGAAGGGGAGCCACCCCTCCTTAAAGGTGCAGGAGCACGCCAAACACCCAGCATGTAGCACAATGGCTGCAAAGGTGTTGGTGTGTTGCTGGACCAATACAAGCACCACAGGTGAGACATAAACATGTCCACCGCCCCATCTATAGCATGGCCATACAGAGCCTGCTCGGATTGGAGTAACAACCTCTGCCGATCCGAGCAGGCTACATACAGTAGCCTGCTTGGATTGGCTTTGAGAGAGAGAGAGGCACTGGCTAATAATGCTACAGCCTCTGCCAATCCAAGCAGGCTTTGTATCCATTAAAAGAATACATCACTCGCCATACTTCACAGGGTAAATCCATTCACTGATCTCCCACTACTACTACTGTTTGGCTTTGAGGTCCCAGGCACCCATGAGGAACAGGTGAATCTGGGACATAGGACATGGCTTGGTTGTATTTCTAGTGAATTTTAACATAGTTATTAAATGCATTTTGGTGGACAGTTCCCATAGAATTTAACCCAAAAGTGGCATAGGTTTGGTTAGTGAAAATTTTACTTTTCAGAGGTGTGGCATTCAAGAGATCTCTGTCTGTGTTATTAGAGCGGGTTCACACTGGGGCGACTCGTCAGACGACTCAGCCGCCTGACAAGTGGTGTCCCATTCTATTCAATAGAACCGTTCTAATAGGAGCGACTTATTCTGGCCATACACTATACGAAAATTTGGCCGAGAATCGGTCGTTAAGAAAGATCTTTCGTTTTTCGGCCAGTTAATGGGCACAAAATCGAATTTTTTTTGACTTTTTTGAGCCGAAAAAACGAAGGACAAGTTTGGAAATTTTCTGCTGAACGAACGATAAATCGGAAGGTTAACCACTTAAGGACCGGACCAATATGCCGCTAAATGACCAAACGTGTTTCTACAATTCGGCACTGCGTCACTTTAACAGACAATTGCGCAGTCGTGCGAATTGGCTCCCAAACAAGATTTGCGTCTTTTTCTTCCCACAAATGGAGCTTTCTTTTGATGGTATTTGATTGTCTCTGCGATTTTTATTTTATTTTATTTTTTTGCGATATAAATGAAAAAAGACCGAAATTTTTGAAAAAAATATTTATTTTCTACTTTTTGTTATAAGAAAAATCAAATAAACTAAATTTTAGTCAAACATTTAGGCCAATATGTATTCAGCCACATGTCTTTAGTAAAAAAAAATCGCAATAAAAAAAAAAACTAGCTACCTAGCGGCAACAGTGACACTAATACAACGATCAGAAAAATGATCGCTTAGTGACACTGGCAATAGGGGGTGAAAGGGTTAACTAGGGCGTGATCAAGGGGTTAAAAACTTTATTAGGGGGGGTAGGGGGCTACCCTGGACCTAACACTAACTGCCTGTCACAGTAACTGTCACACTGACACTAAATGCAGTGTCGGAAGGGGTTAATGTGCCTATGTGTGTGGTGTCAGTGTAGCGTTGGTGCGACTTACTTGTGATGTCTTCTCTCCTCTCGGCGGATTGAAAATACCACCGAGAGGACAGCTGACATCACTTCCTCTGCCTGTGTTTACATTATACAGGCAGAGGAAGTGCACTGCAGGGAGGGAGCGGATTGGCTGGGAGCGATCCGGAGGGGGCGGACAAAAACGAACCGCCGCCCCTTCATCCCGGATCGCTCGCACAGCAATCCGGACCGCGGCATGTACCGGGGGGGTCCCGACCGGACCCCCGACCCACGTCTAGGCAGGGACGTACAGGTACGCCAATGTGCCTGTCCGTACCATTCTGCCGACGTAAATGTACATGCGGCGGTTCTTAAGGAGTTTTTTTTTTTGTCCAGTGAACGATTTATCGTCATTAAATGATGGCACTATCGGTTGCACTCACGACAGAACTTTTTTCGAAAGTTCGTTCGGACGATTTTTCGTGGAGTGTATGGCCAGCATTAGAAAAAGGTTCTTGTACGACTTTGGGTGCGACTTGCATTGACTTTTATACAGAAGTCATTTTGCAAGTCGCCTCTGAAGTCGCCTGGAATATGCCTTGTCGAGTCGCCCCCGAAGTCGTGCCGCCCCAGTGTGAAACCGACTCTTAATGTTTGATTTACTGTATGGCAGATCACAGCATGGCAGATGAGTAACTGGCATTCTTGCTTTGTGTTTTTTAATGTTTCTAAAGTTTTTTTTTTTTTTTTTTTTTTTAAATGGTGTTGCCTCAGAAGGGGGGGGTAGTCTTATATGGCGAGTATAGCCCAAAACCTATATTTTCACTGGAAAAATAAGGTCGTCATATACGCTCAGTCGCCTTATACACCAGCAAATACGGTACTGGAAAAATAAGGTCGTCGTATACGCTCAGTCGCCTTATACACCAGCAAATACGGTACTGCCTTTTATCATTTTAAAATACACCTATGATAAACATTTTAGACCCTTTGGGCCAGATTCACAGAGCCATTACGCCTGCGTTACAGGAGATGCGCGGCGTAAGTCTAAATCTGCGCATGCGTATCGATGCGCCGCATCCCCAAAACGATATACGCATGAAATCTACTTTTTTTAGACCGGCGTAATTTCGATAGACTGGCGTATCCGTCCGCGCAAAACTGCTTATTCTTATCTGATACAAGCCCCTCACTCTTCACTTGATATATCACACCCGCATAGACATCTTTGGCATGAGTGATTCTGAGGTGTCTTGCATCTTCAGATTCACCCCTCATGCCATGCTGGAATTAACCACAACCCTGCAGGAGCCCAACACATGACACCACCCATGACAGCTACATATACAATCCTAGCCCCATCCCCACAGATTTCGAACAGAACATGTATGGGGACAGCTGGCTGGTTGGTGAGTGACATGGGTGGCAGGCATGACTGTCCCCCCCCATGATGCTGAAATCACAAGGGGCACATGCACTACTAACATCCTCCTGGCGTTTGCCCGGGTCCACTTCCAATTT
This sequence comes from Rana kukunoris, assembly GCA_029574335.1. Classification (NCBI taxonomy): domain Eukaryota; kingdom Metazoa; phylum Chordata; class Amphibia; order Anura; family Ranidae; genus Rana; species Rana kukunoris. The sequence goes on from CM056052.1 coordinate 398,494,043, forward strand.
CACTGATTGCGCCGTTCCAGAGTTGTGAGCATGCGCACAGAGGTGCTGACCATGGTCTGCTTCATGTGAGCATGCGCGATCCGGCCGGCCCTTCATTTGCATGGGGTCACGGCTCATTTCAATGTAAAACGCCCACGTCCTTCCCAATTTGAATTACTCCGCCTTACGCCTCGGGAATTACGTTGCACCGGCGCAAAATTCTGCGCAAATACTACGAGGATACGTGATTGCGCCTCTACATTGCGCGGGTCTAACGTAAAGGAGGTGTGCAACGCCGGTCAAAATATGCGCCAATGTACGTGAATCTGGCCCTTTATTTCTTTGTAAGTGGGAAAACTTACAAAATATGCAGGTGATCAAATAATTTTCCTCATTGTATGTTTTAAAATATTTTTAGACATTATTATATAGCTACAATTAGGAAATTAGGACCCAAAAAGGAATATTAACATTTTTTCAAAATGTTTCTAAAAAGATCTTAATGCTCAGGATATTTTAAACATTTTAGTGTGTGTGTGTGTGTGTGTACGTGTACTCCTAGTTAATGTTTTGAAGTATATCTCCATGTGGGTGTCCTGTAAAAGTTGTGTTTCTTGAAGTTCTTTAGGCACATCCACGTACCTGTACGTGGCCCTTTAAGCCCAGCAATAGGGTCGCGCGGACCCGATTGCCACTGGAGTCCCGCGATCGGTCCCCGGAGCTGAAGAACTGTAATGCCGCGTACACACGATCATTTTTTGTGATGAAAAAAAACCAACGTTTTCTGTGAAGTAAAAAATGACGTTTTTGAAACGTCACTTTTCAAAGACGATGTTGCATACACACCATCGTTTTTTCACAAAAAGCGAGGTTACTTTCACCACTCTTTTCCATTGAAGCTCTCTTCATAACTAGCTTCTGGGCATGCGCGGGTTGAAAAACTTTGTTTTAAACAACGTTTTTGCTACACACGGTGACTTTTTGTGAAACAAAAAACAATGTTTTGAAAAACGACACAAAAAATTCAAGCATGTTGGAATTTTTTTTTGGTCGTTTTTTTAAAGACAAAAAACGACGTTTTACCCACACACGATCAATTTAAATGACGTTTTAAAAAACAACGTTTTTTTTTCATCGCAAAAAACGACCGTGTGTACGCGGCATAAGAGCTGTGTGTAAACATGGCTTCCCCGTTCTTCACTATGGCGCCCGCATTGATTGTGTGTTCCCTTATATAGGGAATCGCAATCAATGACGTCACACCTACAGCCACACCCCCTACAGTTAGAAAAACATATGAGTTCACACATAACCCCTTCAGCGCCCCCTTGTGGTTAACTCTCAAACTGCAATTGTCATTTTTACAGTAAACAATGTGTTTTTAATGCATTTTTTGCTGTGAAAAGGACAATGGTCCCAAAAATTGTCCGAAGTGTCCGCCATAATGTCGCAGTCGCAAAAGAAATCGCTGATCGCCACCATTAGTAGTAAAAAAAAAATAAATTACTAAAAATGCAATAAAACCATCCCCTATTTTGTAAACGCTATAAATTTTGCGCAAACCAAAAATAGGTAAAAGAATATGTATCGTCCTAGACTATACATAACAAATATTTTTTTATATATTTTTGGGGGATATTTATTATAGCAAAAAGTAAAAAATATTGCATTTTTTTCAAAATTGTCGCTCTACTTTTGTTTATAGCGCAAAAAATAAAAACCGCAGAGGAGATCAAATACCACCAAAAGAAAGCTCTATTTGTGGGGAAAACAGGACGCCAATTTTGTTTGGAAGCCACATCGCACGACCGCACAATTGTCAGTTAAATCGACACAGTGCCGAATCGCAAAAACTGGCCAGGTTCTTTAGCTGCCTAAAGGTCCAGGTCTTAAGTGGTTAAATTTATCAGCTGAACAGCCCTCTATCTGAAAAGCCCTATATTGGCTGAACAATCTTATTAGATATAGTCATTGTTTGGGTATAGCTGGCAGTGGAGGTTCTTCCAATCCATACTATTTAGCATGAATGTTGGGATCGGTTGCGGTTCTATCCTTCGGCTGAATAAGAGAAAAGCAATGGTATGGCTAATCTAAGCAACAAATGCAGCACTACAGAATAGCAATGTCAAAATATATAATTTATTCTTCAAATGACAGTACATAGAGTGGTTAGAAAAACTTCAATCTGTGACCTCTGTCTCCTTAACTTGGTTGCATTATTAATGAATCTCTATGTAGCAGTATTTTTATAGCTGGAGTATACATGACTGTTCTTCTGTGCTGTCCTGGCAGATTCCCCTGTTCTACTTTTAAATGGCATGATTATGTTTGTAACTGTAATTTACTAAATAATTGTGGATTGCTGTCAAATTTTATTATAAAAAAATGTATATATGTTTTTGTATGCATTTTCTGTCCAGCTCTTCTATTTCAACACTGTTCATTTATGTAGAATGTTAATTGTGAAACCATGTAATACAGGTTGTTTTTGGATTATGCTGAAACCTCTTGAAAGGCGACATCTTTGAAAATATCTTGCTGATGAAGCTTGTAATTGATTTCAGGTACTGTTTTTGTTATCTGAACCTATTTGTTGATGTAGTCTGTTATATTGTTGTTATACCGTTCTATAAATCTTTGATTTATTATTTAAAAAGGTTTTTTTTAATGATTGTGCCAAATATGTACGTGGTGATTAGGCTTGAACAATACTTTTTTTTTGAATGACCAGACATGAGGATAAGAGGGCAAGAGTCTAGACTATTTCTGGTCATACATGTAGCTCTGTAACCGTTCACTATACAGATACTGTATCTTCTGAAGATGCATTGCACTAAATATATGAGCTGATCAATACACAGTTGTTTTTATTAAAATGAAAAAAAAAATGCACTTGGTGGAAAATCTGGTAGAATGTGTCCAAACTGATCATCTTCTCTTTCTTGTGTTCAGTATTTGTTTCTGAACAAGAGCACTTAAAAAAAATAAGAAATCTATGGCTGATTGTTTATTATTGCATGTATGACTACCATAAGGGTGCTAATACCCACAAAAAAAAATCTGACTGGTGAGATCCTGAGCAATCTTTCTCCCTGGCACAGCAGACTGGTTAAATTGGTGCAAACAGTGAGTCCTACATTTTCTGATGGCTGGAACAATATCCACACGCATGTGTATATTCAATCCTGTGCTACCCCTAGGCCAGGTAAAGCCTTTACTGAGGGGAAATATCCTATGATTGTTTTGTAATCGGGTAAATATGAAATATTGCATTTAAAACATTTCATGTTTATCTTTTTACAGGCAGCCCCAGGGCAGCAGGTTTTGGACATTTGGTTTACTGTTGCTCTTTAACCATGTTACAGTCACCGCTTAGAACGTCAGAGCAGTATTTCTGAAGTGCCATTTACAGTGCCTTGAAAAAGTATTCATACCTCTTTAAAAAAATCTGTACAAACAAATATGTGAAGTGCATTTGTATTCGGCCCACTTTACTCTGATACTTCTAAGTTTCAGCGGACAGATTCGATCGTGTGTATGGGGCTAGCAGACAGGTTTCCAGCAGACAAAAGTTTTAAAGCATGCTTTAAACTTGTCTGCTGGAAAGCTGTCTGTCGGATATGTCCGCTTGTTAGTACGCCTAACCAGCGGACCGAAATCTCCCGCATGCGTCGAATGGATTCGACGCATGTGTGGAAGTATTTTACTTTTGATCGGATATATCTCCTCGTGTGTACGGGGCCTAACTAAAATCGAGTGGAACCAATTGCCTTAAAAAAAATCCCCAAATTTGGTAAATATAGTCCACCTGTGTCTAAATTTTTGTGTATGACTTGTACATTATATTGATGTGCTATATCTAGTGCACCATTGCCAAGCTCGGTTTTATTCACCTCAATACCAACATTTTTCTGAACTTCCAAATAAATAGGCAAAAACAAATTACCTTTCAATTAGGGGGTCATTTTAAGGATGTTCGTAATTTCCAGGCATTTTTACCTGCAATGTTTTGTAACAAAGTTAGGGACACATTTTTCATATCTTATGCAGCATACACACGACCGTTTTTCACGACAAGAAAAATGTATTTTTTTTAAATTGGTCATTAAAAACGATCGTGTTTAGGCGCCAGAGCATTTTTCTCTACGTGAAAAATGGGCATTAACAATTTAGAACATGCTCTATTTTTTTGCATCGTTTTTCACATCGTCAAACTATGTAGGCTTTAACAATGGGGGGGGGGAGACGCGCATGCTCAGAGACAAGTTATGAGAAGGGAAATTTACATAATCAGCCCAAAGGGTGGCGCTAATCTAATGGAACTTCCCCTTTATAGTACCGTCGTACGTGTTGTACGTCACCACGCTTTGCTCAAGCATTTTTTTTTCACGATTGTGTGTATGCAAGGCAGGCTTGACAAGAATCACGTCGAAAAAAACTTTTTTTTTTCTTTTTTAATACAAAATAAAATCCATTTGTTATTAAATAATACCAAACGAAAGCTCTATCTAAAATTTTTTTTTCACATTGTGTGTACATGTATATAATATAATTATACATTTTGGTATTGTGGTGTATGACCAAGTAATTCCCTGTCAAGCAATTGCAGCACTGGAAAAATTGCCTAGTATTGAAGGGGTATTACAGGCTGGTATTCAAAGTGGCGAAGTGCCTAAATGGTGTAGACATAGACACAGGCCTATTTGGGTGAACTGAATGACTTGGGAGGGACTCTTCAGGTAGAGACCTAGATCTTCAGTCTGCAGAAACAGTGAAGAAATGTTGAGAAATGAATGGGCTATCCTTTTAGCCAAGCATGCACTGAATGCACATAAGCATGTGGTGTGTGGTGCATGCTTATTTGTAAAAAGACTGTATACAAATAATGCCAACACTGCCTAAAAACAGCTATAGTGAAGTCTCACTTCTTCAGCTTGTCAGTACATGTATATTGTGTTTAGTAACTTCATCTTCATGTGGTTGTTTTTTGTTTGTTTTTTATACTTTTTGATGTACTTTTGAAATAGGGCAAAACAGTCAATCTGTTTTTAGTGTTCTTTTTGTTGCTTTTGTTGAAATGTAAAGCAATACTTTTCCTTTCTTCCATTTTAATAATCCAAAATGTTCATGTGTTACTGTCATGTATGTGATACAATACATACCACACCAATTTTTTTTATATTGTTAAGATCTAAATGTGCTCATCCATATTTTCTTTGTTGATTCACTGCTATTTAACTGTTGAAGATGCCATTAAATGTATATCATCATTGTGCTCCTTGTTGTGCAGAACTATAGATTTCAGACCCTAATAAAGTAGCAATTTTTAAAATTATATTTTACTAAAATAAAGCTGGTGTTGCTTTTAAAATGAGCAAATTGTTAGCCTACATTGAATACAGGCATCAAGTGGCAGCTACAGGATGTTTCATATAGTTTGCAAAGCCCCATTGAAGTCTATGCACCCAAGGCTGATTTGTAAGGCGGCGTACACACGACCGAGCTTCTCGGCAGAATCCAGCGAGAAGCTCGCTGGCAGGCATATTCTGCCGAGGTTCTCGGTCGTGTGTACACTTCCGACGAGCGCCCCGTCAGGAAGCTCGTCGAGCCAAAAAAGAGAGCACGCTCGTTGTTCAATGAGGACTTTGGCTCGACGAGCTTTTCCGACCGCTCGTCGGGCGGAACGATGGGTTTAGCCCGACGAGGTTCTCGTACGTGTGTACGCGGCCTTAGTCTCATTGTCAGCCCATTGCTGGGATGAATGAGTAGAGTATTGTAGAGAGGACACATATCCAACTTCAGGAACTAAAGTTGGAATTCCCATAATAGAGTGCTTTGAAAAGCATGACTAGGTGTCTGTTTTCAGTGTATTCTAACTTTTTACTAGTACTTGACTGTCTTAAAAATAAAGAAAAAGGGTTCACTGGAAAGAAAATGAATTTAATAATCCCCTGTAAAGCCACCCATGTCACCAGTTTTTTTGTTCCTTTGTAGAGTTAACACGTAATGTATAAATGTGTAATTTGTAGCATCCAACACTCCTGAGTGTCTGATTCCTGGTCCTATCTGTGTGTACTATGGATTTTTGTGTTGACCTCTAAATCACCATCAGACTTTGTGCATGTAGAGGGTGAAGACTGGTGACATAGGAGGTAAGAGGATTGAGTATTGATTATCTTTGCAGGAAATCCCTTTTTTCTGTTGTGTTTGTTTCTGTGTTTTTTTTATTTTTTATTGCGAATTGTTACTTTTAAGGTAACAACTGATTCACATTATGCACACTAATTTCTGGTATTTTCATAAATGTTTGTGTGATACTGTGTAATTTACGTGAAGCTTTTGCTTTTTAAGATCGGGGTAAGGGACGTCAGCGGCAAGCAATTCTAGGAGACCACCCATCATCGTACAGATATGATGGTTATGGTAAGGAGCTTCAACTCTTCACGATGAATATAGATATGTTACTGCTTTTTAAATGGTTATCTTTATTCAGTATATGTCATGTAGAAGCAAATTTTAATTTAAATCATGCTGTTTTTTTTTTACCAAGTAAACTGTGCTTAGTGTGTATGAGCCAGATTCAGAGAGCCGTAACTCCTGTCTAACTGGTGTTAGACTGGAGTAATTTCAAATTACGCGTGTTTTTTAGCTAGTCGGAAACCTCAAACATTAATAGACGGCTGCGGGCTTCAATTCGAGTGGATTACGTGTTCGTACGCCTTTGGATCTACGCTGCAATAAAATTGCAGCCACTGGGTGGACTTCCCGTCGTTTTCCGCGTTTGGGTATGCTAATGAGCTTTTGCCGGCGATCCCAGAAATTACGATTTTCAATCGCAATCTCTTACGGCATCTTTAGTCATCTTTTTTTTGCGTTTCACTATACCAGCTTTTTGCTGGTCTAATATTAGACAGCCCATGTTAAGTATGTCCGTCGTTCCCACGTCGAATTTCTACGTTTTCCGACGTCTTTTATTATTTTTAACGTAAGTCGTCCGGGAATAGGAATGTTCGTAAACGACGCTACTCAAACAACGAATGACGTAACGACGTGATTTTGCGCAATGCACGGCGGGACATTTCTGAACGGAGCATGCGCAGTTCGATCGCCGCAGGGACGCGCTTAATTTAAATGCTTCACGCCCCCTAATCGCGTATTTCGATTACGCGGCGATAAATAGACTACGCCGCCGTAGCGTACGGGCAAAAATCTACCAGAATTCGATGTAGAGCCTGGTTAAAATACGGCAGCGTAGAGTATTTCGATTACGCAGCGCAAAATTAAGTGTATCTGAATCTGGCCCTATATGTGTGTGTGTGTGTGTGTAATAAATATATATATATATATATATATATATATATATATATATATATATATATATAAAAAGCTTTCAATTGAGCATCGTTTAAATGCCATGGCCTACCTGAGTATTGTTGCTGACCATTTTCATCCCTTTATGACTACACTGTACCCATCTTCTGATGGCTCCTTCCAGCAGGATATAATATATAATATATATGTGTAAAAATAAAAAGGGGTGTAGAATAGGACCTGCAATGCACACTTGATATAAACAGAATATTAGAAAGGGTACTAAGCAGCTATTTAAAAATTTGTAAAAAATCTAAAACAGTAGTATAAAAATAAAATAGTCCAATAACTGGATCATTCGGATACTAAAACAGCACTAGAAATTAAAATAATAAATCAGTGGCCAGTGCCACAGTTATAAGTCCTTTGTGTAGTGGAATGACAGTGGAAACAGTTCAAAAACTCCATAGGTGTTAGTTAACAGTTGTCCTAGTGTGCACCATCCACCAGAAAAAAACTTCCGTGTTCCACCTCGTGAAGCACACTCCCCCAGGGGGTCAAACTCACCAGAAGCCTCTAATGAGAAGGCCTTAAGATAAGTGTTCCTCAATCAGTTTGCTCTGGGTCCTCACCATCAATAGAGATCTACTGGTACAGGGGCTCCAACACACATCATAAAATACAAGAATGGTTGCACATAGCGTAATTCTGTTTATTTATGACCAAACTCCCCATACATCAGAAGACCCTAACTACGTACATAAATCAACAAGCATAAATGCAACCCAAGAGGGCGCTATCACCATGATCAGCCGTCCAGGAAGAAGCATGTGTCTCCTTGTAGACACCGCGATCACTTCCGGGTAGGGAACAGCAAACGGTGAAGCACAAACCTCACTTTCGGGATGTCGCGCGGGTTGTGGCTTACGCGTTTCATCATATCCGACTTCAACAGAGGGCCACTGTTGAAGTCGGATAACAACCGTTAACTAACACCTATGACATTTTTGAACTGTTTCCACTGTCATTACTACACAAAGGACTTTTAACTGTGGTGCTGGCCACCGGTTTATCATTTTTTATTTCTAGCGCTGTTTTACTATCCGAATGATCCAGTTATTGGACTGTTTTATTTTTATACTACTGTTATATATACACACGCACACACTGTATCTCACAAAAGTGAGTACACCCCTACCAATTTTTGTAAATATTGTATATCTTTTCATGTGACTACACTGAAGCAATTACACTATGCTAATGTAAAGTAGTGAGTGTACAGCTTGTATAACAGTGTAAATTTGCTGTCCCCTCAAAATAACAACACACAGCCATTAATGTCTAAACTGTTGGCAACAAAAGTGAGTACACCCCTAAGTGATAATGTCCAAATTGGGCCCAAAGTGTCAATATTTTGTGTGGCCACCAATTATTTTCCAGCACTGCCTTAACCCTCTTGGGCATGAAGTTCACCAGAGCTTCACAGGTTGCCACTGGAGTCCTCTTCCAGTCCTTTATGGTGACATCACGGAGCCTTGCACTCCTCCACCTTCAGTTTGAGGATGCTGCACATATGCTTAATAGGGTTTAGGTCTGGAGACATGCTTGGTCAGTCCATCACCTTTACCCTCAGCTTTTTTAGCAAGGCAGTGGTTGTCTTGAAAGTGTGTTTTGGGTCGTTATCATGTTGAAATACTGCCCTGTGGCCCAGTCTCCTAAGAGAGGGTATCATGTTCTGCTTCAGTATGTCACAGTACATGTTGGCATTAATGGTTACCTCAATGAACTGTAGCTCCCCAGTGCCAGAAACACTCATGCAGCCCCAGACCATGACATTCCCACCACCATGCTTGACTGTAGACAAGACAAACTTATCTTTGAACTCCTCACCTGGTTGCTGCCACACACGCTTGACACCATCTGAACTAAATAAGTTTATCTTGGTCTCCTCAGACCACAGGACATTGTTCCAGTAATCCATGTCCTTAGTCTGCTTGTCTTTAGCAAACTATTTGCAGGCTTTTTGTGCATCATCTTTAGAGGTTTCCTCCTGGGATGACAGCCATGCAGACCAATTTGATGCAGTGTGCGGCATATGGTCTGAGCACTGACAGGCTGACCCCCCACCCCTTCAACCTCTGCAGAAATTCTGGCAGCACTCATACATCTATTTTCCAAAGACAACCTTTGGATATGTCGCTGAGAACATTCACTTCCTTAGTTGACCATGGGGGGTCTGTTCTGAGTGGAACCTGTCCTGTTAAACTGCTGTATGGTTTTGGCCATCGTGTTTCTGCTCAGTTTCAGGGTCTTGGCAATCTTATTATAGCCTAGGTCATCTTTATGTAGAGCAACAATACATTTTTTTAGATCCTCAGAGAGTACTTTGCCACGAGGTGCCATGTTGAACTTACAGTGACCAGTATGAGCGTGAGAGCGATAACACAAAATTTCACACCTGCTACCCATTTCCCCGGGGAGGGAAAATGGCTAATTGGGCCCAATTTGGACATTTTTACTTAGGGGTGTACTCACTTTTGTTGCCAGCAGTTTAGATATTAATGGCTGCGTGTTGAGTTATTTTGAGGGGGACAGCAAATTTACACTGTTATACAGGCTGTACACTCACTACTTTACATAGTAGCAAAGTGTCATTTATTAAGTGTTGTCACATGAAAACATATAATGTGTATGTATGTATATATAATATATATATACACACAGTAATATATTTATATCCACAGTGCAAACATTTTAAAAACGTTTTTTGTCGGGGAGTAGGCCAGTTGCCTGGCTGTAATGTCAAAGCTTTGGCCTAATCTCTAAGGAAAGAACAAAATATAAAATCAAAATAATATGTAAAAAAAAGTCCAACTTTATAATGCATTAAATTCTGATATAATAAATTGCTCAGTGCTTGTACTATTCCCAAATGCAAAATTAGTGGCTTGTGTAAGAATTTATCCAATAGTTGAGGTGATATTCTCACTTTTTCTGATGATGAAACATAAAATACATACTTCATCGTCAGTAAAGGACATCTTTGGGTCAGGAGAGAGTCCTGAAGACAACTTTGCTGATGATGAAACATGTGAAACTGACATCATATCCGCTCTTTGGATCGCATGCTGGATACAAGTACAGTGGCACTTAGTGATACAGTTGATCTATGTGTATGCTTATGTAAGTGCTTTAGCTTTTACTACTTTTATGAAATAAACAGTATTTCACTATGGCAAGCTTTGTCTTCTTTCCTTGGCATCAATTGTTTCATATTATATGTGGGATATGAGCAAGCAACAATACATGTGAAACAACGTTGAAGTCGGTCCCTGGGTGCAATTAAATCTCGGTTTGACTCACTTTTGATTAAAACAAGTAGTCAATTTCATCTGGTGAGTCCAGAAGAAGTTAGGGGGTCACTTTGATTGTTCATGGGTAGCACACATGAGAATATCAACTCAACTATTGGATGTATTCTTACACAAGTCTCAAATTCTGCATTTGGAAATTGTGCAAGCACTGAGCACTTTATTATACTACGTTTTTAAGTTGGACTGTTTTTACACACTACTTTGATTTTATATGGACTTCAATAATTGGTGACGTAGCACTGCACCCCCTGCTGGGTTTTTGTTTACACAACTCTAAGGAGCCAATTTATGAAGAAGAGGTATGGCCATACCATGACCATACTTCTGCTTTATAAAAATTACTGCATATTTATAAAAGCATAGCAATGTATTTTAGAAATATTTTTAGCACTCTGCTACTCTTCTGAAAATGTAAAATTCACGTGACGACTCTCCTCCAATGATGGAGCTTTCTCTTCTGGTCTACGAAAAGAAAACTTAGTGTGGTACTGTGGGGTGCATGAATAGGATGTAAAATCAGGGTCGATCCTGGGGTCACAGGCGTCTGGGTGCAGAAATATTTCTGGGCGTGGTCATCTTACTAACTCCTCCCCGTTACAAATGTTTCTATGGCAACGACTCACAGAGATGCTCCCTTAAGAAGTCTTCATTATCCTGGGATCCTCTTAACAATAAACAAATTACAAGAAGAGAGTACACTAGCAGACATGATACAAGAGATGGTCAGAGACTGAAGACATGGTTCAAGAGATGGTCAGAGACTGAAGACATGGTGCAAGAGATGGTCAGAGACTGCAGACATGGTAAAAGAGATGGTCAGAGACTGCAGACATATTACAGGAGATGGTCAGAGACTACAGACATGAAACAAGAGATGGTCAGAGACTGCAGACATGGTACAAGAGATGGTCAGAGACTGCAGACATGGTACAAGAGATGGTCAGAGACTGCAGACATGGTACAAGAGATGGTCAGAGACTGCAGACATGATACAAGAGATGGTCAGAGACTGCAGACATGATACAAGAGATGGTCAGAGACTGCAGACATGATACAAGAGATGGTCAGAGACTGCAGACATGATACAAGAGATGGTCAGAGACTGCAGACATGATACAAGAGATGGTCAGAGACTGCAGACATGATACAAGAGATGGTCAGAGACTGCAGACATGATACAAGAGATGGTCAGAGACTGCAGACATGATACAAGAGATGGTCAGAGACTGCAGACATGATACAAGAGATGGTCAGAGACTGCAGACATGATACAAGAGATGGTCAGAGACTGCAGACATGATACAAGAGATGGTCAGAGACTGCAGACATGATACAAGAGATGGTCAGAGGATGCAGACATATGATACAAGAGATGGTCAGAGCCTGCAGACATATTACAGGAGATGGTCAAAGACTACAGATATGAAACAAGAAATGGTCAGAGGAGGCAGCCATGATACAAGAGATGGTCAGAGACTGCAGACATTGTACAAGAGATGGTCAGAGACTGAAAACGTGATACAAGAGATGGTCAGAGACTGCAGACATGGTACAAGAGATGGTCAGAGACTGCAGACATGGTACAAGAGATGGCCAGAGACTGCAGACATGATACAAGAGATGGCCAGAGACTGCAGACATGATACAAGAGATGGTCAGAGACTGAAGACATGGTGCAAGAGATGGTCAGAGACTGAAGACATGGTGCAAGAGATGGTCAGAGACTGCAGACATGGTAAAAGAGATGGTCAGAGACTGCAGACATATTACAGGAGATGGTCAGAGACTATAGACATGAAACAAGAGATGGTCAGAGACTGCAGACATGGTACAGGAGATGGTCAGACACTGAAAACATGATACAAGAGATGGTCAGAGACTGCAGACATGGTACAAGAGATGGGCAGAGACTGCAGGCATGATACAAGAGATGGGCAGAGACTGCAGGCATGATACAAGAGATGGTAAGAGACTGCAGACATGGTGCAAGAGATGGTCAGAGACTGCAGACATGGTAAAAGAGATGGTCAGAGACTGCAGACATGGTAAAAGAGATGGTCAGAGACTGCAGACATATTACAGGAGATGGTCAGAGACTGCAGACATGATACAAGAGATGGTCAGAGACTGCAGACATGATACAAGAGATGGTCAGAGACTGCAGACATGATACAAGAGATGGTCAGAGACTGCAGACATGATACAAGAGATGGTCAGAGGATGCAGACATATGATACAAGAGATGGTCAGAGCCTGCAGACATATTACAGGAGATGGTCAAAGACTACAGATATGAAACAAGAAATGGTCAGAGGAGGCAGCCATGATACAAGAGATGGTCAGAGACTGAAAACGTGATACAAGAGATGGTCAGAGACTGCAGACATGGTACAAGAGATGGTCAGAGACTGCAGACATGGTACAAGAGATGGCCAGAGACTGCAGACATGATACAAGAGATGGCCAGAGACTGCAGACATGATACAAGAGATGGTCAGAGACTGAAGACATGGTGCAAGAGATGGTCAGAGACTGAAGACATGGTGCAAGAGATGGTCAGAGACTGCAGACATGGTAAAAGAGATGGTCAGAGACTGCAGACATATTACAGGAGATGGTCAGAGACTATAGACATGAAACAAGAGATGGTCAGAGACTGCAGACATGGTACAGGAGATGGTCAGAGACTGAAAACATGATACAAGAGATGGTCAGAGACTGCAGACATGGTACAAGAGATGGGCAGAGACTGCAGGCATGATACAAGAGATGGGCAGAGACTGCAGGCATGATACAAGAGATGGTAAGAGACTGCAGACATGGTAAAAGAGATGGTCAGAGACTGCAGACATGGTAAAAGAGATGGTCAGAGACTGCAGACATATTACAGGAGATGGTCAGAGACTACAGACATGAAACAAGAGATGGTCAAAGACTGCAGACATGAAACAAGAGATGGTCAGAGACTGCAGACATGAAACAAGAGATGGTCAGAGACTGCAGACATGAAACAAGAGATGGTCAGAGACTGCAGGAATGATACAAGAGATGGTAAGAGACTGCAGGCATGATACAAGAGATGGTAAGAGACTGGGGAAATGATACAAGAGATGGTCAGAGACTGCAGATATGAAACAAGATATGGTAAGAGACTGCAGGCATGATACAAGAGATGGTAAGAGACTGCAGGCATGATACACAAGATGGTAAGAGACTGCGGAAATTATACACGAAATCAATGCAGCAAATGCAGCCTACCAGTGCCCACCAATTGCAGCCCCATTAGATGCAACCTACCAGTTCCCACCAAATCCAGCTCATCGATGCATACCAATTGCAGCCTGTCAGTGCTCTTGGATCACACAGAGCAGCGACGATCTCCTGCTGTCACAGAGCTTGGATTTGAATCTCCCGGGCAGCCACTGTAACAAAGTCCCGCCTCCTAGACCAGCTTGTGGCTTCTATGATACACGTCACACTGATTAAATTTTACTGCATTGCATCAGTGTTCCGTCTATCTCACAGGAGGCGGGACTTTGTTACAGTGCCGCTAGGAATTTCAGACCAAAGCTTGTACGATGTGCGAGACACACACAAGCAGTGGCATCGCTAGGGTTGATGTCACCTGGTGCGGCCAGCAGGAACCACAGGTTAGCGGCCAGCAGGAACCACAGGTCAGCGGCCAGCAGAAACAACAGGTCCGCAGACAGTTTCCAGCAGGACCTACAGCCTGGGGGTCCTGCTGGGAGGTGGCTGCGGATCTGTGGGTCCTGCAGGGGGCTGGCTGCGGACCTGTGGGTCCTGCAGGGGCCTGGCTGTGGACCTGTGGGTTCTGCAGGGAGCTGGCTGGTGATCTGTGGGTCCTGCAGGGGCCTGGCCGTGGACCTGTGGGTCCTGCTGGGAGCTAGTCATGACCTGTAGGCCCTGCTGGCCTGTAGGCCATTGCTAGCTTCCAGCAGGACCCACAGGTAATGGGGAGCTCCCAGCAGAGGGGTAAATAGAATGATCATGTGGGGGTCAGGGTCTCTTACCTCAGCCATGGTCCAATGGCAGCTGCCAGCTCAGCAGGACAGGTCCCCCTGCTTGCAAGTTGCATGGTCTCCTCCAGTCCTGGGCGGGGGGGTGGTTTTGATGCTCCTGTGCTGGGGTCAATTACATGCACTGACAGGCCCGGAGACTAGTTGTAGCACAACTTTCCTTTCTCTCCTTGCTTACATTACACCAACCACCGGGAGCCTCCCTCAGCACTACAACTCCCAGACAACTCCTACAACTCACAGAAGCCACAGCGGCGGCCGTCACGACACAAGCACAGTGACCGTAGCACTGTTAGGGGCGGTGCCGGGAGCGCCAAGAGCCGCGGCCGCCCACTTACATTTTTTTCTTTTGGCTTTACTTTCGAGCGAGTCAATCGTCTGTCTCGGAGGAAGTTGCGGACTACAGCTCCCAGAAGCCACAGCGGCAGCCGTCACATCAGCTGACTTCACAGACGTGACGGCTGCCGCTGAGGCTTCTGGGAGCTGTAGTCCACAACTTCCTCCGAGACAGACGATTGACTCGCTCGCTCGGAGTGAAGCTACAAGAAAAAAAATGTAAGCGGGCGGCCGCGGCTTTTTGCGCTCCCCTAACAGTGCTACTGTGCTTGTGTCCACTTGCGAACTGCACCGCACGCGAGAGCTACTCTTTGGCACGGATCGAGGAGGGAGGAAGCACTCTGACACTTCGGCGCCTCCCTCCTCTGGGCGCCTCGGTGCCGGGCACCCCGCGCACCCGCCCAGGATCGGCCCTGTGTAAAATACAATGCACATTACCTGATGTGCATATAACTTAGCGTGGATAGTGTTATATTCTGTCTTTGCTAGTTTACCCAACTTGAGCATGTTATGTCATCTGTCTGCTGCAGGCATGAGGATCCATTTCCTCATTCTCCTTCCGACCTGTGTTCACTTAGGCTGGCTATACACGGTGCAAACTTCTTTCCTGCATCCATGGGTTGCAGGCACATCATCCAACTGTTAAATATGCTATTAACAATGGTCATAACCCCTAGATGATTCAATGTAAAAAATGGGGGAATCTCTTATATATATCAATATAATAGTGGGGCAATTATAATGAAATTAATAGTGAAAAAAGTTCAAACAGTACCTATATAAATAATAAGGGATAAATAAATATAAAAATGTATGATAGGTTGTTCAAACCTAAAATATATAAACATGCAAAAATGTTATGTAAAGCCGTGAAACGTCGTGAGTGGACAAATAATATGTGTTAATGTGTGTGAAGATTAGGAAAAAATAATATGATGAATTGACCAATTCAATAAAGTAGTATGCGTGAATGTTATGGAATGTGTGTGAGTGATTGTGAAAAAAGGGGGGAGGGGAGGGGGAAAAGGGGGAAGGAAAAGTGCAAGTGACTAAATGCAATTAAATAATAGATTCCCATATATACACAGACATATTATAGATGACAATAATAAAAATAATATAATAAGGGGAAAAATACATTTTCCAGATGGGTTATGACCATGTCAATGCATAGGCATAGACAGTGGGATATTGCTGCAAACTATAGAAATGGTTTATATGTATGAGTTTCATTTAGGCCAGGAGACCGAGTGGCGTTGAGTCTTTCAACCCAGATCGTTCCTTCTGAAGGATAATTTTTTCCACTTTCTCCCTCTTGGGCTTTTGGGAATGACGGCCAGAACAGCAAAAGAGACAAAAGAGGTATCGAATCGATGGTATAAATCAAGGTGTCGGCTGATTGGAGTCAACATTTTTCCGTTTCCCGAATGATACACGTGGTTATTAATTCTTTTTCTTAGCTGTCTGGCCGTCTTTCCCACATAGAAAGCCCCACATTTGCAGGTCATCAAATAGACCACACCCTCTGTACGGCAGTTGGCAAGAGAGTCTAGGGGAAAAGATTTTGCCATTGGAAAGTGTCATAGTTTGACAGGGTTGAATCCAGTTGCAGAAAGAACATTTTCCGCATCTAGACATGCCAAAGGGCAATTTGACAGCATAAAATAATCTTAGTGTAGTGGCTAGTCGTTAGTTTGTCCCTCAAAGAGCTGGCACGTCTAAAAATGATCTCTGGTCGTGCCACTACATACTTGCCAAGGATAGTATCCTCTCGTAGAAGGTGCCAGTGGCTATTGAGCATAGATCGTATGTCCATATGATGACTCGAAAATTTAGTAATTCGTTTAGTAGTGGGTTTAAGAGAGGGAGTCTTCACCTTATACAAAAGTTCATTCCTAGTTTGGCCAATGGCTTTGTTATAGGCCTGATGTAATATGGATTTGCTGTAACCTCTAGCAAGTAAACAAGTTTTTAATAACTTTGCTTTCAAAATCAGATAAAAAGGTACAGTTACGTCGCAGCCTGATATACTAAGCATATGGTATGCTCCGTATCAGAGCTGGGGGGTGGGCACTTGTTGCATGTAGCAACCTATTGCCCGCTGTTTTTTTACGAAAAAGGTTAGTGGCCAAGGAATTGTCTGCATTCCTAAAAATCGTTAAATCTAGAAATGTGGTAGCATTCATATCACAACCAAACGTGAAGTTTGGATTGTACTGGTTAGTGTTTAATCTTGCCATAAATTCTTCAAGGAGTGCTTGTGTGCCAGTCCATGTGATAAAGGCATCATCGATATACCGCATCCAAACAAGTACATGGTCAGTGAATTTGGGCATGGACTCGTTGGAAAAAGGTTCCTTTCCCACCCCTCCCCAGGTACAGGTTGGCGTAGCCAGGGGCACAACAGGTGCCCCTGGCTACGCCCTGCACCTGAAGGTAGTGGGAGTCACAAAAACTGATCCAGTTGTAAGAATAAATTGTAGAACCTTGATGATGAATTCATTGTATGGCCAGCGATGATGGTCTTCCTCATGAAGGTAGGTACATATTGTTCCGACACCCTGCTCGTGAGGGATGCTAGAGTATAATGCCTCCACATCCAATGTCGCGAGCAGGGAGTCAGGAGGGACGACCATCCCCCTCAATTTGTTTGAGGAGAGCTGAAGTATCCCTGATGTAGGAAGGGAGGGCCATAACATGTGGTATCATGACAGAGTCCACCAGTTTACTGCCATTCTCAGTCAAAAAACTGCTACCCGAAATAATCGTTCTCCCAGGGGGCGACACAGCATTCTTATGCACCTTGGGTAGTGCATAGAATGTCGCCACCCTGGGAGACCGAATATTTAGGTAATCGTAGACATCCTGGTCTATGAGACCTTTCGTAAAGGCATCATTGATGATGTCCAAAAATTGAATTTTGTAGGAAGCAGTGCGTGCCAACGTAATAGGGCAGTACCATTCATGGTTAGATAAGATCTTTAAACATATACAGGTTAATGCCTTGGCATTGGGAATTACATGATGCCATGGATGAACATCTTGGTCCATAAAGTTGATGCTGACCCAGAATTCTTTTAAGGGGAGCCGAAGATGAAATCATTGCCAGGAGGAGAAATTATAGCTGTGTTGTACATATACATTACATAGCGTGCTTGCACTTATAAAATAGATCAAATACCACGCTCACTCTTATCTTTGTCTTTTTTATACCATTTTAAATGTAAAAGTTGCTGTATACACACCGTTATATGCTAACAAAGATTTTACTTTTATCTCAAGGAAACCATGGCCCATTGTTGCCTCTACCAAATCGATATAGGATGGGTACTAGAGATACTCCAGAACTAGTAGCTTATCCTCTTCCTCAAACCTCTTCATACTTTCATGGTGGCCCTTCTGTTGGTTCAGTAGCCATGGTTAGTGGTCTTCATCAGGAGAAGATGAACTGCTCTCACGTTTTCAATCTCTTTTGCCTATATGGGAACGTTGAGAAGGTACAGTATGGTTTTCATGTGGCATTTCATCCAAGTATTTTTAAAACGTAATGAAAGCAGTCTAAAAATGTATGATGAAATGCAAAGCTAAACAAATCACTATACAGGTGGTCCCCATTCTGGGTCCCTAATAAGGACGTAGAAATCTAGAGTACTAACAACCAGCCCTCTCATCTCTAGCCAGATTACCCTAGAACTCCTCACCGTGCATGGGAATCCTTGAGTACTCGGCAATGTCTTCAAACTGTCCCCCTTAAAGAGACCAGAACTCGAATATACCTGCCATCCGGGACACATTGCCGCTATTTATTTAGTTTCGAGCTTCTATCATATGATGTTCCCCATATGTTGAGAAATAAGACGGAGGTCACAAAGAGAATACATGTACATGGGAAATGGTAGAACAAACATAACCGTAGGGCATTGCTACGTTTGGGTGTGAACAAATTTGTGAAGAAGCTTAACCACTTCAGCCCCGGACCATATTGCTGTCCAAAGACCAGAGCACTTTTTGCGATTCGGCACTGCGTCGCTTTAACTGACAATTGCGCGGTCATGCGACGTGGCTCCCAAACAAAATTGGCGTCCTTTTTTTCCCACAAATAGAGCTTTCTTTTGGTGGTATTTGATCATCTCTGCGGTTTTTATTTTTTGCGCTATAAACAAAAACAGAGCGACTATTTTGAAAAAAATTCAATATTTTTTACTTTTTTCTGTAATAAATATCCCCCAAAAATATATAAAAAAAAAAAATTTCCTCAGTTTAGGCCGATACGTATTCTTCTACATATTTTTCGTAAAAAAAAAATCGCAATTAGCGTTTATTGATTGGTTTGCGCAAAAGTTATAGCGTTTACAAAATAGGGGGTAGTTTTATGGCATTTTTATTATTATTATTTTTTTTACTAGTAATGGCGGCGATCGGCGTTTTTTTTCAGTACTGCGACCTTATGGCGGACACTTCGGACACTTTTGACACATTTTTGGGACCATTGGCATTTTTTTAGCGATCAATGCTATAAAAATGCATTGGATTACTATAAAAATGCCATTGGCAGTGAAGGGGTTAACACTAGGGGGCGGGGAAGGGGTTAAGTGTGTTCCTATTCGTGTTCTAAGTGTATGGGGGGGTGGACTTACTAGGGGGAATCACTGATCTTCCGTTCATACATTGTATGAACAGAAAATCAGCGTTTCCCCCGCTGACAGGAACGAGCGCTGTGTGTTTACACACACAGCTACCGTTTCCCGCTCTGTAACGAGCGATCGCGTGTGCCCGGCGGCGATCGTGCCCGCCGGGCACACGCACGGGACTCGGGGGCGAGCGGGGGGCGGGCCGCCGGCGGCGCGCACACGCCCCCTAGTGGCCGTCGAAGGTGGCGACGTAGAGCTACGGGCTCTCGCGCACCCGTACCGACCTGCCGCCGTATTACTGCGGCGGCTGGTCGGCAAGCGGTTAAAAGGGAGCATGGTTAAATAAAAACAAGAGCCTACGTACTGTATACATGGCACATATATGTTACAGTACTTGTACAATATGTTTTAACCCTTTTACTACCACCATCGTTCAACGGTTGCTGGTGGGGGGAAGTTTAGCCAGTAGTGTGCGTAAATCTGACAAGCCGACCTCAAAAGATGTTGTAAAAATTAGTACACCCTTGGCCTCAGAAGTTTGTGTTTTCCTCACAACATTTCAAAGGCATTCAAATAAGGGCTTTGACTAAGCCAGCCCATAATCCTCTATTTCTTCTTTTTGAGCCATTTCTTTGTGTTTTTTCAAATTTTTATTTTATTTAATTTTAGCAAAAAAAAAGTAATATGTTGCACTTGTGTGCACTAAAATTGTTTGTATTTTTTGACAGTTTGCATTTGATAAACCAGTGCAACAATATAGTTTGACATAAATAAAATGGAAACTCCCACCATTTTAGAGTCAAATTTCTCTCTGGATTTTGTTTCCTTCTGTGACTACTTTGGCGAGATTTTCCCTGACCCCTTAATGATGGTGGAGGTGGGTGCAGAACAGAATTGTAGGAACGTCATGCATCCTTCCTCACAATACTAAACTTGTGTTTGTTCTTGTCTGTACTCTCATTGTAGAGAATTTTCATTACATTCTGTTTGTAGGTGAGATAATAAAAGCCTAAAAATCACTATCCTTTTATCCCAGGTAAAGTTCATGAAGACTATTCCAGGCACAGCTCTTGTAGAAATGGGCGATGAGTATGCTGTGGAAAGAGCAGTCACACATTTAAATAATGTGAAAGTCTTTGGAAAAAGGCTAAATGTTTGGTAAGAACCTTATTTATAAAGAAAGACAGTACTTTTCAGCTTTGTGGTTCATATAGCCTGATTTAGACATCTGTGATATATTCTCACTTATAGGAAAGTGTGATATTTGGCTCACACCCTTCTAATAATATTAAGACAGAACTACACTTGCCTCCACTCCAGCAATGCAGTGTCCAGAAGCTATCAGCCAGCCACTGACATCTTTGGCTAGGCTTCCTTTATTCAGATTCCGATCTTTGGTCATTTTGATTGGCTGGGCTGATGTCCCTTTAACGAATGCATGGAAAGACTTACCTTGAAATGAAGCTCTCCTGCGGCGCACTGTCACTTTTGCAGAGGCTTTCCTTTTCACCTGGTTTTCCTCACGATTTCTCGGACTGCGGCCGCTTGAATGGCTGAGCAGCGATGATGTCACTCCCGCACTTGAGCGTGGAAGTCACAGCTGTGGCACAGAGCTCTGCAGAAACGTCACGGGTATGCCATTGACATCACTGCCTGCTGCTCACTAGAATATCTTCTAAACAGGGCACATTTAGGGGATTATTATTTAACCACTTAAGGACTGCCGCACAACTATGTATGTCCACAGAATGGCAAGTACAGGCACATGGGCGTACATGTACGTGCCTGCCTTTCCGCGGGTCGGGGGTCCGATCGGGACCCCCTCCGCTGCGTGCGGAGGTCGGTAAGTGGTTAGGAGCGATCCGGGATGAGGGGGCGGCTGTTCGTTTTTGTCCGCCCCCTCCGGATCGCTCCCAGCCAATCGGCTTCCTCCTCTGCCTGAACTGTAAACACAGGCAGAGGAGGAAGTGATGTCACCGCTCCTCCCACGGGTATTTTCGTCCGGCGGAGAAGAGGAGATATCTCACAGTGAGTACACAAGCACCACACTAACACCTGTACACATAGGCACAGAAATCCCAGCCCCCTGTCACACTGTCACTAAATAGCAGTGATCATTTATTTACTGATCACTGCATTTAGTGTCAGTGTGACAGGCAGTTAGTGTTAGGTCCAGGTCAGCCCCCTACCCCCCCCCCCCCAGTAAAGGTTTTAACCCCTTGATCACCCCCTAGGTAACCCTTTCACCCCCCTTTTGCCAGCATCACTAAGCGATGGTTTTTCTGATCGCTGTATTGGTGCCGCTAGGTAGCTAATTATTTTTTTAGGTTCGCCGCCATGTTTTTATAGCGTTAGAAATCTTATGGGAGTACCTAACGCTATAAAAACCTGGCGGGCGAACCTCAATAATACAGCGATAAGAAAAACGATTGCTTAGTGATGCTGGCAATAGGGGGTGAAAGAGTTAACTCTAGGGGCAATCAATAAACCTTTATCAGGTACCCCCATACATTTTCTAATAAAGGTTTTAACCCCTGATTGCCTCTAGAGTTAACCCTTTCACCTCCTATTGCCAGCGTCACTAAGCGATTGTTTTTCTGATCGCTGTATTAGTGCCGCTAGGTAGCTAGTTATTTTTTGAGGTTCGCCCGCCAGGTTTTTATAGCGTTAGGTACCCCCATACATTTTCTAATAAAGGTTTTAACCCCTGATTGCCCCTAGATTTAACCCCTTCACCCCCTATTGCCAGCGTCACTAAGCAATCGTTTTTCTGATCGCCGTATTGGTGCCGCTAGGTAGCTAATTATTTTTTGAGGTTCGCCGCCATGTTTTTATAGCATTAGAAATCTTATGGGGGTACCTAACGCTATAAAAACCCCTGATTGCCCCTAGAGTTAACCCTTTCACCCCCTATTGCCAGCGTCACTAAGCGATCATTTTTCTGATCGCTGTATTGGTGTCGCTAGTCCTGCTAGGTAGCTAGTTATTTTTTGAGGTTCGCCCGCCAGGTTTTTATAGCGTTAGGTACCCCATACATTTTCTAATAAAGGTTTTAACCCCTGATTGCCCCTAGAGTTAACCCTTTCACCCCCTATTGCCAGCGTCACTAAGCGATCGTTTTTCTGATCGCTGTATTAGTGCCGCTAGGTAGCTAGTTATTTTTTGAGGTTTGCCCGCCAGGTTTTTATAGCGTTAGGTACCCCCCAAAAAAATTTAGATTAAGTTTTTAACCCCTGAATTGCCCCTAGAGTTAACTCTTTCACCCCCTATTGCCAGCATCACTAAGCGATTGTTTTTCTGATCGCTGTATTAGTGTCGCTGGTGCTGCTAGGTAGCTAGTTAGTGCCAGTAACGCTTACACCCACGCGCAAAGCATACACCCCCCATATGTGGAATTACACCCCAAAATACATTCTGCTGCTTCTCCTGAGTATGGGGATACCACATGTTTGCGACTTTTTGGTAGCCTAGCCGCGTATGGGACCCCAAAAACCAATCACCGCCTTTCTAAGGGTGTAAATTTTTGATTTCACTCCTCACTACCTATCACAGTTTTGAAGGCCCTAAAATGCCAAAATAGCACAAAAAAAAAAAAAATGACCCCATTTTGGAAAGAAGACACCCCAAGCTATTTGCTGAGAGGCATGTTGAGTCCATGGAATATTTAATTTTTTTGCCCCAAGTGATTGAATAATGACCAAAAAAATAAATTTACAAAACGTTGTCACTAAATTATATATTTCTCACACATGCCTTGGTTATATGTGGAATTGCACCCCAAAATAAATTCTGCTGCTTCTCCTGAGTATAGGGATACCACATGTGTAGGACTTTTTGGGAGCCCGAAAACCAATCGCCACCTTCATTTATAAGGACATACATTTTTGATTTCGCTCACACAAATCTTGAAGGCGGTGATTGGTTTTCGGGGTCCCGTACGTGGCTAGGCTCCCAAAAAGTCCCACACAATGTATTTTTTTTTTTTCTTTGAAAAGATGTTTTATTGGAAAAGGCAATGGCATGTATACATAGTACAGTTCAGCAAGTACAGCAACAATGGTCAGAGGATAATAAAAGAACAATAAACAATAAAATGAAAATGAAACAAATACACGGGGAGTGAAGTAGCATAATACCTAATATGGCATTGGCAAGTTGGACATTGCTTGCATTCATTGGAGGTGTCCTATAGGGAGCTCCGCAACACCGTAGAAAGTCCGGAGGCACCCACCCTCCCCTGGAGCAATAATGGTTACCAACAAACTGTGCCCAATGGGTCTTTGTGGGGGGGGGGGGGGGTTCACCTCCCCTACCACATCATACACACGTGTCTGCATCATTAAGCCACCTATCCCATATCTTATTAAATTTCTCAGGGCAGCCCCTATTTATGTACATACATTTTTTAAACGGTAGTAGTGTGTTTATTTCCCTCTTCCATTCCGTCCATCTAGGTGGTCTGGGCCTCATCCATTTTCTAGCAATAATTTTCCTGGCCAAAAACAACGTCTCCTGTAAAAAGGTCTTAGTCTGTCTGTCCATGAGGACGGGAAAAATACCCAGGAGACACTGCTTGGGGTCCAGAGCAACCGGGGAGCCCATGTTGTCGTGTAGGAAGGTAACAATTTGGGACCAGTATCCCTGTAGTACCGGGCAGGACCATAAAAGGTGAAAGAACGTGCCTGTATCAGCCTTACACATCGGGCAAAGATTAGATTGTTCTCTCCTATATCTGGCTACTCTAACTGGGGTCAGGTACGACCTGTGAAGAATATATAATTGAGTAAGCCTGTCTGAAAGCTTTGGGGATACCTCTTTACAGGTCTCCATAGCCTCCTCCCATTCGTCCGTATCCATTGGGCCCACCTCCCCCTCCCACCTGGGTTTGAGAGCATAGGCCACCCTTCCAAATCCAGGAGCGGAGAGCATGGAATAGAATGATGAGATAAGGCCTTTTGGATCTAGGCTTCTTGCTATGGCTACAATTTGGTTGGGTGCAGGTGGGGGCACCGACCCTGAAAACTGGGTCCTAAAGGCGTGACTCACCTGGAGAAATCTGAAATGCATATGATCGGGTAAATCAAATTCCTCCCTAAAGCTATCGAACGTCCTGAGAGTGCCATTTCTCACCAGTTGGTGCAGATAGAGTAGGCCCCTTGAACTCCAGCCCACCGGGTCTGGGATCTTGCGGAACTCCCCCAGGTGTTTTTTATGCCATAGCGGCGAGTAATCATTGTGAACGGGTATCCCAATGGTGGCAGATGCCAAGTCCCATACCCGTCTGTAGTGACGTAATAGGGGCTTGACCTCCTTGCTCGCAGCTGTGCTATCTGTCCCTGACGTTACGGCATACAACGAGTCTCCTGTAAGGTGCGACCACCGAGGACATATTAAAGCTTTAAATCGTTCGCTGTCGGTCTTGTCGAGGTGAAAGAAATGTGAGAGCTGGGCTGCGACGTAATAATTACTGAAGTCAGGTAGGGCCAATCCCCCCATGTCCGTCGGGTTCTTAAGTGATTGCCAAGATAGCTTGTGTCTTGTTTTGCCCCAGACGAAGGGCCGAAGGAGAGCCTCTAATGTTTTAAAGTACCTAAGGGGTATACGTGAGGGGGAATGCCAAAGCATATATAACACCTTGGGTAGGAGGACCATCTTAATAAGATTTACTCGGCCCCACACCCCCAACGGGAGACGGGCCCACGCGTTCAGTTTGGACTTAATTGTGGAGAGAAGCGGGTCAATGTTCAGGGCAATGTAATCGGTGGGGTTTCTAGACGTGCATATACCAAGGTATTTTATTTTCTCCACCCTCTGTAACGGTAAACTAGCCTGGGATTCGGGGGGGGGGGGGAACTATCTAAAGGTAAAATCTGTGATTTGTCCCAGTTAATCTTTAGTCCTGAGAACATGCCAAACATTTCTATCGTATGGAGGGCTTTGGAGAGTGAGGGACCGGAGTTCGCCAAGTATAGCAGTGTGTCATCTGCATATAGACTTATCTTTTCAGTAAGGGGGCCTACACTAAGTCCTGTGATCTCTGGGTCTGCCCGGATAGCGATAGCTAGGGGCTCCGCCGCCAGGGCATACAACAGTGGGGAGAGTGGGCACCCTTGCCTTGTGCCTCTGGAGAGGGCAAAGGTCTCAGAGGGCCACCCATTGGCCACCACCCGTGCCGAGGGGGCTTGATACAGAAGCCTTGTCAATTTAAGAAAATTCGGACCAAAGCCATAGTGCTCAAGACAGCTCCAGAGGTAACCCCATTCCACCGAATCAAACGCTTTGGCGGTGTCAAGAGTCACCACTACCCGTGTTCCCACTTCCTCATGATCTGCCTGTAAATTCATAAAGAGTCTGCGTAGGTTAAAGGACGTATTACGGCCTGGCATGAACCCCGCCTGGTCGGGATGGATAAGGGATAGTATGACCTGGTTTAGGCGCAAGGAAAGGACTTTCGCTAAAATTTTAACGTCCACTTGGAGGAGTGAGATGGGGCGGTAGGACTCAGGGAGGCCTGGGTTCTTCCCAGGTTTGGGTATTAAAACTATCGTGGCTTCTCTCATAGAAGGTGGTAACGTTTGGGTCTGGAACAGGTCATTATACAATGCTAGCAGTCTAGTAGTGAGTACCTCTCCATAGTGTGAATAGAATTCTATTGGCAGTCCGTCTGACCCCGGGGTTTTCGAGCAGGCGAAGCCCGCCAGTGCCTCGCCTATCTCCTCGACCGTTAGGGGAGATTCCAATAGGGCCACCTGATCAACCGTCAACTGCGGAAAGGTTACTGCCTCTAGAAAAGTAATCATGGGTTCCCTGTCTAATGGGGCCTTAGATTTGTATAGTTCCGAATAAAAATCCCTAAACCTGGAGCTCACCACTGCTGGGTCCGACACTCCTCCCCCTCCCGGTTCATGCAGGGTAATGACAACTGGTGGCCTATCCTCACAGTGAACCAGATAGGCCAGTAATTTGCCCGCCTTTTCCCCATGTTCAAACAATTTTTGTTTTGTGAAGAATAGTTTCTGCCTAGCCTTGGTGTAGTGCAATTGATCTAACACCCTAGACCGTTGTTTTAGGATAGCCGCCGACGACTCAGATGGGTCTGCTGCATAGCTTTGCTCGGCAGCAGACAATTCCGCGACCGCCAGGTCAAGTGCCGTCGTGGAGTCAGCCTTGATGCGGTTGATGCGTGAGACCAGTTGTGTTCGTGCATGTATCTTAAACGTCTCCCAAACCACCGAAGGGGAGGCCGAGCCTTCGTTATCCTGAAAAAACACCCTCCAGTCGTCTGTAAGGTCATCGTCTTCAGGCAACAGGGATAACCAGAAGGGATTCAGCCGCCACGCCCTATGGGGCCTGTCACGGGGGACTCCCAGGGTGATTAGGTAGGGGGAGTGATCTGACAGGAGCCTGGGGCCGAAGGTCGCGTCCAGCAGTCGCGACCTGAGGCCTCCCGACAGAAGGATATAGTCAATCCTGGACAGCGTACCGTGTGTAGATGAAAAGCATGAATATGCTCTTGCCTGGGGGAACCGGTACCTCCAGGAGTCTGTTAAGTGGAATGTGTCAACTAGTTTAGAGAATCTGGACACTGACGGTGAACGGGGAGAAGTCTGGGAGGGGGACCACCTGTCCAGTGCATCATCCATTGTGGCATTAAAGTCACCCATCCACACTGCTTGTGACGAGGGATGTCGAGCCATAAAGGTGATGCCTTCATGCAGAGCAGACATGTTAAAGGGGGGGGGGTATGTAAAAGGCCAATATAAGCAGGGGCTCCCCAAACAGCCTAGCAGAGAGGAAGACATAACGACCCAAGGGGTCCGTACATATCTCCTCAAGTGAGAAGTGGACAGATTTGGCAACTAGCACCGACACACCTCTAGAGTGGGAGGTGTGGGTGGAGTGGTAGGACCACCCCACCCATGGGCGGCGGAGCGCCATCTGTAGCCCCCCCTCTACATGGGTTTCAACGAGCACCACCACGTCAGCCCGCTGTTTTTTCAGGAATGTCAGAACCGCTGCCCGCTTAACTTTGTCACGCAACCCCCTGACATTCCAGGTCAAAAATTTTAGTGACGACATGTCTCTGTAGTTTTAATTAAATTAGGAATTCCACCACAAGGGGACCATGTCCACATCTGAATGAACCCAGCCCCCGCAGCATAGAAGTGTACCAATAATTTCAAAATGAGAACATCCACTGACCCTCTAAACCATACATTGCCATGTTTAAGATGCATTATGCCTAACATATAAAACAGTAAACAGAAATACCCCCCCCACCCCCCTCCCCGCCCTGCATCCCCCAAACTTGATGCGGGCATAAACCCAAAACTGATCAAACATCCCCATCCCTGGGTAAAAAGTAGGGCAAAACGAAGAAAGAGAAAAACGTGCAGGAGCGTGCAGTGTCCGGTATGGGACCCAGAGGACCCTAGCATCTAAGATAGTCAATACAAAAAGGAAGAAGAAAAAAAAAACATCAAGGAGTATAGGTCCCGTTGAGTAATAAGTCCTCCGGAGCATCAGGCAGACATGGCTGGCATCCCCACCGGAGCTTCCCGCACGTGGATCCAGAGACCCGGATGGGCATGGGGGACAACCACGCTGTTCCGAACACACAGCTAGTAGCTCCCAAGCTCCCGCTACAACGTAGCGTACATTAAACGTGGGCTCTGCGGAGGGCCCCACAGGCAGTAACATATTTAAAACAAGTACCATTTCTCAGATCAACTCGAATCTGCAGTTCCTAGGGGTTTTTTAAGGCCGCGCTCGGAATGAACAATGGGCAAGATATATGGCTGCATGGCAGAGAAGGGAACCAGGTTCACAGGGGACTAGCGTGGGTTAAGGAGAGCCATGCAGCAATGAGTTTGAAAGGAACCGAGCCATAGGAAACAAAGTCTGTGTAAGCCAAAGAGGTAACTTTTCCATACTCACGAACTCCTCAGTCCCCGCCACCGGGAGGGATCTGCGCTCCAGCCAGGCAGCCGCATCTTCGGGCAGGTCAAAGAAGGACGCTCTCCCATCATGCTCTACCCGAAGTCGTGCAGGAAAAAGCATGGCATACTTATAGTTTAGGATTCTCAGCCGGCGTTTAACTTCCAGGAAGTTGCGACGGCGACGTTGCACCTCCGCCGAAAAGTCCGGGAACACAGCCACCTTGACATTCTCAAAGTCTATATTTCCCTTCAGTCTGGCCATTCGTAGGGCGGCATCTCGATCCTTAAAGTGCAATAGTTTGGCTATAAATGTGCGGGGGGGAGCACCCTGGGGCGGTGGTTTGGCCGGCATACGGTGAGCCCTTTCCACTGACAGCATGGGGGTGAAGGCCTCTCTGCCATAAGCCTTAACAAGCAACTGCTCCAAGAAAGCAGCTGGGTCCTTCCCTTCAGCACCCTCCGGGAGGCCGATCAGGCGGATGTTACACCTCCTGAGCCTGTTCTCCATTTCGTCTTGTTTGGCGAACAGTTGCTGTATTTGGTGCTGCATATGTTCCATGTCGGCCTGCAGTGGCGGCAAGGTGTCTTCTACCGCGCCTAAGCGATCCTCCGCGGTCTTCACCCGATCCCGGATTTTGTTCACATCCTGCCGGAGGAGGGAGATGTCTACCTTGACCTCCTCGATCTGAGTGGCCAGTGAGGTACGGCAAAGGGTGAGTTTGGCTGTGTCTCCCGCCGGCCGCGTCTCGCTGGTCTGGGCCGCGCCGCCATCTTCCACGGGATCCCCTGCATCATGCCGATATTGTGCTAACTTCGCCTGGGTGGATTTCTGCGATTCAGGTGGCGACATGTTCCCCCGGGTCTATGGAGTCCAGCAAGGCGAAGATGGTGAGTCAATGTCGGTCTTGAGAAGCAGGATGGTACAGATTACAGGATCAACGGACGGAGCTCCTGGGAAAGCGTCCTACTCCATGCACCGTCAGGCCACGCCCCCCCCACACAATGTATTTTGGGGTGCAATTCAACATATAACCATGGCATGTGTGAGAAATATATCATTTAGTGACAACGTTTTGTATATTTTTTTTTTTGGTCATTATTCAATCACTTGAGGCAAAAAAAATTAAATATTCCATGGACTCAACATGCCTCTCAGCAAATAGCATGGGGTGTCTTCTTTCCAAAATGGGGTCATTTGGGGGGGTTGTTTGCCATCTTGGCATTTTATGGCCTTCAAAACTGTGATAGGTAGTGAGGAGTGAAATCAAAAATGTATGCCCTTAGAAATCTTGAAGGCGGTGCTTGGTTTTCGGGGTCCCGTACGCGGCTAGGCTCCCAAAAAGTCCTCAGGAGAAGCAGCAGAATGTATTTTGGGGTGCAATTCCACATATAACCATGGCATGTGTGAGCAATATATCATTTAGTGACAACTTTGTGCAAAAAAAAACATCAGTTTGTCATATTCCCCCAACTTGTGTCAAAATATAAAATATTCCATGGACTCGACATGCCTCTCAGCAAATAGCTTGGGGTGTCTACTTTCCAAAATGGGGGTCATTTGGGGGGGGTTTTGTGCTATTTTGGCATTTTATGGCCTTCGAAACTGTGATAGGTAGTGAGGAGTGAAATCAAAAATGTGCGCCCTTAGAAATCCTGAAGGCGGTGCTTGGTTTTGGGGTCCCGTACGTGGCTAGGCTCCCAAAAAGTCCCAAACATGTGGTATCCCTGTACTCAGGAGAAGCAGCAGAATGTATTTTGGGGTGCAATTCCACATATAACCATGGCATGTGTGAGCAATATATCATTTAGTGACAACTTTTTGTAAAAAAAAATGTTATTTTTTTTTTGTCATTATTCAATCACTTGGGACAAAAAAAAAAATATTCAATGGACTCAACATGCCTCTCAGCAGTTTCCTTGGGGTGTCTACTTTCCCAAATGGGGTCATTTGGGGGGTTTTGTACTGCCCTGCTATTTTAGCACCTCAAGAAATGAGATAGGCAGTCATAAAATAAAAGCTGTGCAAATTCCAGAAAATGTACCCTAGTTTGTAGACGCTATGGGGCAGATTCACATAGAAATAGATTATCGTAGCGTATCAGAAATACACTACGCCGCCGTTTTTTACCTGGCTCTACGTGGAATTCAGGTAGATTTTGTCCAGTAAACGACGGCGGCGTAGTGTATTTCTCCCGTCGCAATCCATCTGCGCGAGTAGGGGGCGTGAATCATTTAAAATAGGCGCGTTCCCGCGGCGATCGAACTGCGCATGCTCCGTTCCCAAATTTCCCGCCGTGCATTGCGCGAAATCACGTCGTGACGTCAATCGTTGTTTATGTAGCGTCCTAGTCCCGAACGAGTTACGTAAACAAAAATAAAAAAAAATTAAATTCGAAGCGGGAACGACGGCCATACTTAACATGAGCTACGTAACGTTAGAGCAGCAAAAATCTGCTCTAACATTACGTACAAAAAAATAGACGAAAGCGATTGCGACGACCACTCGTATCTTCGGGAATCGCCGTAAAAAAACATTTGCATATCCCGACGCATCAAAACGACGCGAACTCCTCCCAGCGGCCGCAAATAGATGGCAGCGTAGATCCGAAGGCTTTCGGATCGAAGCCCGAAGCCGCCGTATCATGGTTTGAGGATTCAAACTAGTGATACGGCGCGCGAAATTTGAAATTACTCCTGTCTAACACCAGTTAGACAGGCATAATTGCTCTATGAATCTGGCCCAATAACTTTTGCGAAAACCAAAAAATATACGCTTATTGCGATTTTTTTTTTTTTTAACTAAAGACATGTGGCTGAATACATTTTGGCTTAAATGTTTGACTCAAATTTCGTTTATTCGATATGTTTTACTTTTTTTTTATAAGAAAAATATTTTTTATTTTTTTTTCAAATTTACAGTCTTTTTCCGTTTATATTGCAAAAAATAAAAATCGCAGAGGCAATCAAATACCATCAAAAGAAAGCTCTATTTGTGGGAAGAAAGGGACGCAAATTTCATTTCGGTACAACATTGCATGACCGCGCAATTACCAGTTAAAGCAGCGCAGTGCCAAATTGTAAAAACACCTTGGGTTTTTTAGCAGCATATTGGTCTGGTCCTTAAGTGGTTAACCTACAAGTAAGCTTTATTATAAGCTTACCTTTAGGTAAAAATGGAGAGTTTACTACCACTTTAAATTGTACACATTGCACTTTCTGAAAAAGTGTCAGAATGTAGTAAAAGTATCTACCCATACCACAAGCAGCTATTGAATTGCTGTGAATTTACATAATGCTCTAGCCCAGGGCTCAAAATTTCAAGTCCTGAGCTACTAGCCAGGCCTCAAGAGTTACTCGCCACCAGTTGCCCCACCTAATTCATACACAGCCCTGCGCCTAATTGCACCCGTAAACACGTCCTCGTAGATTATCTCATGGAATGACACTGTTAAATGTTTTATGCAGAATCAAGTTACAAAATTAAATATTACCAACAACAACTTTAACAAAATAGGACAGGGCACTGGGGGCAGACCAGAGGGACAGGGCACTGGGGGCAGACCAGAGGGACAGGGCACTAGAACTGCTGTCTCCTCTGCAACTCTCCTATTCATCTCATCATCAGGAGCCTGTGTGTGCGGCTCCACGCTTGCATGTCCCCACTTCCTTATTTTATTCAGGCTGGCAGTGAGGAGAGAAGGTCCCATGGCTTAATGAGAATTGTAAGGAGAGCACCTGTGTACTGCTCTGCCTGTGCGCGGCTAACCATACTACTTTTCCCTAGCATGCACCTTTCCTCTTCGGCCGCCAATCTCATCGGGACTCTAAGGCCTCGTACACACGAGGCAATCGATTTGTTCAAAACGGTCTGTCCGACCGATTTAAACAAATCGGTCTGCTGGCATTTTGGTTTGCTCGCGTGTACACACGAGCAAACCAAAATCCCCGCCAGCAGACAGCGTGCTGACGTGGCGGTGACGTTGACGCCGCCACGTCACCGCACCAGGAAGTAAAACACTTCCGCGCATGCGTCGAAACCATTCGGCGCGTGTGCGAGAAGACATGTCTGCTGGTTAGCGTACTAACCAGCAGACATGTCGGGAGGACGGGTTCCCAGCCGACAGATTGGTAAGCATGCTTTCCAATCTGTCGGGTGGCCAAATCCGTCGGCTCGCCCGTACACACGATCGAATCTGTCTGCTGAAACGGTCTAGCAGACCGTTTACAGCAGACAGATTTGATCGTGTGTACGAGGCCTAAGTGTAGGCACAGATTGGAGGGAGATTGGTCATGCAGCCCTGTCATCACTCGCCCCCAGCTTAATTCCACTCGCCAAATGCTAGTAGGCGAGTGGAAATTTTGAGGGCTGCTCTAGCCTAAACTCTTTTGTGAATGTGTAGTTTGTACTGGCACTGTCACTTTTTCTATTTAAGGCAGTGTCATTGCATTCTGATTGCTAGGCATTACTTTGGCAGAAATCTGTGTACCTAGCTAGTGCAATCCATTAAATTGTGTGCTACCCCAAAATCAATAACACGCATATGTGTTTGTGAAATATACAGATGTTTTTTTTCTTAATCTTTTCATATAAAATATCTCCTGATTTTACCAGTTCACTTTTCTTCCTCTTAATCTGACCATGCAAAGCAGGGAAGCAGACTCAT
Organism: Rana kukunoris; assembly: GCA_029574335.1. Taxonomy (NCBI): domain Eukaryota; kingdom Metazoa; phylum Chordata; class Amphibia; order Anura; family Ranidae; genus Rana; species Rana kukunoris. Next base: position 398,527,314 of record CM056052.1, read on the forward strand.
GCTGGTATCTGGGCTTGGCGTTACAAGATGCTGTGCCTATGCACAGTGTGCCTGTACCAATTGTGATCAACTTTATAGCCACGCCTCCCTCCCAGCCCTAAATGTACAGGATGGATACTGCCTGCCAATTGCACAAATAGACAGAAGTTTAATACAAATAAGCTGCACCTTCCCCTTAAATACATACACGGCCAACTCAAAGCAGAACTAAACCCATCGATTTAAGTGTAAAAAAATAGCTACTTCCCTGGCACAGCATGCCCATGTGTTGTCCTGGCTGAAATGACTGACAGCCTTGGTCACCTCATCTGTCACACTCTCCCTTCAGCAGCTGGGTAAGTGGATCACTCTCTGCATAAGATCTCCTTCTGTATGCAATGTGCTTTTAACAGCATGACAGGAGTCACTGTCAATCATTCCAGGCAGTACTGAAAGAACTAAACTAAGAAGGGAATAAATAAAGGGGAAAAATTCAGCGATGGCCTAGTGCAGTGTTTTTCAACCTTTTTCCAGTCAGGGCACCCTTAAAAAGTATTTTCAGTCTTGAGGCACCCCAGTCCAAGGCTTGGTTTACATTACGGTGTGCCGCAGAACACAAGCAAAATCGCGCTCATTCCTGACACAGACAAATGCTCTGCTCTTTAGGGGTACTATTTTGGTACCCCCACACATTGAAAAACGTGGGATGCGTTTGCTGCAGTGCAATAAAAAAAAAAAAAGGTTGGGGACTTGTTTTCCTGCATTTTTGTGGGTACAGAAGCCCATTAAAAAGGAATGGGCTGCCCTACATGCAGCTACACAGATGTGAACCAAGGGCTTGTTCACATGTCATAGGGGCGGTAGAACCACATGGTTGAGACGTTTTTACCACCCCCAACTTCTCCACCTTTAGCTGCAGAGGCACCAACTGGGGGTGTTCACATGCTGTGGCTGCAACTGGAGGTATACCGAGGGTGAATGGGGCTGTACTGCAACCACCCGCAACTGTGTGCATTGCACGGTTGCGGTGAAGTGATGCTGCATTTACAGGCTTAAAACAGGTGGTAAAAAGACAACATAAGCAAAGAAATTGTCCCAATGGGGCTTTTAAGCAGCTAATGTGAGAAATTGTATAGGGATGCAACGTCTATAGTAAAACGTTTTTATTAAAAAATTGTTTAAAATATCCATACACATTTCATGGTAAGACAATGTAATACATAGCTTGAGATAGTGGCAAGCATGTATAGTAACTAACGCGTTTCGACCTGTCGGTCTTCTTCAGAGGATTTTTAATAGTCGTAGCAAGAAAAAGAGGGGTATGGAGGGTCCAGACAGAAATCCGATGTGGCTATGGAAAAGGAAGGATCCGATTCCGCAAGGCTCCCGATCATAGTCCCCAGTCACCGCCGCGCCCCAGGCACTGCACCATCCGAGGGTGGCCGTATGTAACTATCAGAGGAGCACCTGGCAACAATTGTCTCACCCGGAGAGGGGGGGTGGGGCTAGAGTGGACGAATCCTCTAATGGTGCCTGAGTAAGGTGGAATTTGGATGTTTGAATGGTATGGTAGTGCAACTCCGCCTTTGTAACAGTATCAAAGTGGAGTATATCATCGGAACCTTGGACGCTGTCACTCATGGAGATGCCGTACGCCTCTATCAAAGTGGAGTATGTCATCGGAACATTGGACGCTGTCACTCCTGGAGATGCCGTACGCCTCTCTTTGAGAGAGGCGTACGGCATCTCCAGGAGTGACAGCGTCCAATGTTCCGATGACATACTCCACTTTGATACTGTTACAAAGGCGGAGTAGCACTGCCATTCAAACATCCAAATTCCACCTTACTCAGGCATCAATATTAGAGGATTCGTCCACTCTAGCCCCCCCCCCTCTCCGGGTGCAACAATTGTTGCCAGGTGCTCCTCCGATAGTTACATACGGCCACCCTCGGATGGTGCAGTGCCTGGGGCGTGGCGGTGACTGGGGACTATGATCGGGAGCCTTGCGGAATCGGATCCCTCCTTTTCCATAGCCACATCGGATTTCTGTCTGGACCCTCCATACCCCTCTTTTTCTTGCTACGACTATTAAAAATCCTCTGAAGAAGACCGACTGGTTGAAACGCGTTAGATACTATACATGCTTGCCACTATCTCAAGCTATGTATTACATTGTCTTACCATGAAATGTGTATGGATATTTTAAACTTGTGCCATATGTCGCAACTCATTCCTTATACCTATACTTTTTATGTCTTTACAATTTTTTAATAAAAACATTTTACTATAGATGTTGCATCCCTATACAATTTCTCACATTAGCTGCTTAAAAGCCCCATTGGGACAATTTCTTTGCATATATATCGGGGTGTGCAGCCATTTCTCTCCGCCTGTAGGTCTGTCTCTTTTTTCAAAAGACAACATAATGTCTCTTTACCCTTTCGAATGCCTCTAAAATGGGATCTGTGTATAGATTGCTTTTCAGAGGAGCAGCAGTCCTTGCTGCTATCAAACAAGCCCTACAAAAGCCATTCTGATGGTACAGGAAATTAACATATACACATGCATACAGACACGTGCTTACACAGTCACATGTGCACACAGACACATGTATAAAGCCATTTTAAAATGAATCTAGCTTCTAGCTCAGTACCTTTCCAGATTCCTCATTCAGCCGGGTACTGCACTCTAGGGGGAAGCAGAGAGCACAGCACACTCCTCAGCACTTTACTTTCACTTTTGAAGCCGACAGAGCCTCTTCAGGCCGCGTACACACGAGCAGACAGATTTGTTCAAATCGGTCGGGCCGACCGATTTGAACAAATCTGTCTGCTGGGGACATATTGGTTTGATCGTGTACACACGATCAAACCAAAATCCCCGCCGCCAGACGGCGCGGTGACGTGGCGGTGACGTTGACGCCGCCACGTCACCGCACCAGGAAGTAAAACACTTCCGCGCATGCGTTGAAACCATTCGGCGCGTGTGCGAGAAGACATGTCTGCTGGTTAGCGTACTAACCAGCAGACAGGTCAGACGGACGGGTTCCCAGCCGACAGATTTCAAAGCATGCTTTGAAATCTGTCGGGTGGCCAAATCCGTCGGCTCGCCCGTACACACGGTCGAATCTGTCTGCTGGGACGGACGGGCCGACCGTTTCCAGCAGATAGATTTGATCGTGTGTACGCGGCCTCACAGTTCGGCAAGAGAGCTCATCTGACAGCCTTCTCTCCATTGACCCCGCGGCACACCTGAGAACCTCTGACGCCACACCAGTGTGCCGCGGCACACTGGTTGAGAAAGGCTGGCCTAGTGAATGAATGAAGAAAAAAATACTGGAAAACTGGATATAAAGAAGAAAGTGATGAGCGCAATCCCTAACACACTAGCGTGCAGAGTGCTAAATATGTGAATATAAATGTAAACACACTTTAAGAGCCTCTAACAATGTACCAATAATAATGTACCAAACTTTAATGAACCACTGAGTGAATGGTGATGTCAAACAGGTGCTAAAAAATAAATGATCTACCAAAGTAACACTGTGCCAAGTGCCAACCAGTGTATACTAAACAATGTATAAAGTCCAATATGCTGCCAAATTAGTGCTTCAAAGCAGAGAGATAACTGTAGATCTTCTTGTACAGTGGGCTCGCAGAGAGCTTACCTCCAACCTGTGGATACTAAGCATATCACGCTGCAGGTAGACCTTTCTGGGCTGAAGAAAAAACTTGTGTCTCAGTAATCTTGATGTTTCTGGTAGCGATGCTGGGCTTCACAAAGATGGTGGCTCGCAATGGGGTAGATGGTTAACCAGAAGGGAAGAGCAAAAGGAAAGCTCCCATAGTGTGATAAAGTTTAAAACAGCCGACTTCATTATAAAATATTATGCTTACATCAAATGTAACATCCAAACGCAAGTATAGTGTATATCTCCGGACGGACGGACGGGCTGGCTCCTTGTCACTCCCGGTCACGTGCTCCTAAGAAGGGAATGCCTTCCCAAACACAGAGCACTTGCACATTACAGAGACTAATTCAAAGTATGACAGGTTAGGTCACTTGGCAGCCAATCACAGAGGAGGATTGCCCTTCTTGGTGGAGGTATTTAGCACACTTTTTTTTATTACAATACATGTTACATTTATGTACATCTGATCATACAGATTTATTCCCCTCACTCATAGTAGGAATACGCAGCTAGAAAATTGACCAATCGCTCGACCGCCGCCCAACGAAACAGCGTTTGTTGATCTAAATCATCGCCAACATTCACCAATCAAAAAAAAATCTTTAAAAGAGCAATCGATTTCATATGTAGTGTTGACGTCTCACGTACAAGTGGGGTCGTCATGCGTGATAATGTTCAAGAGATGTTTTACGCATGACCTTCACAACAACTAATAGAATATCGTTCGTTCTCAAACGATACGACACCATTTTTCCATTTTTTTCAAGTAACAACAAGTAGAAAATCGCCCGATCGGTTGCAGAACGGAGATTTTATCCAATTTTCTTTTCGTGTATTCCTGCCATTAGTTTAATACATTTTACTTTAGTTTCATACACTTTAACTTCTCTACTGAAGCCTACACTCATGTCCAGTGCATACAGTGTAACTGTTTACAGAGTGCTTTCACATCAAAATAATGTTGCTTTTTTTGCCTTATATGTCTGAAAAAACACACAAAAATTGAAAACTGATTTCCAACTTTTAGTGAAGTTTAAATTGTTTGTTAGCAGAAAGCTGATCCAAACAATGTTGTGTTCTGGCAACGAGATTAAACCTTTCCGTCCTGCTCTTGCAACAAAATTGAGTCGGGCTCAACACCCGTCAGCCGTTAACAGAACCTTGTATTCTATTAATAAATAAGAAGCTTCCTCTGGCTGAATCTGAGATCATGATGTCATCCATCTGCCTCAGCCAGTCAGAGGAAGATTTGTATTCATTCATAAAATATAAAGCTCCCTGTGATACAAAACTTCCTGTGAATGGCCGAGCAGTGATTTTGTTACAAGAGTGGGACGGAAGGCCTCAGTATGCTGCTGGAACACAGCTCTGTATATTGCATGCAGTTAAAGGATCACTAAAGGAAAAAAAAATCCATTACCTTACTGCAGTCCTGGTTTCATGTCCTCATTGTTCGCTTTTGCTTTGAAGTAGCTGTAATCCTTCTCTGATCTCCACACTTCCTGCTTGTCTGGCTCCTTATGAAAAATCTCATTGGCAGCTTTTCACTGTGGTCCAAGCTGTCATTACTGTGTGTCTAAAACTCCTCAGAACCAATCAGATTCATTTTAAAAACAAAACACTGCCTGTATTTGTTTGTTTTTGTTCTGTGTGTCTCTTTACTTCACAGAAACATGAAACCAGTTTTAAAATTAAACTAAACTGCAGGCACATCATATGATTGATTTTTATCTATTTTATTATTAGTTAATTATTATTATTAGTTAACTAATATGTCTCTATACCCTGTAAACAGTCATTTAAGTGACCCTTTAAGGCTACGTAGAACAGTTTTTATATGGTTCTTCCAGACACTGCATCTGTTAACATTGCTAAGTAAATGGTTTAATTTGAACTATTCAAACTTTAATAAACGCTTTAAAACGTGGCCTGCTCCACAGTTGCTCAATAAGGTTTTAAAAACACATGTGCCAAACAAATAAGCTCTAAAAATACCCTTTGGTGTTTGCTCAGAGCAAGTAAGGTAGCAAATTCTTATCAATACAGCAGGTTTTAAGAGCTTCTAGTAATGATCTCTAGTGATAATTTTGCAGCAGCATAGAAAATCATGCTTATTGTGTCCAAAGCTTGTACTTCATGTATATGCAATGCAGGTTATTTACAAAAGGCAAATCCACTTTGCACTACAAGTGCACTGCAAGTGTACTTGAAATCGCACTGAAAGTGCACTTGGTAGTGGAGTCGCTCTGAATTTGAGGGGAAGATGTGAAAAGAGGGTAAGCTCTGCTGATTTTATCATCCAATCATGTGCAAGCTAAAATGCTGTTTTTAATTTTCCTTGCATGTCCCCCTCGGATCTACAGCGACTTTACTTCCAAGTGCACATTCAGTGCACTTTCAAGTGCACTTGTAGAGCAAAGTGTATGTCCTTTAGTAAATAACCCCCAATGTGTATGGTACTTTCCTTGCAGCAAGAGCTATTTTTTACCTTTTATGGGCTTTACAGGCATTTTAGTGATATTAGTGCATACTTCTCTTCCAGCAAGAATTTTACATGCAAAATAGGTAATAGGCAAATAGCCTTAAAAGAATTATAGAAATAGCCTTAAAAGAATTATAGAAATAGCCTTAAAAGAATTATAGAAGTTGCATTTTTTATTATTATTTTTTTTTGATATGCTGACACTTGCTTTATATTTAATCTTTGAAGCAAACGCTGCTTTAGAAACACTATTTGTTCGTGAACTTGCAGTGTGTATGCTATACCTGATGTTTGCATTTCCATAGTAAATACTTTGGGTCAGTGCATATTGTTTTACTGATGCAACACATGAATGCATTTATTTATTTTGTTAAATAAATCCACTGTTGAAAAACATACAGTATGTAACCATATGTCAATAATAAATATATAAGGGAGGGCCTGTGTTAACACACTTTGGGCTTGTGCAGGTGGACATGGTTACATAGTTAGTCAGGTTGAAAAAAGACTCGTCCATCTTGTTCAACCCCCAAAAAAACATACAATCCCATATACACAATTCTTCACCCACAGTTGAGGAAGGCGAAAAACCCCAGCAAAGCATGATCCAATTTGCTACAGCAGGGGAAGAAATTCCTTCCTGATCCCCCGAGAGGCAATTGGATTTTCCCTGAATCAACTTTACCTATAAATGTTAGTACCCAGTTATATTATGTACACTGAGGAAAAAATCCAGGCCTTTTTAAAGCAATCTACTGATCTGGCCAGAACTGCCTCTGGAGGGAGTCTATTTAATATTTTCACAGCTCTTACTGTAAAGAAACCTTTCCACATTTGGAGATTAAATTTTTTTTTTCTCTCGACGTAAAGAGTGCCCCTTGTTCTCTGTAGTGACCCTAGAGTGAATAACTCAACACCAAGTTCACTATATGGACCACTTGTATGTATTTGTACATGTTGATCACATCCCCCCCCCCCTTAATCTCCTTTTATTAAGAGGGAGTAGATTCAGTCCCCATTATCTTTCCTCATAGCTGAGCTCTTCCATGACTCTTATCAGTTTGGTTGCCCTTCTCTGCACTTTCTCCAGTTCCCCGATATCCTTTTTGAGAACTGGAGCCCAATATCTCTCTTAATACAAGAAAGGATTTTGCTCACTTTGGAAACTGCAGTTTGTAAATTGGAGAAATCCCATAAGGACGTTAATCAACTGCATAGCTTAGCTTCATCTGCAAAGACTGAAATTGTACTTTTTATTCCAGACCCTATATCATTTATAAAGATATTAAATAGAAGGGGTCCCAGCACTGAACCTTGGAGTACACCACTGATATCCTTAGACCATTCAGAGTAAGAATCATTAACCACTACTCTGAATTCTGTTTTTTTTTAGCCAGTTTTCTATCCATTTACAAACTGATCTTTCCAAGCCTATAGACTTTACATTGCACGTTAGCTGTGTGTGGGGAGAACTGTGTCAAACGCTTTTCCAAAATCCATGTATACCACATTTGCAGCAACCCCTATGTCCAAGGCTTTACTTGCCTCCTAGTAAAAATAAATCAGGTTTGTTTGACAACTTCTGTCTCTCATGAATCCAGGCTGTCTGTTGCTTAAATATTTTTTTTCCAGCAAGAACTTGTCTGTTGTATTTTAATAAAGTCTTCAGTATCTTCCCAACTATAGAAGTTAAACTAACAGGTCTACAGTTACTTGGTAAAGACTTTGATCCCCTTTTAAACATTGGCACCACATTGTCTCTATGTCAACCCAGTGGTACCAGTCCAGTCATTGAGTCCATAAATATTAGATACAGTGGCTTTGAAGTGACAGAGCTCAATTATTTTAGGATCCGTGGGTGGATGCCATTTGGTCCAGGTGCTTTATCCACCTTTATTCTGTAAAAATATTTCTGGACCATATCACTTTTGAGCCATTGTGGATCATTTAGGGCTGTGTCAATACCGCCCCCATTATGGACATGAGCTCCCCCATGCTCCTTTGAATACACAGAGCTGAAGAATGTATTTAATAAATTAGCCTTCTCTTTGTCCCCAGTCACCCACTCTAGATTTATTTTGTAAAGGGCCTACATGCTCAGACCTGACCTTTTTACTATTAATATATTTGAAGAATTTTGGGGATTTTTTCCTAATATCTTTTGGAATCTGTAGTTTGTTTTGACTTTTTGATTTCCTTTTTACATATTCGGTTATATTTGTATTGGAACTTGCTTTGCTTTTTATTTGAGATAAGCTTGAGACATTTCTGAGATCATTTACAGTTCATTGAATGGTGCATTTGCCCTGCAGTGGACCTCTTTCTAAGCTGTATCAAGCTTCTACATTCCTATTGCCTTGTATGCATCGAGAAGTAGTTGTAACGTAAAGAAAAACCCAAGACAGGCACTAAGGCAAATCGGACATTGCGTGTACTGTAGATCTAACTGAAATGTATTAGTGTGTTATGGAGAAATATGTAACTGCTATTTAAATATATTAAATGCTTTATTGTTCTCATTTCAGTGTATCAAAGCAGCATTCTGTTGTCCCAAGTCAGGTTTTTGAACCTGAAGATGGTACTTACAAGGATTTTTCAATGAGTAAGAATAATAGGTTTACCAGTGCTGGTCAGGCTTCCAAGAACATCATCCAGCCACCATCTTGTGTTCTGCATTTTTATAATGCCCCCTTAACAATGGATGAAAGTATATTTCAAAAGGTAATCAATCAGTCATGCTTTTCTTTGTTTGTTTTATTATTTGGGCGGTGGAAACAATTCATGTAAAAAACCAAAAAGGTTTTTAATTTTTTTATTTCTATATTTTTTTGTAAGCATTTTCAAATATATGTAAAGCTATACTGCCATGCCAGGGCTCTAGCACAAAGTGTGAACTCCCATCCTCAGACAAGCTGTATATAACATTGAATAAACTGTGAGCAGATATGCCTTGGAGGTATACCTTAAAGGTGCAGGGACACACCAGAAGCTCAGATTCAGTCAATGGCAGCTAAAAACATCAAGCAAAGTAAGAACACTCTTTTACATAAAAAACAAACAAAAAACTTTCCAGTTAGAAACTAGAGCTTGTTCCAAATGTTTGTTGAGCGAACCTTAAATGCTTTGACTATAAAAGTCTGGTACAAAGCTGAATTAATGCAGCTGAATGAGTCAGAGAATGACTCCTCCCATCTGCATGCATAGGGCTGTTTAAAGATCAATTCTGTGAAAAAGATTGTCGCATAGCATTCGGATACTACTGCTCTGTCTCTTTATAAAATGCAGAATAGAATACCAATGTGATGGGTGCACCTATATTAAAGCTGAGGTGTAATCTGCTTATATTTGTCTTCCCTGAATTCTCCTTTGCTCTCTCATCACCATGCTAATTAGGGTTGTCCCGATACCGATACCAGTATCGGAAACCGATACTGAGCATTTGCGGGAGTACCAACCCCACCCCCCGCCGCCGCATCGCAAGTTGCATTACCGCAACGCCGCCACCGCCTAGTTAATCAGCGTGCGTGGAACATTACAGCTTTCATTTGAATAGCTTTTTTTTCCCGCCGCGCCGCATATAGACACTCCCCCTTGCTCGGGATTGGAGGGGTGATCTGTCTAACAAAGTGCCCGTCCAATCCTGAGCAAGGGGGAGTGTCTATGCGCGGTGAGGAACACACAGCTTTTCTAATGAAAGCTGTAATGTCCCCCGCACGCTGATTAACTAGGCGACATCTGCATCTAGGTATGGGGAGACATGGCTGCATGTGTGGGGGACATGGCTGCATATATGGGGGACATGGCTTCATATGTGGGGGACATGGCTGCATATATGGGGGACATGGCTGCATATATGGGGGACATGGCTGCATATATGGGGGACATGGCTGCATATGTGGGAGACATGGCTGCATATGTGGGAGACATGGCTGCATATATGGGGGACATGGCTGCATATGTGGGAGACATGGCTGCATATGTGGGAGACATGGCTGCATATGTGGGAGACATGGCTGCATATGTGGGAGACATGGCTGCATATGTGGGAGACATGGCTGCATATGTGGGAGACATGGCTGCATATGTGGGGGACATGGCTGCATCTGTGGGGGACATGGCTGCATCTGTGGGGGACATGGCTGCATCTGTGGGGGACATGGCTGCATCTGTGGGGGACATGGCTGCATCTGTGGGGGACATGGCTGCATCTGTGGGGGACATGGCTGCATCTGTGGGGGACATGGCTGCACCTGTGGGGGACATGGCTGCACCTGTGGGGGACATGGCTGCACCTGTGGGGGACATGGCTGCACCTGTGGGGGACATGGCTGCATATGTAAGGGACATGGCTGCACCTGTGGGGGACATGGCTGCACCTGTGGGGGACATGGCTGCATCTGCGGGGGACATGGCTGCATCTGTGGGGGACATGGCTGCATTTGGGGACACATTTAAAAAAAAGTATCGGTATTCGGTATCAGCGAGAACTTGAAAAAAATTATCGGTACTTGTACTCGGTCCTAAAAAAGTGGTATCGGGACAACCCTAATGCTAATCAAACTTTTAAACAAAACCTTTTGGTTTTTATTTTATGACTTCTATAAGAAAAAGTGATGTTCTCATTAGGTCTCTGTCTTCTCTTTGCAATGCTAGCAGATCATGGCTGATGGAGGGGCTGAAAGGGTGCTGTGCATAGTTTTCTAAACCAACACACCTCAATCACTACCTTTTTTTTTATAGTGTTTTTAAACACTTATGCCCAGTAAAGTGACTAACCACAGATTATACAGATATGAATTTTCCTATATAGGTTGTTACCTATTTTTATCTGGAGCCATCTCTTTGTTACATCCTCCTAAAGCACACAGATCAAAGGCTGTTTCTCAGCAGTTGAAGGCAGGGATGGGGCTCTCACATCACCCACACACTGCACAGCTATAGCACAGAGTTCAGTGAAACCTGAGTGGAGAGAATGGACACCTCCCACCTTTACACAAAATCATAGGAAATATACATGGCTAAGGCTGTCAGCTGCTATGTACTTGGGGTGGGCTGTCGCCTGTGATGCTTTGGAGTCCGCTTCAGGCCTTTCTCTGCATGAGGGATAGACAGCAGAGAAAATTACACTATGGGCTTCGGATTGAGGGTATTAATCACAATAGAGGGATATGCTTTTTTCATGCGATGCCTCGTACACACGATCAGGATTTCTGACAAGAAAACCAAGGTTTATTCTTTTCAGCAGGAAAACGTCTCTTTGTCTTGCATACACACTAATCTTGGTCGAAATTCCGACCGCCAATAACGTGGTGACGTACAACACGTACGACGAGCCAAGATCCATAATGTTCCATAGTCAGTTGGCTCTTCTGCTTGATTCTGAGCATGCACGTTTTTTTGTGTCGTAATTGCTCACAGACGATCACGATTCCCAATAGGTACAGTGCAGAAAATAAGTATTTGAACACCCTGCTATTTTGCAAGTTCTCCCACTTGGAAATCATGGAGGGGTCTGAAATTGTTATCGTAGGTGCATGTCCACTGTGAGAGACATAATCAAAAAAAAAAAAAAACAGAAATCACAATGTATGATTTTTTTAACTATTTATTTGTATGATACAGCTGCAAAGAAGTATTTGAACACCTGTCTATCAGCTAGAATTCTGACCCTCAAAGACCCGTTAGTCTGCCTTTAAAATGTCCACCTCCACTCCATTTATTATCCTAAATTAGATGCACCTGTTTGAGGTCATTAGCTGCATAAAGACACCTGTCCACCCCATACAATCAGTAAGAATCCAACTACTAACATGGCCAAGACCAAAGAGCTGTCCAAAGACACTAGAGACAAAATTGTACACCTCCACAAGGCTGGAAAGGGCTACGGGGAAATTGCCAAGCAGCTTGGTGAAAAAAGGTCCACTGTTGGAGCAATCATTAGAAAATGGAAGAAGCTAAACATGACTGTCAATCTCCCTCGGACTGGGGCTCCATGCAAAATCTCACCTCGTGGGGTCTCAATGATCCTAAGAAAGGTGAGAAATCAGCCCAGGACTACACGGGAGGAGCTGGTCAATGACCTGAAAAGAGCTGGGACCACCGTTTCCAAGGTTACTGTTGGTAATACACTAAGACGTCATGGTTTGAAATCATGCATGGCACGGAAGGTTCCCCTGCTTAAACCAGCACATTTCAAGGCCCGTCTTAAGTTTGCCAATGACCATTTGGATGATCCAGAGGAGTCATGGGAGAAAGTCATGTGGTCAGATGAGACCAAAATAGAACTTTTTGGTCATAATTCCACTAACCGTGTTTGGAGGAAGAAGAATGATGAGTACCATCCCAAGAACACCATACCTACTGTGAAGCATGGGGGTGGTAGCATCATGCTTTGGGGGTGTTTTTCTGCACATGGGACAGGGCGACTGCACTGTATTAAGGAGAGGATGAACGGGGCCATGTATTGCGAGATTTTGGGCAACAACCTCCTTCCCTCAGTTAGAGCTTTGAAGATGGGTCGAGGCTGGGTCTTCCAACATGACAATGACCCGAAGCACACAGCCACGATAACCAAGGAGTGGCTCTGTCAGAAGCATATCAAGGTTCTGGCGTGGCCTAGCCAGTCTCCAGACCTAAACCCAATAGAGAATCTTTGGAGGGAGCTCAAACTCCGTGTTTCTCAGCGACAGCCCAGAAACCTGACTGATCTAGAGAAGATCTGTGTGGAGGAGTGGGCCAAAATCCCTCCTCCAGTGTGTGCAAACCTGGTGAAAAACTACAAGAAACGTTTGACCTCTGTAATTGCAAACAAAGGCTACTGTACCAAATATTAACATTGATTTTCTCAGGTGTTCAAATACTTATTTGCAGCTGTATCATACAAATAAATAGTTAAAAAAATCATACATTGTGATTTCTGGATTTTTTTTTTTGATTATGTCTCTCACAGTGGACATGCACCTACGATGACAATTTCAGACCCCTCCATGATTTCCAAGTGGGAGAACTTGCAAAATAGCAGGGTGTTCAAATACTTATTTTCTGCACTGTACAAGTACTTGTCCTAGTTTTCTAGTTGATACCCCTTGGATCCCAGGATCAGACTGTACATAGGTCCTTGGCTTAAAGTAGTTATAAACCACGAATATGGAAAATAAACAAAGCATATGCCTCTATAGTGTATGCTAGCCTCAATCCAAAGTACTGAGTGGCATTTCTCTTTGACCTCTCTTCCCTCTGTCTGCATGAATCACCGATAGTAAGGGCGGAGGGGGTTCAACTCCCTCACACAGGTTTCATTGAGCTCTGTGTTCTAGCTGTTCAGTGCATTTGTATGATGTCAGATCCCTGACCCCTTCCTTTTACTGCTGTGAAATAGCCTTTTAAACTGATGTAGAGAAGAGCGATAAACAGGTACAACTTATGTAGGAGGATTTGTTTCAATCACTTTAACCACTTGTCCTCCGCCCACCGTCAAATGACGGCAGGCGGAGGACTCCATTGTCCTGACATCACGTCATATGACGTGATGTCCTTTTAAAGTTGCGGACGGGCGGGCACCCGCCGCTCTGCTGGGATCCCGGTGCGAGTGCCCGGCGGCAACGATCGCCGCCGGGCACACGCGATTGCCCAGTAACTGAGCGGGGACGTGGAGCTCTGTATGTAAACACAGAGCTCCACGTCCTGTCAGGGAGAGGAGACCGTTGCTGTGTCCCTTGTACATAGGGACACAATCGGTCACCTCCCCCAGTCACCCCCCTCCCCCTACAGTTAGAACACTCATAGGACACACATTTAACCCCTTCCCCGCCCCCTAGTGGTTAACCCCTTCACTGCCAGTCACATTTATACAGTAATCAATGCATATTTATAGCATTGTTCACTGTATAAATGTAAATGGACCCAAAAATGTCAGAAAAGTGTCCGAAATGTTCGCCATAACGTCGCAGTCCCAATAAAAAAAAATCGCAGATCGCCGCCATTAATAGTAAAAAAAAAAAAATGCCATAAACTATCCCCTATTTTGTAAACACTATAAATTTTGCGCAAACCAATCGATAAACGCTTATTGCATTTTTTTTTTACCAAAAATATGTAGAAGAATACGTATCGGCCTAAACTGAGGAAAAAAATATATTTTTTATATATTTTTTGGGTTATTTATTATAGCAAAAAGTAAAAAATATTGCATTTTTTTCAAAATTGACGCTCTATTTTTGTTTATAGCACAAAAAATAAAAACCGCAGAGGTGATCAAATACCACCAAAAGAAAGCTCTATTTGTGGGGAAAAAAAGGACGCCAATTTTGTTTGGGAGCCACGTCGCACGACCGCGCAATTGTCAGTTAAAGCGACGCAGTGCTGGAAGCTTAAATTTTGTCTGGGCAGGAAGGGGGTGTAGGTGCACAGTAGGCAAGTGGTTAAGCTAGGGTTGTCCTGATACCGATACTAGTATCGGTATCGGGACCAATACCAAGCATTTCCCTGAGTACTTGTAATCGGGGGAAATGCTCCCATGCTTTAGCCGATACCTGGGCAGGCAGGGGAGTTGCAAGTCTTCTCCCCCCGTGCTGTTTTCCCCCCGTGCTTTGTGCTGTCTTTCCCCCGGGCTCCGTGCTGTCTTTCCCCCGGGCTCCGTGCTGTCTTTCCCCCGGGCTCCGTGCTGTCTTTCCCCCGGGCTCCGTGCTGTCTTTCCCCCGGGCTACGCGCTGTCTTTCCCCCGTGCTGTCCTCTCTCCCCCCGTGTTCCGTGCTGTCCTCCCCCCCCCCCCCCGTGTTCCGTGCTGTCCCCCCCCCCCCGTGTTCCGTGCCGTGCTGTCTCTCCCCCCGTGTGTCCGTGCTGTCCTCTCTCCCCCCGTGTTCCGTGCTATCCTCTCTCTCCCCCCGTGTTCCGTGCTGTCCTCTCTCCCCCCCCGTATTCCGTGCTGTCCTCTCTCCCCCCGTGTTACATGCTGTCCTCTTACCCCCCCCCCCCCCGTGTTCCGTGCTGTTCCCCCCCCCCCCGTGTTCCGTGCTGTCCTCTCCCTCCCCCCGTGTTCCGTGCTGTCCTCTCCCTCCCCCCGTGTTCCGTGCTGTCCTCTCTCTCCCCCCGTGTTCCGTGCTGTCCTCTCTCTCCCCCCGTGTTCCGTGCTGTCCTCTCTCCCCCCCGTGTTACATGCTGTCCTCTTACCCCCACCCCCTCCCCCCCCCCCCCCCCCGTGTTCCGTGCTGTCCTCTCCCTCCCCCCGTGCTCTCCATTCTTAGCTGAAGCTGCTGAGAAAGGGACTGGGGAATTTGTGTCCTTAGTCCCTTTCTCTGTCTTAAAGGGGAGATGTCAGAGGTCTGTTAAGACCCCTGATATCTCTCCAAAGACCCCCAACAGGGCTGATTTAAAAAAAATAAAAAATTGCAATAAATATTTAAAAAAATAAATAAATAAAAATAAAATGTAAATAAAAAAACACACTGACAATCCACCCCCCCCCCCCCCCCTAAAAAACATGATATTAAAAAAAGTATCTGTATTCGGTATCGGCGAGTACTTGAAAAAAAGTATCGGGACTTGTACTTGGTCTCAAAAAAGTGGTATCGGGACAACCCTACTTTAAGCACCTCCCCTCCTAATGGTAATCTCTGCCCATTGTCATCAACTGTTAAATGTCATCCCCTACTGCTGAGTGTAGCTCTGGCATTTTACATTTACATAACAGATGGTGGGGCTTATGTGTGTCAGATAAAAAACAATTGTTTTCCTTCTCACATTATTCTTTGTGCGTTTATTGATTTACAGTAAAATGTTTGCTACAAGTAAAACAGTATCTGTTTAACACTGTCTATAAAATAAAATTCTGATACTTTAATTTTCCTAATGGTCCGTACACACGATCCAAAAATCGGAAGACAGATTGTTTGTTTTTTTGCGTGCTAGTCGCATATCGAAAATGAAAAGGTTACTAAAATGAAAAAAAATCGGAGGTCATGTGTTGTAGTGTATTTCTATTGCATTTTTGGATGACAACTGTATTGATTAAACAAAAATCGTATGATCTGGTATCATGCTAGAATTTTTTTTGTGTTTGACCAATCGGCTAACATCGGATGAACTGTAGTGATTGGCTCTCGCAAGCTCTGTACTAACGATCAGATTATCATGCGATCGATTCAAAAGTGGTATTTTTCATCCGATTTTCGGATCGTGTGTACGGGACATTACGTGTGTATGGGACATTACTGTACAGCAGGCCACTTTTACTGTTTTCAGCATGGGTTAAAATTAGGGTTGTCCCGATACCACTTTTTTAGGACCAAGTACAAGTACCGATACTTTTTTTATGTACTCGCCGATACTGAATACCGATACTTTTTTTTAAATGTGTCCTCAAATGCAGCCATGTCCCCCCACAAATGCAGCCATGTCCCCCACATATGCAGCCATGTCCCCCACATATGCAGCCATGTCCCCCCGCATATGCAGCCATGTCCTCCCACATATGCAGCCATGTCCTCCCACATATGCAGCCATGTCCCCCCACAGATGCAGCCATGTCCCCCACATATATGCAGCCATGTCCCCCACATATATGCAGCCATGTCCCCCACATATATGCAGCCATGTCCCCCACATATATGCAGCCATGTGCCCCACATATTGCAGCCATGTCCCCCATATATGCAGCCATGTCCCCCACATATTGCAGCCATGTCCCCAAACATATGCAGCCATGTCCCCCGTACCTAAATGATGATGCCGCCGCCGCCACGTTAATCACCGTGCGGCGAACATTACAGGCAGCTTTCGTTTGAATAGCTGTTTTCCCTGCCGCACCGTGTAAAGGACACTCCCCCTTGCTCGGGATTGGACAGATCCGTCCAATCCTGAGCAAGGGGGAGTGTCTATACACGGTGCGGCAGGGAAAACAGCTATTCAAACTAGGGTTGTCCCGATACCACTTTTTTAGGATCGAGTACAAGTACCAATAGTTTTTTTCACGTACTCGCCGATACTGAATACCAATACTTTTTTTAAGTGTGTCCCCAAATGCAGCCATGTCCCCCCAGCCATGTCCCCCACATATGCAGCCATGTCCTGTCCCCCGCATATGCAGCCATGTCCTGTCCCCCGCATATGCAGCCATGTCCTGTCCCTCACATATGCAGCCATGTCCTGTCCCTCACATATGCAGCCATGTCCTGTCCCTCACATATGCAGCCATGTCATGTCCCTCACATATGCAGCCATGTCATGTCCCTCACATATGCAGCCATGTCATGTCCCTCACATATGCAGCCATGTCATGTCCCTCACATATGCAGCCATGTCATGTCCCTCACATATGCAGCCATGTCATGTCCCTCACATATGCAGCCATGTCATGTCCCTCACATATGCAGCCATGTCATGTCCCTCACATATGCAGCCATGTCATGTCCCTTACATATGCAGCCATGTCCTGTCCCTCACATAGGCAGCCATGTCATGTCCCTCACGTATGCAGCCATGTCATATCCCTCACATATGCAGCCATGTCATGTCCCTCACATATGCAGCCATGTCATGTCCCTCAAATATGCAGCCATGTCATGTCCCTCACGTATGCAGCCATGTCATATCCCTCACGTATGCAGCCATGTCATATCCCTCACATATGCAGCCATGTCATGTCCCTCACATATGCAGCCATGTCATGTCCCTCACATATGCAGCCATGTCATGTCCCTCATACCTAGAGGTAGATGATGCGACCGCCGCTGCTGCTGCTGCCGCGTTAACAACGTGCATTACATCGCCGCACTACAGGCATCTTTGGTTTAAATACTCCTAATCCCCGCCGCGCCATGCATAGACACTCCCCTTCCCGGGATTGGACGGATCCGTCCAATCCCGAACAAGGGGGAGTGTATATACATGGCTCCGTGCATAGACACTCCCCCTAAGTACTCCCGCAAATACTCGGTATCGGTCCCGATACTGGTATCGGGGATCAACCCTAGTTAAAATATTTTAACTAAGGGGGGGGGGAACTCTCATTTGAATTGCAGATACTTAGGGCCCTTTCACACGGGTACGGATGAAAAGGGACATACATTGGTCCCTATAAGATAGCGGGATGTTCATCCGCTGACACCCGATCTCGCCGGTTCTGCAGACGGAGGAAAACCTTATTTTTCCATCCGTCTGCAGATCGTATGGGTGGACACGGACAGACGGTCTGTGTTCATCCGATCTTCCCCATAGAGGAGAGCGGAGAAACGACAGGGCGGTCCCTGCACAGTGTGTGGGGACCGCCCTGTCATCCGCCGGCTCAGCGGGGATTAATAGAGCGATCCCCAATGAGCAAGCGGAGGTTCACAGGGCGGATCATTACTGATCCGCCCCATGTGAAAGGGCCCTTAAACATTTTCAAACAAACACATTCATCTTGATTTTTTTTTCTGATTAGTACCAAGTGTTTGGTACATGCAAATTTTCACTCCATTCAAAAGCGAAATCTCCATTTAGCCATAGATAAACGTCAACAGATTTGGCCTATGGCTTTGTTCACGTCCCGAAACGCTGCAAATCGATGGAAGTCCGTGCAATCCCCGTCACTTCCAATGGCACCCTGATTGCGGTGCAATTTTGCAGTGATTGTCACCTGACAAATCGTGGTAACTGCTGTTGCCCAAAAGAAGAACAAGAACTTCTTTTGGGCGAAAGGCATACAGCGATTTTGTCAGGCGACCATAAAGCCGCACCAGGGTGCCATTGGAAGTGACGGGAATCACACGGGTGTTCCGTGATTTCGCAGGATTCGGGATCACAAGCAGAATCGCCGCAATCCAGGATGCCAAGATGTGAATGGAGCCTTAAACTGTCCATAGATGGTTCAAATCTTGGCTGATTCAGCAGGGACTGGCTAAGATTTGAGCCATGTTTGGGCTGGCTGAATGCATCCAAGTTGATCAACCAGCCTGCTGGATTTTACATGTAATGATTGCTAGCGGCTGTTATAGCTGCTAGCAGTAATCACTGTGTTCTCACAGTCACTTCATGTAGGGATACACCCATCAACACTGACCGTGTTGATTGGCAAATTGTGTAATTTTCTTTCCTGCAACCTGTGATGGTAGGAAAGAAAATTACTCCATCTATTGCTGGCATTACAGTTAAATTCAGTTCTCTACTACCAAACATGCTGTATTTATAAAGCATGCAAATTTAATTGCCTATTCTAGTCTTATACCTCTTGGAGATCATAGTGATAAGTTGTTTGGTCTCCCAAAACACATTACTATTAAACTACACTACTAAAGCCTAGTACACACGGGCCAAATGCCTGGCGACATTGGCCGATTCAATAAAAACCGGCAGACAGTGTCCTCTCCTTTCTTTTCTCCTCCACTACTCCCTCTCTCTCTACTTCCGCTCTCCTTCACTTTCTCAACTCTTCCTAGCCTTCTCACTACATTTCCCCCTCTCCTTTTTTTCGCTAACACGCACTCTAGCAGTCTAGACTCTGTCGTGATGCTGAATCTTTAAACCACGCTCAACTGATTGGATTATGCTCTATACTATTTTTGGTTATTTGTTTTGTATATTCCACCAAAGCTTTATAGCCGGCAATATAGTATGTCCTGCCAGGCATGTGCTTTTTAAAATATTATGTTCTCTTTTGTCTTTTTTTTTTTTTCTGTTGGAAAATCTTGAAAACCAATAAGATTTCAGTTTAAAAAAAAAAAAACGTCAGACAGTCAGCACGTGTGTATGGCAGCCAGTCCGACAGTCGGACGAGCATGCTGGAAAACCAGCAGCCTGACCAGCTCCTAATCGGGTTATGACTAAGCACAAGATGTGTGAAACATGTTACCCTTCCATTCATTTCTGTAACTGCATCTGTCTACATTACAATTTTATAGGTACCCTGTTGCGGTGTGCAGCTGCCTATTCCAGGTTTCCTTATTTGTCATGGTGGCAAACTGGGCCAGCACCTGTGGGGGGTTACCTGCTGTGGGATCTCCTTGGCTCACCTGTATCAGTGATTTCTCCTCTGCCTTCCAGCGCTCTCAGGCGGGGGGGCATCCCCCCCCATCAGAACACAATAGCTCAGTGGAGGAGATCGATGTACTAACATCGGATTGTTAGTACAGTGGCCCTGGCTTAAGCTGTCAGGTTTTTTTTTTTTTCACTTCAACCCATGGGGCTAAATAAAATAAAAACAGTGTGATAGTGTGTACTAGGCTTTAAGGTTTTAAGGTATTATTCTTTGGTCACAGGGAATGTCCAAAGGATGTAAAAACCTTATTTTAAAGTTCAATAACCACGCAAAACTGAAACCTCGCCTTTTCATGTGTACCTTTACTACAAAGCACGACTGTATAGTCTCTGCTCCCTTGTTTTAAGCAGCACCTTTATGTAGCATATGAAAATACTTACTACTAAAAAGCTCACTTTGTACTTTTGTGTTTTATTTTTAATGCATGTACCTGTATGTTTCTTAATTTATTAACCATTTTGTGTTTTTATTTTAGCTCTGCGAAGACCACGACGTTTCCAAATTCATCAAATTCAAAGTGTTTGATGCAAAACGTTAGTAGATCTTAAACTGTCATAGAATATGTCTTGCTGTGTTGGTGCTAGCCTATTTAACATCACGAACCTATTATTCTTCTACAGCTTCATCTAAAACATTGTCTGGCCTGCTAGAATGGGAGACAAAGAATGAGGCTGTTGAATCACTCACAGTATTAAATCACTATCAAGTAAGAGTACCAAGTAAGTTAACTTTCTGTTTCAATCATTATGCAGTAAAATTAAATGATGTACGGTATGTCAAAAAATTACTGTCAGTATGTACCGTACTTCTCAGGAACCATGAAACAGACAGACAATGCAGTTAAAACCTTTTAATAAAATGGTACAACTGGTAAACGTAGTCAAAACATAGTCAGGATTAAGTGGCCAAATCGGGTAGTCAGAACAATCCAGGAAATCAGGAAGCCAGAGATCAACGTAGTCACAGGCAGTAGACAGGATCAGGAACCAGAAGGGACGTCAGCCAGGCAAGTCTTCAACAGGAACACATCAGAGAGTCTCTTGATATGTTGACCAAGGCGAAGACATTGAAGACATGAACCAGGCAGTTTAAATAGCCAGAAAGGGCTGGCTGTGGGCTTGACTGATGAGCAGGAGATGATCAACAGGTGAGCGACTGTGGAACAATGAGTACTGGCAATCTTCTGGGACACGTGAGAGGTCCTAGAAGATTGCCTGTCCACTAAGAGAGCACAGTAGGTGCCTGGCTGTAAAGCCACGGCCGGGTGCCCACAGTTCCAAAGGAGGTGCCGAGAAGAGGAGCAGGGCTCTGTGTGGCTGTATCGCTGGACCATGGAACAGGTGTCTGTTTAATAAAAGTCATCAGCTACACTTTTTGTAGCTTCTGATTTTTAATAAACAAAAAAAAGCCTGGAACTCAACTTTATGTAGGACATGGGTGATTTAGAGAAGGCTCAGACAGGCAGCTACATGTTGGTTAAAAGGATAAGTTTACATAAACCAGGCTTAAAGGTTTAAAGGAAGTAAATGTGATTTAATACTCTAAATATACTTTATTTAAAGGTTTGGTGAATAAAATATTTTAAAGAGATCAGTTACAGCTCAAGGAGAGTAGAGTTTAGTGTTTGGGTCCTTTTACATAAGCCTTTTGGCCGGGGTCTGTTCAGCAGAGAATCCATAAACAAATCCACTGCTGAAGTGTAGCAAAACAAGATGGATAACGCTGTTGTGAAATTTGTACCGGGTCCCTTTTTTTCTGTATTTTGATACCTTTCCCTACCGGTGTGCAATCTATGGGTATCTGGAATAACAGACTTGCATCCGTATGTTGATCCCCATGTTAAATCCAGAAAAATAAAATGAAGGATGCAACTCCCCCCCACTGACTTGGACGGACTCGGAGGTAAGCAGATGTAATCAGACACACATCTGTTTTCATCTTTCTGTCCATGGACTTCCATGGATTTTCCGATCAGGTCTACCTGAAAAACTGACAGGCAAACTCAATTGGAAAGCCAGTGTAATGCCATGTACACACGACCGGTTTTCCTGACATGCCAAAACCCAACGTTTTTGCCAACAGGATTCCTCTCAAGCCTACCTTGCATACACACGTTCAGTGAAAAAAAACGCTTGACCAAAGCGCAGTGGCGTCCAACACGTAGGACTGGACTATAAAGGCGACGTTCCATTCAAATGGCGTTGCCCTTTGAGCTGCTTTTGCTGATCCCTGTTGTTAGTAAAAGTTTGGTGAGAGACGATTCGTGCTTTTCAGTCCGTTACAGCGTGACGAATGTGCTATCTCCATTACAAACGCTAGTTTTACCAGAACGAGCGCTTCCGTCTCATACTTCATTCTGAGCATTCCGCTTTTTTTTTTTTTCCTCGAAAAAGCATACACGCGAGCGGTTTTCACGATGAGAAAAAGACTGGCGGGAAAAAATAGAGCAGGTTCAAATTTTTTTTGCAGACATGCTATGGTGCACACACAACCGTTTTTCCCAACCAAT
This sequence comes from Rana kukunoris, assembly GCA_029574335.1. Taxonomy (NCBI): domain Eukaryota; kingdom Metazoa; phylum Chordata; class Amphibia; order Anura; family Ranidae; genus Rana; species Rana kukunoris. The sequence continues at coordinate 398,549,989 of CM056052.1, forward strand.
CTAAAAAACGGCAGTTTTCTCGTCGGGAAAACCGGTTGTGTGTATGAGGCTTTAAAGGACCTTTGTAAGAAGGATTTTTTTTTTTCATGCGACCTTATACTGTAATAGTAATATTTGTATCCAGAGAATTGCTCTGCTTTTGTGCAGACATAAAGGAAATGTACTCCCTAATGAGGCATTATTGTACAGCATGCCCTTTGGACTTTGACTTCAATTGAACTCAAGCTGCTGAAGTTTGTGAAAAGCTGAAATGGACACATTCCTTTTTCAGCTGAAAAACTTATATGCGGCTGCCTATGTCACTATGTAAGTCCTAAATAAACCACATTGCTCCTTAAGGTGACCATTTGCATTAGCTTGTCACTAAATGTGCACTAAGAGTTAAACCACATCCTCTACAGCTAAAAAAAAAAATACAGTGAACCAAAACAAATTGTGTTCTAGGTGAGTTTTGTGTTAGAATCCCAGAGAATAATTCTTTGAATAACAGATCTCAACAGTAAAGCTGGGTTTACGTGCCAAGGTTTTTTGTTCCAACCAGTGGGTTGAACAGAGAAAAAAAAAAAACTCTCAGATCCCCTCACCAACCCAAGCGGTGTGGATGCAGGGATCTCTGCTGATCTTTTTTTATTCTGGCAGTGGGGACACCGCGCATGCAATGATTAAATGATAGTTTTCCAGCATAACCTATCGACATGACGGTTCTAACGACCAGCTTCTGTTGAACAGACAAGCAGTGGTGTATTTAGGTTTTGTGCTGCCCTAGGCCTGACTAAACTCATGCACCCACTAATTTAAATATGACCCACCCCTTCCTGCCAAGGCCACACCCATTGCTGTTTAACCACTTGACCACTGGGCACTTAAACACCCTTAATAACCAGACCAATTTTCAGCTTTCGGTGCTCTCACAGTTTGAATGACAATAACTCAGTCATACAACACTGTAACCAAATGAAATTTTTGTCCTTTTTTTCCCACAAATAGAGATTTCTTTTGGTGGTATTTGATCACCTCTGCGGTTTTTATTTTTTTTGCTATAAATGAAAAAAAGAACAATTTTGCAAAAAATAATAATTTTTCTTCATTTCTATTATAACATTTTGCAAAAAAGTAATTTTTCTTCATAAATTTGGCCTAAAATGTATACTGCTACATATCTTTGGTAAACAAAAAAAAAAAATGTTGGATATTATTTAGTCTGGGTGAAAGTTATAGGGTCTACAAGCTATGGTACCAATTACTGAAAATTGATCAATTTCATCACACCTGATGTACTGACAGCCTCTCTCATTTCTTGAGACCCTAACATGCCAGAAAAGTACAAATACCCCCCAAATGACCCCTTTTTGGAAAGAAGACATTCCAAGGTATTTAGAAAGAGGCCTGGTGAGTTTTTTAAAGTTGTCATTTTTTCCCACAATTCATTGCAAAATCAAGATTTTTTTTTTTCATCAAATTTTCATATTATTAGGTTATTTTTCACACACAGCATATGCATACCACAAATTTACACCCCAAAACACATTCTGCTATTCCTCCCGAGTATGGCGATACCCCATGTGTGAGACTTTTACACAGTGCGGCCACATACAGAGGCCCAACATGCAGGGAGCACCCAGGCCAATTCTGACATTTCTCTCCTACATGTAAAAATCATAATTTATTTGCTAGAAAATTACATAGAACCCCAAAACATTATATAAAGATACCTCACATGTGTGGTTTGAACACCGTTTTCATATGTGGGCGGGACTTGCGTATGCATTCGCTTCTGCATGCGAGCTCGCGAGGACAGGGGCGCTGTATGCCCAGAGTATTGCAGAGTATGCCCAGAGTATTGCGAAGTATACTCAGAGTATTGCCAGAGTATTTCGGAGTATTGCCCAGAGTATTGCCCGAGTATGCCCAGTATTGCCAGAGTATGCCCAGTATTGCAGAGCATTGCAGCAGGGATGGATGGATGGATCTGTCACAGATCCAGCCCGCAGCACTGCCGCTGCCATCCGCTCCCTCCCCTCTCCTCTCACACTGTACCGATCGGTACAGAGAGAGGAGGGAGGAACCGGCGTCAGCACATGACGCCGCTTTGTTGACAAGTGATCGCTCCGTCATTGGACGGAGCGATCACGTGGTAAACCGCCGCTATCGGCAACGATTTACCGTGTGCGCGCCTCAGGGGGCGCGCGGGAGCGCGATTCTAAGAGGCCGTTAATTAACGGCCACTTAGAATCAAGCAACCGCCCTAAAGCTGTACTTTCTCTATAGGGCAGTTGCAAAGTGGTTAAGACCCACCCTGAAATGTTTGAGTGAGGACTCTAGTTATGGGGGGGGGGCAATGGATTCCCTTAATTTGCATAGCTTTCCTCTCACTTCCTATTTGGCTATGGGGCAGGAAGTGAAGGGAAATCTCTGCAATGGGACAGGGATGGTAAAAAATAAACTGACAGATGCTATAACCCCCCCTTACTCTATCAAAAATGAAAAAAAAAAAAGTGTTGCCTATAGTTCTACTTTAAGCACAAATTTCAAAATTTTTATGGAGAGGACTAAGAAGATAAAACCATTGCCAATGGAGCAGCAGAAAACATATAGCACAGTGAGAAAGGTTTGTGGTCCAGGATGATGGGACAGTCAAAATTAGAAGCAGAGCCCCCCCACAGTTGCGGAATGCCAGCCACCGGCATACCGAAAGCAGTATGGGCGCTAGACTAATTTGCCTCTTAGCCCAGTCCGCCCCATAAGTATGGCGCTACACTAACTGGAGGGGACTCTTTCTGTGTTGCCCCCCTGCAAAGTGCTGGCCTAAGCCAGGATACAGCGTTGCAGACAAGTACACACGTAACAAAATGTGTCCAGTTCCTGCTGAACCGGACGATTTCGATATGTATAGTGAAGGAAAAAAGTATTTGATCCCCCTCTGATTTTGTACGTTTGCCCACTAACAAAGAAATGATCAGTCTACCATTTTAATGGTTGGTTTATTTTAACACTGACAGAATAGTATACTGCAAAAGATAAAAATCCACAAAAACACATTTCAAAAAAGTTTTAAATTGATTTGCATTTTAATGAGTGAAATAAGTATTTGACCCCTTAGTCAAACATGACTTAGTAGTTGGTGGAGAAACCCTTGTTGGCAATCAGAGGCGAGGCGTTTCTTGTTGTTGGCCACCAGGTTTGCACACATCTCGCGGGATTTTGTCCCACTCCTCTTTGCAGATCCTCTCCGTCATTGATGTTTCATAAAACTAACCTTTCAGCTCCCTCCACATATTTTCTATGGGATTAAGGTCTGGACACTGGCTAGGCCACTCTATGACCCTAATGTGCTTCTTCTTAAGCCACTCCTTTGTTGCCCTGGTTATGTGTTTTGGGTCATTGTCATGCTTAAATACCCATCTACATCTCATTTTCAATGCCCTGGCTGATGGAAGGAGGTTCTCACCCAAGATTTGATGGTACATGGCCCAGTCCATCGTCCCTTTTGATGCAGTGAAGTTGTCCTGTCCCCTTAGCAGATAACCACCCCCGAAGCATAATGTTTTCACCTCCATGTTTAATGGTAGGGATAGTGTTCTTAGGGTCATAGGCAGCATTCCTTCTCCTCCAAACACAACGAGTTGAGTTGATGCCAAGGAGTTCGATTTTGGTCTCATCTGACCACACCACTTTCACCTTGCGGGCGCTGCAAGATTTCAGTCCTTCATGGTGTAGTGTGTTACCAATTGTTTTCTTGGTGACTATGGTCCCAGCTGCCTTGAGATCATTGACCAGATTCTTCCGTGTAGTTCTGAGCTGATTCTTCACAGCTCTCATGATTAGTGGTTAACATTGTTTTCTTATGGGACACAGGCACACTTTTTTCGGCTGCTGTCTATTTGAAAAAGGACTTTTTCGCAAAGCAGTGATTTTTTGGTTTAATAGACTTCAATGGAGAAGCTGCAAAAAAGCATATAGTGCCTTTTTGCAGCAATTTGCATTTTTTAATCTGCCCAACAACAAATTGGCCAATAACAGCATAAAAAATGCATTTGATTAATCAAAACCATAATCGGCCAACTAATCTATTATGAAAATAATCGTTAGTTGCTTCTCTAGTTCTATCAGATTACCGCTACCTATCAGATTGTGCAACGGAAGTGACCTTCCAATCAAAAAAAATAACTTACTGCCCATGGCGTGATGCCTTTTTACACACTTTATGATGTGACGGGTAGCAGTCTTCTGATAGAACAGCAGATTTGGACGAATGCGCAAGTGTGTCGGGGCCGGAGCATGCACCAATGATGATTACAGATCAGATTGTTAAAGAGCCCATCAGATTTTTGCACCAATTACAACAACCCAATCGAAAATCTTATTACACTCAGCTTTGTCTTAAGTTTCATTCATTTTAGCAAGTGTCTTTCAGCGCCGCCCATCAGTTCCCATTATTGACACCGATTGGTGCCACCTCTCATGTCTGCATATTAATGCCACCCCATCAGTGCCACCTATTGGTGCCCATTGATTCTGCATATTGGTGCCACCTCATTGGTGCCCATCAGTTACACCTATCAGTGCTACATAAGAACATATCATTAGTCTGTATTGTGTTTTGAAAATTGTCACAGGACATTAGAAAAAAGCATTGATAATCCGTATCGGCGAGTACTTGAAAAAAAGTATTGGTACTTGTATTCGATCTTAAAGTGGTATCGGTACAACTCTAGTATATACCTAGGGTAAGACAGACCCCTGGTTGTAATTATGTAACAATATATGTTCCACTCCACTGTGTGCCAACATATACCACACTCATCCAGATTGAATTGACTCCTTGTTTGCACAAGAAAGTCAGAAAATGCTTTGTTGTAATATACACATCAAAGACTGGAAACCGTTGCCACTTTGGTGCAAGAACCACGTATGGTCAGTCAAAGATAAAGCCAAGTGTCCCGCTGGCTGCCATCACTGCCTGCCTCCCAGAACCACTGGGGTTTAGCATAAGCAACTTTAAGAAGGAAAGGGGAAGCCTCTAAAAGTAAAATAACATTTATTCAAACAATAAAACAAGGTAAACATGCACACAGTGTGTAAAAGTGGGTCAGGCATCTACAGCAATAAACCAGGAAGCCGTGCTGGCTTTCCAGCGTGCGTTCCACCAGACTAGAAGTGACGTAATCGGGCGTTTCACCCAATGCCATTCAGATGCAGCATTCTCAGGAGCAGCCTGAAAAAAAATTATTGGTACTCGCCTTTTCTGCTGCCTGCACCACTGAACTTTAGTCTGTTAAAGTGATTGTAAGGGCGCGGGGGAGAGTTACTTAGATGTATAAAGTGGGCTTGCCTACTAAAATGTATTTATGTTGTATAGGGATGATGATGATGTGCCTAGTCGCTTATGCCTTAATATACACCAAGTGAATGGAATTTATAGGATATGTGTAGTAGTACCTGCTGTACCGTTCAATCTTAGGGCTGTGTTGACCCATTAACGTTTATATTTGTATGTATTCTTTTTACATCTCAATAAACTTGAACTTTTATGGTTAAAAAAAAAGTGATTGTAAGGGCAAAGGCTTTTTATCGTAATTTTTTTCTATGCATAAAAAGCCTCCTGTGTTCAGTAGCCCCCCAATCCTAACCTGAGGTCCATCTAGATCAGGCCAGGTTTGCAAGATAACTGAAATGCATCACAGGTGATATAATTTGCTGCTCAGCGATTGCAGTATTCTAGTCTGCATCCCCCCAAGGTAATACTTCAAATCTAGCTTGTTAGTGGGTCCTGAGGACAGGAGTTGAGAACCACTGATCTAGATGCAGCGATGTTCCAGGAGTTTCTCGGCTGCCTCGGACTCTCCTCCTCCTGATTGGCTGAGACAGCAGCATGGTGCCTTTTGGCTCCCGCAGCTGTCAATCAAGGTCAGTCAAATGAGAGAAAGAGGACTGGGCTGCGGTTCCATGTCTGAATGGGCACAGGGAGCTGTGGCTCAGCTCAGGTGCCCCCATAGCAATCTGCTTGCTGTGGGGGCACTCAACAGGAGGGAAGGGCCAGGAGTGCTGAAGAGGGATCCGAGAAGAGGAGGCTCTGGGCTGCTCTGTGCAAAACCACTTCACAGAGCAGGTAAGTAAAACATGTTTGTTGTTTTTATGCCAAAAAAAATATACTTTACAATCACTTAAAGGTGCTAGGCTACTGAAAAATCTTCAGCATCAGACTTCTTTTTAAGCCTTGTGTGTGCTGTGGTTTCATCTGACTTATTTATGCAACATTTTAAACTACCTACAGAGTCATTTTTAAGCATTTTACACTTCGGATGGTTCTCCAGCAATCGAAAAATACAGTAACTAGTTGCAGAAAAATATATGTACACATGTGTACACTTTTATTGGAAGCAAAATAATAATTTGGAACGCTCCTATATTTTGCCATACAGACCTTACTAAAAATGTAATCGTTTTTTTTTTTTTTTTCCACAGATGGTTCCAATCCATACACATTGAAGCTGTGTTTCTCTACCTCTTCCCATCTTTAAACAAGAGTATCGCAGAGCTTTTGTACTCTGCATGATTAACAATGCCTTGTATTAAATATATGTTCTTAGATGTGTAAAGCAGCACTACATGTTTTTATTATAAATGTTAGCTTAATTTAATATGGAAATATGGGATATAACAATAACAAAATGTATTTGAATATCTTGCAAATTTCCATTACCAGTAATTCTCATGGGTTGAGGTTTTAGTCTCCTTATATAGAATGCCTGACTTGTGGTTTTGTTTTCTGTACCGTATTTTTCAATCCATAGGATGCATTTTGTCTGTGCATCTTATGGAGCGAATACTGACCATCCGAGCCACTGATAGGGATATCGTTTTGGTGACAGAATCTCTCTGCCCCAGCTAAATCCTGTTTCTTCACTGCCTTCAGCAGCTATAGGGAGATTAACAAAGAGCATTGTTCTTTAATTAACACCTGGATTTACATGTAAATTGTTATGCAAATTAGGTCAACCACTGTGATTCATATGCAAATCAAGCCCCACCCTCTGCATGCTGCCCACCTAGAGGATGTAAAAAGCATACAGGTGAGCATAGGGGGCATGTAGAGGTAATCAAAAAGGGGGGCTTGAGGTGCAGAGGTGAGCAGAAGAGGTGTGCAGTCAGCTGAGCAGAGGTGGTGTACAGAGGTGCAGAGTTGAATGGGAAGGAAGAGTTGAAGTGCAGAGGTTAACACAATAGAGGTTTGGGGGACAGAGGTTAGCAGATGATGAGTTAGAGGGGCAGAGTTGTACTGAGAGGGAGATAAGAATGCTGAGATTAGTAGAGAGATGGGGAGTTACTGTAAATACACCTGTTATATGGCTAGTCAGTGTAAATGTCTCAATGACATTGGTAGTTGATGTAAATACTCCTGTTGTGTTGGGTCAGTGTAAATGTCCCAGTTACATTGGGGATCAGTGTAGAGTGCCCCCTTACATTGGTTGTCAGTGTAGAAATATTATTTGTTTATATTTTATGAAGTATTTTAGTCCATCAGATTTGTTTTCATATTTTCCTCCTCTAAAACCTAGGTGCATCTTAGGCCACGTACACACGATCAGACCGGTTCGATCAAAACGGTCCGTCAGACAAGTTTCATCGGACCACACTGAAGTGGTCTGATGTGCGTACACACCATCGGGCCAAAAATCCGATTAGACCAGAACGTGTTGACGTAGAACACAACGACGTGCTGAAAAAACGAAGTTCAATGCTTCCAAGTATGCGCCGACTTGATTCTGAGCAAGCGCGGGTTTTTGGTCCGATGCTTTTGTGTACCAACCATCGAATCTGTCCGACGGACAGGTGTCCGTCGGACAGATTTTAAAGCAAGTTTTAAAACTTTGGTCCGATGGGCCGTACACACCATCCAATTGGTCCGATGAAACTGGTCTTAAGACCAGTTTCATCGGACCGGTCTGATCGTGTGTACGCGGCCTTATGGTAAGGTTCTTCTTATGGAGTGAAAAATACGGTATATAGAAATATATAATGCTGCTTTTAATTTGCATGTATGCATTCTAAGACTCCTTTCACACTGAGGCCCTTTTCAGGCCTTTTAGCGCTATAAATGGCACCTGAAAAGCGCCTCTCATGCCTCCCCAGTGTAAAAACTGAGTGCTTTCACACTGGGGCAGTGCACTTGCAGAACGGGAAAAAAATCTTTCGGGCGGTTTGGGAACGGTGTATACACCACTCCCAAAATTAATGGGCAGCGCTGCCAAAGCGGCTGCACAGCGATAAGGCAGTGCCACAACACGGGCACTTTTAACCCTTTCTTTGGCCGCTAGCAGGGGTTAAAAGTGCCTCGCTAGTGGCAGAAAAGCATTGCTAAAATGACTGTAAAAAGACGCTAAAACAAGCAACGCTTTACCACTATCGCACCCCTGCCGCAGTGTGAAAGTAGCCTTAAAGGGTCACTAAAGGAAAACATTTTTTTAGCTAAATAGCTTCCTTTACCTTACTGCAGTGCTGTTTTTTTTTGTCCTCCCCTCATTGTTCGTTTTTTACTTTGATGTTGCTGTAATTCTGCTCTGATCTCCACACTTCCTGGTTGTCTGTTTCCTTATAACCACAGTGCTGGGAGCTTTCTCACTGTGGTCACTAATCAAGGAGGTGTATTTACTGTGTGTAAACTGAAACTGGGTTGGTGCTGAGGGGTTTTAGACAAACCATCACTGCCCTCTATTGGCTCTCTGGCTCTGTACATCAGAGAGACAGGAAATAACAGCAAAAACGAAACTAGAACTGTAGGTTGATTATATGATTGATTTTTATCTATTTCTAATCATTTTTTAAAAGGAATCAGTTAACTTTTATGTCTCTATATCCTGTAAACAGTCATTTCAGCCCAAATGTTTTTTTTTCCTTTAGTGACCCTTTAATTTCTTTGTGATATACAGAATTATTTCAATACATTTAAATTCATGTGCATTGTGTTGGTCCTAAAGAGGATATCCTGTTTTACCTAAAACTGTCTTTCATAGCCCTGTCTGTAGTAACATGGAGGACCCCCCCATGCCAGCTGCTGGGTTTTACTAGTAGCTACAACCTCCATTATCATTTGCTGGGGGAAGTCTAATATTGTAGTCCTGACAAAGACTTTTTTTCTACTTTTATGATGGGGCTGTGGGAGTGGGGAACCCCTTTATGTAACTACACAGAGGGGTAAATAAATGATTGGGGTTTTCCAGTAAACCAGGAAATCTGCTTTGTTTCATAGGAAAGGGTTTATTAGTAAATGGTGATATAAAGTAGGTAGTCTACATTTCATACATACATCTCATACAATCTCATGAGCCAACTTCCCTAAACTACAAACCTTGCTAGAAGGCATAATTTGGGATAAAATCTTAGGAACAAAGAATGGGGTAAGAGATGGGTTTGCTTTAAGAGCATATTAAATAAGGCATTAGCCAATGCATCCCATTGGGTAATAAATTTAAAAGCGCAAACAAAAGTCCTGGATAGCTTAATCCAAAGAAAAAGTGCATATAAAAGCAAAGGAGAAGGCCTTCAAAAAATACAAGGTTGAGGGATCATCATCATCATCAGCATTCAGACTTTATAAAGAATTCAACAAGAAATGTAAGGGTGCAATTGACCTAAGATAGAACATGAAAGACACATAGCGGAGAAGAGCAAAAAAAAAATCCCAAGAAATTCTTTAATTATGTAAACAGTAAAAAAAGGAGGACAGACCATATTGGTTGAGGAAGTACATTTGGTTACAAAGGATGGGGAGATGGCAAAGGTATTGAATTTATTCTTCTCCTCAGTCTTCACAAGGGAATTGGGGGTGCTTCAGTAACCAAAACCGCAGTGTTTATCCTCATGACACATCACAGGAAGCATGGTTAACAGAATTAAAATTAACCTTAATAAATCAACGGGCCAGATAGCTTGCACCCAAGGGTACTTGGGTAACTTAGTCAAGTAATTGCCAGACCATTGTTCCTAATTTTTACAGATAGTCTACTGACTGGAATGGTACCAGCTGATTGGAGAAAGGCCAATGTAGCACCAATATTCAAAAAGGGCCCAAAAATACATCCCTGGGAATTAGACCAGTTAGCCTAACATGAATAGTATGCAAGCTCTTGGAAAGGATGATAAGAGACTATATACAAGATTTTAGTAATGAGAATGGTATCATTGGCAGTAATCGGCATGGATTCATGAAGAATCGTTCTTGCCAAACCAGTCTATTAACCTTCTATGAGGAGGTGAGTTGCCATCTAGATAAAAGAAGGCCCGTAGATGTGGTGTATCTGGATTTACTGTACAAAATAAGGTCCATTGACCATAGGTTAAGTACATGGATTGAAAACTGACTACAAGGGCGTGTTCAGAGGGTGGTAATAAATGGGGAGTACTCAGTATGGATAGGGGTGGGTAGTGGGGTCCCCCAAGGTTCTGTTCTGGCACCAATCCTGTTTAATTTGTTCATAAACGATCTGAAAGAATGGGGTAAACAGTTCAATCTCTGTATTTGTGGATGATACTAAGCTAAGCAGGGCAATAACTTCTCCGAAGATGTGGAAACCTTGCAAAAAGATCTGAACAAATTAGTGGGGTGGGCAACTACATGGCAAATGAGCTTCAATGTAGAAAAATATAAAATAATAATGCATTTGGGTGGCAAAAATATGAATGCAATCTATACACTGGGGGGGACGAACCTCTTGGTGAATCTAGGATGGAAAAGACCTGGGGGTCCTAGAAGATGATAGGCTCAGAAATGGTATGCAATGCCAAGCTTCTGCTAACAAAGCAAACAGAATATTGGCATGCATTAAAAAGGGGATTAACTCCAGGGGATAAAATGATAATTCTTCCGCTCTACAAGGCCGCACCTAGAGTATGTATTTAGACTTTTTTCAGAACGTTTTTTTACTTATTTGAATTAGAGCATTCTTTATGCTTTTTAGCATCTGATAAAATGTGCTTTCCATTTTTAAGATAGACGGTAGAAGAAACCCCTTCCATTTTATTTAAAGTTAAAACTAAATAGTTGTGTCTCTTTTTCATTGTTAATCAGCTGTTTGAACTGTGTCATTCAGCTTGGATGCCTCACTGCTCAGGCCTGTCCAGCTAATTCTTATGCAACATTGCATGGACTGGAAAACATATTAAAAAGCAAAGAGAAGTGGAACAATGAGGTTGATTTACTAAAAGCAAATAGACTGTTCACTATGCAAGAGAAGTTGCACGTTGCACAGGAATTTTCCCCAGAGCTTAGTGAATGTGGTCAAGTTTCATTTTGCAGAGAATACCCGATCACATCTAAGCAAAATAAAAAAAATAACAGTATTTCCACTTCTATTTGATTGGATAATGAAAGTCAGCAGAGCTTCACCTCATTTACTTATCTTTGGCGCAAGTTACCTAGCAAAAGTGCAACTCCCCTTGCAAGTGAACGGCCTATTTGTCTTTAGTATATCAACTCTGAAAAGCTGCACATTTCAAACAACTGATTAGTGGCAGTATCCCATGTCATCATTTACACACAATTGGGGAATTGTCCATCTGAAAGCCTAATAGAAAATTCTTAAGAGGACGTACTATTAAAAAAGCATTGACTTTAATATCATGAGACCCATCAAACAAGTTTGCAGATATAGCATTTTACATTTCTCTTGCATTTATATGTAACACTGAGATCATTAAAGGTCCTGACATTTCAAACTTCCTTCTGTTCAGTTACAAACAACTATAATGCCGCGTACACACGATCATTTTATGTGATGAAAAAAAAACGACGTTTCAAGTGATGAAACAAAACAACGTTTTTCAAACTTCATTTTCCAAAACCACATTGCATACACACCGTCGTTTTTCCAAAATGCTCTAGAAAAGCGTGGTGACGTACACCACGTTCGACGGCACTCTGTTCCATTGAAGCTCCGTCTCATAACTTGCCTCTGAGCATGCGCGGTTTTAAAAGCGTCGTTTTCAACATCGTTTTGCCCACACACCATCACTTTTTATGACACAAAAAACAACGTTTTGAAAAACGACACAAAAAATTCAAGCATGTTCGAATTTTTTTTTTTGGTAGTTTTTTTGAAGACATAAAACAACGTTTTGCCCACACACAGTGATTTTAAATGACGTTTTTGAAAACGTCGTTTTTTTTTTCATCACAAAAAATGATCGTGTGTACGCGGCATAATTCTTAGATGTCAGCGCACACTCTTAGGGATCGCTTAGATGTCAGTGCACACCCTGAGGCCCCGTACACACGACCGAGTTTCTCGGTAGAATCCAGCGAGAAGCTCACTGGGAGACGTATTCTGCCGAGAAAACCGGTCGTGTGTACACTTTCGACAAGCAAACCGTCGGGAAGCTCGTTGAGCCAAAATAGAGAGCATGTTCTCTATTTCCTCGTTGTTCAATGAGGAAATTTGGCTCGACGACCTTTTCGACCGCTCATCGGGAACCTCGACGGGCGGAACGATGAGTTTAGCCCGACGAGGTTCTCGGACGTGTGTACGCGGCCTTAGGGATCGCTGCACTGCTCTCTCGATGCTTTACTTCCACACGCACATACACAGAACATTTTGTAGCCTAATGATCACACCTCCTATCCTTTGCACAGCACAGTTCACTCAGATTCATAAACTCACAAAATAATAGTAATGCCACCTATAGATTTAGCAATCACAATTATGTTGCACAAAGCGTTGTGTATTTTGATTGTCCACATACTATCACAACAACAAAAATGTAGGTTTAACAATCATTTGTCTTGCTCTGATTTGTATTTATTTTTTTTGCTAGTCCTTGTATATGCAGTCGTTTTTTAATATAAGTGGCTGCTGTCATTCTGTTGCAGAAATAAAGTCACCATTCAAACATGGAACCATAAAAAAGACCTTTTATCTCAGTTATCTCAGTCCTAGGTCTGTCTTCCAATTCCTTCCAGGTTTTTTTTGGAAACACCCTTTCCTGTCCAGATACTTTTTTTTTGCTACTTGGGGTTCTCAATACTCCTCCACGCTCTCTCTATAAGTTCAAAGGAAAGAAAAAATAAGCTTCTTCTTGTGTATCATAAAGCTATAGTTGGTAGTTTAGGAATCTCAATAAAGAGTGCTGTGTAAAGGATAGGAGGGGTGATCGGTAGGAGTACAATCTTTCTGTTCAGTTGCATGAAGTTCTCTGCCGAGTAGGAGGCAATTAAATATGTGAAGATTTATATCTCAGAAGGCTTTACAGAACCCCTTCTATGGATTCATCCTGATTGGCAGAAAAAATGCTGCAGATTGTGGTTGTAAAGGCTTAAGATTTTTTTTACCCTAATGCATTTTCTGCATTAGGGTAAAAAACATTCCGTGGTCAGCTCCCCCTCTCCTACTTACTTGAGCCTGATCTCTCCAGTGCTGGCTATTGGCTCCTGCTGCTGTCAATCAAATCTCGTGAGGAAGGGGTGGGGCTGAGCCACGCTGTGTGTCAATAGGCACGCACAGCCCAGCTTGGGATCGAGGATGCACAATTTCCCCCAAAGGAAGCGGCTTGCTGTGGGGGCGCTAGGAAGAGGGGAGGAGCCGTGAGCAATAGCTAGAAGAGGAGGTTAGGGCCACTCTGTGCAAAACATTTGAGCAGGCAAGTGTGACATATTTGTTATTGGAAAAAAAATTACTTTTCGATCAGTTTAACCCCTTCCATACAGGGCATTTTCACCCCCTTCCTGCCCAAACCAATTTTTAGTTTTCAGCGCTGTTGCACTTTGAATGACAATTGCGCGGTCATGCAACACTGTACCCAAATTAAATCTTTGTTTTTTCCCCCCACAAATAGAGCTTTCGTTTGGTGGTATTTGATCATCTCTGCGTTTTTTTATTTTTTGTGCTATAAACAAAAGAAAAGCGACAATTTAAAAAAAAAACACAATATTTTTTACTTTTTTATTTAATAAATATCTAAAAATAAAAAAAAAATTTTTCCTCAGTTTAGGCCGATACGTATTCTTCTACATATTTTTGGTAAAAAAAATCACAATAATCGTATATATTGAATGGTTTGCGCAAAAGTACTAGTAATGGCGGCGATCTGCGATTTTTTTTTTTTTTTTTTTTATTGTGACATTGTGGCGAACACATCGGACACGTTTTTGGGACCATTCACATTTATACAGCGATTAGTGCTATAAATATGCAGTAATTACTGTGTAAATGTGACTGGCAGGGAAGGGGTTAATGCTAGGGGGCACTGAAGAGGTTAAAATGTTACCTAAAGTGTGTTCTAACTGTAGGGGGGAGGGGACTCACAAGGTGAGGAGACTGATGTGTGTTCCTCTGTACTGGGAACACAGAATTGGTCTCCTCACCTCTGACAGGAGGTGGATCTGTGTGTTTACACACACAGATCCACACTCCTGCCGTGATCACTGGCAATCGCGGCCGCCGAGTCAAGAGCGTTGCCGCGCGCACGCCCTAGAATGCCGGGAACATAGGACGTCATATGACGTCCTCCCAGATAGAGGAAGGGTTCCTGCCGGCGTCATTTTACAATGCGCCGTTAAGGAAGTGGTTAAGCTGGCCATACGCTGTGTGAGTTTTTTGTCTGGCTCCTGATGAACCGCAAATTTGTTTTGTGGTTGGGCTTCCTCCAACCTGACATTCTTTGATTGAAAAAAAATCAAAGGAGCTTAGTGGAAAATTGTCAGCCAAGCAGCAGGTGTATAAATTTAGATGTAGCCGTGATTCAAACATTTAAAAAGCCACTGCTACCAGGCTATCGGGATACAGTAGACCAGCAGGGTTCTTCCATCTGTATTGTATACCATGAAAGAAGGATTTTTTTATTTTTTTTTTGGCCTGCAGACTAAGAAACAAAACAATCAGTGCATGGCCAGCCTTTGTCTTTCATTAGCCCCCCTCCCCCCCCATGTTCTACTCCACTAGAGCCATGTGTTATACATAAATCATCTGACAGATGGCATAGAACTGTCCAGGTACAAGGAACATTATATTTTTTTTTTTTTTTTGCGATTCATATTTGACAAAACATTAACTAAAAATTGATACAACTTGTTCTCTCGGTATCTAGTTGACTGAATAGACAAGTGTTACTGTAGTAGTGTTTTAGCTTTTACAATGTGATGTACATTATGTGCCTACTCTTTAATTGTGGTTATCTGTCACAAGTGAATAAACAAGGAGTCATTTACAATGTATAAACCCTAATTTTTGTAAAGTTACATAGGAGCAAACTATTATGTTGAATCTGAAAACACAATAATGTTAATCAGAAGTGTGAGAATTGGAGTTAGAGAACCACTATAGTGGGCAAACAGTTTGTGGTTACTCCTAAATGATTCTCTCTACTTCTCTTAAAGGGAACCTGTAAGGAAAGAAACGCAAAAGCTAAGATTGTGGACTGTACTTTAAAAGTGCAGGCTATCAGGGTGTCATCCCAACTGAAGCTTAGAACGTCACTGACCTGGAACAAGCATGCAGCAAGTAAAGTCTAAAATTGTCCATCCTTCTCCTATAATACATAGGTCAGTGACTTTCCTATATACATAAGTCAGTAAGGCCTGGATCAGGATGACACCCTGTTCCTTTAAAAAACAAGTAGGCATTGACCACACCCATAGTTTTCTCCTCACAGGTTTCCTTAAAGGGCTCCACATAATAATGTTTATAACTCTGCTTATTAATAAAAGAAATTAAAAAAAAGTGCATTGTTTCAGTTGTATTACTGTTTATGCTGCAGTCAATAAAAGAGGTCCTTTCATTGGAGATTTAACTTGAAACCAACAACTGTGTGAAAATAGTGACTGCAATAAATGTCCAAATAGTGTCATTCATATTACTTGTTAACATTATCAGTAACTCAGTATTGCTGCTGCATGCCATTCTTGCCATCATTCTCACAAAAAGCTGTGTGTAAAAGGGTATGTATATTGGGTATTCTAAACCTGATTTGCAGATAAGTGAACCCTATACAATGGGCCAGATTCAGGTAGATGGGCGCTTCTTTACTTTGGAGTAACGTTTCTCATTTACGTTACTCTGCCGACACTTTCGGCGCAAGTACTGTTATTCACATAGCAGTTGCGCGTAAACTTGCGCCAGAGTAACGATAATGCGCTGGCGTAACCCGACGCAAGTGGAAGTGGGTGTGATCATATGTAAATGATGGGCGGAGACCAGCGCAGAGGCTTACGTTCAGCGCATCATCCACGGAGCATGCGCAGTAAGTGGGGCTTCACTCGGCCCCCTTGTGCGCATGCTCACAACTTCCGTCAGCACCACTTCACGGGAAACGTCAGCGCAATGCGTTCCGTTGGGCGTTTAAATGCGCCATACCGGCACTAAAGTATATCCTATTCCCCCTCCCCGCAGTGAAGTTACTTTTGTTCTGAGATGGCTGCTCCCGTTCCCCGCAAACACACAGGAGAAAGCTGAACTCTAAAGGCCAGGAGCTGTCAGCTGTCATCTCGGCTATGGAGACCTATGATGTCTTCCTCCATGGCTGTAAAAGTTGACAGACAAGCATGGACAGAGGTGTTGTCCTGCAAGTGGGGGTGCTCAGCTAGCTCTTATCGTCGGTAACGCTGCTCTCCTGCTGACCTGTGGCCGTCTGGAGTAAAGATAAAGCAGCTATTTGTAGAAATAACTTTGCGCCGGACGGACGAGATACGCGCGGCGCATGTAGCCAGCGTATAGTGCTAATCCGTTCGCGAATCGGGAAATCTCCCTCATTTGCATATTTGCAGGGGAAATCAATAGGCGCGACTGATGCGCCAAGCGAAATTATGCGCTGACGAGACTCTGGCGTCGGAAAGTTAAGCCGATCGGAAATGGCCCGTTTTCTGTCGCATCTAGTTTGGTGGGTACGGCCACATAGAAACGACGGTGCATCTTCACAGTTACGCCGCGCATATCGAATTACTCCAGCGCAAGTCTTGCTGAATCTGGCCCAATATGGTCTCTTAGAGCCAATGCACAATCAGTTGGTAATCGGAGTCAACATGGTGGATGCTTAATGGCACACAAGGGGGATTAGCTCTCCACAAATAAAAAATACAATTTTTTTTTTTTTTGCAATGTTTAGGAGGGTTAGATGTGTGCTTTTTTTTTTTTTTAAAGCCTGAGTGGTATCCTCATAGATGCTGTTCGTGCCTCTGACTACTTTTTGTAGAAATGACTATGAGGCTGGGAAGCTCAAGCTACAGTATATAGTTTTGTTCTGCCTTCCTATGTTTTAGAACTTTTTTTGAGTTGGCCACACTAATAGAATCTACAAAGCTGGTAACTGTGATGTCATGCTCATCCTTCCAAATTTACCAGTTTAATACACTGCTCAAAAAAATTAAAGGAACGCTTTTGAATCAGAACTCCTGGGATATTGATCTGGTCAGTTAAGTAGCAGAAGGGGAGGGGTGTATACAGAGGGGGTTGTTAATCAGTTTCAGTTGCTTTGCTGTTAATTGAAATTAACAACAGGTGCACTAGATGGGCAACAATGAGACGACCTTCAAAACAGGAATGTTTTTTCAGTTGGAGGTGTCTGATATTTTTTTTCCCCTACTCATCTGACTGTGTTTCACTAGTTTTGCATTTGGCTATGGTCAGTGTCACTACTGGTAGCACAAGGTGATACTTGGACCCTATAAAGGTTGCACAGGAAGTCCAACTCCTCCAGGATGGCACATCAATACATGTCATTGCCAGAAGGTTTGCTGTGTCTCCCAGCACAGTCTCAAGAGCATGGAGGAGATTCCAGGAGACAGACAGTTACTCTAGGAGAGCTGGACAGAGCCGTAGAAGGTCCTTAACCCATCAGCAGGACCGGTATCTGCTCCTTTGTGCAAGGAGGAACAGGATGAGCACTGCCAGAGCCCTACAAAATGACCTCCAGCAGGCCACTGGTGTAAATGTCTCTGACCAAACAATGACAAACAGACTTCATGGGGGTGGCCTGAGGGCCCTACGTCATCCAGTGTGCTCAGTGCTCACTTCTGGACACTGTGGAGCTCGATTGGCATTTTCCATTGAACACCAGAATTGGCAGGTCCGCCACTGGTTCCCTATGCTTTTTACAGATGAGAGCAGGTTCACCCTGAGCATATATGATAAGCATTAAAGAGTTTGGAGAAGCCGCAGAGAACTTTTTGCTGCCTGTAACATCGTTTAGCATGACCGGTTTGGTGGTGGGTCAGTGATGGTCTGAGGAGGCATATCCATGGAGCGACGCACAGACCTCTACAGGCTACACAATGGCACCCTGACTGCCATTAGGTATCGGGATGGCGCAGTGGGTCCTGGGTTCCTCCTGGTGCACGACAATGCCCGGCCTCATGTGGCAAAAGCATGCAGCCAGTTCCTGGAGGATGAAGAAATTGATACCATTGAATGGCCCCACGCTCACCTGACCTAAATCCAAAAGAACACCTCTGGGACATTATGTTTCGGTCCTTCTGGTGCCGCCAGGTTGCACCTCAGTCTGTTCAGGAGCTCAGTGATGTTCTGGTCCAGATCTGGGAGTAAATACCCCAGGACACCGTCTGTCGTCTCATTAGGAGCATGCCTTGATGTTGTCAGGCAAGCATACAAGCACTTGGGGGCCATTCAAACTGAGGACCATTTTGAGTTGTTGAAATTTCAGCAAAATGGACTAGCTTGTTGCATAATTTTTTCACTTAGATTTTCGTGGCGTCTTTGAATTTAGCCCTCTGTAGGTGGATAATTTCATTTCCATCAAAAGATGTGCCACATTACCCAGTCCATATCAGTATAGATATCTAGCATGAGATTTTTGCTGGTTGAGATCTGATATGTTTTTAAACTGTTCGAGCAGTGTATATAAAGTTCAGATCAACCATGGTATTATTGAGCTTGGACCACCTTTAGTTTTGTCCCAAACATTAAAATTAGGTGAAAATGGTTTTGAAAGATTGTATTACTCATAGTACGTAGTGGGAGATCTCTCCACATATGTAATTTATGCTATGTGGTCATTTTACTAACTGCAATGATATCAAATGTGCTCAGGACTTAACTTGGGGCTCCTGTGAGGGGGAGGAGGGTGCATACTTAAGTAAACATGCTGCCATCTTTGCTTATCAACTCTTTGGATACCACAGATATGGTGGCATATTGACCCAAAGACGCATTATCCTTACTCATAGATTGCCCTGGGTTTGGGCACTAATATTAGCCAGTTGATTATAAAATCAAGTTTAGCTTCAATAACCCAGTGGTACATTTTCATGTTTTAGAAAGCATTGCTATGATGATTACCTGCAAAAGTTTTTAATAAGCTAAACATAGCCAAGTATTTAGCAAACCCAACATTTCAGCATGATTTCCACTTGAGAAAAAAACGCTACATGTATGCTACTATCCAATAAATAAATCGAATTTTCTTTATAAGTTTAGGCCAAAATGTATTCAGCTATATAAAGACCCGTGAATGAAAATGAGTCTAAAGGTAAACAGTTCATAAAGTGTCTGAAGAAATCTTCTGAATCTCTCCAACGAGTAGTCCTCCACCACACCAGTGTAACGAACACTCCTCCACCAATATGATTGGCCACTCACCAGAACTCGTAGCCTTACACTCACGTGTTTGGCATAAAGGCATGTAATACAATCCTCAAGTTAGTGTTCAGGATTCATATCCAAAAATGTAGAAGTGAGATCCGCATACGTGAAAAAAAACAAAAAAGTATAATAGTGTGATATTGCTAAAACAATTTATTGACACACCACATGAACCTACAAAGGTTGCACTCACAAAAGCAAACTCCAAAAACAACCGTGTAAAAATCCAAATAAACTTCCTTGATGTCCACAGGCTGATAAACTGTGGTCACGGCGGACCCAAAAAAGTAAACCAGGTGTATCTCACCGCTTCCCCTTCACTTGAACACCTCCTCTTTGTTGGGAAAAAAATGTATGTAGTATCCTCAAACGCTGGTCACTCGCATAGAGAATCTCATGCAGGTTATTTCACGTTGGTCAAAAGATCTTTAGTGTAGCCACGCCCCCGACATGTTTCGTCATAGATTTGACTTATTCATGGGATTGGCTACTTGCTAGTAAATGTCCTACTTATATATCCTGGTACACAACTAAATTAATTGTATGTCATCTGCAGTTTGTGATCAAACCAATCAAAACTACAACTGCAGTGTGTCAACCAATAGGGAAACATACTTCCCCTCATGCAACAGGCCAATCACGCCATGTTCCCATAAGGGCGGAAGTGACCTCAGACATTGAACAATGTAAGGGCGGAAGTCTCCATTGGTATTGATCACCCAATCATAATGCCCTGATACATATAAGCCGATTTGTCTTTATGCGGACGGAAAACAAACCACGCTATGTCTGCAGATAAGCAGACTGGACGTGCAGCGCCGCGCATAGGGAGATTGGCCAATGGGAGTACCAGACTCCCCTTAGACCAATCGCGCCTTTCTT
The DNA here is from genome assembly GCA_029574335.1 of Rana kukunoris. Lineage (NCBI taxonomy): Eukaryota > Metazoa > Chordata > Amphibia > Anura > Ranidae > Rana > Rana kukunoris. The sequence continues at coordinate 398,570,454 of CM056052.1, forward strand.
CCGTGAGGGCGGAAGTGACGTCAGGCTATGTCCGCTGTGAGGGCGGATGTTCATGTTAGCAGTGAGTATCCTATCACAGGGTTTTACTTGTGGGAAGAGCCCTGTCTCATCACATGCCGCATTCACCAATAGGCTGTCTAAGCATGCGGTACCGCGCATGGTAAGGGCGGAAGTACCGCTGCTCACGGCTTCAGCATAAGTTATTAGACTGAAGACCTAAGGGAAAAAAAACTCAAACTGGTTTAACTGCAGAATGTAACAATTAATGGAGCACAATTCTACTCCCATAAAAACGTCACCAGTGTTAATCAGCGGTATGAATGTCATGGAATAACAGTACATAATATTCAAGCTTATATATACACAATAACAGTAAGTGCAGGCATCATTGCATCCAATCAATAATGAAGGGCTGGTGAACAGTTACTGCAAAACCACATATTCATATTGGTGAGTGACGGATAAAATAATAAATCAAGTACTAATCTCATCTAAATTGAGCTATAAATAATAAAACAAATACATTGGATGAATGGTACCTTAAAAAAACTAAAATACAGATCAATATGTATTTTAAAAATCATAACCTAATATAATAAAGTGTACTAGGTCATCTCAAAATATAATAGGATCATAAAAATATTAAAGAAATAAATCTATGTATCCAGTAGACTTCGGGCTTGGATGGTTCCCAGATTTAATCTATATTGATGAGGCCAAGAAGAACTGGATTAAGAGTTATTGATAAAACAATTCAAGTCTAGTTCTATGTTTAACCCTCGCGGAAAGAGGGATTTGAGGAGGAAGATCCATTGAGTTTCTCTTTGTGATAGATCCCTCACTCTATTTGACCCCCTCCAATTAGGGTAAACACAGTCAATTCCACAAAATTGGGCTAAAGAGGAATCTTTATTGTGTTTTTCTTTAAAGTGAACCGACACACTGTGATACTTGTAACCCTTCCCAATGTTGGCCAGATGTTCAGAGATACGGACTCTTAATAATCTCTTGGTTCTTCCAACATATAGGAGCCCACAAGGGCACCATAGGAGGTATACCACATATGATGAATTGCAGGTTATAAATTCTTTCACTTCAAAAATACTGTTATCAGATCCTCTAATTTCCGTTTTGCCCTTATTGTGGATTTTCACCGTACGGCAACAGATGCATTTATTACAGGGGAAGAAACCTTTCAGATGAATTTTTAACCGTTGATTGGGAGGGTCTAAGATCTTTTGAACTACCCTATCACCAAAATTGGCGGCTTTCCGATAAATGAATTTAGGTTGTTGCGGAATGGTGCCCCCCAGATGTCTATCCTTTTCCAGAAAGTGCCAATGTTTTCTGACTATGTCCTCAATTTCCTTATATTGCACATGGAACCCTGATAGAAAGCTCCACTGATGATGATCCCTCTCAGATGAAATAGTCTTTTTCTTTAGACACTCATCTCTAGGGACATGTGCAATCTGTTGTACAATTTCATTGAGTTCTGGTTCAGCATATCCTTTCTGGATAAACCTAGTTTTCAGTGTATTAGCTTGTTCCAGATAGGCAACTTCATCTGTACAATTGCGGCGTACACGTAAAAACTGTCCCTTTGGGATGTTCTTTATCCATGCTGGGTGGTGCCCACTGTTAATGGTTAGATAGCTGTTGCGGTCTGTGGTTTTAAAGAACACTTTGGTTTTCAATCTCCCTTCACACCGCTCAATTGTGACATCCAGATAATTAACGGAATGGTTGCTAATGACATATTCCAGCTTGATATTATTGTCATTGTTATTCAGAGTATTCAAAAAATTGGTAGCCTCCAACTCTGTCCCTTCCCAAATTAACAGGAGGTCATCGATAAATCTCCGATAAAATTGGAGTTGAGGCTTTTTATCTCTAAAAATGACCCTGTCCTCCCATTCTGCCATAAACAGGTTGGCTAGACTGGGAGCGAATTTGGCTTCCATGGCTACGCCAACCTGTTGGGAAAAGAAATAACCAGTAAACCAGAAGTAGTTATGGGACATGCAGAACTCTAATGCATGTCCCAAACATCTCTTCTGGGTGAAAGGTAGGTCATCCCTCTTACTAAGTGCCCAATTAAGTGCTAATGCTGCATCGTCATGCTGAATTATGGTGTAGAGGGAAGCCACATCTGCGGTAATCAAATAAATCTCAGAAGTGGGATTGGTAGTGATCAAATTTAAGGACTGGATTAAATCGAAGGTATCCTTCAAATAAGCTTTAGTGGCTCTCACACTAGGCTGGAGAAACTTGTCAAGATATTCTTCTAATCTTGCAGTTACTGATCCGATTCCGTTGACTATTGGACGAGGTGCGGGGTTGTTTACATCCTTATGGATCTTCGGTAACGTATAAATTACTGGAATTCTACAAGAGGTGGGAGCTAAGTATTTCGATTCTTTATTATTTAAAGCCCCAGTTCGGAGGCCCCAGTCCACCAAAGCATCCAACTGAAACTTATAAGACTCAGTGGGGTCTGAGCTCATTCTCTTGTAAGTGGTTTTATCTTCCAGTAATTCAGTAAGTTGTCCAAGGTAAAATTCCCTATCCATTACAACCACCCCCCTCCCTTATCCGCTGGGCGGATAATAATCTCCTTGTTCTTCTCCAAAGATTTCACACCTTCCCTTATGTATTCTGGATTGATCTTCTTTTTTTGGGGGAGATCCTCTATGTCTTTGAGTATTAGTTGTTTGAAGACCTCTATAAAGTGATTGCTGGTATTTTGTGGATTAAATAAAGATCTGTTCTTCAGTCCACTATCAATATTCGCATTAACCACTTTACTTTTTAAGGTGGACTCCACCGGATGGCTCAAAAAATACTTTTTCATGTTCAATTTCCTGATGAATTTGTGAGCATCAAAATATATATCAAATTTGTTCATACTCTTCCTAGGTGCACATTTCAATCCAGTGTTAATGATATTCAGTTCTTTCACGCTTAAGGTGACTTTACTGAGGTTGTATATGCCTTTGTTCAGACTTTCCTCATCCTTTTCTTGGGATTGTTGTTTCCGTCTTCCGGCCCTACAGCCCCTTCTTCTCTTTGATTGTACATACCTTCCCTGTTGGGGGGATGTAAAGGAGCATAATTCTCTCCCCCCCTGGTGGGTGTTTGGTATGGCGTCCTTCTCGGGGTTCCTCCCCTCCCCCCCTCCCCCTTTGTCCTAAAAAAGGGGGCTGTTGGTACTGTTGTCCTCCATTTTTGTTCCCTTCCAATGGTTGGTATCTATTGGATGTGGAGGCCTGACCAGGTCCTGGGTAATACCCAGGAGGGGGGTAATGGTGCTGGTACCATTGTTGTGAATTGTGCTGAGAATATTGTGGATATTGATTATGATATTCATTCCTTTCTTGAGTCTGGTAATTTCTAGGGGACTGTTGATGTGAATGGTCATAATATGTAGTCGACTGACGTTCCTGAATAGGTCCAGTGGCACTGGTCCGTCTCTGTTTGGAAGGTAACCGTGTGCCTTTACCTAATGTGTTCTTGTTATTTTGTTTCCCCAATTCTTTCTTTGGGGGGGCAGGACCACTTTGTGGTTGATCGGCATCAAGTTGATTAGTGCCATCATTCACTGTCGTGGTACTCTGCCAGGCATATATGTTGTTATTCCTAAAATCCTCAGCATCCCTATTAAACTTCTTGACCTTACGATTTTGTGTATCCCTGTCTACTTTCTCTAATTTCTTCTTCATAGAGGTATTGAATTCTTTGATCATAGCTGACTCATTGATTGGTTCCAATTTAATCTGAATGGCTTTAATTTGTTCATTCAGAAGGCTGAGTTTAATCTGTTTTCTTTTGAGAACCAGAGTTTGTAACTCAAAACCAACCCTATTAAAAAAGTTTTTCCATTTATCCATGTATTTTTTCTCATTAAGACCGTCTTGTGGGGTGACCTCCCACCTAAGACTTCTAAAAATTAAACCTTCCTTATTATAATGTTCAAAAGTAAAAACATCCCACCAAGCTTTGACTTATTTCTCTAATAGATGTTCCAATAATTTCAGTGTACCAGGATAGTCTTCCTCCCCCTCACTCATTTCATGATTAGAGGAAAAAATAGAATCAGAATCCATTTGTCTATTAAACAAATAGTTGATAGCCTCCATGGCTGCAAGCGGTTAAAACAATGTATGAAAAATGGATAGTAACCAAAAATAAATGCGCCCTAATGGTTACTGCCGCTGCGCTAAGGAGTAAAGTACAAGGACGTTCGCAGCAGCTGTATTAAGTAAAGGAAATAGTGAAAAAATGTCTAGTGAACTTAAAGGTGAAAATAAGTACAGATAGCACAAACAGCGCTAATGTGTAGTGAATCCACACAAGTGAACTAAATAAATGAACAATAAGTAACACAAGAAGTGTATGAATATAAAGACCCGTGAATGAAAATGAGTCTAAAGGTAAACACTTCATAAATTGTCTGAAGAAATCTTCTGAATCTCTCCAACGAGTAGTCCTCCACCACACCAGTGTAACGAACACTCCTCCACCAACATGATTGGCCACTCACCAGAACTCGTAGCCTTACACTCACGTGTTTGGCATAAAGGCATGTAATACAATCCTCAAGTTAGTGTTCAGGATTCATATCCAAAAATGTAGAAGTGAGATCTGCATACGTGAAAAAAACCAAAAAAGTATAATAGTGTGATATTGCTAAAACAATTTATTGACACACCACATGAACCTACAAAGGTTGCACTCACAAAAGCAAACTCCAAAAACAACCGTGTAAAAATCCAAATAAACTTCCTTGATGTTCACAGGCTGATAAACTGTGGTCACAGCGGACCCAAAAAAGTAAACCAGGTGTATCTCACCGCTTCCCCTTCACTTGAACACCTCCTCTTTGTTGGGAAAAAAATGTATGTAGTATCCTCAAACGCTGGTCACTCGCATAGAGAATCTCATGCAGGTTATTTCACGTTGGTCAAAAGATCTTTAGTGTAGCCACGCCCCCGACATGTTTCGTCATAGATTTGACTTATTCATGGGATTGGCTACTTGCTAGTAAATGTCCTACTTATATATCCTGGTATACAACTAAATTAATTGTATGTCACCTGCAGTTCGTGATCAAACCAATCAAAACTACAACTGCAGTGTGTCAACCAATAGGGAAACATACTTCCCCTCATGCAACAGGCCAATCACGCCATGTTCCCATAAGGGCGGAAGTGACCTCAGACATTGAACAATGTAAGGGCGGAAGTCTTCATTGGTATTGATCACCCAATCATAATGCCCTGATACATATAAGCCGATTTGTCTTTATGCAGACGGAAAACAAACCACGCTATGTCTGCAGATAAGCAGACTGGACGTGCAGCGTCGCACATAGGGAGATTGGCCAATGGGAGTACCAGACTCCCCTTAGACCAATCGCGCCTTGCTTCCGTGAGGGCGGAAGTGACGTCAGGCTATGTCCGCTGTGAGGGCGGATGTTCACGTTAGCAGTGAGTATCCTATCACAGGGTTTTACTTGTGGGAAGAGCCCTGTCTCATCACATGCCGCATTCACCAATAGGCTGTCTAAGCATGCGGTACCGCGCATGGTAAGGGCGGGAGTACCGCTGCTCACGGCTTCAGCATAAGTTATTAGACTGAAGACCTAAGGGAAAAAAAACTCAAACTGGTTTAACTGCAGAATGTAACAATTAATGGAGCACAATTCTACTCCCATAAAAACGTCACCAGTGTTAATCAGCCTTATGAATGTCATGGAATAACAGTACATAATATTCAAGCTTATATATACACAATAACAGTAAGTGCAGGCATCATTGCATCCAATCAATAATGAAGGGCTGGTGAACAGTTACTGCAAAACCACATATTCATATTGGCGTGAAAGAACTTAATATCCTTAACACTGGATTGAAATGTGCACCTAGGAAGAGTATGAACAAATTTGATATATATGTTGATGCTCACAAATTCATCAGGAAATTGAACATGAAAAAGTATTTTTTGAGCCATCCGGTGGAGTCCACCTTAAAAAGTAAAGTGGTTAATGCGAATATTGATAGTGGACTGAAGAACAGATCTTTATTTAATCCACAAAATACCAGCAATCACTTTATAGAGGTCTTCAAACAACTAATACTCAAAGACATAGAGGATCTCCCCCAAAAAAAGAAGATCAATCCAGAATACATAAGGGAAGGTGTGAAATATTTGGAGAAGAACAAGGAGATTATTATCCGCCCAGCGGATAAGGGAGGGGGGGTGGTTGTAATGGATAGGGAATTTTACCTTGGACAACTTACTGAATTACTGGAAGATAGAACCACTTACAAGAGAATGAGCTCAGACCCCACTGAGTCTTATAAGTTTCAGTTGGATGCTTTGGTGGACTGGGGCCTCCGAACTGGGGCTTTAAATAATAAAGAATCGAAATACTTAGCTCCCACCTCTTGTAGAATTCCAGTAATTTATACGTTACCGAAGATCCATAAGGATGTAAACAACCCCCCACCTCGTCCAATAGTCAACGGAATCGGATCAGTAACTGCAAGATTAGGAGAATATCTTGACAAGTTTCTCCAGCCTAGTGTGAGAGCCACTAAAGCTTATTTGAAGGATACTTCCGATTTAATCCAGTCCTTAAATTTGATCACTACCAATCCCACTTCTGAGATTTATTTGATTACCGCGGATGTGGCTTCCCTCTACACCAACGGTCTCCAAACTACGGCCCTCCAGCTGTTTCGGAACTACATTTCCCATGAGGCATTGTAAAATTCCGACATTCACAGACATGACTAAGCATGATGGGAATTGTAGTTCCTGAACAACTGGAGGGCCATAGTTTGGAGATCCCTGCTCTACACCATAATTCAGCATGACGATGCAGAATTAGCACTTAATTGGGCACTTAGTAAGAGGGATGACCTACCTTTCACCCAGAAGAGATTTTTGGGACATGCATTAGAGTTCTGCATGTCCCATAACTACTTCTGGTTTAATGGTTATTTCTTTTCCCAACAGGTTGGCGTAGCCATGGGAGCCAAATTCGCTCCCAGTCTAGCCAACCTGTTTATGGCAGAATGGGAGGACAGGGTCATTTTTAGAGATAAAAAGCCTCAACTCCTATTTTATCGGAGATTTATCGATGACCTCCTGTTAATTTGGGAAGGGACAGAGTTGGAGGCTACCAATTTTTTGAATACTCTGAATAACAATGACAATAATATCAAGCTGGAATATGTCATTAGCAACCATTCCGTTAATTATCTGGATGTCACAATTGAGCGGAGTGAAGGGAGATTGAAAACCAAAGTGTTCTTTAAAACCACAGACCGCAACAGCTATCTAACCATTAACAGTGGGCACCACCCAGCATGGATAAAGAACATCCCAAAGGGACAGTTTTTACGTGTACGCCGCAATTGTACAGATGAAGTTGACTATCTGGAACAAGCTAAAACACTGAAAACTAGGTTTATCCAGAAAGGATATGCTGAACCAGAACTCAATGAAATTGTGCAACAGATTGCACATGTCCCTAGAGATGAGTGTCTAAAGAAAAAGACTGTTTCATCTGAGAGGGATCATCATCAGTGGAGCTTTCTATCAGGGTTCCATGTGCAATATAGGGAAATTGAGGACATTGGCACTTTCTGGAAAAGGATAGACATCTGGGGGGCACCATTCTGCAACAACCTAAATTCATTTATCGGAAAGCCCCCAATTTTGGTGATAGGGTAGTTCAAAAGATCTTAGACCCTCCCAATCAACGGTTAAAAATTAATCTGAAAGGTTTCTTCCCCTGTAATAAATGCATCTGTTGCCGTACGGTGAAAATCCACAATAAGGGCAAAACGGAAATTAGAGGATCTGATAACAGTATTTTTGAAGTGAAAGAATTTATAACCTGCAATTCATCATATGTGGTATACCTCCTATGGTGCCCTTGTGGGCTCCTATATGTTGAAAGAACAAAGAGATTATTAAGAGTCCGTATCTCTGAACATCTGGCCAACATTAGGAAGGGTTGCAAGTATCACAGTGTGTCGGTTCACTTTAAAGAAAAACACAATAAAGATTCCTCTTTAGCCCAATTTAGTGGAATTGACTGTGTTTACCCTAATTGGAGGGGGTCAAATAGAGTGAGGGATCTATCACAAAGAGAAACTAAATGGATCTTCCTCCTCAAATCCCTCTTTCCGCGAGGGTTAAACATAGAACTAGACTTGAATTGTTTTATCAATAACTCTTAATCCAGTTCTTCTTGGCCTCATCAATATAGATTAAATCTGGGAACCATCCAAGCCCGAAGTCTACTGGATACATAGATTTATTTCTTTAATATTTTTATGATCCTATTATATTTTGAGATGACCTAGTACACTTTATTATATTAGGTTATGATTTTTAACATACATATTGATTTGTATTTTAGTTTTTTTAAGGTACCATTCATCCAATGTATTTGTTTTATTATTTATAGCTCAATTTAGATGAGCTTAATACTTGATTTATTATTTTATCCGTCACTCACCAATATGAATATGTGGTTTTGCAGTAACTGTTCACCAGCCCTTCATTATTGATTGGATGCAATGATGCCTGCACTTACTGTTATTGTGTATATATAAGCTTGAATATTATGTACTGTTATTCCATGACATTCATAAGGCTGATTAACACTGGTGACGTTTTTATGGGAGTAGAATTGTGCTCCATTAATTGTTACATTCTGCAGTTAAACCAGTTTGAGGTTTTTTTCCCTTAGGTCTTCAGTCTAATAACTTATGCTGAAGCCGTGAGCAGCGGTACTTCCGCCCTTACCATGAGCGGTACCGCATGCTTAGACAGCCTATTGGTGAATGCGGCATGTGATGAGACAGGGCTCTTCCCACAAGTAAAACCCTGTGATAGGATACTCACTGCTAACATGAAAATCCGCCCTCACAGCGGACATAGCCTGACGTCACTTCCACCCTCACGGAAGCAAGGCGCGATTGGTCTAAGGGGAGTCTGGTACTCCCATTGGCCAATCTCCCTATGCACGGCGCTGCACGTCCAGTCTGCTTATCTGCAGACATAGCGTGGTTTGTTTTCCGTCCGCATAAAGACAAATCGGCTTATATGTATCAGGGCATTATGATTGGGTGATCAATACCAATGGAGACTTCCGCCCTTACATTGTTCAATGTCTGAGGTCACTTCCGCCCTTATGGGAACATGGCGTGATTGGCCTGTTGCATGAGGGGAAGTATGTTTCCCTATTGGTTGACACACTGCAGTTGTAGTTTTGATTGGTTTGATCACGAACTGCAGGTGACATACAATTAATTTAGTTGTATACCAGGATATATAAGTAGGACATTTACTAGCAAGTAGCCAATCCCATGAATAAGTCAAATCTATGACGAAACATGTCGGGGGCGTGGCTACACTAAAGATCTTTTGACCAACGTGAAATAACCTACATGAGATTCTCTATGCGAGTGACCAGCGCTTGAGGATACTACATAAATTTTTTTCCCAACAAAGAGGAGGTGTTCAAGTGAAGGGGAAGCGGTGAGATACACCTGGTTTACTTTTTTGGGTCCGCCGTGACCACAGTTTATCAGCCTGTGAACATCAAGGAAGTTTATTTGGATTTTTACACGGTTGTTTTTGGAGTTTGCTTTTGTGAGTGCAACCTTTGTAGGTTCATGTGGTGTGTCAATAAATTGTTTTAGCAATATCACACTATTATACTTTTTTGTTTTTTTTCACGTATGCGGATCTCACTTCTACATTTTTGGATATGAATCCTGAACACTAACTTGAGGATTGTATTGCATGCCTTTATGCCAAACACGTGAGTGTAAGGCTACGAGTTCTGGTTAGTGGCTAATCATATTGGTGGAGGAGTGTTCGTTACACTGGTGTGGTGGAGGACTACTCGTTGGAGAGATTCAGAAGATTTCTTCAGACACTTTATGAAGTGTTTACCTTTAGACTCATTTTCATTCACGGGTCTTTATATTCATACACTTCTTGTGTTACTTATTGTTCATTTATTTAGTTCACTTGTGTGGATTCACTACACATTAGCGCTGTTTGTGCTATCTGTACTTATTTTCACCTTTAAGTTCACTAGACATTTTTTCACTATTTCCTTTACTTAATACAGCTGCTGCGAACGTCCTTGTACTTTACTCCTTAGCGCCCACGGCAGTAACCATTAGGGCGCATTTATTTTTGGTTACTATCCGTTATTCAGCTATATGCCTGTTAAAAAAAAAAAAGAAATCTCAACAAGTGTATATTAATTGGTTTGTGTGAAAGTTATAGCGTCTACAAATTATGGTGTATATACTGGAATTTACGCAGCTATAGATGCTATACTGTAATTTTGGTGATCAGCTACTTAGGCCGCGTACACACGATCAGTCCAAACCGATGAAAACGGACTATAGTTCATTTCCACCGGTTCACAGACTGATGGTCAGTTGTGCGTACACACCATCAGTTCAAAAATCGATCGTGTCAGAACGCGGTGACGTAAAACACAACGACGTGCTGAAAAAAACGAAGTTCAATGCTTCCAAGCATGCGTCGACTTGATTCTGAGCATGCGCGGGTTTAGAACCGATGCTTATGCGTACTAACCATCGGTTTGGACCGATGGTCAGGCGTCCAGCAGTCCAATTTTAAACCAAGTTTTAAAACTTTGGACTGAAGGACAAAAGACTGATGGGCCATACACACAGTCAGTTTGGACCGATGAAACTGAACTTCAGTCCGTTTTCATCAGTTTGGACCGATCGTGTGTACGCGGCCTTAGTGGGACTGTTATATTGTGGCGGGAAATCTGGCATGAACAGACACTATCTGGGAGGGTCACTAACTGACAGTGATTTTACTAATGACACTAATACAGTGATAATGCTGTAAAATGACACTGGCTGGGAAGAGGTTAACATCTAGGGGCAATCAAGGGGTTAACTGTGTGGTTATAACAATGTGTAATGTGTTCTGTTTTACTAACCAATCTGGCTGTTTTTTCTCTGTGCTTTGCAGGGAGAAAAAACAGCCAGACCACTGATCTGTGTGTATGAAAAACAGGACAGCCAATCAGCAGGTCTCAGCCATAAATCATTGCCGGGACTTGTTGACAAAATCCGATGGTATAGCCAGTGACATGTACATGATCCAGCCAGCCTGTGCTGTCCTGCTACAGTAAATGTACTGGGCGGCAAGTAGTTAGGACATTTCTTACCTTTTTGATGTTTGAGGAAAGATTGACATGGCTGCCTGTAAGCATTTCTCTAGCTAGCTGAGCACGATCTGTCCCAGTAGCAGGGCTGGGAACATACAATTGAGAAGCCCAGCTGTATGTTGGTGAAAACAAGACTGAGCCAGTCCCAACCCCAGCCGTTAGGACAGATCAAGCTAAGCTAGCTGAGAAATGCTTGCAGCCAGTCATGACATGACACTTGGGCTTCTTTAAAAGGGAAGTATGGACTAAGCTTTTTTGGCTATTTTCTTCTGGGTCACAGAAGTGCACCTGCTCTCTCCTGTGAATCACCTGGGCTTTAACCGCTCCAGGCTCTGGAAGGATCCTTAGGCCCCATGCACACGAGAAGCAAAAGCAAACACTTCTAAACTCAAGTTTTCAAACGCAAAAACCGGCGTTCAAAACGCCCGTTTTTGCCGCGAATTTCGCGGCGTTTTGCCGCGTTTAGCGGCGTTTTACCGCGATTGCGGCTATCAGCGTTCAGAACCACTGAATTGTAGACCCTCCCAAAGCTTATATATTTAACCATTTCTGCAATTTTCAACAGAGAGAGCAGCAGCAGCAGAGAGAGCACTTGCATACATTCATTATTCTCCTTTGTGAAATGGATCCCATAATGAATATATGCCAAGAAATTGTCCTTACTTTGCTCTTGATGAGGCTTCACGCCGTCGCAAACTACGTGGACGACCCGTTCGCAGAGCTCGTCGTCGCTATTGGACCCATCCGTTGATGGCACAGAGATTTTCAGTTGGGTATTTTACATATCGAATTTTGAAAATTTCGAATTTTCAAAATTCGAATTTTCAAAATTTCGAATTTTCAAAATTTCGAATTTAGAAAAATTCGAATTTTGAAAAATCGAATTTTTAACATTTCGAATTTTCAAAATTCGAATTTTTCAAAATTTCGAATTTTTCAAAATTTCGAATTTTCAAAATTTCGAATTTTCAAAATTTCGAATTTTCAAAATTCGAATTTTTTAATATTTCGAATCTTCGAAAATTCGAATTTTTCAAAATTCGAATTTTGAAAATTCGAAATGTTAAAAATTCGAATTTTGAAAATTCGAAATGTTAAAAATTCGAATTTTCAAAATTCGAATTTGTAAAAATTCGAAATTTAGAAAAATTCGAAATTTTGGAAAATTCGAATTTTTAAAAATTCGAAATTTTGGAAAATTCGAATTTTTAAAAATTCGAATTTTCGAAAATTCGAAATATTAAAAAATTCGAATTTTGAAAAATTCGAAATATTAAAAAATTCGAATTTTGAACAATTCGAAATATTAAAAAATTCGAATTTTGAAAAATTCGAAATTTTGAAAATTCGAATTTTGAAAATTCGAAATGTTAAAAATTCGAATTTTGAAAATTCGAAATGTTAAAAATTCGAATTTTCAAAATTCGAATTTTTAAAAATTCGAAATTTAGAAATTTTGGAAAATTCGAATTTTGAAAAATTCGAATTTTTGAAAATTAGAAATATTGAAAAATTCGAATTTTGAAAATTAGAAATTTTCAAAATTCGAATTTTTAAAATTCGAAATGTTAAAAATTCGAATTTTTAAAATTCGAATTTTTAAAAATTCGAAATTTAGAAAAATTCGAAATTTTCAAAATTCGAATTTTTCAATATTTCGAATTTTCGAAAATTTGAATTTTCCAATAAGTATTTTTTTACTCTGTCTGATACAGACTTCCATCTCTTCTGAAAATCTTTCACTGTACAAGGAAAAATAAGAATATGTCAGAAATTGTAACTAGTTTACATCCCAACCAAGCCCAAAGCTGTATTAATCTTATCTCTTTTCCAGTTGAATGTCAATTCTTTTCCAATTTCTTGCCAAGTCCTTTGCTTGGCTGTCCTGTCTGAATATAGTTAATGGGAATTGTCCAATATTTGGGGATGAACCTGGACTGCCTCTATAAGTTGTACTAAAGTAACATTAGAAGTCATTTTTCAAAATTCGAATTTTAAACTTTTCGATTTTTCAAAATTTCGATTTTTCAAAATTTCGAATTTTCAAAATTCGAATTTTGAAAAATTCGAATTTTGAAAAATTCGAATTTTGAAAAATTCGAATTTTAAAAAATTCGAATTTTCGAAAATTCGAAATATTAAAAAATTCGAAATTTTGTAAATTCGAAATTTTGAAAATTTTCTAAAATTCGAATTTTTCAAAATTCGAATTTTTCAAAATTCGAATTTTTCAAAATTCGAATTTTGACAATTCGAATTTTTCAGCGTTTAAAAAGCAAAAGCAAACGCTTCTGAACCCAAAATTTTGCGTTTGAAAAAACGGCCCTAAACCCAACTGCTTTTAACCGCCAAAAAACGTGATTGTGTGCATGGACACATAGGATAACATTAAATGGGTTCAGGGGCTGTTGAAAAAAATGCCCAAACGCCTCTGAACTCGAGTTTACCAGCATCTCGTGTGCATGGGGCCTAAATCACCTGGGCTTTAACCGCTCCAGGCTCTGGAAGGATCCTTACATTAATGTTGGGATACACCCAGATGCCTGATAGGTAGCTGGCTTCGGCAGGCCATACACTGCAAATCCCCCCCCCATCAACACAGACAGGGGAATCCCTCAATTGTCTGCTCCTGTGAAACATGATCATCAACTTGGTACATTCAGCCTGTCCATTAACGGTTCGATCCAAACCATGTATGGCTGGCTTTAGCCTCTCGGCTCATTACTGAAAGCATGAGGCAGGGGGAGAACAAAGACAGTCACCGCTCTCTGCTTAGAGCAGACCGAGAACTGAGTGATCAGAGGTCCTGTTCTCGGGACTGGTGAAGGACAGCTACAGCATCACACTTATGCTGCAGAATAGGAGTGAGTGTAGATGCTAAAAAAAAAATCGAATTTTTCAAAATTTCGAATTTTCAAAATTTCGAATTTTTTAATATTTCGAATCTTCGAAAATTCGAATTTTTCAAAATTCGAATTTTTCAAAATTCGAATTTTCAAAATTCGAAATGTTAAAAATTCGAATTTTGAAAATTCGAAATGTTCAAAATTCGAATTTGTAAAAATTCGAAATTTAGAGAAATTCGAAATTTTGGAAAATTCGAATTTTGAAAAATTCGAATTTTTTGAAAATTAGAAATATTGAAAAATTCGAATTTTGAGAATTAGAAATTTTCAAAATTCGAATTTTTAAAATTCGAAATGTTAAAAATTCGAATTTTTAAAATTCGAATTTTTAAAAATTCGAAATTTAGAAAAATTCGAAATTTTCAAAATTCGAATTTTTCAATATTTCGAATTTTCGAAAATTTGAATTTTCCAATAAGTATTTTTTGACTCTGTCTGATACAGACTTCCATCTCTTCTGAAAATCTTTCACTGTACAAGGAAAAATAAGAATATGTCAGAAATTGTAACTAGTTTACATCCCAACCAAGCCCAAAGCTGTATTAATCTTATCTCTTTTTTCTTGGTGTTATGGGTTCAACTGGTTCCAGTTGAATGTCAATTATTTTCCAATTTCTTGCCAAGTCCTTTGCTTGGCTGTCCTGTCTGAATATAGTTAATGGGACTTGTCCAATATTTGGGGATGAACCTGGACTGCCTCTATAAGTTGTACTAAAGTAACATCAGAAGTCATTTTTCAAAATTCGAATTTTAAACATTTTGATTTTTCAAAATTTCGAATTTTCAAAATTCGAATTTTCAAAAATTCGAATTTTCAAAAATTCGAATTTTCGAAAATTCGAAATATTAAAAAATACGAAATTTTGAAAATTCGAAATATTAAAAAATTCGAAATTTTGAAAATTCGAAATATTAAAAAAT
Source organism: Rana kukunoris (assembly GCA_029574335.1). Classification (NCBI taxonomy): domain Eukaryota; kingdom Metazoa; phylum Chordata; class Amphibia; order Anura; family Ranidae; genus Rana; species Rana kukunoris. The sequence goes on from CM056052.1 coordinate 398,585,532, forward strand.
TCGAAATTTTGAAAATTCGAAATTTTGAAAAATTCGAATTTTGAAAATTCGAATTTTGAAAATTCGAAATTTTGAAAAATTCGAATGTTAAAAATTCGAATTTTCAAAATTCGAAATGTTAAAAATTCGAATTTTCAAAATTCGAAATTTTGAAAAATGCGAAATTTTGAAAAATGCGAATTTTGAAAAATGCGAATTTTCAAAAATTCGAATTTTGAAAATTCGAATTTTTAAAAATTCGAATTTTTAAAAATTCGAAATTTTTAAAAATTCGAATTTTTAAAAATTCGAAATTTAGAAAAATTCGAAATTTTGAAAATTCCGAAATGTTAAAAATTTGATTTAGAAAAATGCGATATTTTGAAAAATGCGAAATTTTGAAAAATGCGAAATTTTGAAAAATGCGAATTTTGAAAAATGCGAATTTTGAAAAATTCGAATTTTGAAAAATTCGAATTTTCAAAATTCGAATTTTGAAAAATTCGAATTGTCAAAATTCGAATTTTTAAAAATTCGAATTTTTAAAAATTCGAATTTTTAAAAATTCGAAATTTAGAAAAATTCGAAATTTTGTAAATTCGAAATTTTGTAAATTCGAAATTTTGAAAATTCCGAAATGTTAAAAATTTGATTTTTAAAAATTCGAATTTTTAAAAATTCGAAATTTAGAAAAATTCGAAATTTTCAATTTTCAATATTGAATTATTGAATGAATATATATAATCTTTGAATTATCTGAATGATAGACATAATTTAAAACGATTTAAATAATTTTTTTAACATTTTTTAATGATATTTCCCTATGTTATTATGTTAAAAAAAGGGTTCCTTTAAAAACGCTTATAAACGCAAACGCGGCTAAACGCGGGTGCCGCGTTTAGACGCGTTTAGGCGCGTTTAGCGGCATTTAGCATTTAAAAAGCAAAAGCAAACGCTTCTGAACCCAAAATTTTGCGTTTGAAAAAACGGCCCTAAACCCAACTGCTTTTAACCGCCAAAAAACGTGATTGTGTGCATGGACACATAGGATAACATTAAATGGGTTCAGGGGCTGTTGAAAAAAATGCCCAAACGCCTCTGAACTCGAGTTTACCAGCATCTCGTGTGCATGGGGCCTAACATTAATGTTGGGATACACCCAGATGCCTGATAGGTAGCTGGCTTCGGCAGGCCATACACTGCAAATCCCCCCCCCATCAACACAGACAGGGGAATCCCTCAATTGTCTGCTCCTGTGAAACATGATCATCAACTTGGTACATTCAGCCTGTCCATTAACGGTTCGATCCAAACCATGTATGGCTGGCTTTAGCCTCTCGGCTCATTACTGAAAGCATGAGGCAGGGGGAGAACAAAGACAGTCACCGCTCTCTGCTTAGAGCAGACCGAGAACTGAGTGATCAGAGGTCCTGTTCTCGGGACTGGTGAAGGACAGCTACAGCATCACACTGATGCTGCAGAATAGGAGTGAGTGTAGATGCTACAACCCCAAACTTCTCCTTTACAGTAGGAGACTCACATTTTGAGTTTGTCGCACTGCTATTTGGCCCCAAGAATATTCACAAAGGTCCTTACACCTCTTCGTGCCTCAAGAACTTTGAGTATCCGGGTCATAGGTTATCTAGAGGATGTTTTTCTGAGGGTCTCATCTACCTTTCAACTATGTGCAAAAATGTCCACAGCACAGGATGCTTCAGGTTTTTGGTTGTGTTAGCTTCCAAAAATCTGCTCTCCAACTGTTTTCTTGCCAGGAATAACAGAGTCTGATTCTAGACAAATCCCAAGCAAAAGTCTTCCTTCTAGAGAAGAAACCGTTTTCGCTCAGAACTCACACTCGGGACTTGACATCATAGAGATACCCCTCTGTGAGATTTTCCATGACTCTAATAGAACCGGCTTTAACACAGGGCAAAAGGAGCATCTGCCCAGGGCCCTGTCATTGTTGGAGGCCCTAGGCCCGCGCTACCCGCCTTCTTGAGCTCTGTGCTGCCTGCCAGAGTTTGGCTATCTATGGTGCTGGTCGCATGCTGGGTTCTTGCCTACTGTCACTTGTAAATACAGAAACGCTGCTATCTCAATTAAAGGAGCCGACGTACAGTTACGATAGTTTTCGGGAACGTGCCAACATGCCGCAGCATAATGATGGCGGCTGGTCAGCAAGTGGTTAACAGGGTGGGGAGATCAGTGAACATGTATCAGGGTCTGCTGATGGAAGAGCAGAGCCTGGGATACATGGCAGGGCACATAGAGGGTATGGAAGCAATCTGGGGGCTGCACAGCTACTGGATTATTCCCACCTGACAGTCAGCTTGTCAGATTTACACATACTCAGTGATATGCTTCCGGTTAGTACTTATTTACACTTGTGTTTGAGGGGCATTAAAAATGTGCAGTACTGTCAGGGAACCAGTAACTCCAGCGACCGATTTGCATTACGGCACATGCCCGTGCGTGGCTCTGTTCCACAGCGCGCGCGTGGGCGCGTGCTTGCGCGCGCAGCCACGCGCGCGTCCACCAATCAAGACTCAGCCCAGCCCTTCCCCACTGTCTCCACCTCCAGAGGGTGAAGTGAACAGAGTCGCAAAGGTAGCCGTCCTCGGCATCTCGGCCTCGGTGAGTACTTATCCTGACGGTTCTGACAGTACAAACCAGCCAGATGTCTGAGGCCGACAGGGCGCGCTCACCTTTTGAGACCCTTTGCCAGCAGGTCTCCGCTCTTACAGAAGCAGTACAGAAGTTGCAGGACGGATACCTTCGAGTCGATGGCCGCCTTCAGCAGCTTGCTGGACGACCCAGTCCCTCTGCTCCAGCCACAGCTTCCACTACTGGGGGCTGCAGCCCCACAGGTTTCCGCAAACCCAGCCGTGTTAGTGACTCCTGAACCTAGAGTCCCGACTCCTGAGCGCTTTTCAGGCAATCGCAGGAAATACCATGCCTTCAAAAACGCATGCGCTCTGTACCTCGCGCTCCAACCCAGAACATTCTTTTCAGAAGCAGTCAAAGTGGGCTTCGTCATATCTCTTCTCTCCGTGGAACCACAGGCGTGGGCACATGGCCTCATGGAACAGAGAAGTCCAGTGCTGGATACACTTGACACCTTTTTCGAACATATGGCTAAACTCTACGATGACCCACAACGCACAGCAACGGCCGAAACCATCCTTCACAATTTAAGTCAGGGTAGGAGACCAGTAGAAGACTACACGGCTGAGTTTCGGAAGTGGTCAGCCGATACCGGCTGGAATGAAGCAGCCCTAAAGTATCAGTTCCGGCAAGGACTTTCAGAATCACTCAAAGACAAGCTAGCCAGAACTGAAACCCCTGCACTAGAGGACTTAATTCAAACTGCTACTCAATTGGATAGACGTCTACGAGAGCGGCGCCCTGAGTGCTTCCAAACATCTCGTCCAACCTGGATTCCTCCGAGACCAGTTCCTACGCATCCACCTCCTCCAGCCTCTTCTTCCAACCCGGTCTCTGACCCAGAACCTATGCAACTTGGTCTGGTCCGTTCTCCTCTCACCCAGGAAGAAAGATAACGCAGGCGTCAAGCCAACCTGTGTCTGTATTGTGGAGGCACCGGCCACTTCCTTCGCACCTGTCCGGTGAGACCCAGTAAGTGTGCATCCAAGCCCGCTTCCGACTGCCGTGTAGTCAGTGCTCCACAGACTTACCTTTCTACTTATTTCTCTACAGCTGCCGGAAGGGGTAACCTGCTTACCAGCGATCATTGACTCAGGTGCTTGCAGTAGCTTCTTGGACTCTGCTCTTGCTCTGAAGCTACGTTTTCCCCTTCATCCAAAAGATCATCATCTACAAGTACGCCTGGCGGATGGCTCTCTCCCTCGTTCCGGACTAGTCACACAGCAGACCGACCCTGTGTTGGCCGTCACAGATTCTGGACACCAGGAGCTTCTCCAACTGGATTTAATCTCATCTCCCATATTCCCTATTATTTTAGGCCTTCCCTGGCTACAATTACATCAACCGCAGATCAACTGGGGTAGCAAGGTCGTCAACTTTGTTTCATCCTATTGCTCTCAACATTGCCTCACATCGGTTACCACCGCCTGTTCCAACGTCACCGCCACATCAGAGAATCTCCAACACATTCCTCCAGCATATCGGGACTTCGCAGACGTTTTTGACAAGCAACAGGCTGACCGTCTGCCCCCTCACAGGCCTTATGATTGCCCTATCGACCTGCTATCCGGTGCAGAAATTCCTTTTGGCCGTATTTTTCCTCTATCAGAGACTGAACTAAAGGCCCTCAAGGCCTACATTGACGAGAACCTTGAAAAACAATTTATTCGCCCTTCCTCCTCCCCTGCGGGAGCAGGAATCTTCTTTGTGGAGAAAAAGGATGGCTCCCTCAGACCCTGCATAGATTAAAGGGAATTGAACAAAATTATTGTTAAAAACAGATACCCGCTGCCCCTCATTCCCGAGCTCTTCCAGCGTTTCCGGTCTGCCAAGATCTTCTCCAAATTGGACCTTCGGGGTGCTTACAACCTCATGCGAATCAAAGCAGGGGATGAGTGGAAGACTGCTTTTAGATCCAGATTCGGACATTTTGAGTATCTCGTAATGCGATTCGGCCTCTGCAACGCCCCGGCTACCTTCCAACATCTTGTCAACGACATTTTTCGGAAACACTTGGATGACTTTTTGGTGGTCTATCTGGACGATATCCTTATTTTTTCCGCCTCCATTGAGCTTCATTGGGAACATGTCAAGATAGTACTCACGACTCTTACACGATGGACCGTTTCAGCAGACATCTCCGCTCGTGTGTATGGGCTAGCGGACAGATTTGTCCACCCGACAGATTTCAAAGCAAGCTTTGAAATCTATCCGGTGGAATCTGTCCGCCCGACATGTCTGCTGGTTAGTACACTTACCAGCAGACATGTCGTCCCCCACCGCCGCCGCGCCGCCGCCGAATGGATTCGGCGCATGCGCGGAAGTGTTTAACTTCCTGGTGCGGTGACGTGGCGGTGATGTGGCGGCGTCAACGTCACCGCCGCGTCACCGCGCCGTCCGGCGGCGGGGAATTTGATCCGATGGTGTGTACACGCCATCGGATCAAACTCCCGATCGGACATATCCGATGGAAATGGTCCGCGGACCGTTTTCATCGGATATGTCCGATGGTGTGTACGAGGCCTTAGACACCATAAATTGTACCTGAAGGATGAGAAATGTGAATTTGAAAAGAGTACAGTACAACTTCTCGGTTTTATCGTCTCTACCTGTGGAGTTGCCATGGACCCACAAAAAGTTCAAGCCATTCAAGACTGGCCTGCTCCCAAAGACAAAAGAGGGGTGCAACGTTTTATTGGGTTTGCTAACTTTTATAGACGGTTCATCACTGGATTCTCCACCATAGTAGCACCCATTACCAAGCTCACCCGTCAAGGTAATAATTTTGTTTGGTCACAGGAGGCCCAGGAAGCCTTCCTTAAACTCAAGTCAGCATTTACTTCAACACCTGTTCTACGCCACCCCGATCCGGCTCTACCCTTTCTACTTGAGGTCGACGCCTCCGAGACAGCTGTTGGGGTAATTCTATCCCAAAGACAAGGACTTAAGGCCCTCCTACATCCTGTAGCTTTTGCCTCTCGGAAATTAAATCCACCAGAAAAAAATTACGACGTTGGTGATAGAGAGTTGTTAGCGATTAAGTTCGCTCTGGAAGAGTGGAGATATTTGTTGGAAGGAGCAGTTCACCAAAAATCTAGAATATCTGCGATCAGCAAAACGGTTGAGACCCTGGCAAGCTCGTTGGGCTCTTTTCTTCGCCCGGTTTAATTTCTTCATATCCTACAGATTCGGTTCCAAGAACGGGAAGACAGATGCTTTATCTAGAATGTTTTTGGAAACCCCTGTAGCATCAGAGCCTGGCACCATTTTATCTTCACAGAACTTCCTCTCACTCCCGCAATCGGATCTTCTAACCTCTCTTAAAACTGCATCCAGGCACTGCTCCAACCAGGGGACTCTTCCCCTTGAAAGGCGGGACGAGTTGCTCTGGTCTCGAGACAAGATTTTTGTTCCCATGGAAACCTGGTACCTAGTCCTTAGTACCTTCCACGATCACAAACTGGCAGGCCATTTTGGAGCTCGAAAGACCGCAGAACTGATCTCCCGCACCTTCTGGTGGCCAAGCTGGAGACAAGATTGCAAAGCCTATGTGTCTGCATGTACTCATTGCCAACGCAACAAAAGGCCAAGTAAAAAAAGTTGGGGGTTACTTAAGCCTCTGCCCATCCCTGAACGGCCATGGTCGGAAGTTTCCATGGACTTTTTTTGTGGATCTCCCTCCTTCCGGGGGTTTTACCTCAATTTTTGTAGTCATCGACCATCTTTCCAAGATGGCACACTTCTTACCCATGGTGGGCACCCCCTCTGCTACAGAAACAGCCAAAGTTTTCTTTAAAGAAGTGGTCTGGCTTCACAGGACTCCCAAAAGTATCATCTCTGACAGAGGCGTGCAGTTTACATCCAAATTTTGGAGGGAACTCTGTAAATCTCTTGATATCAAGATTTGTCTTTCTTCGGCCTATCACCCACAGAGCAATGGTCAGACAGAAAGGACGAACCAGACCATGGAGCAATATCCCTGCTGCTTCTGTTCTGCTTCCCAGGATGACTGGTCCTCACTACTTCCGTCCGCAGAATTTGCGTACAACAATTCCATCCATTCCACAACCAAACAAACTTCCTTTTGGTCCAACTTCGGGTTTCACCCTTCATTTCTGCCTAACTCTATTCCAGAGACGTCGGTTCCATCCGTTCAGGAGCACATAACCTCTGTCCAGCTAAATTTCAGGAGACTACAGGACATGATGCGTCAGGCTCAGGAGGACCACAACATTTTTTTTGATTGGAGGAAAAAGGAGTGCCCGACCTTCGAAATTGGGGAGAAAGTCTGGTTGTCAGCTGCAAACCTCAGGTTACACATACCTTCTCGGAAGTTAGGTCCAAGGTTCATCGGACCCTTCAGGGCTTTTCATCAAAACCATCCAGAACTGATGTCCAGTTTTGGGCATTCAGAGTCCACCCTTGGGGGCTGGGGCACTGTCAGGGAACCAGTAACTCCAGCGGCCGATTTGCGTTACAGCGCATGCATGACCCTCGGCTTGTTTCATCGGATCTACTGCTGTCTATGCTCCTTTGACCCCTGGCTTGTATCTTGGACTTTGTACCTTCTCCTATCCCTGACCATTGGCTTGCTACCGGGATTTGTTTATTGTCATGATCTGAACTGGTTCTCAGTTTCCTGAACTTTGTTTGCACCTGGATCACTACCAGTATCTGCCACGGCCTTGCTCTGTGACCACGGATCAAATCTTCAGTGATCTGCTATCAAACCATCATCCACCGCTGTTAACCGGTGCCTCTTTGTGGATAGCGGATACTTTCTGAGGATCCATGGAGATTCCAGATGTGGAAATGATTAGACCCAGGAACTGTATGGATGACCTTTCAAATTCACACTTTGCCGCTTTTGCGTAGAGTCCGTGCACCCTTAATGTGGTTAGTACCTTCTGGACATGGGTTCTATGTAATTCCAAGGTGGCAGAAAAAATATTTAGGGACTCATTAATGATGGGAATAGTACCACTGGATTGACGTAGAGCCAATGTGGTGCCTATATTTAAAAAGGGAACAAAGTCTTTACCAAGTAACTATAGACCTGTTAGTTTAACTTCTATATTTGGGAAGATACTGGAACGTTTAATAAAAGACCACATGGATGAGTTCTTGCTGGAAACAAACTATTCAAGCAGCAGACAGCATGGATTCATGAAAGACAGAAGTTGTCAGACAAACCTGATTTCCTTTTATGTAGAGGTAAGTAAAACCCTGGACAGAGACGTGGCAGTGGACGTGGTATACTTGGATTTTGCAAAAGTATCTGATACAGTTCCCCACACACGGCTCATGTGTAAGGTAAGGTCTACAGGATTGGATATATCGGTTTGTAAATGGATAGAAAACTGGCTGAAAGACAGGATTCAGAGAGTTGTGGTTAATGATTCTTACTCTGAGTGGTCCAAGGTTATCAGCGGTGTACCCCAAGATTCGGTGTTGGGTCCCTTACTTTTCAATATATTTATAAATTTATAAATGATATTGGGTCTGAGATCAAAAGTAACATTTCTGTCTTTGCAGATGACACCAAGCTATGCAGTGGAATAACGTCCTTACAGGATGTCTCCAATTTACAAGCCGACCTCAATGCTCTGTCTAAGTGGGCGACTAAGTGGCAGATGAGGTTTATTGTTGATAATTGTAAAGTTATGCACTTAGGGGCTAAGAATATGCATGCATCATACATGCTAAGGGGAGTACAACTGGGGGGATCTGTAGTGGAGAAGGATCTGGGGGTTTTAGTTGATCATAAGCTCAATAATGGCATGCAATGCCAAGCTGCGGTTTCCAAAGCGAGCAAAGTCCTTTCTTGTATTAAGAGAGGTATGGACTCCAGAGATAGAGATATCATTTTGCCCCTGTACAAATCATAAGTAAGACCTCATCTGGAATATGCAGTCCAGTTTTGGGCGCCAGTTCTCAAAAAGGATATCGGAGAACTGGAGAAAGTGCAGAGAAGGGCAACCAAACTGATAAGAGGCATGGAGGAGCTCAGCTATGAGGAAAGATTAGAAGAACTGAATTTATTCACTCTTGAGAAGAGGAGAATAAGGGGGGATATAATCAACATGTACAAATATATAAGAGGTCCATATAGTAGGCTTGGTGTTGAGTTATTCACTTTGAGGTCAACACTGGGGACAAGGGGGCACTATTTACGTCTGGAGGAAAAGAGATTTCACCTCCAAATACGGAAAGGTTTCTTCACAGTAAGAGCTGTGAAAATGTAGAACAGACTCCCTCCAGAGGTGGTTCTGGCCAGCTCAGTATATTGCTTTAAGGGCCTGGATTTTTTCCTAAATGCACGTAATATAACTGAGTACTAAGATTTGTAGGTAAAGTTGATCCAGGGTAAATCCGATTGCCTCTCGGGGGATCAGGAAGGAATTTTTTTCCCTCCTGTAGCAAATTGGATCATCGCTCTGCTGGGGTTTTTTGCCTTCCTCTGGATCAACTGTGGGTATGGAGTTGGGTGTATGGGATTGTACTGTGTTTTATTTTTATTTTTTATTTTTTTTATGGTTGAACTGGATGGACTTGTGTCTTTTTTCAACCTGGCTAACTATGTAATCCAGGAACTCTCTAAAGATGTTGTTCACAAAATGTTGGAAGGTCGCCGGGGCGGTGCATAGGCCGAAAGGCATAACGAGGTATTCGAAATGTCCGAAGCGGGTTCTAAAGGTGGTCTTCCATTCATCCCCCTCCCGAATGCGCACAAGGTTGTAGGCACCTCGTAGGTCCAATCTAATAAAGACTCGTGCAGTGCGGAATCTCTGGAAAAGTTTGGTTTTTGTTGATGATTTTATTTAGTTCTCTGTAATCCACACAGGGCCTCAGGGAATGATCTTTCTTCTCTACGAGGAAGATTCCGGCACCGGCTGGAGAAGAAGATGGGCGGATGAATTTATTTTCTAGATTCTCGTCAATGTATTGACGCAAGGTTTCGAGCTCAGTCTCTGAAAGTGGGAATATTCGTCCAAAAGGGATTACAGCACCAGGCAACAACTTGATAGGACAATGCAGTGCTGACAGCAGTAATCTGATTTGAAGAGGATACTCCCCGTGCTCCAGTCTATCTGTGGGCTATGTGCCCGTAGCCAGGGGAGTCCTAGGATCACAAGAAACATTGGTGAACAGATAACATCAAGACAGAGGAACTATTGATGGCCAGAATCAGTCGAGGTGAATATGGGTAAAGTCTCTTGGGTAACAGGCCCCGGACAAGGTGTAGATCCATCGGCCAAATGGATCTCAAGTTTGTGTTCCTTGTTCCGCAGAGGAATCTGGTAAACTTTATGGAAAAGAAAAGAATCGTGCTAAAACCTCAAACAATGTGCATATACAAATCAGTGAAGATAAATAATATGACCAAAAACATAAATAAACAGTCCTCATATGTTAGTGAAAAGAACAACCATTGCATGTCTTTCAGAAAATAAAAGTCCATAAATCATGTGGTGTAGTGAAAAACATATAGTAAAAAAAACTAGTCCTGGATTGCTGGATTGCTTCCTAAAAAAAAGAGGGCTCATAGCTCAAATGATCAAAAAAGAAAAAGTCATATCTATGACCAAAAATGAAGAAAAACAGATCATCCTCCACCCATGTGAGAAAGTCCTACCTGGTGTGGATCATTTCCTCATTCCAATTATCCAATGATGGTAACCACAATAACATGAAAAGAAACAAAGGATGCCTCGATCGTGTAAAACCCTTTTAAAATTTTAATAATGAGTAACATAAGTACTGAACACTCACAATTTTGCAGTAGATAAAAAGCCTTGAGTCTGCTGTACCGGCCGGATACATGCAGACAGACCCGTCAGTGTAGGGAATATTTGAGCAGTCCAGGGGGTGATGCCAGTGTGCCGCTCGTTCCGCCCGACTAGTTTTGTGAAAAGATCACTTCATCAAGGGGCACTTTTTAAAAGGGTTTTACACGATCGAGGCATCCTTTGTTTCTTTTCATGTTATTGTGGTTACCATCATTGGATAAGTGGAATGAGAAAATGATCCACACCAGGCTGTCCGTATCCTGTTAAGCCCAGCAGCTTGTGTTATCACATATGCGACCTGAGGTCCCCTGTAATTAAGGGACCATCAGGATCTGGTAAGCAGATCTGTGTGCTCTTTCGGTGGAGGCTTCTATTGGTTGGATTGTCACTTATCATCGATACCATATATGACTACACTATTTAGGACTTTCTCACATGGGTGGATGATGATCTGTTTTTCTTCTCTTTGGAAGCAATCCAGCTTTTTTTCATGAGGACTAGTTTTGTCACTATATGTTTTTCACTACACCACGTGATTTATGGACTTTTATTTTCTGAAAGACAAGCAATGGTTGTGTTTTTTCACTAACATATGAGGACTGTTTTTTTTTGTTTTTGGTCATATTATTTATCTTCACTGATTTGTATATGCACATTGTTTATGAGGTTTTAGCGCGATTCTTTTCTTTTTCATTTTTGTCCACTGTTTATATATTACGCAGCGAATCGCAGCTTTACATTTGCATTAGGGCAACATTCATACATCCGTATTTACGGTCTTGTTCACATTAGCGCAGTTTACACCACATTTTTTTCATCTGGTAGCCTTTAGCTACGGTAATGTCCAAAAAACAACTACGCGCTCTGGAATCAATTATTGCTGGAAATCTGACCTCCCCTCTTGCCAACTGTAATGCGACATGAAGAACAAGGTGAGCTGAGGAGGATTTTAGGATTTGGAGGTGCAAAGGGTTGCGAGGAGAATGTCTACGAGGCCTTATAGGACAGTTGGGAAGGAAATGTCCGGCTCCACCACAGTATAAACAGAGGCTCGTCTGCCGGTGATGAAGTCTCTCTTTGGGGGTCAGGGCAGAGCGAACCACGCCAATCTGTGTAGGCCTTCTGTTGAACGTGACTGGAGAGGAGGGCGCATGAGCGTCTGGAACCATAGGCAATATGCGAGAAGGCCGGCAGGTGCGTTCAGACTGTTGCTCCCGCAGGCAGATGTCAAGTTGGATGGTTAGCTGAATAAGCCCTCCTAAGGTGGCAGGAGCCTCCATTCGTGCTAACTTGTCTTTAATAGGTTCAGACAAACCAAGGCGGAATTGATATCTGAGGGCGGCCTCGTTCCATCCTGTGTCTGCAGCCCAATTACGAAAGTCCACAGTATAGTCCTCTGCAGGGCGCTGTCCTTGCCATAGGGCATGGAGGGCTACTTCTGCGGTGGCCGGACGTTGTGGATCATCATATAATTTAGATTGAAGAATGAGTCCAAAGTGTTGATGGCGGGATTCTTTTGCTGCAGCAACTGATGGGCCCAGGATTGAGGTCCCTCAGACAGCAAAGTGATAACGAACCCCACTTTAACAGTTTCTACAGGAAAAGTCCTTGGCTGTAGGGTCAGGTACAGTATACAGGAGACCTTCAACGCTCTGAACTTCCTTCGGTCACCTGAAAAGCAATCTGGAGTGGGTACACAGGGTTCAGGAGGAGGGAACATCGTCTGATTTGGAAGGTAACCTTCTAATTGAGAGTAAAGTTCCTGTAGGCTCATCACTGCTTGAGTAAGGGCTGTGACCTTCTGGCACAAAGTCTTGAGCAGGGAAGCACCTCCGTCGGCCTCTGAGGCCTCGTACACACAAGCAGACAGATTTGGTTAAATCTGTCCGTCCGACAGATTTGAACAAATCTGTCTGCTGGGATTTTGGTTTGCTCGCGTGTACACATGAGCAAACCAAAATCCCCGCCAGCAGAGAGCGCGCTGACGTGTCGGTGACGTGGCGGTGACGTTGACGCCGCCACGTCACCGCACCAGGAAGTAAAACACTTCCGCGCATGCGCCGAATCCATTCGGCGGCGGTGTGGCGGCGGTGCGGGACGACATGTCTGCTGGTAAGTGTACTAACCAGCAGACATGTCGGGCGGACGGATTCCCACCCGATAGATTTCAAAGCATGCTTTGAAATCTGTCGGGTGGCCAAATCCGTCGGCTCGGCCGTACACACGATCGAATCTGTCTGCTGAAACGGTCCAGCGGACCGTTTCCAGCGGACAGATTTGATCGTGTGTACGAGGCCTAACACTTCTGGCTGCATGATACTGTCACGTACCTTACCAGAGGCCGAAGTGCTGAGAGGACTTCCCTTGCGACTAAGTGCAGAACGCCCCTGGAGGAGACACAGGGGGTGCTATGCCCAGAGATGCAGGAGTTGCCAGCTGCGACTTGCTAAGTAGATGCTGTAGATCAGCTGTAGACCAGGATAAGCAGTTAGGCAGGGGTACCACGGAAGTACCAGATGAGGTGGTGTAGCAGGAAAATCCAGGGGCGGAGTCAGGATCCAAGCCGGAAGTTATACACAGGTAGCAAGCAGAGAGGAAGTTACTGGAACAGGTCAGAAGGCAAGCCAAGGTCATACACTGGATCAGGCAGACAGGAACAGAACACAGGATAAGCCCAGAGACAAGCCTGGGGTCATGCATGGAGAAGTCTAGTCAGGCAAGCTGGGTTTGACAACAGTAGGACAAGGAAACAGGAACAGGAACTAAGGAGTACACCCAGGGCTGAAGATCATGCAGCAGTTGGTGACTGCTCCACCAAGCTTTAAATAGGGCACTAATGCCAGGAGTCCCATCCACATTGCGTGAGTAATGGCGCACGCGCGTGCGCAATAAAGAACACAGAGTTCACAGAATTGTTGCCCGTGCGTGTGCTGCTCTGCGTGCGTCCGTGCGTGCATGCGCTCTGTGCTCGTTGGTCCGTGCCTCTGCTGCAGGACAGCTCTGCCAGTTCTTCCACGGGTGGTTCTCTGACACTGAAATAGGTGAAACCGCAGATCCCCACAGCAACCATCCCCTATTTGAAGGCAAAAATGGGTGGCATGAGGAGCACTTATAATAGGGAGCGCAAAAAGGTCCAGGATTCACAGAGATCAGGAGCTGCAGCAGATGACATTTATGTACCCAGGCTGTGGCACTATGACAGATTGCGGTTTCTGTCAGACCAGAGTGAAATCAGGCCATCACTCTCCACTCTTCTTCAACTTTCCCTCCACCCCAGCTGAGGCTTCCGACGTCCAACCTGGGCCTTCCACCCAGGAAAAAGTGGAGGAGCCCAGCTTGAACCAGGTATAGCATTGTTCAACATATTTCTTGTCCTAAAATTAATGATGTTAATTATTATTAACCACTTAAGACCCGGACCAAAATGCAAGTAAATGACCTTGCCCCTTTTTGCGATTCGGCACTGCGTCGCTTTAACTGACAATTGCGCGGTCGTGCGACGTGGCTCCCAAACAAGAGAAATCAAATAAACTAAATTTTAGTCAATCATTTAGGCCAAAATGTATTTAGCCATATGTCTAAAAAAAATGTGCTACCTAGCGGGAACAGCGACACTAATACAGCGATCAGAAAAATGATCGCTTAGTGACGCTGGCAATAGGGAGTGAAAGGGTTAACTAGGGTGGTGATCAAGGGGTTAAAACTTTATTGGGGGGGGTACGGGAGCTACCCTGAACCTAACACTAACTGACTGTCACACTGCCTGTCACACTGACACTAAATACAGTAATCATACATGTATGATTACTGCATTCAGTGACACTGTGACAGGGGGGAGGGGGGGGCGATCGCAAGGGGTTAATGTGACTATGTGTAGCGTGTGTCAGTGTAGTGTTAGTGCAGACTTACTGTGCGATGTGATCTCTCCTCAGCGGTGGTTGAAAAAAAAACACTGAGGGGAGAGATCACATCGCTTCCTCCTTCCTGTGTTTACACAGGAGGAGGAAGTGCAGGCGGGGGACAGCGCGGATTGGCTGGGAGCGATACGGAGGGGGCGGACAAAAACGAATAGCCGCCCCCCTCATCCCGGATCGCTCGGCCAGCTACAGGGACCGCCGTATGTACGGGGGGGGTCCGATCGGACCCCCGAACCCCCTCAAGGCACCAACGTATATATACGTTGATGTGCCTGTCGGTGCCATTCTGCCGACGTAAATGTACATGCGGCGGTCCATAACCAGTTAATCACTAATTTCTGATTTAACAAAGTGTTTTACATACCAATAGACAGTAGTAGCCAAAAATGATTGGGACAAGAATGAAAAATGCTGGGATCAGAATGATACTCTTTTCTATTTATTACTTTTAATTTGCAACAGTCATGAGCTGAAAATTATGTGTGATTGATGAACCAAAAACGAAAACTATGTCCCTTTTTTATACACAGGAAAGCCTCAGCCAGGACGAGGCTGTGGAACGTGGCAGCCAGGAGGAGGCTGTGGAAAGTGGCAGCCAGGAGGTGGCTGGACACAGTAGCCTGACCGAATCCCTGGCCCCTTCCCTCCACCTTCCAACCAAAAGGCCCAGGAAGGGGAGCAAGGTGGAGGAGGCAGCACTTGGGTTAATTTGGAAGGCCAATGCGCCCTCAGAACCCCCCAATCTTCAAGAGGCCTATGCCTGCATGACAGACTGCAAAATGCAGGAAATGGAGGAGGGCACCAGCACCACTTATGTAAGGAAGTGATCTATCTGGCCCTAAATAAGGGGTTGAGGGGCGAACACACAAGCAAAAGCCATGTTTGTGAGTTCGGGCATCCTCCACCTCCTGCCACAACTCCAACACCAGAGCCACAGCCTGGAAGGAAGCGTGGAAGGAAGACAAGAAAGTGATGGGCTGGGTTTAGTCTGGTTTGACAAAAGACGCAGGCTGTGGTATGACCACAGCCTGGGGACATATATGTCATCTGCTGCTGTTCCCGATCTGTTGGAGTCCTGGACCAGATTGTGCTCCCTATTATATGGACTTCCTCAGGCTACCAATTTTGCCTGTCAAATAATTAATGTGTGCCCTGGGGTACAAAGGCTTTGCCAATTTCACCGCCTTCCTCTTTATTTTCTTATGACCCTTAATGTTTTTCACAAATACTTGCCTATGTGTTTTACTTCAAAAAGGACATTGCCGGATTCAATGAGACAGGCACATATAACACTTATATATAAAGAAACAAAGGATACAAAACGATGTGCATCATATAGGCCAATAGCATTATTAAATATAAATTTTAAGATACTGACTAAAATAATAACACTAATGCCACGTACACACGATTTTTCGGGTTGTAAAAAATGACATTTTTAATGGTCTAGAAAAAATGATGTTTTTTTCAACCCGATCGCTTTGCCTACACATGATCGTCAAAAAAAATGCTCTATGACGGCATTTGGATGGCGCCACCCTTTGGGCTGATTTCGTGTTAGTAAAAGACGATTCGCGCTTTTCAGTCTGTTACAGCATGATGAATGTGCTTACTCATTACGAACGCTAGTTTTACCAGATCGAGCGCTCCCGTCTCATAACTTGCTTCTGAGCATGCACGTTTTTTTCACGTCGTTAAAGCCCACACACGACCATTTTTTACGACGTTAAAAAACTACAATGTTAACTACATTTTTAATGCCCATTTTCTACATTGTAAAATTTGCTTTGGAGCCCACACACGATCGTTTTTAATGACATTAAAAAAAAAAAAAATGTACAACCCAAAAAACGGTCATGTGTACGCGGCATAAAGATTACAACCCCTATTAGAAACTATTATAGATTCAGACCAGACAGGCTTTATGAGAACGATGGATATTAATGTACGGAGATTAAATACAAACATACATGTGGGAAATACTCAGGTGGATGGGCTTCCCAATAGTTTTCATTAAATTGATTTAAACTATACTGTATACAATACACCCATGTCAGCAGTTAAACTGGTGGAAAGACTCTTGGCTTTCTTCCAGTTGAGTAGAGGCACGAGACGGATGTCCCCTGACGCCGGCTATTTCCGCGATAGTGATAGAGCCAGTGACAGAGGCACTTAGGACTTCTCCAAACGTGCAAGGGCTCCGTATAAGGGGGCTAGAAGAAAGAGTAGCATTATATGCCGATGATATGTTGTTGATTTTGAGAGATGCAGGACCATCATTAGAGGGAGCTCTGGAATTGCTGAATAATTTTTCAGTGTTCACATGATTAAAGTAAACTGGGATAAGTCCATATTATTCCCGATAGATCAAGGCGCACGTAAAACAGCAGCGGTAAAAACACCATTAAAATGGGTAACACAATTTAAATATTTAGGTATGATTATATCCCGACGAGCTGAAGAATTTCGAACATTAAACCTCGAGCCTGTAGTATATGAAGTTAATGAAAAATTAAGGGCCTGGGAGGCATTACCTATATCCTTCCTGGGTTGTATCAATTTAATAAAAATTAAGATTCTTCCTAAGTTCATACATCTATTTAGAAACTCCCCACAATGGCTACCAAAAAGTATGCGCCACCCACCCCAAAGCACCTTGTCCCCACCTTGTCCCCATTGATGGGGACAAGGGCCTCTTCTCGACAACCCTGGCCATTGGTTGTCGGGGTCTGCAGGTGGGGGGCTTATCGTAATCTGGGATCCCCCTTTTATAAGGGGGTCAGGGCCTGATTAAGAGCATCATGGGCCTGGTGCTGAGGATTTTGGTGGGGCCTTTTATAAATAATAAATAAATGCGTGGGAATCACAGCGCAAGAAATGGAGGGCCCAGTCTGAAAATGTACAGTGCGGAAAATAAGTATTCGAACACCGTGCTATTTTGCAAGTTCTCCCACTTGGAAATCATGGAGGGGACTGAAATTGTCATCGTAGGTGCATGTCCACTGTGAGAGACATAATCCCCCAAAAAAATTCCAGAAATCACAATGTATGATTTTTTAACTATTTATTTGTATGATACAGCTGCAAAGAAGTATTTGAACACCTGTCTATCAGCTAGAATTCTGACCCTCAAAGACCTGTTAGTCTGCCTTTAAAATGTCCACCTCCACTCCATTTATTATCCTAAATTAGATGCACCTGTTTGAGGTCATTAGCTGCATAAAGACACCTGTCCACCCCATACAATCAGTAAGAATCCAACTACTAACATGGCCAAGACCAAAGAGCTGTCCAAAGACACTAGAGACAAAATTGTACACCTCCACAAGGCTGGAAAGGGCTACGGGGAAATTGCCAAGCAGCTTGGTGAAAAAAGGTCCACTGTTGGAGCAATCATTAGAAAATGGAAGAAGCTAAACATGACTGTCAATCTCCCTCGGACTGGGGCTCCATGCAAAATCTCACCTCGTGGGGTCTCAATGATCCTAAGAAAGGTGAGAAATCAGCCCAGGACTACACGGAAGGAGCTGGTCAATGACCTGAAAAGAGCTGGGACCACCGTTTCCAAGATTACTGTTGGTAATACACTAAGACGTTATGGTTTGAAATCATGCATGGCACGGAAGGTTCCCCTGCTTAAACCAGCACATGTCAATGCCCATCTTAAGTTTGCCAATGACCATTTGGATGATCCAGAGGAGTCATGGGAGAAAGTCATGTGGTCAGATGAGACCAAAATAGAACTTTTTGGTCATAATTCCACTAACCGTGTTTGGAGGAAGAAGAATGATGAGTACCATCTCAAGAACACCATCCCTACTGTGAAGCATGGGGGTGGTAGCATCATGCTTTGGGGGTGTTTTTCTGCACATTGGACAGGACGACTGCACTGTATTAAGGAGAGGATGACCGGGGCCATGTATTGCGAGATTTTGGGCAATAACCTCCTTCCCTCAGTTAGAGCTTTGAAGATGGGTCGAGGCTGGGTCTTCCAACATGACAATGACCCGAAGCACACAGACAGGATAACCAAGGAGTGGCTCTGTAAGAAGCATATCAAGGTTCTGGCGTGGCCTAGCCAATCTCCAGACCTAAACCCAATAGAGAATCTTTGGAGGGAGCTCAAACTCCGTGTTACTCAGCGACAGCCCAGAAACCTGACTGATCTAGAGAAGATCTGTGTGGAGGAGTGGGCCAAAATCCCTCCTCCAGTGTGTGCAAACCTGGTGAAAAACTACAAGAAACGTTTGACCTCTGTAATTGCAAACAAAGGCTACTGTACCAAATATTAACATTGATTGATCTCAGGTGTTCAAATACTTATTTGCAGCTGTATCATACAAATAAATAGTTAAAAAAATCATACATTGTGATTTCTGGATTTTTTTTTTTGATTATGTCTCTCACAGTGGACATGCACCTACGATGACAATTTCAGACCCCTCCATGATTTCCAAGTGTGAGAACTTGCAAAATAGCAGGGTGTTCAAATACTTATTTTCTGCACTGTAAGTGTACCCTAATGTGCTAATATGCTGTGCATACTTGTACATTGTGGCATAACCTACCCCAGGGCCTCTAAAAAGTAGTAATGTGAGGAAAGTTTACTACCGCTTTAATATCACAGGATCCCAGAAGCCTCTCATGGGGCCCCCTACTGACCCAGTGGCCCTTGGGCAGTGCATAAGTGCATAGTTGCCAACATTTAAAAAATATTTTCAGGGACACTTTTTTTCCACAAGTGCACAAGCTGAGATCTCCTATGTTCCTCTATACATCACAGTAGTAATCACAAAATTAAATAAGTTCTAATAATGAGACAGAACAAATATGAGAACTGAGATTTCCTTTAGTTGAACTAACAAAAGTGTGTCAATTCTAGAGCTGGTAGCATTGAGGGTATTTATTATCATTTTAAAGAACTGTTTTTGCAGGTAAGCGACATGGCGGAGGAGTACGGATGGTATATAAGTGGAAAGTATGTGCAGGTGAGGGAGAGGAATGTGGAGGGTTTAACATTGGGCACTATGTACAGGAGAAGAGTGCAAAGGGTACGGCAAAAGGCACAATGTACAAGAGAGGAGTGTGGAGGGTATGACAGTGGGCAGTATGTACAGGAGAGGAGTGTGGAGGGTATGATGATGGGTACTATGTATAGGAGAGAAGTGTGGAGGGGATGACAGTGAGCAGTATGTACAGGAGAGAAGCGTGGAGGGTACGACAGTGGGCAGTATGTACAGGAGAGGAGTGTGGAGGGTATGACAGTGGGCAGTATGTACAGGAGAGGAGTGTGGATGGTATGATAGTGGGCACTATGTATAGGAGAGGAGTGTGGAGGGTATGACAGTGAACAGAATGTACAGGAGAGGAGTGTGGAGGGTGCGACAGTGGGCACTATGTACAGGAGAGGAATGTGGAGGTTCTAACAGTGGGCACTATGTACAGGAGAGGATTGTGGAGGGTATAACAGTGGGCAGTATGTACAGGAGAGGAGTGTAGCGGGGATTACAGTGAGCAGTATGTACAGGAGAGAAGTGTGGAGGGTATGACAGTGGGCGGTATGTACAGGAGAGAAGTGTATGACAGCAGGTACTATGTACAGGAGAGGAGGGTGAATGGTATGACAGTGGGTAGTATGTACAGGAGAGGAGTGTGGAGGGTATGATGGGGCAGTATGTACAGGAGAGAAGTGTGAAGGGTATGACAGTGGGCGGTATGTACAGGAGAGAAGTGTATGACAGCAGGTACTATGTACAGGAGAGGAGTGTGAAGGGTATCACAGTGGGTAGTATGTACAGGAGAGGAGTGTGAAGGGTATGACAGTGGGCAGTATGTACAGGAGGAGTGTGGGGGTATGACAGAGGGTAGTATGTACCAGAGAGAAGTGTGGAGGGTATGATGGGGCAGTATGTACAGAAGAGGGGTGTGGAGGGTATGACAGTGGGCAGTATGTACAGGAGAGGAATGGGGACAGTATGATAGTGGGCACTATGTATAGGAGAGGAGTGTGGAGGGTGCGACAGTGGGCACTATGTACAGGAGAGAAGTGTATGACAGCAGGCACTATGTACAGGAGAGGAGTGTGGGGGGTATGACAGTGGGCGCTCTGTATAGGAGAGGAGTGTGGAGGGTATGACAGTGGTCACTATGTACAGGAGAGGAGTGTGGAGGGTATGACAGTGGGCACTATGTATAGGAGAGAAGTGTGAAGTGTATGACAGTGGGCACTATGTACAGGAGAGGAGTGTAGAGAGTATGACTGTGAGCACTATGTACAGGAGAGGAGTGTGTAGGGTATGACAGTGGGCACTTTGTACAGCAGAGGAGTGTGGAGAGTACGACAGTGAGCACTATGTACAGGAGAGGAGTGTGCAGTGTATGACAATGGGCACTATGTATAGGCGAGAAGTGTGGAGAGTATGACAGTGAGCACTTTGTACAGGAGTAGAAGGATGTTTAGGGACTGCGTAGTGGTTAAGCGGGTCATACATGAATTGAAATTACACCAATTATGCAGAGACCAGCCATAGTCGATCTATGTATGGGCTAGCTGGTTTTACACAAGTCAATCTATTAATCGACTAAAGTACAACCAGCCTGTTTTTCCCAAAACAATCAGTGCTGCCAGCTATAGATAGCAACACTGATCATTGTACTCACTGGCAGAACACAATAATACTGCAGGAGTGATTCCCCCATCTACAGGTCAGCAGGAGAGAGGGTGTGTGGGTACAGGCTGGGGAGAGATACCAGTCAGTGGCTGGGTAGGCACTGGCTAGTATCAGAGCCAGATACACACAGGTTACATACGTCGCGATCGTTAGAGCGAGAGCAATAATTCTAGCACTAGACCTCCTCTGTAACTCTAAACATGTAACCTAAAAAAAAATTAAAGCATCGCTTAGGATAACAAAAAAAATCGTACTAACTTTAGTGTTTTTTTTAATGAATGAAACAGTTTATTTCCAAAAAAAAAAACATGTTTGAAAAATTGCGCAAATACAGTACCGTGCTAGAGCTGCACAATTAATCGTTAAAATATTGTGATCTTGATTCAACCCCCCTGACATCTCCAATGCAGAGGTTGCAGATTCTTTCATATAACAAGTGGAGAGACTTTCAGCTGTCAAAAGAAAATATCTGGGCAGTCTGCCAAGTTCTTAACAGGAAACATTGTAACTAACGCTTTCTTCTTAGATCAAAGGGATAAACTTCTGTGTGGTAAAGAAAAAATCTGGGCAGTCTGCCAAGTTTGTAACAACATGAAACATTGTAACTAACTTCCGTCTTAGATCAAACTTCTGTGTGTAAATGCAAGAAATGTAACCACTTAAAGTCCAACACTTGTTAAAAAGCAATGGGCCAGATCCACAGAGCTAGTACGCCAGTGTATCTCCTGATACGCCGGCGTACTTTCAAATTACCTGCGTCGTATCATTAGTTTGAATCCTCAAACCATGATATGACGGCTTCGGGCTTCGCTCCGGCTTATGTCTTCGTACGCCTTTGGATCTAAGCTGCAATATTTCTGCGCCCGCTGGTGGAGTTTGCGTCGTTTTCCACATCGGGTATGCAAATGAGCTTTTTACGGCGATCCACAAAGTTATGAACGGCTGTCGCATTCTCTTACGTCGTCGCTAGTTGGCTTTTTCCGGCGTATAGTTAAAGCTGCTATTATCTGGTCTATAGTTAAGTATGGCCGTCGTTCCCGTATCGAAATTTCAATTTTTTTTTTGCGTAAGTCGTCCGTGAATAGGAATGTACGTAATTTACGCTACTAAAAAAAAAACAAAGTTTCGACGTAATTTCGCACAATGCACGGTGGGAAATTTCTGAACGGAACATGCGCCGTTCGATCGCCGCGGGGACACGCTTCATTTAAATGATTCACGCCTCCTACCCGTGTAATTCAATTCTGCCGCGAGAAATACACTACGCCGCCGTACCTTACGGGCCGAAATCTTCCTGGATTCGACTTGGAGCCTGGTAAAATATGGTGGCGTAGTGTATCTCTGATACGCTACACCGGGGCAATTGTATGTGGATCTGGCCCAATATTTTTTGCTAGAAAATTACTTGGAACCGCCAAACATATATATTTTAGCGGAGACAAAAATGGCAATTGCTGCAATAATTTATGTCACACTGCATTTGCCCACTTCAATGAATAATAAAAACCATAAAAACAAAACAGTAAAGTTAGCCCATTTTTTTTTATCATTTTAATGTGAAAGATGATGTTATGAATCGTGAGAGAATCGTGATCTGTCTTCTAAGCAAAAAAAATTGCAATTCTCATTTTAGCCAGAATCTATACTGTGCAACATAAAAAGTTACAAAGACCACCATAGAGTAATTTTCTAGCAAAAAAAAGATGATGATTTTTTTTTCTCAGTCTGCTGCAGTGTGTTAGCTTGTATTTATAATGGCCGCTCTGTATGTAGCTTCTGATAGGCTGTGCAAGCAGGCCCGTATCTCCGGAACCATAAATGATAGCCATCCCATATTTTGACAGGTTGTGGGGTAGGTCTTCAACTACCTACCCCTAAAATGTGGGGTTTCTGTGACCTCTGGTCGTTGAGCTACAACCCCTGAAGTCGATCTTTTTTTTTTTCTGATTCTTTTTTTTTTGGGGGGGAAAATGGGCCTATCTTGAGAAAGGGGCCTGGAGCTGCAGCTCCAACAGCCCCCATGTTAATCCGGCCCTGAAGGGGGTCCCCAGTTCCCGGCCCCCCACCCTATGTGAATGAGTATGGGGTACATCGTAACCCTACCCATTCACCTGGAGGAAAAAGTGCCAATAAAAAACACACTACACAGGTTTTTAAAATAATTTATTAGGCAGCTCCGGGGGTCTTCTTCCGACTTCGGGGGTCTACTTCCAACTTTGCCGCTCCCTGTGGCATCTTCTCCTGCTCTCCGGTGCCTTCTCCATGCTCTCTGGTTCCTCTCTCACTCTCCGATGCTTTCTGCCTTCTGCCAGGCTCCGCTATCTTCTTCCAGCTCTTTTACTAGCGGCGGCCCAGTCTTCCACGGTGTCTTCTTCCCTCTTCTCTTCCACCGATATTGACGCAACGATTTATATAGACATGGGGCGTGGTCACCAGGTGATGTCACACGCTGACCTCACCTCTTATGATGTCACCGCCCGGAGCATGCTGGGACTGTGACGTCATAAGAGGCGGGGTCACCGGGTGACATCACCTGATGACCTTGCCTCGTGCCTATATAAATCGCTGTGGACCACACACCTGGCATTACAGCGGGAGAGTCCGTCGAGTCAACATCGGAGGAAGAGAAAAGGGAAGAGGACACTAGGGAAGACCGGGCCGCCGCTAGTAAAAGAGCTGGAAGAAGATAGCGGAGCCCGGCAGAAGGCAGAAAGCACGGAGAGCGAGAGAAGAACCAGAGAGTGCGGAGAAGTCGGAAGAAGTCCCCTGACATCAGGAGATGACCCCCGAAGTCAGAAAATGACCCCTGAAGTTGAAAGAAGACCACCGGAGCTGCCTAATACATTTTTAAAACCTGTGTAGTGTGTTTTTTTATTGACACTTTTTTCCCCTAGGTGAATGGGTAGGGGTACAATGTACTCCATACTCATTCACATAGGGTGGGGGGCGGGATCTGGGGGCCACCTTATTAAAGAAGGATCCCAGATTCCGATAAGCCATCCGCCCGCAGACCCTGAGAACCAACGGCCAGGGTCCATCAACATGGAGACAAGGTGCTTCAGGGTGGGGGGCGCAGTGCCCCCCCTGCCCCAAAGCAACAACCCCATCCATGTTGAGGGCATGTGGCCTGGTATGGTCTAGGAGGGGGGTGCTTGTCACCCCCCTTCCTGACCTGCTGGGTTGCATTCTCAGATAAGGTTCTGGTATGGATCCTGGGGATTTTTTTTTGGTGTGGGGATTCTCCTTAAGATCCATACCAGACCGAAGGGTCTGGTATCATCCTGGAGGGGGGAACCTCACGCAACCTTTTTTTTTTCGCGGGGGATCCCCTTCAAGATTCTCCGCACACGAGTCGCCCCGCAAGTCGGATCATCTTGATCCGACTTCTGGTGTGACCTCTATTCAAATCAATGGGTTCCCATAGGAAAAAGGGATTTTTAAATACAGCTTACCTGTAAAATCCTTTTCTTGGAGTACATCACGGGACACAGAGCGGCATATTCATTACTATATGGTTATATGGAGTACCTTTAGGTGTGGACACTGGCAATCTCAAACAGGAAGTCCCCTCCCTATATAACCCCCTCCCCTAGAGGGAGTCCCTCAGTTTTGTAGCAAGCAGTATGCCTCCCAAAATGTTTCCCCAAATAAGGGGTGGGAGCTCTGTGTCCCGTGATGTACTCCAAGAAAAGGATTTTACAGGTAAGCTGTATTTAAAAATCCCTTTTTCTTTCTCGTACATCACGGGACACAGAGCGGCATATTCATTACTATATGGGAAGTCCGAAAGCAATGCTTTAATGAGGGGAGGGAGACATCTTCCAAAGAAGGATTCAATTTAGAGGTATACTCAAATAATAATAATTCCAACTTAGTCAAGAAAAAACTTTTTTTTTTTTTTTTTTTTCTTTTTTACAACCAAGGGTGCCTCTGATCCCGAGGATCTTAAACTGCAGCCTGTAGTACTGCCTGTCCAAAGGCAGAATCCGCATTCCTTCTCACGTCTAGTTGATAAAACTTTGTAAACGTGTGGACTGATGACCACGTCGCCGCCTTGCATATCTGAGCCATAGAGATCTGATGGTGTGCTGCCCAGGAGGCGCCCATGGCCCTGGTAGAATGGGCCTTTACCGACAAAGGAGGAGGCAACCTCTTCAAACCGTAGGCTTGAATGATTAATTGTCTAATCCATCTCGAGATGGTGGATTTTGCAGCTGCCTGCCCCTTCTTGGGGCCATCTGGTAGAACGAACAACACATCTGTTTTCCGGATCTTTTCTGTAGCTTTAAGATAGGCCTTCATGGCCCGGACAATATCCAAGGTATGCAGCAACCCCTCCTTTCTAGATGTGGGTTTTGGAAAGAAGGATGGAAGTACCAAATCCTGGTTCAAGTGAAAATTGGATATAACCTTTGGTAGAAAGGAAGGATGGGGCCGGAGAACTGCCCTGTCCTTATATAGAACGAGATATGGTTCCTTACACGATAAGGCTGCTAATTCTGACACTCTCCTGGCCGAAACTATGGCGACCAAGAAAACCAACTTTCTTGTCAGTAAGACTAAAGGAATCTCAGCCAACGGCTCAAAGGGTTGTTTCTGTAGAGTGGACAGGACAAGATTTAAGTCCCATGGACAAATTGGTGACTTGACAGGAGGATTAATACGCAAGACCCCCTGTATGAAGGTCTTTACCAGCGAGTGGGTGGCCAGCGGCCTCTGAAACCACACTGACAGAGCTGAAATCTGTCCCTTGATTGTGCTTAATGCCAGGCCTTTATCCACTCCTAGCTGGAGAAAACTTAACACCCTATCAATGGTATATTTGCAGGAATTCCATCTTTTGGATTCACACCAGCCTACGTAGTTCCTCCACACCCTGTAATAAATCACCCTGGAGGCCGGCTTTCTAGCCCTAATCAGGGTAGGAATTACCTGCCTAGACAGACCTCTACCCCTGAGAATCAGGGATTCAGCCTCCAGGCCGTCAAATTTAGAAGTTGTAATGTAGGGTGGAGGATCGGGCCTTGTGAGAGTAGGTCTGGTCGTAGAGGAAGAGTCCAAGGGTCTCCCACTGCCATCTTCAGGACTAGTGAGTACCATGTCCTCCGGGGCCAAGCTGGAGCTACTAGAATGACCGGCTTGTGCTCCACTCTGATCCTGCGCAACAGGCGAGGAAGTAACTGTAGCGGAGGGAATGCATATAGAAGTTTGAATTGATGCCAAGGGCAAACCAACGCATCGGTTCCGCAGGCCATAGGGTCCCTCGCTCGAGACACGAACCTGTCTAGTTTCTTGTTGAACCTGGATGCCATTATATCTACGTCTGGCATTCCCCACCTCTGGCAGATTGTCTGAAAGACCTGGGGATGCAGAGACCACTCCCCTGGCAACAGACTCTGGCGACTTAAGAAGTCTGCCTGCAGGTTGTCCACTCCGGGAATGAATATCGCCGAAATGCAGGGTACATGAACCTCTGCCCACTGAAAAATCAAGCTCACCTCCCTCTGAGCGGCCTGACTCCTGGTTCCCCCTTGGTGGTTTATGTATGCCACCGCTGTGGCATTGTCTGACTGGATTCTCACCGGGAACCCCTGTAATCTGGAGGTCCATGCCAGAAGGGCTAGGCGAGCAGCTCTGATCTCCAAGATATTGATGGGGAGCTGCCTCTCTGTTTTCACCCAAGTTCCCTGGCGAGAGAACCCCTCGAAGACCGCCCCCCAGCCTGCCAGGCTGGCGTCTGTGGTAACTACCTTCCAGACAACAGGGCTGAAGGATTTTCCCTTTAGAAGATTCTGAGGGTTCAACCACCAGGCCAGGCTTTGTCGGACCCTTGATGATAGCGTCAAAGGGGACTCTAAGGCATGTGCTCTCTTGCCCCAGGCTGCTAGAATGGCTGCCTGTAGGACGCGAGTGTGGATCTGAGCGTATGGTACTGCCTCGAACGTGGCCACTAGCTTGCCTAGTAATCGCATACACAGGCGAATAGTTGGTTTTTTCTTGCTTAGAACCAACTGAACCAACCCCTTGATAGCCTCGATCTTTACAAGGGGCAGGAACACCCTTTGCTGTTCTGTGTCTAACCTCATGCCGAGGTATTCCAACTGCTTTGTAGGCTGGAACGCTGACTTTCCCCGGTTTAGGACCCAGCCGAATCCTTCGAGGTACCGAACCGTGAGGTTTACTGCCTGTTGCAGACACGGCCGTGAGTGATCTATGATTAAAAGGTCGTCCAAGTATGCTAGGACTGTGACCCCTTGGATCCTTAAATTGGCCAGAACTGGGGCTAGGATCTTCGTGAATACCCGGGGGGCCATGGCCAGCCCGAAGGGGAGCGCCCTGAATTGGAAGTGTCGCTGCCCCACCGCGAAGCGTAAAAATCTTTGATGCGACTGAAAGATTGGTACATGAAGGTAAGCATCCTTTATGTCTATGGAGGCCAGAAAATCGTCCCTCTGAAGCGCGGCGGCTGCTGACCGGATGGATTCCATCCGGAAGGAACGAACCCTTAGGTAACCGTTTAACCTCTTTAGGTCCAAGATTGGCCTGACATCGCCGTTGGGCTTTGGTATGACAAAGAGATTGGAATAGAAACCTAGCCCTTGCTCTTGGGCTGGCACCTCTATTATTACGTCCTGGCAAAGCAGGTGATCCAAAGCTGCCAGCATTGAGGCCTTCCTTGCTGGATCCTTTGGTAGCCTTGACTCTTGAAAATGAGGCGGAGGACACTTTAGAAACTCCAGTCTGTAGCCTGTGGTTACAGACGCCCGGACCCATTTGTCGGGGATCTTGGCTTCCCAAACTTCTGAGAAGAAACGAAGCCTTCCCCCCACCCGCGAGAGTGGGGGCGCCCCTTCATAAGGCAGACTTAGGGGCTGTCTTTGTCGGCTTGCGATACCATGGCCTCTTACCCCCAGGGGCCTGTCCCTGCGATCTACTGTTAACGTTGGATCGTGCAGGCGGCCGTCGATACTGCCTGGAATTTGAGGGCCCTGAGACAGGAAAGAGCTGCCTTTTAAATGTAGGACCCCGGAATGTCTTTTTGACCGGTAAAAGGGTACTTTTGCCACTTGAAATAGTCTGAATGTATTTATCCAGATCCTCCCCGAAGAGTCGTCCTCCATGGAAGGGAAACCCTGCCAGAAGCTTTTTGCATGGGGGCTCCGCCGCCCAGTTCTTCAACCATAAGAGCCTTCTCATGTGCACCAAAAATAGTGATAAACGAGAGGCCTGCTGGATGGAATCTTTTATAGCATCTACAGCAAAACACAGAGCTCTGGGAATGTCAGAAAACTCTTCTGCTTGTTGGGTAGGCATGTCCTTTAACATTTCTTTTGTCTGGTCCTTTAACGCCTGACAAACTCCAATTGCAGCCACAGCTGGCTGTACCACTGCTCCTGCCGTAGCAAAGGATGCTTTTAAAAGTGTCTCTAACCGTTTATCAACCGGATCTTTAAACATATGTATGTTTTCCACCGGGCAAGTTAGTGATTTATTCACACATGAGATGGCTGCATCCACTACTGGGAGCCTCCACCTCTTGGAGAATTTTTCCTCCATGGGGTAAATGACCGCAAATCTCTTCGGTGGCAGAAAAATCCTGTCCGGCCGTACCCAATCCCGAAAGATCAATTCCTCCAAGAGAGGATGGACCGGAAAAACTGCGTTGCTTAACGGAGCTTTCAAAGAGCCCAGAGAGGATACCGGAGGAACCTGAGGCTCTGGCAATGGTAAACTAAATGCCGAGCGGACCATGTCCGTCAAAGACTGTACCCACAGTCTCTCTGTCTGGGAGTCTGAAAATGGTTCCTCAGAGGTAGATCCCTCAATCCCTGAACCCTCTTGGTTCAGGTCTAGTTGATCCTCCTGCGATTCCAATTCCTCCGGAGAGAGAATCTCAGCATCTGAGGATACACCTCTTGGTGATGGGGATCTAACCCGTTTCTTACCAGGAATAGCTCTAGCGATCAATGCTGCTATTCTCTCTTCTAGCCCCCCTAGGGATACGGCTAGCATCTCCTCTGTGATAAACACAGGGCTGGGCTGATCTGGGCCAGCCTCCGCACCAGATCCCCCTAATGGCTCATCCAAGGCGCCCTTTATGGTTTGAATAAGTTGCGGGGAAAGTATCGGCATATCATCAGAATCAGAGGGGGAACCCCTTTGTTTCTTGGTCTTTTTTGTACCCTTTGACCCCGAACCTTTGGAAGCCATAATACAAAATCGAGGGACTCCGCCAACAACAACAGACTGTAGTGGCCAGGAGTACAAAACTAGAGCTTAGGGGACAATAGATCACTAATGCCCAAAAACTGATGGGGCCCCGTATGTTTTTTTTTTTTTTTTTAATATATATAAGTCTTTCTCTTTTTTTTTTTTTTTTTTTTTTTCAAACATACAGTGACCCCAAACTTAGTTTGCCAGCCTCCAACCTGCTGCAAAAAGGGGAATTTCTTGGCTTAACAAAAAAGGCATTGGAACAAAGTCCAGCATGTACTACCCCTCTTCCACCACCGGGAGTCACTGTTCTGCCGCTCTGCGTCCTCTCCCTCTGAGATCAGCCTCAGACTGAGTACTGACAATGCCTGCTGATCTATAACAGCACAAGGCGCGCCCCTGTATGACGCTGCAGGCACGCCCCCCCCCCGCCCTCCTCTCTGAACGGCGCGAAAAACGTCTATAAGACGTGCGCGCGCACGCGCGCGCACGCGTATGCCGGAACAGGAGGACCATGGAGGAGCCGCACTGCTGGAGATCCAGGACTGCAGTATCAGGCGGCAGATTCAAACCCCCGGCCAGGTAGGACTCTCCAAAAGGCCCCATAGGGATCCTTACCAGTCCTAGGAAGAAAGCAGCAGGTTAGCTAGCAACACCATTCTTAGACAGGGGAACCTAGTGATGGGGGAAAAGGGGTCATCCTGTCTTTCTCAGACATAGTGAGCAAGGTTGCCAATGCAGAGCATACTTAGGCTACCCCCCTTTTAGGTTACCCCGGAGAGCCTGCTGTCGAACCAAGTCCCGCAGGCTCCCCCTTACCTGCTCCATGCTGCAGGATGTTTGTCCAGCAAAACGATCCAATCTTCTCCCATCTCCGTGGGTAGCGTAGTAGACCTTCAGGCCCTGGGGTCCTATGAAGGTACCCACTGTCCTGGACCTATATAGCACCCTGGCAAACAGGAACTTATGGTTTTTACAAACTCCAAGTCCTGGGCCCAGGGTCCAGCCCTCCAAAGAGGAGCATTATAGGCAAAACCCCACGGTTTGGGGCCCGGGTACTGTCCACTTTGGCACTGAGGCTCCTTGGACAGATTCGGTTAGCCCGCCCTTAATCCCAAGGATGTGGAGCAAAGCTATTCCGTGACCAACACCTAAGACACTGGCGAAAAAACTGAGGGACTCCCTCTAGGGGAGGGGGTTATATAGGGAGGGGACTTCCTGTTTGAGATTGCCAGTGTCCACACCTGAAGGTACTCCATATAACCATATAGTAATGAATATGCCGCTCTGTGTCCCGTGATGTACGAGAAAGAAACCATTGATTTTGAATAGAGAAAGAAAAACGCGGCTGAAAAACGCGGTGTGGTAAAAAGTCCATTGAATTCAATGCAAAAAGCAGAAAAAATTGCAATAAAAACGCCACTTTTTTCCTGGCTTTTGTACTAGCTTTACAGCTCATTTTTTAAAATGTCCGTGGGCATGAGGCCTAAGTGTCTACTCTTAAATAAAATATCACTGTTAGTGAACAACTGCTGCTGCACCTTCTGATACCTGTATGCACAGTTAAGCAGGCAATATGCAAATAATTTGTTTTCCGTTCAGCCTGCAGTACAGATTTCTCCATTCTCTCTATAGAGTAAGTATGAATGAGCCATTCTGTAGTGCCTGCTAATGTATTCTGACAGCTAGTGGCATAGCGTGGGGGGGCAGGAGGGGGGCCGTGGCCCCGGGCGCTACATTTAGGGGGGCGGGAATTTTGCGTCACTACTGGTTGCATTCTCTGATTTTTTTCTTTTCTGTGTCCCCCGATCTCTGGCCGCCAAGGTTAGTGTCCGGCACCTTGTGATTTGGCGTATGGGGGTTATGTGCAGCATGGGGCTGGCCTGTCCACTACCACGGTTGCTCTTGAAGTCTATCCTCCACACATGACCCCTCCCTATACGCCCAATCACAGTGTACCGGGAAACACTGAACATGGCAGCGGGACTCAGGAGACAAGCATTGCAAAGTGTGAGCTGCCAGGCTTCTTCTTTGCCTGTCCCTCTGGTGCAGCGATGTGTGTACAGCGGGCGGAGGGGCGGGGCGTGGCTCGGTGGAGATGGCAATCATGGGAGCATGGAGGTGCAGCGGCTGTTAGCTGACACCCGACTCCCTCCCGGCAGGTAGGTGTCAATTAGGTCAGTGTTTGTGTAATAGTCAGTTAGGTCAGTGTAGGTGTCAGGTCGGTGTAGGTGTCAGGTCTGTGAAATAGTCAATGTAGGTTATCAGTGATGTACTCCAAGGTTCAGTGTTGGGACCCTTACTTTTTAATATCTTTATAAATGATATTGGGTCTGAGATCAAAAGTAACATTTCTGTCTTTGCAGATGACACCAAGCTTTGCAGTGGAATAACGTCCTTACAGGATGTCTCCAATTTACAAGCCGACCTCAATGCTCTGTCTAATTGGGCGACTAAGTGGCAGATGAAGTTTAATGTTGATAAAGTTATGCACTTGGGGGCTGAGAATATGCATGGCATCATACATACTAGGAGGAGTAGAACTGGGGGATCAGTAGTGGAGAAGGATCTGGTTTTAGTTGATCATAAGCTCAATAATGGCATGCAATACCAAGCTGCGGTTTCCAAAGCGAGCAAAGTCCTTTCTTGTATTAAGAGAGGTATGGTTTTTAGAGAGAGAGATATCATTTTGCCCCTGTACGAATCATTAGTAAGACCTCATCTGGAATATGCAGTTCTGTTTTGGGCTCCAGTTCTCAAAAAGGATATCAGGGAACTAGAGAAAGTGCAGAGAAGGGCAACCAAACTGATAAGAGGAATGGAGGAGCTCAGCTATGAGGAAAAATTTGAAGAACTAAATGTATTCACTCTTGAGAAGAGGAGAATGGGGGGATATGATCCACATGTACAAATATATAATGGGTCCATATAGTGAACTTGGTGTTGAGTTATTCACTTTATGGTCAACACTGAGGACAAGGGCACACTATTTACGTCTGGAGGAAGGCCAGGTAGGCCAGTGTAGGTGTCAGATCAGGTCAGTGTAGGTGTCATGTCTTTCTTTGTAGGTGTCAGTTAGGTCAGTGTAGGGTAGGCCAGTGTACAGTGCCTTGCGAAAGTATTCGGCCCCCTTGAACTTTGCGACCTTTTGCCACATTTCAGGCTTCAAACATAAAGATATAAAACTGTAATTTTTGTGAAGAATCAACAACAAGTGGGACACAATCATGAAGTGGAACAAAATGTATTGGATATTTCAAACTTTGTTAACAAATAAAATACTGAAAAATTGGGCTTGCAAAATTATTCAGCCCCTTTACTCTCAGTGCAGCAAACTCTCTCCAGAAGTTCAGTGAGGATCTCTGAATGATCCAATGTTGACCTAAATGACTAATGATGATAAATAGAATCCACCTGTGTGTAATCAAGTCTCCATATAAATGCACTTGCACTGTGATAGTCTCAGAGGTCCGTTTAAAGTGCAGAGAGCATCATGAAGAACAAGAAACACACCAGGCAGGTCCGAGATACTGTTGTGGAGAAGTTTAAAGCCGGATTTGGATACAAAAAGATTTCCCAAGCTTTAAACATCCCAAGGAGCATTGTGCAAGCGATAATATTGAAATGGAAGGAGTATCAGACCACTGCAAATCTACAAAGACCTGGCTGTCCCTCTAAACTTTCAGCTCATACAAGGAGAAGACTGATCAGAGATGCAGCCTAGAGGCCCATGATCACTCTGGATGAACTGCAGAGATCTACAGCTGAGGTGGGAGACTCTGTCCATAGGACAACAATCAGTCGTATACTGCACAAATCTGCCATTTATGGAAGAATGGCAAGAAGAAAGCCATTTCTTAACCACTTAATACCCGCCCACCGTGAAATGACGGCGGGCGGGATACTCAATTATCCTGACATCACGTCATATGACGTGATGTCAATTCAGGCCACTAGGTGGCGCGCGCGCGCCGCCGGCACCCGCGATTTCTGTGTAACTGAGCTGGGACGTGCAGCTCTGTGTGTAAACACAGAGCTGCACGTCCCTGTCAGGGAGAGAGGAGATCGATTGTGTCCCTTGTACATAGGGACACAATCGGTCACCTCCCCCAGTCACCCCCCCTCCCCCTACAGTAAGAACACACCTAGGATACACATTTAACCCCTTCCCCGCCCCCTAGTGGTTAACCCCTTCCCTGCCAGTTACATTTATACAGTTATCAATGCATATTTATAGCATTGTTCACTGTATAAATGTGAATGGTCCCAAAAATGTGTCAAAAGTGTCCGATGTGTCGGCTATAATGTCGCAATGCCGAAAAAAAAACCGCAG
Organism: Rana kukunoris; assembly: GCA_029574335.1. NCBI lineage: Eukaryota > Metazoa > Chordata > Amphibia > Anura > Ranidae > Rana > Rana kukunoris. The sequence continues at coordinate 398,619,100 of CM056052.1, forward strand.
ATCTTAGCCATTCCTAGTAAAAAATAAATAAAAATAAAATATCATAATTATGTCCCCTATTTTGTAGGCAATATAACTTTTGCGCAAACCAGTCACTATACGGTTATTGCGATTTTATTTTTAATTTTTTTTTACCAAAAATATGTAGAAGAATACGTATCGGCCTAAACTGAGATGAATTTTTTTTTATTTTTTTTATGGGATATTTATTATAGCAAAAAGCAAAAAATGTTGTGTCTTTTTTCAAAATTGACGCTCTTTTTTTGTTTATAGCGCAAAAAATAAAAACCGAACGGGCGATCAAATAGCACCAATAGAAAGCTCTATTTGTGGGAAAAAAAGGACGCCAATTTTGTTTGGGAACCACATCGCACGACCGCGCAATTGTCAGTTAAAGCGACGCAGTGCCGGAAGCTAAAATTTGGTCTGGGCAGGAAGGGGGTGTAGGTGCACAGTAGGCAAGTGGTTAAAGATATCCATAAAAAGTGTTGTTTAAAGCTTGCCAAAAGCCACCTGGGAGACACACCAAACATGTGGAAGAAGGTGCTCTGGTCAGATGAAACCAAAATCCAACTTTTTGGCAACAATGCAAAACGTTATGTTTGGCGTAAAAGCAACACAGCTCATCACCCTGAACACACCATCCCCACTGTGAAACATGGTGGTGGCAGCATCATGGTTTGGGCCTTCTTTTCTTCAGCAGGGACAGGGAAGATGGTTAAAATTGATGGGAAGATGGATGGAGCCAAATACAGGACCATTCTGGAGGAAGATCAGTGATTTCCCCTAGTGAGGCCACCCCCCCATACAGTTAGAACACACCCAGGAACATACTTAACCCCTTCCCCGCCCCCTAGTGTTAACCCCTTCACTGCCAATGCCATTTTTATAGTAATCCAATGCATTTTTATAGCACTGATCGCTATAAAAATGCCAATGGTCCCAACAATTTGTCAAAATTGTCCGATGTGTCCGCCATAATATCGCAGTACTGAAAAAAAAACGATGATCGTCGCCATTACTAGTAAAAAAAAATATTAATAAAAATGCCATAAAACTACCCCCTATTTTGTAAACGCTATAAATTTGGCGCAAACCAATCAATAAACGCTAATTGCGTTTTTTTTAACGAAAAATATGAAGAAGAATACGTATCGGCCTAAACTGAGGAAAAAAAATGTTTTTTTATATATTTTTTTATATATTGCATTTTTTTCAAAATAGTCGCTTTCTTTATAGCGCAAAAAATAAAAACCGCAGAGGTGATCAAATACCACAAAAAGAAAGCTCTATTTGTGGGAAAAAAAGGATGCCAATTTTGTTTGGGAGCCACGTCGTACGACCGCGCAATTGTCAGTTAAAGCGACGCAGTGCCAAATCACAAAAAGTGCTCTGGTCATTGGGCAGCAATATGGTCCGGGGCTGAAGTGGTTAAGGGGGCTGAATAATTTTGCACGCCCGATTTTTCAGTTTTTTATTTGTTAAAAAAGTCTGAAATATCCAATAAATTTTGTTCCACTTCATGATTGTGTCCCACTTGTTGATTCTTCACAAAAAATTACAGTTTTATATCTTTATGTTTGAAGCCTGAAATGTGGCAAAAGGTCACAAAGTTCAAAGGGGTCAAATACTTTTGCAAGGCACTGTAGATGTCAGGTAGGCCAGTGTAGGTGTCAGGTAGGTCAGTGTAGGGTTCAGGTGTGTCAGTGTAATGTGAGTAGAGCAGGAAATAGGATTCAGGTGGATCAGTGCATGTGTCAGGTAGGTGTGTCAGGGGGTCAGATAGGTCACATGTGTTGCAGGGGCAGGGTCAGGGCTGCCATCAGAATTTATGGGGCCCCTTACACAGCTTCAGGCATGGGCCCCCTGGAGCAGAGAACCGGGGGGGGGGGGTGGGTGCTGCCGATGGAAATTGAGAAGCGGGGAGTGCAAAATATATACAGGGAGTGCAGAATTATTAGGCAAATGAGTATTTTGACCACATCATCCTCTTTATGCATGTTGTCTTACTCCAAGCTGTATAGGCTCGAAAGCCTACTACCAATTAAGCATATTAGGTGATGTGCATCTCTGTAATGAGAAGGGGTGTGGTCTAATGACATCAAAACCCTATATCAGGTGTGCATAATTATTGGTCAACTTCCTTTCCTTTGGCAAAATGGGTCAAAAGAAGGACTTGACAGGCTCAGAAAAGTCAAAAATAGTGAGATATCTTGCAGAGGGATGCAGCACTCTTAAAATTGCAAAGCTTCTGAAGCGTTATCATCAAACAATCAAGTGTTTCATTTAAAATAGTCAACAGGGTCGCAAGAAGCGTGTGGAAAAACCAAGGCGCAAAATAACTGGCCATGAACTGAGAAAAGTCAAGCGTGCAGCTGCCAAGATGCCACTTGCCACCAGTTTGGCCATATTTCAGAGCTGCAACATCACTGGAGTGCCCAAAAGCACAATGTGTGCAATACTCAGAGACATGGCCAAGGTAAGAAAGGCTGAAAGACGACCACCACTGAACAAGACACACAAGCTGAAACGTCAAGACTGGGCCAAGAAATATCTCAAGACTGATTTTTCTAAGGTTTTATGGACTGATGAAATGAGAGTGAGTCTTGATGGGCCAGATGGATGGGCCCGTGGCTGGATTGGTAAAGGGCAGAGAGCTCCAGTCCGACTCAGACGAGAGGAAGGTGGAGGTGGAGTACTGGTTTGGGCTGGTATCATCAAAGATGAGCTTGTGGGGCCTTTTCGGGTTGAGGATGGAGTCAAGCTCAACTCCCAGTCCTACTGCCAGTTTCTGGAAGACACCTTCTTCAAGCAGTGGTACAGGAAGAAGTCTGCATCCTTCAAGAAAAACATGATTTTCATGCAGGACAATGCTCCATCACACGCGTCCAAGTACTCCACAGCGTGGCTGGCAAGAAAGAGTATAAAAGAAGAAAAACTAATGACATGGCCTCCTTGTTCACCTGATCTGAACCCCATTGAGAACCTGTGGTCCATCATCAAATGTGAGATTTACAAGGAGGGAAAACAGTACACCTCTCTGAACAGTGTCTGGGAGGCTGTGGTTGCTGCTGCACGCAATGTTTATGGTGAACAGATCAAAACACTGACAGAATCCATGGATGGCAGGCTGCATGAGTGTCCTTGCAAAGAAAGGTGGCTATATTGGTCACTGATTTGTTTTTGTTTTGTTTTTGAATGTCAGAATTGTATATTTGTGAATGTTGAGATGTTATATTGGTTTCACTGGTAAAAGTAAATAATTGAAATGGGTATATATTTGTTTTTTGTTAAGTTGCCTAATAATTATGCACAGTAATAGTCACCTGCACACACAGATATCCCCCTAAAATAGCTAAAACTAAAAACAAAATAAAAACTACTTCCAAAAATATTCAGCTTTGATATTAATGAGTTTTTTGGGTTCATTGAGAACATGGTTGTTGTTCAATAATAAAATTAATCCTCAACTTATGGGCCCTTTAATAGAAAGACATAAAAAATATATATTTTAAAAAAAAGGGGGGGCTGCCATCTGGGGCCCTGGGGACCTCTGGGCTCTTTAATTTATATATATATATATATATATAGTTGAGTTGCTTACTTTCCTTTAACCAGGCATGGTCATGGAGCAAAAGTTACAGGGTACATATAATTTGGTCAATAGGAAGGTGAAAGAAATAAGGATGGAATGTATTATTATTAATATTATACAGAGTTTATATGGTGCCAACAGTTTGAGCAGTGCTTTACAACACAAGGGCAGACAGTACAGTTACAATACGTTCAATACAGGAGCAATCAGAGGGCCCTACAGTCTAGGAGCTTACAGTCCAGGAGATAAGTAACATAGCAACTAGCAAGAGCTCTGCTCTAAACTACCAAAGCAAGAATGTATTGTATAAGCTTGCCACCCATCTGGTTTTGAAATGAAAGTTTGTACATTTCTGCCGACTTCTGTAAGGTTCTTTTTTAAATATGCAGAATGACCAGTTTAGGCATTCTGCATTGAAACCCCACCCTTTAGCTGCTGCTGTTAAAAAAATATATATATATTTAACTCATTATTTTAAACCCTTTTTTTAACACCACCTTCCACTTCTGCTTTAGCCTAGGTTCATACTATGAACCGCATGTGAATTGCACAGGAATCGCATCACAATCAGTGAGGTACAATTTGAGCCCATTCATTTTGAATCACATGGGAGGGCATCAAAGAAGTGCAAGAACCTTTTTTGAAGCCACAGCTCAACTGCATCGCACTGTCATTTTGTACCATGCGATCCGGTGCAGGCAAACTGCACTGTGATTGTAATGTGTTCACATGTACTTTTTTCTATGTATTATTTTTATAATGTTACGTAAAAAATAATTTACACATTTTTTAATACCTTTGCCATGCTTTGTTTCAAAAACATAATTGTAGCGTAATTATAAGTGGGACAAATTATTAAATAAAATGTAACCTTTTGTAAGAGGAGATTAGAGTTATAAGCTTTCTTAGTTACCAGACTGAATAAAAATTAATTTATCCTAATGTTAATTATGTTAATTTAAACTGGTTTTATCATGCTCACATGGTCATAATGACTAAAACACGTGAGAACAACTAAGAAAATTGAGCCATGCCTCTACGTTAGATAAGCCACACCAACTTTTCAACACCCTTTTTTTCTAAAACTTTTTTTTCTCCTACATGAATTATGATTAGGAATAAAAATATATTTTTATTTTACGTTTGTTATTAGTCTGGAGAATTTAAAATGCTGCATCTACAGTAATACTTGAGATTTCATTTCCACAAGCAGCAGTTGGTAAGCGCAAGTTTGGTACTCCAGGGGATGCAGATTTGGGCCTCATGCACACAGGATGTTTTGAAAAATATCCTAAAAAACTTTCTACCTGGCAGCAGTGTTTAGACCCCTTTCAAATAAAGCATGTTTATTTTCTGCTGAAATTCAAGACTCCAGGTGAGCTGTCAAATTCAGCTCCCTATCGCAGAATGCGGTGGAAGTCACATGGCGGCCAACTGCACATGCGCGATGCGTCCTAAGCGCAAGTGCGGCATCCAGGCTCATTCCTTAACATCCCCGTGGATTGGAGGATGTTAAAAAAAGAGCCAGGAGGGCGAGCGAGCGGAGCCGACAGGCCACTTTCCTCAAATTCCACGTCGATGTGTTCACTGGTGTATACAGTCGTAAAACTATTGGAACGCATCGCACTTGCGGTTGGAACGCATCGTGCATGTGCAGTTGACTGCCACGTGACTTCCGTAGCATTCTGCAATAGGGAGCAAAATATGGCAACACACAGGCACAGCGATCAACTGCATTTGTACAGTGCGACTAGCTGCAGTTGCGTTTAGACGCGGCACGATATTGAACGGGGATCCGACTTGGATACCTGCCAATACTAGGCACTGTGTCTGGTATGAATCTTGAGGGGGAAATTCACGCCAAATTTTAAATAAAAAAACGGCATGGGTTCCCCCTCCAAGAGCATACCAGGCCCTTAGTTCTGCTATGGATTTTAAGGAGAACCCCCGTACATCCAAAAAATTGCGTGGGGGTCCCCCCAAAATCCATACCAGACCCTTATCCGAGCACGCAGCCCAGTTGGTCAGGAAAGGGGGTGGGGACAGGGCTGGTGCTACCACTAGGCGGACTAGGCAGCCGCCTAGGAGCGCACTGCCGCCTAGGGCGCATCTACGGCCACTAGGGGTGTAGAAATAATTGGCTGCAGAGCAGCTGAATCGCAATGGCGCGCCCTGTCTCCCCTGGCATCTTCCTGTCCTGCTCCTTCAGTTCAGTCAGAGGCACCCTCCTCCCTCTCCCCCTCGTTTGCACTGCCGCCCACGCAGATCGCTTAGTAACTCCTCAGAAGGCGATCTGCAGGGGGCGGAGTCCTGTACCGCCCGGATTAGGAGAGAAGATGAGCTCTGAAGGGGGGAGTTTTAGAACGTTGCTGAGGAGGCGGGGTTGTACGGTCCAGTCTCCAGAGTTGTGGAAGAGGGCGGAGTCAGTCAGTAATTGAGGAGAGAAAATTCAGTGTCCACTGATGTTAGGAGACGGGATGGGACTCCGTTCTCATCACATTGCTTGTCATCTGCCTGACGGTGAGTCACCTATACACACACATTGACCGCTGTGTGAGAGGACCTACTGCCAGGGTGATACCGATCTCCTAACACAGTTGTCTGCATACTGACTGTGTGCAGAGGAGTGTACTGTACACCTCCCGTGCTGCCCCCCACCCCCCTAACTATATACTGCACACCCCCACCCCCTTACTGTATACTGCACACCCCACCCCCTAACGATATACTGCACACCCCCTAACTGTATACTGCACACCCCCCACCCCCTAACTGTATACTGCACACCCCACACACCCTAACTGTATACTGCACACCCCAACCCCCTAACTGTATACTGCACCCCCCACCCCCTTACTGTATACTGCACACCCACCCCCCACCTGTATACTGCACACCCCACCCCCTAACTGTATACTGCACCCCCACCCCCTAACTGTATACTACATACCCCCACCCCTAACTGTATACTGCACACCCCCACCCCCTAACTGTATACTGCACACCCCCCACCCCCTAACTGTATACTGCACACCCCCCACCCCTTACTGTATACTGCACACCCCCTAACTGTATACTGCACACCCTTACCCCCTAACTGTATACCGCACACCCCCACCCCCTTACTGTATACTGCACACCCCCACACCCCCTTACTGTATACTGCACACCTCCACCCCCTTACTGTATACTGCACACCCCACACCCCCCTAACTGTATACTGCACACCCCCCACCCCCTAACTGTATACTGCACACCCTTACCCCCTAACTGTATACTGCACACCCCTACCCCCCACCTGTATACTGCACACCCCTACCCCCCACCTGTATACTGCACACACGGGGGGGCGGCAAAATGAGGTTTCGTCTAGGGTGTCGAAAATCCTGGCACCAGCCCTGGGTGGGGACGAGCGAGCGCCCCCCATCCTGAACCGTACCAGGCCGCATGCCCTCAACATGCCCTCAAATTATTTTATTTTGTCAAAAATTATTTTGGATTCATTGAAATTTGTTACTATTGTGATTCAAATGCCGCATACACACGACTGTTATTCAGGTCATGAAAAAAAAAAAAATTCTCAACGTGATTTGTCGTGATTCCTCTCAAGCCTGCCTTGCATCCACACGTTCGTGAAAAAAAATGCTCGAGCAAAGCGAGGTGACGTACAACACGTACATTGTCACTATAAAGGGGAAGTTTCATTCGAATGTCGCCACCCTTTGGGGTGCTTTTGCTCATTTCCCCGCCTCATAACTTGCTTCTGAGCATGCGCATTTTTCCCCCCTTATAAAAGCGTATACACGACCGTTTTTCACGATGTGAAAAAGGATGATGTGAAAAACGACGCAAAAAAAAATAGAGCAGGTTCTAAATTTTTAATGGCCATTTTTGCATCGAGAAAAATGCTCTGGAGCATACACACAACCGTTTTTCACAAACAATTTCAGTTTTCTCGTCGTGAAAAACGGTTGTGTGTACGTGGCAATAGATTTGGATACATCCGAATCTCTGAATAAGAAACATTTTGTCCGAATTTTGATTTGTAATGAAACAAATAGCACATATCTGACTTTTATATGTAAAAATTCTCATAGCCCTGTATATTCTGCTTCTTGTGGAAGACATCAAAAAAATGTCATCTCAGCCTCCTGTCATACACTCCACACATCCCAGGAGGTCTCAGGACATTTTTCCCCATGGGTTGTTAATTATGTGTTTTTAACTTTTGTTCACATAGGCGTACATATGTTTATTGTTTGTTTGCCTACACAGGTGCTTCATGCATCCCCCTGCAGGTAGTCCCAATCATGTCAATTGGGACACAGACACTGCTTCCAATTGGACATTCATGTGGGTGCAGGTACATGGCTCCAAAAGTACAGTGTCTGAGTTTGGGGTCATGCACCTGCATGGCTGTCAAATTGGGAGCAGCAGCTGCGTCCATGTAGCTGCTGCACTCCAAATGACATGAATATGACTGCCTGCACGGGACATCTGTGCATCCCTGTGTAGGTAAAGATGGTGCTTGCAGGGGGCGTGACCGGAAGCCGTCCTGGATGGAAGCCTAAACCTCCTGCTCTCTCTCAGCCCAGCATAACCTGGCACTTTTGGGGACATTAAGCCGCACTTACATGGGCAGATCCAGGTACACCCGCTCCGCAAAACACCGGGGATCCTCTCAGCCCCCGCCTGGCACCGCAGCGGACCTCCGGAGCTTCTTCATTCACCAGGACATGCCGCTCTGGGGAGCAGACAAGATGGCGCCACCCCCCCGCGGCCTGCTCCCAGCCATCCACGCAGCTCTCCCAGCCATCTGGCTCCACATCCCGGACCACCGAGGGACACCCGCTGACACGACACGCTCCGTGGTCCTCTCATCCCCCTATGGAGCGGTGAATTCCCCCAGCCCCAGCCACCATACCCTGTTTGGGACTCCACAGCGTGGGGCACAGGCTGCCATGACGGGCCCCCCCCCTCCGCACTATACACAGTGCTCTGACGCTTTTCCCCAGCTACTAAGGACAATGTCAGACCCCTGCCTCCCAGAGACCGATCCCGGATCTCCCACACCCTCACTTTCCTCAGAGGACTTCCCTGCCCTGCCGGCACCACTGTACCCAGCTGACCAAGCACTGCAAGAGCTTGAGGGGATCCATGAGGCCTTCACCCCCCATGCACCAGAACCACCCCCACCTAAAGCTCAGAGACTATCACAGCTGCAGCCCTCCTGCCCTCCTGGAGCCCAGCTTGCTACACTTACCTATGCCCAGAAAGCTGGCTCCCCTGCACCCCATACCTCTGGAGCAGATATCCACAGATCCCGATCGTCCACCCAGGCACCATAATGGAGTGACCCGAGGCACTCTCCCACAGAGCTGGCATATCTGGCCCACGGCTACGCCACCCCAAACTCCCAGCCACCGCCACCCCGTCTCCCCCACTCTGGGCACCCGCCAGTGCCAGCTTATGCCCATCCTGTCTCTCCTCAGTGGCATTCTTACCTTCAAGCAATCCCTACTAAGGAGGATTTTAGACAACTGATTGAGGAAGTTAAGTCAGTGTGCCGCTCAGAAATTCAGGTGCTCCAGTCAGGTATGAAGCACCTGACGGATCGAGTGGAAATGGCGGAGGAAGAAATCCAGGAAACCAAGCTGGCGGTCCACAGAGCTCAACTCCAGGGAGCCAACCACCGCACCTTGCTGTGGGACATGCAACGCCACATGGAGGACCTGGACAATAGGGGGCGCAGAAATAACATAAGGCTACGGGGGGTCCCAGAGTCCGAGGGTCAGGAGGACCTTCAGAATACACTGCAGACGGTGTTCAATAACCTTCTAGAAGAACCCCCCACCACGCGCATCGAGATGGACAGGGCCCATCGGGCTCTGTGCCCTAAAAATGCCACCTCCAAACCAAGAGATATCATTTGCAGGATTAACTCCTACCCCTTGAAGGAAGAGATCATGCGCCAGGCCCGCCTGGCGTGGAAAGTGATGCTTTAAGATGTGCCAGTGCAGTTGTACCCAGACCGCTTGTGGATTACTCTACAAAAGCGCAGACTCCTGCAACCCCTGCTGCATGCCCTGCAAGACGAACATATTATCTATAGGTGGGGATTCCCCTTCAGCCTCACAGCTGAACATCAGAGCAAGTCGGCCATTCTGAGATACCCGGAGGACCTTGAAGCCTTTTGTGATGTCCTGGGGATCCCGGTCCCCCGACTCCCAGATTGGAATCTTGTAGCTACGCCGCCCGCGCCACCAGTGGTATGGCAGAAAGTGCCTCCGTCTAATCGCCCCAGGAGTAAGAAAGCTCCCCGCAAGACAGCCCACTGCAGATGCACCTGAACTCTAGGATCCCCCCTAACTGTGATGTTTTTCTTCTTTTGAACAGTCCAATTCTTCACCTAGTCTGTTGACTATGCCCTGGACATTTATTTTTGAGTATTCAGTCCCCCCTATTGTACCCTAAGCTTAACCCCTAGTCAGTCTAATGGGCGCATCTCTGTCCCCCCTCCCCCCTGGTTCAGTGACCACAGTTTTTTTCCATTTTTTGCAGTTACAGTTTTTGATGACCACCTCAGGGCTCCCGTCTGGCGCATCCTCATGGGATGTGGCCTGGCGGGTTCCTGGGAAACCGTTTTGACCTGGGCCTCTTGGCCCTTCAAGGTCTGGTGCTAATGTTGGATCTAACCACTGTTTTTTTTCTTTTGTATGTGCTAATTCTTCTTCTCTATTTCAGCTCTCCTTTCTCCCCTCCCCCCTTCAATCATCGAGTGGCTCGTCGCGAAGTCTGTGGAATTTACCTGGAACACCTCCTGGGGCGCCCCGGTCCTCGGCCTCTGATCTTCCTCAGCTCCACATCACTTCAGGTAAGAGACTCCCTCTCCCTCCCCCACCAACCTCATGGCTAAGGTCCTATCTTTAAACGTATACGGCCTAATTTCTGATAGGAAGAGGCATCTGGCACTAAGTTCAGACAGTCAGGAGCGGACGTGGTTTTTGTCCAGGAAACACACTTTGACAGCAGGGGGTCCTTCGCGTTCGCCTCTAAACAATTCCCACAGATCTACTCCTCGTCAGGTCGCCGCAAGCGGGCTGGGGTCGCAATACTTATCAAACATGGGCCCCCGTTCACTTGCTCCTGCCATTGCAGTGACCCCCAGGGTCATTTTTCTATCCTCCGAGGCCTATGGCAGATGCCCTATTGAATTCAGACCTGAAATTTTTTACAAAACTGCTTTCGATTTGTTTAAACATGGTTCTCCCTTCCCTCATTCACAAGGATCAAGTAGGCTTTGTGCCACTTAGGCAGGCAGATAACAACACCCGAAAAGTAATAGATTTGGTGGATGTGGCGAACAGAGAAAACACAGCGTCCCTGTTACTTAGCTTAGACGCCGAGAAGGCCCTTGACCGACTCAGGTGGCCTTTCATGTTCGCCACATTGCATCACGTGGGATCCAGGGCCCATTCATGAGAGCGATCCGTCATCTCTATTACAATCCCTCCTGCCAGGTCAAAACACCATTTGCCTTATCCTCTTCCTTTCCCATCACCAACGGCACTCGGCAGGGGTGCCCACTTTCGCCCCTGCTATTTGCTCTTTGTGTTGAACCTTTAGCGGCCACTATACGGGGCAACCCGTCTATCTGGGGGGTGCCTGTTAGGGGCAGGGAATTTAAAGTTTCCCTGTTCGCAGATGACATCATCCTATCCCTGACTCTGCCCAAAATCTCCCTCCCAAACCTTCACGCAGAATTGGCCCGGTATGGGGCACTGTCGGGCTATAAAATCAACACATCTAAATCGGAGGCCCTCCCAATTAATATCACTGGGGCGGAGATAGCTCACTTGCAGGCCAATTTCTCCTACTATTGGAAAACAACCTCCCTGAAATATCTGGGGATACGCATCACTCCAAGCTTCACTACCCTGTTCTAGGAAAACTTCCCTCCCCTTTTCCGCTCCATAAGATCCCTACTGGTGCAATGGAAAAAACACCATATTTCCCTGCTCGGTCGGATCGCCTCAGTTAAATGACGATACTCCTGAAGCTCCTCTACCTTTTTCAAACGTCGCCCATCCCTGTCCCATACCTGGGAAAACTCCAGTCTGACCTAATTAAATTTACTTGGAACCACAAAAGACATAGAATACCACAGACAGTATTAATGGCAGCTCGTTCGGACGGGGGCCCAGCGTTTGCTAACCTTGTTAATTATTACCAAGTCACTCAACTTCGTGTGATAGCTTCCTGGTTCACACAACGGTCTTACAATAGGTGGACGGAGATTGAAAAACTATGGCTGGCCCCGACTCACCCTAATAACCTACTGTGGAACGCGGACGCGGGGGTTCCCCCTGAATGATTGCTGGGATCCATGTAACAGCTCCGACGACTTTGGCGTCGGCTGTCGCGACTGCTCGGGCTGTCCTCGGAGCGCTCGCTCTTGACCTCATTCATGTACAACCCCAAGGTGCCAGATAGCCTCACCCACCAACCTGTTTCATTTTGGGAACCTATTGGACCGCCTATCACGTAAACTACTGCCCTTCTCTAACCTCCAAACTAAATTTGATCTCCCTCGGCAGGTACTTTTTGGCTATTTGCAAATTCGCCACTACGCCCTTTCTATAGCACCTGACCTGCAATTCTCACCTCCGGCGCCCTTCGAGACTTTGATCTTGGCTGGAAATGCCCAAAAAAGGCCTGATCTCTGATATCTACAAGATACTAAACACCTACTGCTTAGAATCCCAGGGTAAACACTCCTATATGATCCGATGGGAGAAAGCCCTCAATGAGGTAATATCTGCAGAGCAATGGCGGATAATATGGTCCCAGGCGGCGAAAAGTAGATATGTGCGTTCCCGTTCGTAACGAATGGATTTTTGTACAAATTTGTTAGTATTCGTACATTCGTATCAATTCGAACATCTGAACAGCTGAAAGACCCAAAATACGAAAATTACGGAATTACGAATGAGCAAAATAACGAACAAATGAAAATACGAACGTATGATTGGACAATCTTACTAAAATACGAAACACCGAAAAAGCAAAAGAACAAAAATTACATCGATAACGAACGATTTGCATTCCGCATTTTAAATCCTTTGTTAGTATTTTCATTCGTATGTTCGTATTTTCATTTGTGTGTTTTGTAAATCCGTTTCTTTGTCTGTTCGTAAATTTGTGTACTTGTAAGTTGTAACGTTCTTTCGAATGGGCAGTGTAGTTAGTGAGTGATGTATCTTACTTAATATCTTAGCCAATCAGCTTATCTCTTTTGTTCTGAGTCACATTGTTGGCAAAAAGTCAGACGTGTGTACGGGGCTTAAGAGAAAGCATATCTTAATATGGATTAGCCGCGTGTTGCTATGTATTTACGAAAGTACAAAATTACGAATCCATTAAACGAAAATGATTATCTAACAAAATTACGAATTTCGAATCAACGAACATAAATTAGACAGAATTACGAATCGTTCAGTATAAACGAAAATAAAACTGTTACGAAAATACGAACGGATCCGAATAGGAAAACTTGCGTCTTACGAAATACGAACGGGTCTGAATAGGAAAACTTGAATCTTATGAAATTACGAATCTTTACGAATCTACGGAACGAGACGAAACGGAACAAAAAAATACGAACATTTTTGTTGTGCACATGTCTAGCGAAGAGTTCACTTTGTACATTGTACAAGGAAAATGCATATAAGGTACTTTTCTTCTGGTACATGACCCCTGACGTACTACACGCCATATACCCCGCTAGCTCCGATCGCTGTTGGCGATGCCAGACAGACAGGGGCTCCCTCTTCCATATTTACTGGAGTTGTCCACTGATTTCCCCCTACTGGATCGCAGTCCAGCAACTGTTGGGCCGTCTTTTGGACGCGCAAGTCCCCATATGCCCCAAATTCTTCCTATTGGGCCTGTCACCCCTGAGAGTCTCCAAGCCCTACAAAAAGTTAACACGCCATATTCTCACAGCTGCACGTTGTCTCATAGCCCTAAACTGGAAGAATCGCTCTCCCCCACCCCTGAGGCTTTATATGCTAGAGTTAAGGATGTGGAGCTGATGGAGAGAATTGACTGACAGGATACAGGACAGGCTGGAGGCCCATGATGCTGTCTGGGAGCCGTGGCGCCTTCGGGAGGACCCACTATAACCAGGTGAACGAGCTGATTCGATGACCCCTCTCTCTTCCCTCTTCCCTACCCCCCTTCTTTCTCCCTTTTTCTTTTTTCTCCTCTTTCCTTTCTTTTTTCTTCTGTGAGTACTTCTGTGACTCCCTTCAGGTTTAACGTTTTGCAGTGTTCTAATGTATGCCTCTATGATATAGCAGATTTAACCTCAGGTATGTGCTTACTACTGTTTAGCAGCGCAACGTCAAACCATACTTGTCATTGCTTGAAGGCCCGCAACGTACGCAGATTTGTGTCTTATTTTGTGCATGTTCCTTCATGCTATATCATATGCTTTTGTATGTTGTAAGCAGCTATTTTTAATAAAACGTTATTTGAGAAAAAAGACGGTGTTTGCATGGGCATACGCTGTAGTACGCATGTGTGAATGAGGCCATAAAAGTCTGCTGATACAGTACTTTTAGCTGCTAACATTTGCTTTCCTAGACCCAGATGAAGTTCCTCTTTAATGTCTTGACTTATTCACACCATATTAGTAGAGCTGTATAAATGCAGGCTCAATGTAAGGACACTTAATTAACAATTGTTTTGTATGCGCCTTGTCCACAGCATTCAGGTGCTTTGCGTAAAAATGCAGCATTTTTACATAGCAAACCGTACAACACACTGGGGGTTATTTACGAAAGACAAATCCACTTTGAACTACAAGTGCACATGAAAGTGCAGTCGCTGTAGATCGCTGTAGATCTAAGGGGAAGCTTTTAAATTAGGGGAAGCCTTGCTGATTTTATCATCCAGTCATGCGAAAGCAAAAATGCTGTTTTTTATTTTCCTTGCATGTCCCCCTCAGATCTACAGGGATTGCACTTCCAAGTGCACTTACAGTGGCACTTGCAGTGCAAAGTGGATTGAAGGTGAAGGGCGGGCATGAAATGTTCCCGCCCCCACCACCTATGGGTCTGTGTCATACCAGAAAATAAAATTAAAGTTTAATTAATAAAAAAAAAAAAAATACTTACCTATGATTGGTTGAGCTTTTGTTGACAGTTGCCCCAAACAACGGTCCTCTAACCCTATAAAAAGATAGAGGATGCGTCAGCAGTAGGCAGAAGATTTGAGAAGATTTGGAGAAGCACATCTGCACTTACCTGTCATGGATGAGGGAGACCAGATGAGGGACCGGGCCGCAGCTGAGGATGGTGATGGCTGGATGCGGCAGTGCCTCTCTCTTCCTGGCTCTTCTCCCCTGTTTTCTCCTTCTCCCTCTTCTGCTGGTCGTGGACCTGTTTTTTCCGGTCCTGCGGTGCCATGTGCTTCTTCCTCCCTTTCTCACCCTGTTATCCCCCCTGATAATACTTTCTCCCCCTGGACCTCTGGTGTCCTATAGTGGACTCCCCTCCGGTGCAGTGAGTGGCGGTTCCTCTGTCTCCCATCGTCAGATGTTGTCATCTCCGCCTGTGTAATCGGCTTTAGGCCCTTCCTTCATCCGCGATGTCATTCGGCCTTCTACTTCGGCTGGAATCGCTGGCGCGTGCACAGTACATCAAGGCAGATCAACACAGAGGCAACTTAAGTGTCCTCTCAGGTTCGAATCCCCGCCTGGTCAGGTCTCTAGGGGAAAGAAGACAAGTTATTTCAATGAAATTTTATTGATAATTGTAATCATGATTTAATTAGGGTTTCTAATTGTTCTGCCTCTTTTTTAACCAGCCAGCCAATCCTGTTGTCATGGCGACAGGTAGTAAACAGATGTCTGGGAGGAAGCGTCTTTGTAAATCTAAAGGTATTGTAATACCTTCTAATGTTTTGATGCATGGGTTTTCTGATCATCAATTAAATGCTTCCAGTTTTATTGATACAGCTCCTTCTTTGTTGACGGTTCCCTTTACCATGGCGCCTGATCATGACCATGCATCTCCTGATTTTGTCGTTTCTCCAAATCCGCTGCCAGCAGGGTCTGCGAATGCCTCGACTGAGTTGGTTTCAGCTCCTGCTCGTGAGTTTAATAATTCTTCTCCAGTCAGGGAATTTCTTTTTTTTTTTATTTCAAATTTATGTCCATCTTTGCTAATTCTTTTAATTCTGTTAATCAACCACAGTCAACTCCTGCTTCTGTGTGGCTGGATCCTTTGTCTGAGGCCCCATACACACGAGCAGACACATTTGTTGAAATTGGTCGGGCAGACCGATTTGAACAAATCTGTCTGCTGGGGACGTATTGGTTTGATCGTGTACACACGATCAAACCAAAATCCCCGCCGGCAGACGGCGTGCTGACATTGACGCCGCCACGTCACCGCACCAGGAAGTAAAACACTTCCGCGCATGCGTCGAAACCATTCGACGCGTGTGCGAGAAGACATGTCTGCTGGTTGGCGTACTAACCAGCAGACATGTCGGGCGGACGGGTTCCCAGCCGACAGATTTGAAAGCATGCTTTCAAATCTGTCTGCTGGCCAAATCCGTCGGGCCGACCGTTTCCAGCAGACAGATTTGATCGTGTGTACGTGGCCTTAGGCTCATATTAGCCCTGTCTCTACCTCAGTTGCCACTGCAACTGTTTTTCCTGCTGCTCATGATGTTTTGATTCCTCCTTTGGTCCCAGAATCTTGCTTAAGGGAAGTTTTGACGTGCGATTTGTGTCCTCTGGGGTTTCATTTATCTAGTGCAGTGAAAGAATTTTTGTGAAAGGAGACTAAGTTTAAATTCTGACTTTGCTTCCGTCCAACCATGAGCTTAAGGTGGTTAAGAAGGATGGTGATCGTAAAGATGATAAAAAACGAAAATTGCCGCCACGCTCTTTTAACAAATGGCTGTAGGCATTTTGCATTTATGCTAGTGTGTTGGGTGAACAGCGCCCAGATTTGTGTTCTGGCTTATTCCAACATATCAAAATTATTTTGGAAGCATACAAAAATTTTCAACGTTTTTCATGGTTTTATTATGACGAAGCATTTCACCAGAAGTTGTCTGTGCACAAATCTTTGAAGTGGGGTTCAAAAGATATAGGTCTGTGGCTCAATCTTTTATTACCTCTGAAGCCGTTGGTTAAAGTTAATGGGCCAGATTCAAATACACTTAATATTGCGCTGCGTAATCGAAATACTCTACGCTGCCGTATTTCACCAGGCTCTACACCGAATCCTGGTAGATTTTTGCCCATACGCTACGGCGGCGTAGTCTATTTCTCGCCACGTAATCAAAATACGCGATTGGGGGGCGTGAAGCATTTAAATTAAGCGCGTCCCCGCGGCGATCGAACTGCGCATGCTCCGTTCAGAAATTTCCCGCCGTGCATTGCGCGAAATCACGTCGTTACGTCATTCGTTGTTTGAGTAGCGTCGTTTACGAACATTCCTATTCCCGGACGACTTACATAAAAAATAATAAAAGACGTCGGAAAACGTAGAAATTCGACGTGGGAACGATGGCCATACATAACATGGGCTGTCTAATATTAGACCAGCAAAAAGCTGGTATAGTGTTACGTAAAAAAAAAAGATGACTAAAGGTGCCGTAAGAGATTGTGATTGAAGATCGTAATTTCTGGGATCGCCGGCAAAAGCTCATTAGCATACCCCGACGCGGAAAACGACGGGAAGTCCACCCAGTGGCCACAATTTTATTGCAGCGTAGATCCGAAGGCGTACGAACACGTAATCCAGTCGAATTGAAGCCTGCAGCCGTCTATTCATGGTTTGAGGTTTCCGACTAGCTAAAAAACGCGCGTAATTTGAAATTACTCCAGTCTAACACCAGTTAGACAGGAGTAATCGCTCTGTGAATCTGGCCCAATGTTTCCAATGCCAGTAATATGTACAGGAGAGGTGTGTGTATTTTAATTTCGATGATGGCATGAGTAAGTGGCCTAACAGCTGTAAATACAAACATGATTGTAGTCATTGCGCTGGTTCTCACCCTGCTTCTCGTTGTTTTAAGAACGCTTCTGCTCCTTCGAAGGAGCTTTTTATTAAAAGCCACAACGCCGGTGAACATTCTAAACATAATACCTTGGCTTCACATGTATCCAGAATGTCAGAGGGCAATTGTCCTGCGTGATGGTTTCTTGTTTGGTTTTCGATAACCTTCTTTTTCTGCAATCAGTTGTCGTGTCTTTCCTAATTTGCCTTATGTTTCTTCTAATTTGGCTGTTGTTCGTGAGAAATTGAATAAAGAATTGCGAGCTGGTAGAAGTGAAGGTCCTTTTTCTACTCCTCCTTTTGTTAATTTTCGGGTTTCTCCGCTTGGTATTATTCCTAAGAAAGAACCAAACTATTTTAGATTGATACACCATCTCTTATTCCCGTTTAGATTTTCTTTGAACGATGATATTGACCCCTCGTTGTATTCTGTTCAATATTCTTCTTTTGATGACACTTTGTTAAATATTAGGAGTGTTGGTGCCTCTGCTTTACTTGCTAAAGCTGATATTCAATCCGCGTTTCGGTTACTTCCTATTCATCCATCCGCTTTTAACTCTTTGGGTTTCTGTTTTCAAAATTAATATTACTTTGATAAGGGTCTTCCGATGGGATGTTCGCTTTCTTGTTATTATTTTGAACTCTTTTTAATGTTTATTGAATGGGTTGTTGGTTTTAGTGCTGGCCTGAATCTTGAAAGGATGCGGGTTTGACTTCTAATATTGTTTTGTTTGAGATTTTTTCTTGTTTTAGTGGCCTTTGGAATTGTGGGGTGTTAATTTTAGGAATCGTTGTTTTTTACTTTTTCGGATAATAGGGGTGTAGTTTTTGCTCTTAATTGCTTATCGTCTAAATATCTTCCTGTTCTTGCTGTACTTAGATTGTTGGTGTTTAAATGTTTAGACCTTAATATTTGGCTTAAAGCAAAATACATTCCTGGAAAAGATAATCTTAATGCTGATGCATTATCCCGCTCTCGGATTCAAGAATTTCGACGATTGGTGCCAGATCCTTTTGGCCTATTATGCCTACCGACAAAGTGCCGTATATGTGAGATTGTGAAGCAGATCCCATTGTTCACTCTTTGTGTATAATTGCCTTTCTGAGTTTTATTGTTCACACTTTGAGTATAATTGCCATTCTGAGTTTTGACCACAAGAGGCCACTGTTTCTACACACTGCTGACAGACTGCACATTTTGGATTCAGGAAGTAGTTGATGGAGCAGACATGTGTTGTGGGACTGTGTGAAAACTGAATCTGGTCGCATCCAGGGGAAACCGTACAACCTAGAGCTTCAGAAACGGCAGCTGAGTGATCACCGTCCAGTACAGAGCCTGTCCGGAGGAAAAAGGGATCGTTTGTTCAGTAAGGCTGATAGGAGTTGAGAACGGCAAGCTACCCCACCTGCAGTACCTCATGGTTTCTGAAAGGACTTTTCGTTAATCGGTTAGAAGACATCATCGACTACAGTTTCAAGACCCGGGTCAGAAATATCGTGCACGCACCACCTAGTGATGTTTGGCGCCTAAAGATTAGGCCTGTAGTTAGTTAGTCAGGGTCATTACAGTGTATCAGGCCAAAAGTACTGCTACTATTGGTACAAGTATCCTGCTACTAAAAGAGACATTGCATATGGAGGGCAATCTTGCAAACTACAAACCTTTTTAGTGTCTTCACTAAGGAAGAAAAACTTACACACGTGTTATCATACCAGTTATGTAAAAGGAAGGGGGTAAATATTGTATAGAAATGATAAGTTTGTAAGCTGCTGTGCTGTACCGCAGATGACCCTGAAACTAAGCATATACACAATCGTTCGCGTTCTGATAAGGGTAATAAAAGGTAAGGAGGGACAGTCCTATTTGTATCCTCCAATAGGCAAATTGCGGCAAATTGCCTCGGTATCCACCCGGGGGCATCTTGCTGTGCAGCACAGGGGTTCTCAGCTATGGCTGGGTGTTTGTAATCTTATTGCTGTGTTCATTTTGTGGTTTCGGTTTAATACCTTGTTACAGTAAAAGAAAATAACTGTTTCACAAACGCTGGTGTCAAAGTTGTTTTCCGCGTTCGTGACTTCGCTGTATCTTGGAGAGCCCACCCCGGTACACGACTTACAACTTGGTGTAGTTGGCAGGATACAGCGACAGTTATGACGGGAACGCAGTGGGAGACCTTCCCCTGGTGCCAGTGGCACCAGATCAGAACCCAGCTCAGGTTGTACCAGCACAAGGCCAGCTTGCAATTTTTTTTTTTTCTCAGTTTAGGCCGATATGTATTCTACTACCTATTTTTGGTAAAAGAAAATCGAAATAAGCGTTCAACGATTGGTTTGCGCAACATTTATAGTGTTTACAAAATAGGGGATAGTTTTATGGCATTTTTATTAATAATTTTTTTTTTGTTACTACTAATGGCGGCGATCAGCGTTTTTTTTTTTTTTTTGTGACTGCGACATTATGGCGGACACATTGGACAATTTTGACACATTTTTGGGGCCATTGTCATTTTCACAGCAAAATGTGCTATTATTATATTATATTATATTATTATGCATTGATTATTGTGAAAATTACAATTGAAGTTTAGGAGTTAACCACTAGGGGGCACTGCATGGGTTAAGTGTGACCTCATGTGTTTTTCTAACTGTAGGGGGGCGGGGCTGGATTTGATCAGTGACACTGCCGCTGTGAAGAATGGGGAAGGTGTGTTTACACACACCTCTCCCCGTTCTTCAGCTCCTTCGGACCGGGTCGCGGGGGCGTGACCGACCCACGGCTGGGCACTTAAAGAGGACGTACAGGTACGTGCTTATGCCCAGCCGTGCCATTCTGCCGACGTATATCGGCGTTAGGCGGTCCTTAAGTGGTTAACCAGAAGAAAATATCCTGATAAAGTTTCAATGGCCACTAGAGGGAGCCAAACCCTTTCTAAAGAACAATACATTTATTAAATGATAACTTTGATAGTAGACCTGTGCTACAGAGGGATATGCTTTTTTAATATTTCATGTATGAGGTTTACACCCACTTTACTAAGGTAAATGTCTTCCAGGTGCATTATGAAAATAGCGTGTAAAAATCTAGGTTTGCGCATCTGCATTTTTCATACACTCCCATTTAAGTCTATGGGACTAAAAATTTACTTTTTTGCATCAAAAGAAGTACCTGTACCTTTTTACAAGTCGCACAGAAGCACGTTGCATAGGTGTGAATGAGCCCCATAGACAATAATGGGATTCCCCTCGATGTGCACTGTCGAGCAATGGATAAAGTGCAACAAAGTACACAGGTTTGAACAGGAGTACAGTTAATCTTCCTTAGAAAATAATCACAGCCTGAGTAGAAAAGCCTGTCACCTGCCAACATGCTGCAGATTGGAAGCCTGCTCTCTATGTGGAAGCAGTGGTCTCTCTGCAGAAGTCTGACACACCACCTGCTGAGTCAGAGCTCACCAATTAGCAGAGAGCATGAGGTTTGGTAATTGTAGAGCCGTCCCCTGCGGCTGTTGCCAGGGGGACAGTCTTCTCTACTCAAACAAGGACTCTGTAAAGGCCTGTTTACATCAGCGGGTGCTGTTGTGTAGTTGTGTAGTTGTGGTGCCATGTGTTGTAACAAGCAGCAAGTGTAGATAAATGCAGTTTTTTTTAGATGAGTTTCTTAGTGAGCACAATGTACAGGAATAGGGAAAACAGTTGTTGAATGGACTGGTATACTTCAGCCTTACCAACTATGTAACAATGCTTTGCAGTCATAGGAAAGAGACAGCTGACAACTCCATAACCCTTTAGTGTTTATTAAGCCATAACAGCGTTTCGGCAATAAGCCTTGTTCACGGCACACTAAGATGTCAGATCTGCAGGCACGCCCATCTTCACCTATCTTGCTTCCAGGTTAGCAGACTCCGGCTCTGGTGTGCTGTGCCTGTGAGAAAGGCTTATCGCCAAAACTTGTCTGCCACCAACTGTAAACTCACTGTTATGGCTTAATAAACACTTGAGGATTATGGAGTTGCTAGCTGTCTCTTTCCTATGACCACTGCTGTATGCTGGCCTAGGCCGACAAGGCCCAGGCCTAGGGCAGCACTTTGCAGGGGGGCAGCACGGAAAAAGTCCCCCATCATCCTGGACCACAAACCTTCCTCACTGTGCTATATATTTTCTGCTGCACCATTGGCACGGTTATATCTTCCTAGTCCTCTAGAACCATAGGCAACACAATGGGGGTTATTTACGAAAGGCAATGGGACTGTAGTCCTAACCTTTTAAGAACTAATATAATATTTTGATAGATAAATAAATAAATAATACTACAAAATATACCTGTGGTATGAAATGGCCGTGGCCTTTATTTATAGGTGTAAATAAATTGATTATATCAAACAATTCTTAAATCAAAATGAAATAATCAATTTAAGTATCTTAAATCAATTTTATTAACATATAACCATATATGTATCTTCTAATAATAAAATTAGCTTAGCCATTTAAGCTCAAGCTAAAACAATCATGAAATATACCATCCACACGCCAGGCCCAAATTTAAGGAGCCTGGCACCCCACCAAGACACCCCACCCGCCAATTCAACACAGGTTTGTAAATCTAAATTGAAGATGTCAAGAGCAATGTCAGATAAATGCACATTGTCTGGTCTATAAAAACCAGGCAAACCACCTTCTAAGTTCACATGTCTAAAAGACATACCATGAACTAAAGGCATGAATTTATCCAATAAAGAGAGAGAGAAGGGTTCCCCAAATGGGCTTTTAGGCAGCAATATAAAAAAATATAGAAGTATTGTATAGGTCAGCCCTCAAAATTTCCACTCGCCTACTAGCATTTGGCGAGTGGATTTAGGCTGGGGGCGAGTGATGACAGGGCTGCATGACCAATCTCCCTCCAATCTGTGCCTACACTTAGAGTCCCGATGAGATTGGCGGCCGAAGAGGAAAGGTTCATGCTCGGGGAAAGTAGTCTGGTTAGCCGTGCACAGGCAGAGCAGTACACAGGTGCTCTCCTTACAATTCTCATTAAGCCATGGGACCTTCTCTCCTCACTGCCAGCCTGAATAAAAGGGGGAAGTGGGGACATGCAAGCGTGGAGCCACACACATAGGCTCCTGATGATGAGATGAATAGGAGAGTTGCAGAGGAGACAGCAGTTCTAGTGCCCTGTCCCTCTGGTCTGCCCCCAGTGCCCTGTCCCTCTGGTCTGCCCCCAGTGCCCTGTCCTATTTTGTTAAAGTTGTTGTTCGTAATATTTAATTTTGTAACTTGATTCTGCATAAAACATTTAACAGTGTCATTCCATGAGATAATCTACGAGGACGTGTTTACGGGTGCAATTAGGCGCAGGGCTGTGTATGAATTAGGTGGGGCAACTGGTGGCGAGTAACTCTTGAGGCCTGGCTAGTAGCTCAGGACTTGAAATTTTGAGCCCTGGTATAGGTTATATAAAACAGTATTTATTGCCAAAATCCCCGATACCCGCATGAGTTAGAACAAGTTGGAACATTTGTATAAATAAAATAAAGGTCAACATTCCTGAATACAGTATGCATAGATAATACATATACAGTTTTGTATCGTTGAGCCCCGACGCGTTTCGACCAATCCGGTCTCTTCAGGGGGCAAAAATATTTCTAGAAAATAATAATATTATGGTATAAGTTCAAAGTAAGTACATGACAGCATATAAAACAATAGAATGCCATAATGATATAGTTACCACTGAATCAGGAAATGGATAACATAAAAAGCCGCTGTGAGGTCCGGAGGGGCCTGGACTGCCCCCGCCCACCCACCCCAAGAACAACAAGCTGCTACCCATCAGCTATTTTCAAGGAGCAGAAAATGGGAGCCTGTAACCAGCGACGATATCTGGAAGTTCCTTGGCCTTCCTTGAACGGTCATGTCAGAGTACAGATTTTTATTGATTATGAATTTACCAGATTATTTTGCAGAACTTCCAGCAGACCTATATACCTGAGAGGGACATTACCATCGACGAAAGTCTTATGGCCTACAAAGGTAGGCTCAGCTGGATTCAGTTCATCGCATTAAAGTGCGCTCGCTTTGGCATAAAATCCTTTATGCTGTGTGAATCCAGCTCTGGATATATCTGGAACGCAGTACTGTACACTGGGAAAGAGACCAGCGGTTTTGGGATGGCAACCGCTTTGTTCTTTCATTGATAGAGCCCTTGCTGAACCAGGGCTACTGTGTCACTACGGATAATTTATATACCTCCCCAGAACTGTACGAGTTCCTTCTTCTAAATAAGACGGACGCTTATGGGACCGTGAGGTCTTACCGGTGTGACATGCCTTCAGCATTTTGAAAAAAAAAGCTTGGGAGAGGAGAAGTAGCTGCATGGCAAAAAGGGAAAATGTTGGCACTGAAGTGGCGGGACAAAAAAGACGTTTCCCCTATGAGCACAGTCCATAACACCTCGACCACCATGGTCCATACCAAAGGTGGAAAGGATGTTAGAAAGCCACAGGTTGTGTTGGACTACAACCACACAATGGGAGGTGTGGACAGGGCTGACCAGGCCATGACCTTTTACCCAGCGATGAGGAAGCAGCAGAAAAAGTACTATAAAAAAAATGTCCGACATCTTTTGGAGCAATGCCTCTGGAACTCCTTCATTCTGATGAAAAAAAAAGTGACAGGTCTAT